>CM055123.1:119559549-120759549 GCA_029206835.1 Rana muscosa | reverse complement strand
AAATTTCATACTATACCTGAATGGCCTGGTATGAATTTTGAAGGGGACTTAAGCTTTTTTGTATTATTTACACACCGCCCCCCCCCCCTTTGTTTACATTCATCTGCCAGCTGGGAATCCCTGGCTTCAGAACAACATATGCAAAGAGGTGCATTTAGACTTTAATGTTTAGTCAGATGAATTTCTGTAGAAATACAGAAAGAAGCACCAGACGAAAACTGGGTGCAAGCTCCCTAACAACCATTAGCCCTGTAGTAATACTGCTGCTAAATGTTCTACTTGTCACTGAAGTTTGAGGTTTGACTCGGCCGAACATCCATTTGGTTCTGTAAGCTGTGATCAGCCTTGATTGCACTTGGTTATTGTCCCTGTATAGTATATCAAGATGCTGAGGCTCTGCCTACAGACTGGAGTTTGGGGTGATAGAGGAGAATGCTGGAGCTGGTCGGAGTGAGGATGTAGTAAAAAGGCTGTTCCACAGCAAGAGTAGAATTTTTTATTCTCCTGGAGTTGGTCTTTAACTTCTAACTGTATCCCCCTTGGAGAGATTTCCTATCACTTGCCATCCTTGTGACTACACAGGAAGTGAGTGAAATCACCCTAATGACAATAAAACAAAACAGAGGTTCTATCTCTTCTTTCTGTGTTGGAAAGTTTCTCTTTCCTGTCCTGAGGAACACACAGGAAGCAAGGAGAAATTCACCCTTTTGGGGTCACAAGAAATTCTGATAGAGTCCAAAAAGTAGTATTTTATTTTAAACATAAATTGAGTGCAAATTCCTAAGCATTTCGAGGGTCACACAACTCCCACTTTATCAGTGTGGGAAGCTTCAGGCAGTTCAGTCATGTACAGCAGCTGGTGTGAACTACCAACGAGATGCTGTATATGACTGAGTTTCCTGAAGCTTCACAGAGTGATGCTTCAGTTCTTAGACACATATGGAGAGATTTACTAAAACTGGAGCATGATAGCCAATCAGCTTCTAGCTTCAGCTTGTTCAATTAAGCTTTGACAAAAATATCTGGAAGCTGATTGGTTTCTATGCAGAGCTACACCAGATTTTGCATGCTCCAGTTTTAGTAAATACTTCCCATACATTGCATATGGCCAGTATAAGACTCCCTTTTCCAAACGTTTTACATTTGAGGAACCCTTGATGCAATTTCTAGATTTCAGGGAAGCCCTGCATACAAATTACATTTGTAAAATATTTAAAACCCAAGACAAATACGTTTTGAACACTTTTCTTTTTATATATGACACATTTATTTTTCAGTGATAATTATGAAATAAAGCATATTAAAATAATCTCCAGATAAAAAAGTGCAGGAAAATTTTAGAGCCCCCTTACAATGATGGTCAGTGAAGAAGTTCCTTGTTATATTGAGAAATAAAAAAAAAAAGAATAGTGGTGCTGAATAAAATGATACATCAAATATTTAAAATTGCAAAATGTATTTCATATTTCGTAAAGCACATGTACAGGATGCTGACATAATTGTTTGAATTGAATTCATATTTCAACGGAGCTATAATCTCTATGCGTTTCGTGAGCAACGCCCACTTCATCCGGAGACAGCTAAGGTTGTTTTTTGTATATATCTGTGGGGAAAAAAAAACATGTCACAATAGGGGCAATATGCCAATATGCCTTGTTATATTGGTGGTCAGTGGAGAGGTGTCCAAATAAAGTTGCAGACAGTTGGTGAAGATGGATTCCTTACATTGTTGGTCAGTGTAGTTCCCTCGTGCATTTCTGGTCAATAAATCAGGGCTCCATTAAATCTTGTTGGTCGCGGGAGATTGTGTTAGTCGCGGGAGAAGACATTTCTTACATTGGTGGTCATTGCAAGCAACAGTGCTCCTTACATTGGTGGTCAGTGGGATAATTGTTGGTCATTAGGGGAAGGAACCCCTTACATAGGTGGTCATTGTAAGCAACAATGCTCCTTACCTTGGTAGTTAGTGGGAGTAAGAATCACATCCATGGTCAGCGGGAAAACAAATGTCGCTTGAATTAGGGGTAAATTGGAGTAATAATCCCCCTATAATTGGCGGCCATTGGGAGAAAGAATGCACCCTTACATTGGTGGTCAGTATTAAAAATGCCCCCTTACAGAAAACTAAAAATATTATTGGTGACTTCTGGTCCTGCATAGCTAGCTCTGCTGAGTGACATTGCCACCATACTATACAGGCATCATTTATCAGGAGATGAATCTGCATGGACAGATCACTAAAGTCAAAATCTACTGGAATCCCTAACAACCTCGTGTGGATCTTCTGTTCAGCAGTGCTGGGCTTAAACAGCAGAAATTAATTTGGTAATGTGTGTAGCGGCCTCCACTCTCTCCCTCTAGTATTAATTCTTCTGTCT
Organism: Rana muscosa; assembly: GCA_029206835.1. Taxonomy (NCBI): domain Eukaryota; kingdom Metazoa; phylum Chordata; class Amphibia; order Anura; family Ranidae; genus Rana; species Rana muscosa. The sequence continues at coordinate 120,757,171 of CM055123.1, read as the reverse complement.
CTGGCTCTTGTCTAGGGGTACCTTGGAGGAGAGAGTGTGGGGTCACCACGCCAATGTTCCCACTGCAGATGTGTATGTAATGGGAGACGATCCTCTTTTACCTTCGGGTCGGTGTTCTGCATCTGGAGCCTCCTCCTGGTTTCTTGAACAGTGTCTGCCAGTAAATGAGCCCCACACCAATAAAGTACAACACTCCTTTATTCTTCTCAATGCAAAAGTGAACACAATCAGTTGGACTCCCTCAACGAACAGAACAGACAAGGGGGTGTGGATGCGAGTAGGCCCAGGCACAATGAACTCTCTTACTTCCTTCCTAGAAGTAGATTCCTGCTCCCAATCGAGGAAGACATCCCTCCGGGCGGTCTCCAGAGGCTCACCCGTCACTGGCAATTTGCTGCACCAGGTCTTCAGGTAAGTACCCCCTCCGGTCCCCTACGCCACTGGATTCGGGTACCCACTCCCGGGGTCCCCTAGGAAGTCCATCCCTCGCGGAGCCTTAGTCCGGGACACTCAGTCCCAGATCTCCATCCAAGTACCTCACCCCAGGCTAAAGGTGCCTGGGATGGAACACGAACTCCGAACGTCCTCTAGGCCTAGGTCGCCTAGATTCCCGACACGAACCACCGCCCTCAGGCTGAAGGTGCCTGGGACTCGACTCCCGCCACCAAAAATGGCCGCCCCTTTATACCCTCTCCCAGCAAGCACGGTGGGTTCCCCGCCCCACCATACACCCGCCGAGAGAGGCCAAAAGAGGTACGACACTGCAACGATGGCTCAACCCCGGGCCCAAAGTGACAGGGCCACCCGGTGGGCCCCAGGGAACCATACCTCACAGTTTCCCCACCAGATTCAAACAGAAAAGCACATACCCGCTACATGTGTTATGGGCCAGCACCCTCTCAGATGTATTTTGTGGGCTAATGCCCCATACACACGATCGTTTTTCATGCCGTTAAAAATGCCATTAAAAAAAATGGCCATTAAAAATGATCGTGTGTAGGCTCCAGAGCATTTTTAACGACGTGAAAAACGGCCATTAAAAATTTCGAACATGCTCTCTTTTTTCACGTCGTTTTTCATGTCGTTTTTTTTAACAACGTGAAAAACGATAGTGTGTATGCTTTAACGACGTGAAAAAAAACGCGCATGCTCAGAATCAAGTATGAGACAGGAGCGCTCGTTCTGGTAAAACTAGCGTTCGTAATGGAGATAGCACATTCGTCACGCAGTCACGGACTGAAAAGCACGAGACTGAAAAGAGCGAATCGTCGCTCAACAAACTTTACTAACATGAAGGGTGGCGCCATTCGAACGGAACTTCCCCTTTATAGTGCCGTCGTACGTGTTGTACGACACTGCGCTTTGCTTGATCGTTTTTTTAAATGATCGTGTGTACGCAAGACAGGCTTGAGAGGAAACATGAAAAAAAACGACGTGAAAAACGGCAAGAAAAAAAATGGCAAGAAAAACGATTGTGTGTATGGGGCATAAGGCTGCAGCAATTATGGGGAGAGCCCCTTTGGGAAAAAAAAAGCAGACAGTACATTTATGCTGCAAAGAGACTGGCATTTGATAACCCATTACTAATCTGATAAAATCTGTATTTTTTTCACAATGTACTGAATCGAAGCCTCTATAAATTCAGGGACCTGGTTAATGAAGAAGGGCTACATCGAATAGCTGTGCACTTTGCATTTACTCACAGAAACCAACCAGATTTCAATAAAATAAAATATTCTGACAATTAATGAGTTATGGGTTAATTCACCTTGTACCTTAAAGCGGTATTCCGGCCGAAATTATACTTTTTAAATAAAATTACCCCTATAATACACAAGCTTAATGTATTCTAGTAAAGTTAGTCTGTTTTGCTAGTTTATAGCAGTAGTTTGTTATTTTATAAACTTACAGCAGTCCGTAGCCATCTTAAGTGTGGGCATCTGAAGCCAGACTGTATTTCTTCCTGGATCTCATCCTTGCAGATGTCGCACATGCTCAGTGCAGCAGTGTAACAGGTTTCAGATCAGGTTTCCATAGCAACGGCAGTGTCAGAGGAAGTTGCCGCCCCCTTCCCAGGAGGCATTGCAAACAGGAAATGATGCGATGGGCCACGGCCAGGGAGGAGGAAGTGAAAAATGAATACAGCAGATATACAGTAGGTGCTGAGAAAAAAAAATATCCAATTAGTTTACAGTAGGGATGAGCTTCGTGTTCGAGTCGAACATACGTTCGACTCGAACATCGGCTGTTCGATCGTTCGACGAAGATCGAACGATTTGGGCCGTTCGCGCCAAATTCGAGTGACGCGAACGGCCCACAATGCACTACGCCATCGCAGTGTCATCCAGGCGCTGTGATTGGCCAAGCATGCACTGTGACCCCGCATGCTTGGCCAATCACAGCGCCGGCAGCGAGGAGAGCAATGATTGGCCACAGGCAGGATGCCTGTGGCCAATTATTGCTGAGGGTGTTTAGTACACGCCCCACACTATAAAAGGCCGCCAGCACGGCGGCCTAGTGTAGTGTGTTCCGGAGCAGGGAAAGAGAAGCATAGGCAGGGACAGTGACATTTATTTTTTTCTTGCTTAACCTGGATTCCTTTAGTTTAGGGAAAGAGAAGGATAGGTAGGGAGAGTGTCAGTGTGTTTTACTGTGCGAATCCTTGTTTCTAGGGACAGGGAAGGACAGTGAGGGAATTCTCCTTGTGCTATAGTGTGCTTTAAAAAAACATTTTTTCTAGGGACAGAAAACTATAGGTAGGGAGAGTGTCAGTGTGTTTTACTGTGCGAATCCTTGTTTCTAGGGACAGGGAAGGACAGTGAGGGAATTCTCCTTGTGCTATAGTGTGCTTTAAAAAAACATTTTTTCTAGGGACAGAAAACTATAGGAAGGAAGAGTGTCAGTTTCTTTCACTGTGATAATCCTTGTTTCTAAGGACAAAGAAGGACAGTGAGGGAATTCTCCTTGTGCTATAGTGTGCTTTAAAAAAACATTTTTTCTAGGGACAGAAAACTATAGGTAGGGAGAGTGTCAGTGTCTTTTACTGTGCGAATCCTTGTTTCTAGGGACAGGGAAGGACAGTGAGGGAATTCTCCTTGTGCTATAGTGTGCTTTAAAAAAACATTTTTTCTAGGGACAGAAAACTATAGGAAGGAAGAGTGTCAGTTTCTTTCACTGTGATAATCCTTGTTTCTAAGGACAAAGAAGGACAGTGAGGGAATTCTCCTTGTGCTATAGTGTGCTTTAAAAAAACATTTTTTCTAGGGACAGAAAACTATAGGTAGGGAGAGTGTCAGTGTGTTTTACTGTGCGAATCCTTGTTTCTAGGGACAGGGAAGGACAGTGAGGGAATTCTCCTTGTGCTATAGTGTGCTTTAAAAAAACATTTTTTCTAGGGACAGAAAACTATAGGTAGGGAGAGTGTCAGTGTGTTTTACTGTGCGAATCCTTGTTTCTAGGGACAGGGAAGGACAGTGAGGGAATTCTCCTTGTGCTATAGTGTGCTTTAAAAAAACATTTTTTCTAGGGACAGAAAACTATAGGTAGGGAGAGTGTCAGTGTGTTTTACTGTGCGAATCCTTGTTTCTAGGGACAGGGAAGGACAGTGAGGGAATTCTCCTTGTGCTATAGTGTGCTTTAAAAAAACATTTTTTCTAGGGACAGAAAACTATAGGTAGGAAGAGTGTCAGTTTCTTTCACTGTGATAATCCTTGTTTCTAGGGACAAAGAAGGAAAGTGAGGGAAATTCTCCTTGTGCTATAGTGTGCTTTAAAAAAACATTTTTTCTAGGGACAGAAAACTATAGGTAGGGAGAGTGTCAGTGTCTTTTACTGTGCGAATCCTTGTTTCTAGGGACAGGGAAGGACAGTGAGGGAATTCTCCTTGTGCTATAGAGTGCTTTAAAAAAACATTTTTTCTAGGGACAGAAAACTATAGGAAGGAAGAGTGCCAGTTTCTTTCACTGTGATAATCCTTGTTTCTAGGGACAAAGAAGGACAGTGAGGGAATTCTCCTTGTGCTATAGTGTGCTTTAAAAAAACATTTTTTCTAGGGACAGAAAACTATAGGTAGGGAGAGTGTCAGTGTCTTTTACTGTGCGAATCCTTGTTTCTAGGGACAGGGAAGGACAGTGAGGGAATTCTCCTTGTGCTATAGTGTGCTTTAAAAAAACATTTTTTCTAGGGACAGAAAACTATAGGAAGGAAGAGTGTCAGTTTCTTTCACTGTGATAATCCTTGTTTCTAGGGACAAAGAAGGACAGTGAGGGAATTCTCCTTGTGCTATAGTGTGCTTTAAAAAAACATTTTTTCTAGGGACAGAAAACTATAGGTAGGGAGAGTGTCAGTGTGTTTTACTGTGCGAATCCTTGTTTCTAGGGACAGGGAAGGACAGTGAGGGAATTTTCCTTGTGCTATAGTGTGCTTTAAAAAAACATTTTTTCTAGGGACAGAAAACTATAGGTAGGGAGAGTGTCAGTGTGTTTTACTGTGCGAATCCTTGTTTCTAGGGACAGGGAAGGACAGTGAGGGAATTCTCCTTGTGCTATAGTGTGCTTCTAAAAAACATTTTTTCTAGGGACAGAAAACTATAGGTAGGGAGAGTGTCAGTGTGTTTTACTGTGCGAATCCTTGTTTCTAGGGACAGGGAAGGACAGTGAGGGAATTCTCCTTGTGCTATAGTGTGCTTTAAAAAAACATTTTTTCTAGGGACAGAAAACTATAGGAAGGAAGAGTGTCAGTTTCTTTCACTGTGATAATCCTTGTTTCTAGGGACAAAGAAGGACAGTGAGGGAATTCTCCTTGTGCTATAGTGTGCTTTAAAAAAATTTTTTTCTAGGGACAGAAAACTATAGGTAGGGAGAGTGTCAGTGTGTTTTACTGTGCGAATCCTTGTTTCTAGGGACAGGGAAGGACAGTGAGGGAATTCTCCTTGTGCTATAGTGTGCTTTAAAAAAACATTTTTTCTAGGGACAGAAAACTATAGGAAGGAAGAGTGTCAGTTTCTTTCACTGTGATAATCCTTGTTTCTAGGGACAAAGAAGGACAGTGAGGGAATTCTCCTTGTGCTATAGTGTGCTTTAAAAAAACATTTTTTCTAGGGACAGAAAACTATAGGTAGGGAGAGTGTCAGTGTCTTTTACTGTGCGAATCCTTGTTTCTAGGGACAGGGAAGGACAGTGAGGGAATTCTCCTTGTGCTATAGTGTGCTTTAAAAAAACATTTTTTCTAGGGACAGAAAACTATAGGTAGGGAGAGTGTCAGTGTCTTTTACTGTGCAAATCCTTGTTTCTAGGGACAGGGAAGGACAGTGAGGGAATTCTCCTTGTGCTATAGTGTGCTTTAAAAAAACATTTTTTCTAGGGACAGAAAACTATAGGAAGGAAGAGTGTCAGTTTCTTTCACTGTGATAATCCTTGTTTCTAGGGACAAAGAAGGAAAGTGAGTGAAATTCTCCTTGTGCTATAGTGTGCTTTAAAAAAACATTTTTTCTAGGGACAGAAAACTATAGGTAGGGAAAGTGTCAGTGTGTTTTACTGTGCGAATCCTTGTTTCTAGGGACAGGGAAGGACAGTGAGGGAATTCTCCTTGTGCTATAGTGTGCTAAAGCATTCCTCATCAACCATCTTTGAAATCCTTGTTTTTTTGGACAGTCAGGGAAATTGTCGTTGTGCTATTCTGTGCAAAAGCAATCATCCTCAACCATATTTAGAAATCCTTAAGTAAAGGGACAGAGAAGGACACCTGAAGGTAGCCCTTATTGCTTTTTTCCCATCTCCCTGCAGGCCATCTATTAGAATGTCTGGAAGGCAAACAAGGAGAGGCAGACAGTCAGGAGGCAATAAAAGAGGGCAAGCAGGCTCTGTGTCTGGGGTCCAACAGTGCTGGTCGTGGACGCGGTGCATTGTCATCAGCACATGGCCATGGGACACGCTTGTCCTTCTTTTCGGCAGCTGGACATGTTGAGCCACATCATGCCGAAGACTTGGTAGAGTGGATGACCAAGCCCTCCTCCTCCTCCTCATCCTCTCTCACCCAGGCTCAGGGTACTGGCAAAGCAGCTGCCAAAGCGTCCTCTTCCCTGGTATCAATGTCAGACTCATCATCAGTCACTCCTTCCCTAGACCCACCATGTCCTCCTCCTGAGGAGTCCCCCGAACTGTTTGAGCACAGTGTTGGGTACATGCTCCAGGAGGATGCCCAGCGTTTCGAAGGGTCTGATGATGAAACCCAGCTACAGGAAGGCAGTAGCGTGAGAGCAGACAGAGGGGATGCTCAAGAAGGACACCAATCTGGCAGTCATGTTCCAGCAGCTGCAGCATACTGCCAGATTGGCTCCAGTGATGAGGAGGGAGGGGATGATGAGGTCACTGACTCCACGTGGGTGCCTAATAGGAGAGAGGAGGAGGAGGAGGATGAGGAGGAGGCACATCTCCAACGAGGCAGGATGCCCTTTGGTGGCCAGCGTAAGGGCAGTACACCGACGGAATCACACCGCAGAGCTCCGCCTGTGCAGGGCGCTGCCTCTGCCCGTCATTCAAAAAGTTCTTTGGTGTGGGCCTTTTTTGAGGCTAGTGCATCAGATCGCACAGCTGCTGTTTGCAACATATGTCTCAAGCGTATATCGCGTGGCCAAAACATCAGCCGCTTGGGTACCACATGCCTGACCAGACATATGTTGACCTGCCATGCAGCTCGTTGGCAAGCCTACCTCAAAGACCCACACCAAAGAACAAAGCGGACCTCTCCTTGCACCGCATCAGCTGGGATCTCCAACCCCACTATAACTTCAGTCCTCTCTGAAACATGCACTGAGAGGAATGAAGGTGTAGAATTAGGTGTGTCACAGCCAAGTACTTGCGGCCACTCTGCTAGCAGTACACCGACGTCCGATTCTAGCAGGCAAATTTCCCTGCCCCAGCTGCTGGACCGTCGAAAGAAGTTCACTCCCAGCCATCCACATGCCCAGCGGTTGAATGCTAGCTTGGCTAAATTGCTAGCGCTTTAACTGCTGCCTTTTCAGTTGGTAGACTCGGCCCCCTTCCGTGAGTTTGTGCAATGTGCGGTTCCTCAGTGGCAGGTTCCCAAACGCCACTTTTTCTCACGGAAGGCTATTCCGGCTCTCTACCGGCATGTGGAAGGCAATGTCTTGGCCTCGCTGGACAGGGCGGTCAGCGGTAAGGTGCATATTACCGCTGACTCATGGTCCAGCAGGCATGGACAGGGACGTTACCTTTCTTTCACGGCCCATTGGGTCACTCTTTTGGCAGCTGGGAAGGATGCAGGACAAGGTGCAGTAGTGTTGGAGGTTGTTCCACCGCCACGCCTCCAAAATGCTACTACTGGTTGTGACACACCTCTCTCCTCCACCCCCTCCTCTTCTTCTTCCTCCATGGCCTCTTCCTGTGGTTTGTCCTATGAACCAGCGGTGCTCCGTAGCCGTTCAAGGGGCTACGCAAGTACGCAGGCAAAAAGATGCCATGCCGTGCTTGCGCTGGTGTGTTTGGGGGACAGAAGCCACACTGGGGCAGAGGTCCTGTCTGCTCTGCAGGGCCAGGCCGAGAGGTGGTTGACGCCACGCCAGCTTAAGCCAGGAATGGTGGTTTGCGACAATGGCACCAACCTCCTCTCCGCCCTCCGACAGGGACAACTGACCCATGTGCCCTGTGTGGCTTACGTCCTTAACCTGGTGGTGCAGCGGTTCTTGGGCAGGTACCCGGGCTTACAGGATGTCCTGAGGCGGGCCAGGAAAGTCTGTGTGCATTTCCGCAGATCTTATAATGCCAGTGCTCGCCTGGCTGAGCTGCAAAAGGAGTTGAACCTGCCCAAGAACCGCCTTATATGTGACATGCCCACCAGGTGGAACTCAACGTTGGCCATGCTGCAGCGGCTGCACACGCAGCAGAGGGCCATCAATGAGTACCTGTGCGTCTACGGCACCAGGACAGGGTCAGGGGAGCTTGGTTTTTTTTCTCCACGCCAGTGGGGCATGATCAGGGATGCATGCACTGTCCTGGCACCATTTGAGGAGGCCACGAGGATGGTGAGCAGTGACAGTGCATGCATCAGTGACACTGTACCTCTTGTCCACCTGTTGGAGCACACGCTGCGTGGAATAATGGACAGGGCACTTGAGGCAGAACAGAGGCAGGAAGAGGAGGACTTCCTTGCCTCTCAAGGCCCCCTTTACCCAGACAGTGTTCCTTCTGTCCCACCCATCGCACAGGAAGAGGAGGAGGAGGAGGAGGAGGAGGATTGTGTCAGCATGGAGGTGGAGGCTGGCACTCAGCATCATCAGCAGCAGTCTTTTAGGGATGATTTACAGTCCCAAGAAACCAGTGGACTTGTACGTGGCTGGGAGGAGGTGGCTGCGGATCATGTCGTCCTTAGTGACCCAGAGGACTCCGGAGCGAATGCCTCAGCAAACCTACGCTGCATGGCCTCCCTGATCCTGCAAAGTCTGCGGAAGGATCCTCGTATTCTTCGGATCAAGGAGAGGGACCATTACTGGCTGGCCACTCTCCTTGATCCACGGTACAAGGGTAAGGTTGCGGACCTTATGTTACCGTCGCAGAGGGAGCAGAGGATGAGACAACTCCGGGAGGCCTTGCAGAAAGGTCTGTGCAACGCGTTCCCAGAGACTGGGAGGTTACAAACTCCTGGTCCTGGACAACGAGTTGCTGAGGCTTCGGCCAGTCAAAGAAGGAGCGGTGGGGAAGGTGGCCGTCTGACCGATGCGTTCAGACAATTCTTTAGTCCGCAGCCCCAAAGTATGATCGGTTCCAGCAACCATCGCCAGCGTCTGATAAACATGGTGCAGGAATATCTAGGGGCAAGGTCAGACTTGGACACCTTCCCCACCGAAAATCCTCTGGCTTACTGGGTCTTGAGGATGGATCACTGGCCAGAGCTTGCACAGTATGCAATTGAGCTACTGGCCTGTCCTGCATCCAGCGTTCTTTCGGAACGCACATTCAGTGCTGCTGGAGGATTTGTCACGGATCACAGGGTGCGCCTGTCCACCGACTCGGTTGATCGACTGACTTTCATCAAGATGAACCAGTCTTGGATCACCACCAGCTACCACACACCTGATGCTGATATAACAGACTAATTGATTTTAACATGTCACATCCCTTCAAGACTGATGCTGATGCTGAGTGCCTGTGCTGTTATGTTGACTGGCTATCCTCCTCCTCCGAGTCCTCAATGATACGATTGATGATGATAGCTTGGAAGATCATTTTTGTTTATGGGTGCCGCCACCAGTGGCTAAGGCCCAATTTTTCAGCCCCTGTTTTACAGGGGCGTGTAATTACAATTTTTTTAGCAATAATTTGCCATAGGGCTCATTGCTGTGCTCCAAGTACAGTATCTGTGAGGGGTTGGAGTGTTGTGGCACCAGTGCCTAAGGCCCAATTTTTCAGCCCCTGTTTAACAGGGGCGTGTCATTACAATTTTTGAAGCAATACTTTGCAACAGGGCTCATTACTGTGCTCCAAGTACAGTATCTGTGAGAGGTTGTAGTGTTGTGCCACCAGTGCCTAAGGCCCAATTTTTCAGCCCCTGTTCAACAGGGGCATGCAATTACAATTCTTGATCTAATAATTCACAGCAGGGCCCATTGCTGCACCCACCAAGAGTAACTCTGAGGGCTTACAGTGTTGTGGCAACGCCACCACCACCACCACCACGAAAGGCCCAATTTTTCAGCCCCTGTTCAAAAGGGGCATGCAATTACAATTCTTGATCTAATAATTCACAGCAGGGCCCATTCCTGCACCCACCAAGAGTAACTCTGAGGGCTTACAGTGTTGTGGCAACGCCACCACCACCACCACCACGAAAGGCCCAATTTTTCAGCCCCTGTTCAAAAGGGGCATGTAATTACAATTCTTGATCTAATAATTCACAGCAGGGCCCATTCCTGCACCCACCAAGAGTAACTCTGAGGGCTTACAGTGTTGTGGCAACGCCACAACCACCACCACCACGAAAGGCCCAATTTTTCAGCCCCTGTTCAAAAGGGGCATGTAATTACAATTCTTGATCTAATAATTCACAGCAGGGCCCATTCCTGCACCCACCAAGAGTAACTCTGAGGGCTTACAGTGTTGTGGCAACACCACCACCACCACCACCACCACCACGAAAGGCCCAATTTTTCAGCCCCTGTTCAACAGGGGCATGCAATTACAATTCTTGATCTAATAATTCACAGCAGGGCCCATTGCTGCACCCACCAAGAGTAACTGTCAGGGCTTACAGTGTTGTGGCACCAGAACCACCATCAAAGGCCCAATTTTTACTACCACTGTTCAACAATTATATGTAATTAAAATTCCTGATATAATAGTTGACAGCAGGGCGTTCCAGCACCAACCAAGAGTAACTGTGAGTGCTTACAGTGTTGTGCCAACACCAACAACTAAGGGGCCTATTTCTGCAGAGTATATACGGCAGGTCCCTACTTTCAAACATCCAACTTACAAACGACTCCTACTTGCAAACGCAAGAAGACAACAGGAAGTGAGAGGAAATCTACCCCTAGGAAGGAAAATTCTCTCCTGAAAGAATTAATATGGGAGAAAGGTGTCTCCTCTGTACTGATGCTTTATCACCAATCCTTGTTTCAAGAAAAACACCACATTTCAAAAACAGTTGTCATTGGAATGGAAAGTGAGGTGAAATGTTCTGAACAGGGGCACAGACAGCAAAACAAATGTTACACGGGTGATAACCCTTACCTATGTTTTCCAAAAAGTTTTAAAATAGATTTTTGGGCTGGAGCTACACTTAAACAATGTACCTGTTCAAAATTACAAACAGATTCTACATAAGAACAAACCTACAGTCCCTGTCTTGTATGCACCGCCTGTATACGGATGTTCAGAGTATATAGGGCCTTTTTTATTTTATGTGCGGGGTTCCCCTTAATATCCATACAAGACCCAAAGGGGCTGGTAATGGGCTGGGGTAGGGGGGGGGGGGGGGTCATGGGGTATCTATGCCATTTTTCTTAAAGATTTTCATCCATATTACCGGGACCAGACATTACATTAAAGCCGCAAGCAGTTTTAAATGGCTTTTTTTTCCTTTAGAAGTGTCATTTTGTGCAGGGACAGTTCTAAACACGGGAAACACGTGGCACTTCACAGGCATACTTTAGACACCCCCCAGGTACGATATTTAAAGGAATATTTGACTTTTTTTTTTTCACTTTATGCATCATTAAAATGACTGCTCCCGAAAAACGACCGTTTTTAAAACTTCTTTTTGCATTGATACATGTCCCCTGGTGCACAACCCGGGTTCCCAAACCCTTTTTAGGACAATAACATGCATAATAGTTGTTATAATTAGCACTTTAGAATTCGAACGTTCGCATCCATTGTATTTAATAGGGTTCTAATGTTCGTACGAACTTTCGGTCCGTTCGCGGGTTCTGGTGCGAACCGAACCCGGGGGTGTTCGGCTCATCACTAGTTTACAGTGCACAGTTTAGCGAGGGATGCTGAAGAGTTGTAAAAGTGGGTGGAACTCCACTTTAATAAGTGTGTTTTTTGTTAACACACAAAGCACTTAGTTACTTAGTTGAGAACCTTATTGGGTGAAATGCATTAGAGGGGGGGGGGGGGGGGGGTTCTCAGGAAGGGACTTCTACTGTTATTATCTGTGCAATAAACTTGGATTACATTGATGTCATTGGTGTGCTGTGGCTTTTGTTTCTCTCCAGTTTACAGTATAGTGTTGACAAATTGCATACCAGAATTAGATAAGGTTTTGCTGGCTATTTCAATGTCATTGGCTGTGTGTACCCATGGAAGCTATGTTGTTATCTAACCAGACAGCTGAAAGTAGTTCTTCCTTCTCTTCTCGATGGGTGACAACTAGATCAAAGGAATATCCTGGTGTCTATTTTAAAGGAAAAATAATGTCTTAAAGTTCCCTAACTTTCTTCCACAATAAAATATTTACTTTGAGTATTTATTTGACATTCAAATCCACAGATATTTCTTATGTTTATATGCCCACTAAGTAAAATAAAAGCTTTGACTATGAACAAAAATCTATTTAAATAAAACTTGGCCACTTGGTCCTTGAGGCTCATACTCTAGAAATCATAGAAACCCTTCATCAACTTTGTCATTGCAAATGTTTGACTCTGAACATTACATTTCAATGCTAGAAGCTGGCCATAAACCTGTGACAATTTGCTAAATGGTAAATTAACTTAGCAGCAGAAAACCTAAAGAGTTTCAGTGAACCAATAATACAGGAACAAAGCTGGAAATGTGATCGCTCAGAGTGGAAACTTACAATTTTATCAACCAAGGAAAGACTCAGAAATGGAGGCTTGAGGCTACACAGCCAATTGCATCTGGAAGTCTTTACTTTCTCCATGTGCACTGATACTTCACAACTTTGGTGTTTTTTTACTGCTCATAATCATGTCATTTCATAGTCCAGACCACTCACGTCTTGTTCTTTTCAGAGTTCTCTTTGGTAAATTTTTTATTAGTACCAGGTAGCCTTTCTAACTTCTAGGCAAATTGGTAGTCAGTGTCAACTTCCATCGATTTTCTGTCCATTTGACATGCCGTAATATATATTTATGTTATACAAACGTTTTAAAGAATTGACAGTCAAAAATAGAAATATAGACATATATATGCTCTATTCCATTTAAAATAAAGTATAATAATAATAAAATAAAAAAATGCAAAGTGAAAATGTTCAGAAGGATGTGACATACTTTGTTGCATTCCCTTACCTTTGTTTTTGCAGATTTATATTCTGTCGTACTGCTTTAATGCATGGGATGTACTTTTGACATTATCAGCATGTGTAAAATGTTAAAATGAGGACTTGTATACATTAGTGATGTAGCTTCTTCCCATGCCCAGTGCTCTGTATGCTCCATGTATTTGTCCTTGCACAGACATCATGGTGAGGTCAGCCCTCAGCACCCATTCACATGGCTTCTTTCCATTCCTGGAAGAGGACCCAGACCCAGGATCCAAGATAGTACTGTCTCTTTAGAAGGTGGAGCAAAGTCCTGAGGGTACTGGGACGTAGAGGATCATACCTACGTTTATTTTTGTTATTTATTTATAGTTTAACTGTTGCTAACTTTTAAAAAACTTTTTTTTTTCATTTTTTTTTTTGCATGACCTAGGTGTGCTTTAACCACTTGTCATCCGGCCGCCGTCAAATGACGGCGGCAGGAAGACCCTGTTATTCTGGGCGGACGTCATATGAAGTCGCGCCTTTAAAAGCCACTAGGGGGCGCACGCCCGCCGCGTCACTAGGCACCCGATGCGCGTGCCCGGCCGCCGGGCACCCGCGATTGCCCAGTAACTGAGCAGGACCGCGGATCTGTGTGTGTAAACACACAGATCCACATCCTGTCAGGGAGAGGAGACCGATGGTGTGTCCCTTGTACATAGGGACAACCATCGATCACCTCCCCCAGTCAGTCCCCTCCCCCCACAGTAAGGATCACTAATAGGAAACACATTTAACCCCTTCCTCGCCCCCTAGTGTTAACCCATTCCCTGACAGTCATGTTTATACAGTAATCAATGCATTTTTATAGCACAGATTGCTGTATAAATGTGAATGGTCCCAAAAATGTGTCAAAAGTGTCCTATGTGTCTGCCGCAATATCGCAGTCACGATAAAAATCCCTGATCGCCGCCATTACTAGTAAAAAAAAATGCTATAAATCTATCCCCTATTTTGTAGACGCTATAACTTTTGCGCAAACCAATCAATATACGCTTATTGCGATTTTTTTTTTACCAAAGATATGTAGAAGAATACATATCGGCCTAAACTGAGGAAAAAAATAAATAAAAATATGGATATTTATTATGGCAAAAAGTAAAAAATATTGTGTTTTTTTTCAAACTTGTTGCTCTTCTTTTGTTTATAGCGCAAAAAATAAAAACCACAGGAGGTGATCAAATGCAACCAAAAGAAAGCTCTATTTGTGGGAAAAAAAGGACGCAAATTTTGTTTGAGTACAGCGTCGCACGACCGCGCAATTGTCATTCAAAGTGTGACAGCGCTGAAAGCTGAAAAATGGCTTGGGCAGGAAGGGGGTGAAAGTGCCCTGTAGGCAAGTGGTTAAAGTGCCGCTTTCACTTTGCACAAAACAATATTTTGTAAAGGAAAGGTTACTTTCAGTTATACTTGTTATGAAAGTGATGATATACCCTACCTATTGCATCAGTTCAGTTTAACCTTCAGTACTGTGAAGCCTTGTCTCTTCATATATGTAGGTTGCCTGGTATCTGACCTTAGTTCATGCTACTGTGAACAGAACTCTTTACTTGTGTAAAGCCCCATACACACGGTCAGACTTTTTGACAACAAACTACAAAATTAGCAGGTTTTCAAAAAAATCCGACCGTGTGTACACTCCATCAGACAAACTTTTTCGGTTTTCATTGGACAAATGTTCGCTCTGCAAATGGACAAACTTTTCGGCAACAAAAGTCCTACGGTGCAAAATCCTATCGTGTGTACAGAAGTCCATCATTCTCAGAACCAATGTTAAAATCAACCAACAATAGCAGAAGTTGAGCATAGGGAGGCGGTAAAGAGCAGAAAAAACACGTGATTTGGTGAAAGTTGGCTGAAAAAGTCCTGCCATGTGTATGCATACCAAGTTCACGGCCAACGCCCTTCAAACAAAAATCCATGGAAAAGTTTGTTTGAAGTCCGACCGTGTGTATGAGGCTTAAGGGTTTCACAAGGGTCCATGAAGACGACTTACTGAAGTTCAAACTGAGCATCAGAATGGGGAAGAAAAGGCATTTAAGGGATTTTGAACGTGGCATGGTTATTGGTGCCAGACAGGCTGGTCTGAATATTTAAGAAAACTGCTGATCTACTAGGATTTTCACGCACAACCATCTCTAGAGTTTACAGAGAATGGTCAGAAAAAGAGAAAATATCCAGTGAGTGGCAGTTGTGTGGACAAAAATGCCTTGTTAATGTCAAAGGTCAAAGGAGAATGGGCAGACTGGTTTGAGATGATAGAAAGGCAACAGTAACTCAAATAAATACTCATTACAACCAAGGTATGCAGAATACCATCTCTGAATACACAACACATCGAACCTTGAAGCAGATGGGCTACAGCAGCAGAAGACCACACCGGGTGCCACTCCTGTCAGCTAATACCAGGACACCGAGGCTACAATTCGCACAGGCTCACCAAAATTGGACAATAGAGGATTGGAAAAATGTTGCCTGGTCTGATGAGTCTTAACTTTAGCTGCGACATGCAGATGGTGGGGTCTAAATTTGGTATAAACAACATGAAAGCATGGATCCATTCTGCCTTGTATCAACGGTTCAGGCTAGTGGTGGTGGTGTAATGGTGTGGAGGATATTTTTTTGGCACACATTGGGCCCCTTAGTAAACACCATGGCCTACCTGGATATTGTTGCTGACTGTGTCCATCCCTTTATGACTACAGTGTACCCATCTTCTGATGGCTACTTCCAGCAGGATAATGTACCATATCACAAAGATCAAATCATCTCACCACTGGTCTCTTGAACATGACAATGAGTTCACTGTACTCCAATGGCCTCCATAGTCACCAGATCTCAATCCAATAAAGCACCTTCAGGATGTGGTGGAAAGGGAGATTTGCATCATGGATGTGCAGCTGACACATCTGCAGCAACTGCGTGATGTTATGTCAATATGGACCAAAATCTCTGAGGAATGTTTCCAATACCTTGTTGAATTTATGTCGCAAAGAATTAAGGTAGTTCTGAAGGCAAAAGGGGGTCCAACCCGGTACATAGCAAGGTGTACTTAATAAAGTGGCTGGTGAGTGTATATGTTTTAACATAGTTTATTTAAATTATATTACTTATTCTATATATTTATTTTATTTTTTTCAGAATGGATACCTTATGGTAAATTTGTAGGGTTTTAGGTGTTTTGATTAGGATTTTGGGTTATTGAGATATTTTGCTAAGTTGAGTGGCGCAACCCATGTTCCTTGTTATTGGTCAAAGCTTAAAGTGAATGTAAACCCACTCTCATCCTTTCTAAACTACTGCCATAGTGCTGATCTCTAAGGATATACATGCCTCCTGCATGTATCCTTATCTGTCAAATGTCTCCCCTCTGTCTGTTATAAGAACTGAAAAACTGCAGATTCTGTGGGTGGATCTGTTGTCTGGAGCTCGGTGGGTGGAGTCGTGATGTCAGTAGACTCCCCACCCACCTCTACACTCCCCTTGTCAACATGCATTTTCTTCTGTGTATTCCTTCTGCTATGATCAGTAACATCCAGTCAAAATCCAGAAAAGTAACCACATGACTTCAGAAAAGGAGTGGGGGTGGGAATTAAAAAATAATGCCTGTCTCAGGCTTAGTGCATGAGATATGTAAATAACCTGTCACTCACAGCAAGGGGGCGGAACGGACAAAAGTTCTCCTGTTTGTCCGTT
Organism: Rana muscosa; assembly: GCA_029206835.1. NCBI lineage: Eukaryota > Metazoa > Chordata > Amphibia > Anura > Ranidae > Rana > Rana muscosa. Next base: position 120,740,690 of record CM055123.1, on the reverse strand, counting down.
TATCTTACTGAAAAAAGAAAAGAGGATTGCTCAGAGCTGGATTAACTCTTTGTGGCAAGACTGGGCATTGATGATAGGAAATCTTATACTCTACATTGTGACAGCAAAAAAAAAAAAAAATTGGGGTTTACATCCACTTGATTTTATAACTTTTTTATTTTATAATTCTCAATTTTAGCAGAAGATAGGTAAGAGGCAAGTGTTTTATCAGCCTTACTGGCATAAAACTAACCATATAATGGTTTGTCATTTGGTGTGTGATCAATAACATTTTTATATGAGTGCTTCCTTCCATTGTTTACTTTTTTTATTATATTTTTTTTAGTAAGGTATATGTTTAGAAAAGCATTTATGGTGTTAGGCTTTGCATCAATATGGGAATCAAAAAAATATATATTTTTCAATTTACTTAACTAACACATATAATAATAAAAATAAAAGGGAATAATATTAATAACAGCAATAACAAGATAAATAGCCTCAATAATATTATTAGCAGGATTTTTTGGAGAAAATGTTTTGTGTAGTTGCACTCTTCTACACTTTAAACATGATATATATTACTATCTAGGTATAAGTACTAAATTCTGTGTATCGTAATGGTTCTAAGTTAAAAACAGAAGTTAACTTTGTAATTACATTTCAACATCTTTTCAGTTCCAAAGGATAATCTTTCTTTTTAAGCCACTAGAATCCCGCTGAGTTTGTCTCCTCCACCTCATTTACATAATGTGCTTTCTGGCATTAGGTAGAAATATGTTGGATGCATATTTAGAAAGGATAAATTGAAAAGTGTATAGTTCTGGAAAATTACTAATCATATCACATTAATATATTTTGTGAACCTTTAAATAAAAATATTTACCAGGGTGATCATCACATTTTATTAATAAATATTTTACGTAGGTTCAGTAAATTATTTTAGTGCACATGGGGGACCCTTTACTAACGTCACGATAATTAATAATGGACCTGCAGCGGTTATGTTTCTGTACCTTGTCCTAACTTTCAGACTACGGGACTTCCCTCGAACTGGTAAACACTAAGCATTTGAGAAGCCCAGCTGCATCGGACTGGAGAATCAGCATGTGCGTCCCAGTGAAAGAGAGCAGCACAAAGCCACAGATTAGATGTTAGGAAATACATGCCACACACAGGGCAGCAGGCAGCCTTTCAAGCAGCCACTTCAGAGGACAAGAAAAGCTGTTAAGCTTCTTAATTTCCCTTAACCCCCCCCCCCCTTTCCAATCTGAATTCAATATCTGACATCAGAATACAGGGAACACATTTGTAACTCCTAAAATAATTCCAAAATAATTGTATACATTTAACACTTACATTTTTTAAGTCTACAGTTTTTTTTTTTTTTGTACATTAAAAAATAAATAAAACCGACCTGCTGTAAAATTATTCCAAGTGCTATAAATACATTTTCACAGTTTATATTTATATAGTGGAATCCATCAAAAATAAAAATAAACCTGAAAATGTATGCAACATTTTTTGTTTATTTTTCAATTCAGTGAAATATTAATTTTTTCCACTATTACCCTTGCCCATTTAGTATTCTTCATTTATAGATGACGAGCATTTGCTTCTCTATAGTTGATTCATAAAACCAGTTGACTGATCTGCATTTGCGACTGAATAAGCATCCACACTCGTGTGAAGAATGACGGCAGCCTTCAGCTAAGGAAAAAGCTCAAGGGAGGAAAGTCAAGATCTCTAAGAGAAAACTCACACAGTCTTTCTTAAACCAAAAGTGCACACTTGTAGTTATTATTTTTATTTTTTTTGTGTGTTATTTGGAAATGAGTACTAAAAAGAGGCCTCCTTGCTTACACTTTTCCTTTATTTATGATATATTTTAACTTTATTTGGTTGCAAACAAGTTAACATAAAAAAGCTTTTAGTACTTTCATTTTCAGAAATTATTTAATCTACCCTTCATCAGTTTATCATCAACACAGAATTATGTTGCTTCTCTTAGGCAACTTGTTTCATTGGCAGTTAGGGATTAATAAGCGGAAATGTCACTTGGTTCCATAGAATTTCTGCGCAACGAATATCTGCAAACTGGAGAGCAAAACATGTAAAATGTAAAATTCAAATGCATTAAAATTCAAATGCAAGTTTAAATATTATGTTAAATTGTGTTTTTAGGTATTTCTCAAATGACAGCAAGTTGAGGTTTTATGAAAATAAGTTGCTATAGGTTTTACATGCTCTAATCTCTGAGCATTTAAACACAGGTTTGGTATATCCCATTTGTTTTAGAATTATAACGTATAACTTTACCAAAATGTCTTGTTTTTCCTTTAAAAAGTGCATATGGAAATTCATGTCTGTGGATCGCTTTTACATTGTAGTGTTAAAGTTCCAAATGTAAATAATGTCCCATTATAAACTAAAATCATAGCAACCACTTAATGTAAATTTAAAATTAGGCTAAGCTCTTCCAGTCATGTTTCTCAATCATAAAACCAATAACCTGAAAAAATATGATTAAAAAAATCTTATCAGGCAAAAAATAAATTAACCATTTAACAAGCGATCATGTGTTTTACTGTTAATTCATGCATTATTTTAGACATTACTTTATATCCTTCCTCTCTTTAAAACATTAGGTTTTTTGGCTTCATTTTATATGCCACATTTTAAGCTATGCTTCTAAAATTATAATTAATTATATGTATTATTTTTATTGTTAACAAAAGAGAATATATATATATAAATATATTTTTTAAGTGCTACCTAAATTGATTTGGGGCCTGTGTTATTAAAGGCCTTTTTTTTTTTTGGTGAGGCTAAACATCAAATCATATGCAAAAATTGTTTATATATATATATATATATATATATATATATATATATATAAAACCCTGCATAAGTAGAAGAAACAGGGGGAAGGGGTGGGGGCAAGGGAATAGTTGCCGAGGCTAAACCTAAAGCAAACCAATGCATATAAGTAGTTGCTTTTATCTTCACTTTGTTATTATTTTTTTAGAACCCAATTGCATTTCTGGATTCAAGCATCACACATATAAAGATTGAACATATATGTTGACATTTTTCGTAGAACTGAAAATGCCATGGTAGAGGGGAAAGGTGATGGGCCAATGCCGTCATTCAATCAGTATGTTAATCTTCACATGCAGTTTTATGACAAAGAGGCACATATAATAAATTGGGCAGTGAACTTCTGCAAAGTATAAATTGCATTTAATTAAGCTTGATGTTAATGAACCTAATTAAACACATTTTTTCCTACTTCTGTCCCTGTACGTCACCATGGAATCTACCGGCAATATTATTTTCATGTAAGTCTCAGTATGATTTTTATTGCCCATAAATACATGGTTTTGAAGTATACTCTAATGCTGCCATTGCCATATGACAGTATGAGTATTTAAAATATAACTACATTTAAAAAATAAAGATTAGGTATGCAAAACTTACCCTGGGGAGGCAATTTACTAACGGCTATCCAGACCTGCAATCAAATAGGGAGCAATAAATCCTCTTCCCTCTTCTTTAACCTCACTGAGAGTCAGATGTTAACTATTTATTTCTTTTGGGGTAAGTTCTCCTTTTTATTGATGGTAATTGTTATGAAATTACCACAAAGTTTTTTTATTGACAAACACTGTTAATATTCTACTATTAAAGTGGAACTAAAGCTGTTCTTTACAGCTGAAGATGGTGTCATCTTAGCCTCTCTTTACATCAGCAATTACCATGCGGCTGTACATGAGATCAGGTATGACACCAGCCATTTGAAGGCTTGAACATTTGGTTGATAGCTGACAGAAGCACATTAGCAACTGTGACAATTAGTGATTGTAAAGGATCATTTTTTTTAAATAACAAACATGTCAAACTTACCTCCACTGTGCAGCTCGTTTTGCACAGAGTGGCCCCGATCCACCTGTTCTGGGGTCCCTCGTCGGCTCTCGCGCTCCTCCCCACATTAGATAACCCCCTGGGTGAAGCGCTCTCCCAAGGGGGTTACCTTGCGTGCGCGCTCCTGAGTCATTCATTAGGCGTCCATAGCCCCCGAATGTATGACTCTGCCCTGCCCCCGGGCACCGGCGTCATTGGGATTGATTGACAGCAGTGGGAGCCAATGGCTGCGCTGCTATCAATCTATCCAATCAGGACACGAGACACCAGCCATAGTTGGTGTGCTCGTCCCCGAGGAGAAGAAAACCTTGCTCAGGCAAGTAAAATGGGGGGGGAGGGGGCTTGGGGGCCGGTGACAGCAAGAAGTTTTTTCACCTTAATGCATAGGATGCATTAAGGTGAAAAAACATGAGGGTTTACAACCCCTTTAACACTAAAGGCATGCTGCCAGCACTGTTTATGTTCTTTGATCCAGTGCCACATCTGCTTCTATGGCACAAGGCCGCACTTACTTCTCGGTCTTACCTCACCATCCTCTCTTGAAACGGTCACCTCCACATCCAAACAAGTGGTGCAGCTCTTTTGTCTTTCTGGACTGCCACAACAAGCTGATATATTTAAACTAGACACAGGCTTTACAGGCTAGCTGCTAACCCCTAATATGCCTTCCTGCTATCCAGCCTGTTTTCTTCATAGACTTACGTGTACCATCTCTTTGCTAGTTCCTGGTTATCTGTTGAATCTCCCATTGAATCCCGTGTACCAACTTCTGGCCCCTAACCTCTGGGTTGTTTCTGGTTATCTGTGTCTGGTGCCTGTCATGACCTCTGGCTCATTACTGGTTATCTGTGTCTGCTGCCCATCCTGTCCTCTAGCTCATTAATGGGTATTTGTATCTGCTGCCCATCCTGACCAGTTGCTCATATCTGACCATCCATGTCCACAGCTTGCCCTGACCTCTGGACTCTTTTTGAGGGCTTCTAACTCGTGGTCCATGGTACTTAGAGCAGGGTGAACCTGGGAGTCTTAACCCAACTCACATTAAAGCCCAAGCCCCCATAAGGTGGGCCCTTGTGAATACCTGCTGGCCTTTTAGACTCAACATCCTTGTTTGAGACCATCCTCCAACTTTAGTGATTCCAGATCCTACTCCCAGGTCTAATACATTTCAGACTGATCCTAGTCCAGTTTCCATGGCATTCCTCTTCTAGTGTCGTTAAGCATGCTTCCTACTTTGCAGATCCACCATCCAAGTCTAACCAGTTCCATAGTGCTTTGCTCAACCATGAAATGTCTATTGGCCTACATTTCTTGGATAAGCCTACCTCCTCTTATTTGTTATCCTTTACAGTGCCACTAGAGGTCCACATCTGCATAGCTAACATTCTAACACATGCCTTGAATTAAGCTGTTTTGAGAAACCGTTAAATTGCTGGGTTTAGTTCAGCTTCAATAGTTTTATTTATATATTTGAAATTGGGAAACAAGACTGCTGACCATAAATGGCCCAAGACTTCAGAGGTACAACAAATTTATCCATGACAGATGAGGATCAATCCATTTGGGAGTTAACCAATGGGTAATTGCAGGAGCCTTCTACCTTTGAAAGTGCTCCTTATCACATACAAAATTATTATTGGAAAATCTCTGCGTGGGAAAGGGCCAGTCCTTCTGCTTTCTATGAAAAGGGTGAAACGTGTTCTCTGTTTATGATTGCATTCTCCCATTGGCTAAGTGGAGGAGGGGATCGAGGCAAGTTCGGGCACTAATAAGTGACTGAGCAAGTATTTGTCAGTTCACATGTGTATATTTCAACTGTGTGCTTACCTCCTTGTCTGGAGTTCAGCTTTGAAGCACCCTGCAACTCAGCTGGTATTTTTCCAATTTAATAGAAAACTGTACTGAGAAAAAAAATAGGGCAAGCATTGCTGATCTCTCCCTCTGAATATGCTAGTTGCCTGGCTGGCAAGAACAAGGATGCAGACCAGATAGGTCAGAGGGAAATCATAGCCCCTTTTCTCCACACTTGTTCTGGATCATTGACTATAAAAATACTCAAGATATTAGACAAGCAAGATATCTCCAGAACAAATATTTTCAAAAGGGAGGTCCACAAAGGCAGTTTACATACTACCTCTGGAAGTTTTTTTTTAACGAGTCCACTTTTGTGGAAAACATATAGGAAATAAAAAAATATTAATTTAGCATATACAATTGCAACATGCAAGCCTTCTGCACACAGTTTGTGTACATAACTTCCCCAGGAATGTCAATACCTGCTTGTGTGATTGGCTCACTGATTTTCCCAGAAGTCTACACTTAGCTACAAATCAAATTTTAGGCATCCTATGCAATAGGAATTATATTTTTAGTGAGATACTCCCTAAGGATTCATTATTTCTAAAAGGATGCAGAAACTGCAACTTTCCTCATTAGAATTCTACAAGTGCATTAGCTGATTAGATTGAACGATTAGATTGATTCAGAAATCAGTATTTCAAGGACATAGTTGAACATACAGCTTTTTTTTAAAGTAACTCAAAGCAATTTTTTTGTTTTGTTTTGGATAGAGTAGGGATGGATTACAACACCTATTATGTTTTTATTGCTGTCTGAGCCCTAGAGATATTCACCCCATTTTTCTTGATAACCGTTCTCGTTGAAATTAAAAGAAGTAAAAGAAAATAATACATTTTGGGTCATCCCCAGAGAAGCAATATAGAGGGGAAATCTTTCAATGGTTCTAGTTCTGGTGACTTGGGATTCCCTTAATTTGTAGGGATTTCCTCTCACTTCCTGTTTTGGCTATGGGGCAAGAAGTAAAGGTAAATCCCCCCCCAATAGGACACAGATGGTAAAAAAAAACTGACAGGGTTTATAACCTTCCCTTACTTAACCCTCTCTTACTCTATATAAAATGAAAAAAAATTTGCCTATAGTTCTACTTTAGGAACAAAAATAGATAGGAATCTGCTAGAGTATTTCTAAAAATCCTTGCAATGCACCTAGATCACCACCAAGCGTGGAATGTTTTTTTCTCAACAAAAGTGGGGTGACTTTAAATGCATGTTCTTACATGTTTATTATTTTATTATCATTATTTCAGAATATAGAAAAAAGTGAATTAACCATTAGAGGGAGCTCTCCATATGGCTTGGCCTCATTTTACCTCTCTGCCTAATGATTATTGAGATAAAATATCAGACACATAACGTGCTTTGTTTTCAAAGAGTTGGTCAAGTCATAGGGATTGATTTACTAAAGGAATAGATAATACCTGCTTAGCAAACTAAATGTTTACATAGCAAAGTGAATGTTGTCCTAACTTAATAAGAAAAGTATAGCTGCATTTACTTTAAATAGCCAGTCGTATGCAGGGAAACTAGAAATGAAGACTTTGCCTTGGGCACAATTTGGTGATTGAGGTCAATAAAGCATCATTTAATTAATTTTGCCATCTGAACATTATCTATTCCGTTCTCTTCTCTTCAGTACTGCAAAGGAGGAAGCATAGCCTATGTATGTAATAATGAACAAATATGACTAAATGTACATATGTAATTGCAAACCATACAAAGAAACATGAGGGTGAGTGCAAAATCTGGCAGAGCTCTGCATAGAAACCAATCAGGTTCCAGTTTTTTGTTTGTCAAAGCTTAACCACTTAAGTCCTGGACCAATATGCAGCATAAAGACCAGGCCCCTTTTTGCGATTCAGCACTGCATCGCTTTAACTGACAATTGCGCGGTCGTGCGACGTGGCTTCCAAACAAAATTTACGTCCTTTTTTTCCCACAAATAGAGCTTTCTTTTGGTGGTATTTGATCACCTCTGCGGTTTTTATTTTTTGCACTATAAACAAAAATAGAGCGTCAATTTTGAAAAAAATGAAATATTTTTTACTTTTTGCTATAATAAATATCCCCAAGAAATATATATAAAAAAAAAAAATTTCCTCAGTTTAGGCCGATACGTATTCTTCTACAAATTTTTGGTAAAAAAAAAAAAATCGCAATCGGCGTTTATTGATTGGTTTGCGCAAAGGTTATAGCGTCTACAAAATAGGGGATAGTTTTATGGCATTTTTATAATTTTTTTTTTTTTACTAGTAATGGCGGTAATCAGCAATTTTTTTCATGACTGACATTATGGCAGACACCTCGGACACTTTTGACACATTTTTGGGACCATTGTAATTTTTACAGAGATCAGTGCTATAAAAATGCACTGGTTACTGTAAAAATGACACTGGCAGTGAAGGGGTTAACCACTAGGGGCGTTGAAGGGGTTAAGTGTCCCAAGGGAGTGATTCTCACTGTTAGGGGGCGTGGCTACGAGTGATACGTCACTGATCTCCGCTCTGATTACACAGAGCAGAGATCGGTGACAGTGTCAGTAGGCGAGCGGGGAGATGTTGTGTTTACTCTAACATCTCCCTGCTCCATCCCTCCGTGAGACGATCACAGGGATCCCCGCGGCGATCGAGTCCGCGGGACCCGCGGTCCGACTCACGGGGATGGCGGCAGGGTCGCGAGTGCGCCGCCGGCGGCGCGCGCGACCACATGGCAGGCAGTTAAAGGCGACGTACAGGTATGTGATTGTGCCTGTACGAGCCATTCTGCTGACGTATATATGCCATGGGCGGTCGTTAAGTGGTTAATTGAACAAGCTGAAGTTAGAAGCAGATTTGCTACCATGCACAGCTGTACCAGATTTTGCACTCTCCAGTTTTACTAAATCTACCCCACGGTTCTTTAAAATAACATTAGCACATATTGATTTTTTTACGTACCTGTTTTACATGTATATCTAAAATTAAATCATTGCTTTACTCTCAAACATTTTTCTTTTTCGTACATCACGGGACACAGAGCGACTTAGTCATTACTAATGGGTTATATAGATTACCTTCAGGTGCTGGCACTGGCCACTTCCAAACCGGAAGTACCCTCCCCTATATAAGCCCCTCCCATCCGGGAGCACCTCAGTTTTTTGCCAGTGTCTAAGGTGTTGGCCAAAGAGTAACATGTGTTTTCACTGGGCTTGCGTACAGGTTCTTTTGGGCCTTAGTAAGCTGTTCCGGATCCCACCAAAAAAGCTTCATAGCTAAACGGTCGGTACCCGGGCCTTGCAGCAGAAGAGCAAGGTTTTGCCTGTAATGCCTCTCTTAGGAGGGCTGGACCCTGGGATCCAGAGCTCTGGTCATACCCACGACCAAGATGTTATCTGTGCAGGGTGCTATACAGGTCCAGGGGAGTGGAATCCTTGGGAACCCGGTCCCTGAAGGTTTAATCACAATGCCTGCCGTGATAGGTGAAGTTTGGGCTTCTGTGGACCAAACAAAGTCCTGCGGCGGGGATCAGGTAAGTGGGGGCCCCCAGGAACTTGGTTCTATTGGGGGACCCCCAAGCCTAATTTGTCTTTCTGTCTGTTACCTAACGGTATTCCCGCTAATATCTGTGTATGCCTGTAACTACTGAAAATGTAAAATTTTAATAGTAGTCAAGAAAAAAAAAAAAAAAAAAGGACCACAGTACCTGTGTTAAACCACTAGAGGCCGCTGTGGTCCATTTTTCTTGTCATGTGGATCTTTGGTTTTCTCAAGTCAAAAGATCCAGGCAGTTGGTAAGTTTCTCTGTGGGAATCCACTTCCTCTGCCCTGTTGCTGCGCTCATCCACCGCACAGGCCCTCCGGCAAAAAGGGCCCTGGCTCCTAGTCCCTGTTTGATTTTCGAAAAGGGCGCCAATGGCGCACGGGCGCGCGCGCGGGCGCGTGCACGCGCCTCCTATGAAAAAAAAGGGGCGGGGCGGGTGGATGACGCTCGATGCGCGCCACGGCGCTTCTGCGCATGTGCAGGCGTCCCAGCTTGTATAAAGACACAGTACAAGTGTCAGCTGGATGCAAACAGAGCTAGCAACAAACAGTGGCACACAGAGGCGGTTGATGCAGGCATCCCCATAGAAAGGCACTTTAGTGGACACCAGCTGGTATATAGCAGCAACTGTGTTAGACTATTACCAGCAAAATTGGTGTATGACGACGGGAATACCTCAGCTTTGTGCTTATAGGATATGTCGTCCAGACGCTCTGGAAATAGATCTTCCAAGAAGCGAAAGGGGTCTCCGTCGGGCTCTGAGGATTTTGGGCATGCTGTACTGCGCCAATCTCCCCTGAAATTTCCGAGGTCAGTAGCCGTAGGAACCCCGCAGGAGTACCTGGTACTGCGGCTGTCCCCAGTCCACCTGCTCCTGTATATATAACAGAGGAGGTTTTATCCTCAACTCTGGGTGGATTGGAAGAGAGATTAACAGCATTGATCGCTGCTTCCCTGTTACAGGAAAAGCGCGTCCGATCTCCGTCTCCTCCTGCAGAGTGCCTGTTAGTGGAGGAACAGTCCCAGAGATCGACCTACCTGAAGGGGATCAGGTGAGGTTGATAAAGTTATAGAGGAATCAACAGTGGAAGAACCTTTCTCAGCATCTCAGGCTGAAAGATTATGGGTTCAGTCTCTGACTAACATGGTCCGAGCAGCATTTAAATGCCTCTGGCGGAACCATCAACCACTACTGTCTCCTCGCTGGGGTCGCTGAAAGCTCCCCAGACTGTCTGTTCCTTCCCAATCCACCCTTTATTGGAAGGGTTTATTTACCAGGATTGGGAGCATCCTGTAAAATATTTACTCCCCCCAAGAGATTTCCAGTGATCTATCCCATGGAGGATAAGTTCATAAAAAAAAAATGGAGGGTCCCTACAGTGGACACAGCCATCTCTTGTGTAAATAAATCACTAACATGTCCAGTAGATAATGTTCCAATGTTCAAGGACCCAATAGATAAAAAATTGGAGTCTTTACTAAAATCTGCTTTCTCTACAGCAAGCATGGTGACACAACCTGCAGTAGCAGCGATTGGAGTCTGCCAAGCAATGAAAGATCAGTTGAAACAAGTCTTAAGGGACTTACCAGATCAGCAGGCTCTTGCCCTAGCTGACCTACCTAGAGCCTTGTGTTGCGGTGGACGCCATAAAGGATACAATCCAACAGGCATCCCGCTTTACGCTGTCTGTAGACATATGCGTAGGCTTCTATGGCTCAAAAACTGGTCTGCTGAAGCTCCCTGTAAGAAATTGCTGATTAGCTTCCCATTTCATGGAGAACGCTTATCTGGAGATGATCTGGACAAATATATCCAGAAAACTTCTGCCGGTAAAAGTACACTCTTGCCGGTTAAGAACAAGGGTAGAAGTCCTTCTTTTAAGAGGCCTACTTCTCCAGTCCCTGGCACATCGGCTGTGAAACAGTTCCGACGGCCTCCGCGGTCAAATCCAGGGGGCAGAAATCAGGGACAATCACAGGGTAACAAGAAACCCTGGGTCAAGAGAGGTACAAAACCTCCCCCCAAGTCATGAAGGGTTGCCCCCACTCAATCGGGTGAGGGGAAGACTTCAGTTGTTCACAGAGACCTGGCGGGACACCATCAGAGATGGGTGATCTCCGCAGCAAGTCTGGGATACAGGCTGGAGTTAAAAGACATTCCTCCTGCCCATTTTATAAGGTCAAACGTGCCAAGCGATCCCCAGAAGAGTGGATCCCTCCTTCTGGCACTAGAGCAACTATTGCCCCAAGGGTAATCATGAAGGTTCCCTTGGAAGAAAACGGGTTTGGGTTTTACTCGAACCTTGTCACAGTCCCCAAACCAAATGGGGACATGAGGCCCATATTAAATATAAAAGGGCTAAACAAGTTCCTACATATCAGGACTTTTTCGGATGGAGTCGATCCGATCGGTGGCCACCGCCCTACAAGGGCAGGAATGGTTAGCCTCGATCGACATAAGGGATGCTTATTTGCATATTCCCATCTGTCTGGCCCACCAGAAATTTCTACGCCTTGCAGTAGAAGGGCGCCATTTTCAGTTCAGAGCCTTACCTTTCGGTCTGGCCACAGCACCACGAGTGTTCACAAAAATTCTGGCCCTACGATTGGCCAAACTAGGAACACAAGGTGTAACGATAATGGCATATCTAGACGACTTGTTGCTGATAGACCACTCAGTGAAAAAAACTAGAAGTGGTCGTTCACAAGATAATCAAGTATCTGGAATTTCACGGTTGCATTATCAACCGAGACAAGTCAGCCCTAAAACCAGTCAAAAGCCTGGAATACTTGGGGGCTAAGACTGGATTCAAATCAGAGAAAGATTTTCTTACCTCCAGAGAAGGTGTCGTCTTTGAAAGATTTGACCCACTTAGTGGGTACAAAAAAGAAAAACCATCCATACGCCTGTGTATAAGGCTGCTGGGGAAAATGGTGGCTTCATTCGAAGCAGTACCCTACGGTCAATTCCATTCAAGGAACTTGCAGAGGGCCATACTGTCAGCCTGGAACAAAAAAGTTCAGGCTTGAGACTTACCAATGTCCCTGTCCCCTTCAGTCCGGTTTCTTGGAAGGTGGTCACTACAGATGCCAGCCTCATAGGCTGGGGGGCAGTACTGGAGCAATGGTCTCTCCAGGGCAAGTGGTCAGAAGCAGAGAAGGCCCTGCCCACCAATCTCTTAGAGATACGAGCAGCCCGGTATGCCCTAGTAGCATGGACATCCAAACTCCAAGGGTCACCTGTCAGAATTCAATCAGACAATGCCACAGCAGTGGCATATATCAATCACCAGGGTGGCACCAGGAGTCGTGCAGCCCAGAGGGAAGCGAATTGCATCCTGGAATGGGCAGAAAGGTATGTCACAGCCATATCCGCGGTTTTCATCCCAGGAGTGGAAAATTGGAGAGCGGACTTTTTAAGTCGCCAGCAATTATGCCCGGGGAATGGTCTCTTCACCCCGAGGTTTTCCAGGCAATATGCCAGCGGTGGGGAACACCGGATGTAGATCTGCTAGCATCCAGATTCAACGCAAAGGTGGACAGATTTGTGTCTCGCACAAAGGATCCCCTAGCTTGCGGTTCGGATGCCCTAGTGTTCCCTTGGGATCAGTTCAAGCTGATATATGCATTCCCACCGCGATTAATCGGCAGAATCAGGGTAGAAAAGAAACCAGTGATTCTGGTGGCTCCAGCGTGGTCCCGAAGGGCATGGTACGCGGAGATTGTAAAAATGTCAGTGGGAAGTCCTTGGACCCTCCCACATCGTCCGGACCTGCTTTCGCAAGGACCGATATACTACCCTTCCTTACCAGCCCTAGGTTTGACGGCCTGGCTATTTGAAGCCCACATTCTAAAAAAGAGAGGGCTCTCTAATCCTGTGGTATCTACCATGATCAATGCCAGGAAGCCGGTATCCAGGCAGATCTATTATAGGATCTAGAAGGCGTACATCACGTGGTGTGAGGCCAGGAAATGGCATCCACGTAAGTACGTAATAGGTAGGATTCTGGACTTCCTACAGTGGGCTGTACATAGGAAGCTTGCCTTGAGTACTATCAAGGGTCAGACGGCCTTGTCAATATTTTTTTCAAAGGCCCTTGGCTTTGCATTCATTAGTCAAAGCTTTCATACAAGGAGTGATGCGTATTAGCCCTCCGGTTAGTATTCCCATATGTCCATGGGACTTAAACCTGGTTCTGTCGGTTCTACAGAAACAACCATTTGAACCATTGCGGCACATTTCCTTGGTTCTTTTCACCAGGAAATTGATTTTCTTAGTAGCCATTTGTTCGGCTAAAAGAGTATCGGAATTAGCCGCCTTGTCCTGTAAGGAGCCATATCTGGTTATCCATAAGGACAGAGTAGTATTACGTCCTCATCCAGCCTTCTTCCTAAGGTGGTATCGAGGTTCCATTTGAACCAAGATGTGGTTCTTCCTTCCTTTTTCCCCAAACCTAGTTCGGTAGAGGAAAAGTTATTGCATTCTTTGGATGTAGTAAGAGCAGTTAAAGCTTATCTTAAAGCCACTGCTCAGATTCGTAGAACGGATACTTTGTTTGTTCTGCCGGAAGGCCCCAGAAAGGGTCAGGCAGCATCAAAAATCTACTTTAGCCAAGTGGATTCGACAGGTCATAATACAAGCCTATGGCTTGAAAAGGAGACCGCCTCCGTTCAAAGTTAGGGCGCACTCCACAAGAGCAGTTGGAACTTCATGGGCAGTGCATCACCAAGCCTCCCTGGCTCAAGTCTGTAAGGCCACAACATGGTCCTTAGTACACACGTTTACTAGATTCTACCAGGTAGACGTCAGAAGTCAGGAGGATGTCGCCTTTGGGCGCAGTATGTTGCAGGCCGCAAAAGAGCCTCATGCCTGATGGCGCCCAGCTTATGTATCCCTCCCCTCATTTGGCATTGCTTTGGGACGTCCCATTAGTAATGACTAAGTCGCTCTGTGTCCCGTGATGTACGAAAAAGAAAAAGGGATTTTTATAACAGCTTACCTGTAAAATCCTTTTCTTGGAGTACATCACGGGACACAGAGCTCCCACCCCTCTTTTTGGGACACTTATTGCTTTGCTACAAAACTGAGGTGCTCCCGGATGGGAGGGGCTTATATAGGGGAGGGTACTTCCGGTTTGGAAGTGGCCAGTGCCAGCACCTGAAGGTAATCTATATAACCCATTAGTAATGACTAAGTCGCTCTGTGTCCCGTGATGTACTCCAAGAAAAGGATTTTACAGGTAAGCTGTTATAAAAATCCCTTTTATAACGCAGGTTCCAAAAATATTGTTATTTATTTCATACTTCCTCATTGCTGTTCAAGCTTGGCAACAAGCCATATGCAAAGAAAATACATTTGTTTTCTTAATTTATTTCCCAAAAGTCTAGATCAAAAATATAGATTTTTTTCCTTGAAAGTATAAATTAGTCAGGCCTTCATATTTTGTAGACAAATCATATAGGTTTGCTAGACCTATAAGAAAAATTTTAACATCTTCCATTCCTATTATAAAGATTCTCTTAAACTTGGTAGATTTTGGACTTAAACCTGGTACACATGGGCCGAATATCGTCTGGTATTGGTTGGTTCAACCTATAAGAAACATTTTAACATCTTCCATTCCTATTATAAAGATTCTCTCAAACTTGGTAGATTTTGGACTTAAACCTGGTACACATGGGCCGAATATCGTCTGGTATTGGTTGGTTCAACAGAAACTGGCTGACATTCAGCCCATTTGTACACCAGCCTAATCTGCTTCTGTTGAACAGGCATGCTGGAAAATCAGCATCTAATTGACTTCCAATCAGCACTGACTGGTGTGTTTTGGCAGGGAAGGGGGGGGGGGTAGATGGACAGGTCATAACACAGACACACAATCCCAGTGTGCCAGTACACACCAGTGTCCAGAGGTAAACAGAGCAGGGGTTACAGTTTGGAGGGCAAACATGATCAAAAGATGGGGTGTACAGGGGGGGCTGGGGTGCAAAGATGGGCAAAGGCATGTGGAGTTAATCAGAGATGAGGGAGTTTCCAGTGCAGGGGACAGTTTGGGTGAAGATGTTGACAGGGGGATTTAGAATGCAAAGGTATACTAAGAGGAGGTGGATAAAGATACAGAGATTAGCAGAGGGGCAGAGAAGGGTCTGTTACATGGTTGGTAAGTGTAAGGCTCCATTCACATCATGCAGATGTGAGAGAGCGCTCACATTCCTATGCATTGCATGTAGGGCAGCCCCCCCCACTCTTACCGCAATGTGCCTCCACCCACAATTCCCTGTGGCACGCCTCATACCTACCCTGCTAAATCTACCCAAAGGCACCCTCTCTCACATACACCCCCATCTCTCTCTCGCTCTCTCTCACTTGCCCCTCCCTGCCCGTAGACTTCTGGGACACATCACAGGCCCCAGGAGGTTGAGGGACCAATCAAAAAGAATAGCATGGCTTGTGCAAACGCAGTGGGCAGCTGCTAAGCCACAAGGAGTCTGGACTTCCTACAGTGGGCTGTACATAGGAAGCTTGCCTTGAGTACTATCAAGGGTCAGACGGCCTTGTCAATATTTTTTTCAAAGGCCCTTGGCTTTGCATTCATTAGTCAAAGCTTTCATACAAGGAGTGATGTGTATTAGCCCTCCGGTTAGTATTCCCATATGTCCATGGGACTTAAACCTGGTTCTGTCGGTTCTACAGAAACAACCATTTGAACCATTGCGGCACATTTCCTTGGTTCTTTTCACCAGGAAATTGATTTTCTTAGTAGCCATTTGTTCGGCTAAAAGAGTATCGGAATTAGCCGCCTTGTCCTGTAAGGAGCCATATCTGGTTATCCATAAGGACAGAGTAGTATTACGTCCTCATCCAGCTTTCTTCCTAAGGTGGTATCGAGGTTCCATTTGAACCAAGATGTGGTTCTTCCTTCCTTTTTCCCCAAACCTAGTTCGGTAGAGGAAAAGTTATTTCATCCTTTGGATGTAGTAAGAGCAGTTAAAGCTTATCTTAAAGCCACTGCTCAGATTCGTAGAACGGATACTTTGTTTGTTCTGCCGGAAGGCCCCAGAAAGGGTCAGGCAGCATCAAAAATCTACTTTAGCCAAGTGGATTCGACAGGTCATAATACAAGCCTATGGCTTGAAAAGGAGACCGCCTCCGTTCAAAGTTAGGGCGCACTCCACAAGAGCAGTTGGAACTTCATGGGCAGTGCATCACCAAGCCTCCCTGGCTCAAGTCTGTAAGGCCACAACATGGTCCTTAGTACACACGTTTACTAGATTCTACCAGGTAGACGTCAGAAGTCAGGAGGATGTCGCCTTTGGGCGCAGTATGTTGCAGGCCGCAAAAGAGCCTCATGCCTGATGGCGCCCAGCTTATGTATCCCTCCCCTCATTTGGCATTGCTTTGGGACGTCCCATTAGTAATGACTAAGTCGCTCTGTGTCCCGTGATGTACGAAAAAGAAAAAGGGATTTTTATAACAGCTTACCTGTAAAATCCTTTTCTTGGAGTACATCACGGGACACAGAGCTCCCACCCCTCTTTTTGGGACACTTATTGCTTTGCTACAAAACTGAGGTGCTCCCGGATGGGAGGGGCTTATATAGGGGAGGGTACTTCCGGTTTGGAAGTGGCCAGTGCCAGCACCTGAAGGTAATCTATATAACCCATTAGTAATGACTAAGTCGCTCTGTGTCCCGTGATGTACTCCAAGAAAAGAATTTTACAGGTAAGCTGTTATAAAAATCCCTTTTATAACGCAGGTTCCAAAAATATTGTTATCTATTTCATACTTCCTCATTGCTGTTCAAGCTTGGCAACAAGCCATATGCAAAGAAAATACATTTGTTTTCTCAATTTATTTCCCAAAAGTCTAGATCAAAAATATAGATTTTTTTCCTTGAAAGTATAAATTAGTCAGGCCTTCATATTTTGTAGACAAATCATATAGGTTTGCTAGACCTATAAGAAAAATTTTAACATCTTCCATTCCTATTATAAAGATTCTCTTAAACTTGGTAGATTTTGGACTTAAACCTGGTACACATGGGCCGAATATCATCTGGTATTGGTTGGTTCAACCTATAAGAAACATTTTAACATCTTCCATTCCTATTATAAAGATTCTCTCAAACTTGGTAGATTTTGGACTTAAACCTGGTACACATGGGCCGAATATCGTCTGGTATTGGTTGGTTCAACAGAAACTGGCTGACATTCAGCCCATTTGTACACCAGCCTAATCTGCTTCTGTTGAACAGGCATGCTGGAAAATCAGCATCTAATTGACTTCCAATCAGCACTGACTGGTGTGTTTTGGCAGGGAAGGGGGGGGGGGGTAGATGGACAGGTCATAACACAGACACACAATCCCAGTGTGCCAGTACACACCAGTGTCCAGAGGTAAACAGAGCAGGGGTTACAGTTTGGAGGGCAAACATGATCAAAAGATGGGGTGTACAGGGGGGGCTGGGGTGCAAAGATGGGCAAAGGCATGTGGAGTTAATCAGAGATGAGGGAGTTTCCAGTGCAGGGGACAGTTTGGGTGAAGATGTTGACAGGGGGATTTAGAATGCAAAGGTATACTAAGAGGAGGTGGATAAAGATACAGAGATTAGCAGAGGGGCAGAGAAGGGTCTGTTACATGGTTGGTAAGTGTAAGGCTCCATTCACATCATGCAGATGTGATAGAGCGCTCACATTCCTATGCATTGCATGTAGGGCAGCCCCCCCCACTCTTACCGCAATGTGCCTCCACCCACAATTCCCTGTGGCGCGCCTCATACCTACCCTGCTAAATATACCCAAAGGCACCCTCTCTCACATACACCCCATCTCTCTCTCGCTCTCTCTCACTTGCCCCTCCCTGCCCGTAGATTTCTGGGACACATCACAGGCCCCAGGAGGTTGAGGGACCAATCAAAAAGAATAGCATGGCTTGTGCAAACGCAGTGGGCAGCTGCTAAGCCACAAGGAGTCACAGCTGGCTCCCCACTGATGAGATGACGGCGCCGGGGACTGAAGACCAATGAATAAACCAGTCTGGGTCAGGACAGCGCTGGATCCCTGGACAGGTGAGTGTCTGTTTATTAAAAGTCAGCAGCTACAGTTTTTGTAGCTGCTGACTTTTAATTTTTAAAGAAATGATCGAAGCTCCTCTTTAAAATGTATTTGTATTTGTTCACTATCTACAAGTTTTAATTATTATTTTTATTATTATTATTATTTCATGTAGGTGGCATCAAGTTCCATAAAACATACAAACTATGACAGGTAAATGCTACTTAAAGTAATCTAACTTGGCAAATTATCGAAATTTCAACCAGCCAGGGTATTAACTTTAACCACTTGCCGACTGCCGCACGCCGATATACGTCGGCATAATGGCAGCGGTGGGCAAATGGGCGTACCTGTACGTCCCCTTTAATTTGCGGGCTAGTGGGGACGTGCGCGCCGCCGGCAGGGCACGCCAGTGCCCGCCGCGTACTGCATGACCATGCCCGTGGGTCCCACGGACTCGATGTCTGCCGGTATCCCACGATCGTGGCACGGAGAGGCAGAACGTGGAGATGCCTATGTAAACAAGGCATTTCCCTGTTGTGCCTAGCAACATGACAGGGATCAACTGCTCCCTGTCATTGGGAGAAGTGATCTCTGTCATGTTGTTGTAAGACCATGCCCCCTGCAGTTAGAATCACTCCCTAGGACACACTTAACGCCTTGATTGCCCCCTAGTGTTTAACTCCTTCCCTGCCAGTGTAATTTACACAGTAATCAGGCATTTTTATAGCACTGATCGCTGTATAAATGACAATGGTCCCAAAATAGTGTCAAAAGTGTCCGATGTGTCCGCCGCAATGTCTCAGTCACGATACAAATCGCAGATGGCCGCCATTACTAATAAAAAATAATAATAATAAAAATGCCCTAAATCTATTCCCTATTTTGTAGACACTATAACTTGTGCGCAAACCAATTAATATATGCTTATTGCAATTTTTTTTTTACCAAAAATATGTAGAAGAATACATATCGGCCTAAACTGAGGAAAAAAAAATGTTTTTTAATATTTTTTGGGGATATTTATTATAGCAAAAAGTTAAAAATATTGCCTTTTTTTCAAAATTGTCGCTCTTTTTTTGTTTATAGCGCAAAAAATAAAAATCGCAGAGGTGATCAAATACCACCAAAATAAATCTCTATTTGTGGGAAAAAAAGGACGTCAATTTTGTTTGGGTGCAACGTCGCACAACTGCACAATTGTCAGTTAAAACGACGCAGTGCCGTATCGCAAAAAGTGCTCTGGTCAGGAAGGGGGTAAATCCTACCGGGACTGAAGTGGTTAGGAAGTCAACTGGGTTGAAAAAGTAAAAAATAAAAAAATACATTCTTCTTTACCTTCCTTAAGTGAACCAATAATTCTTCCAACACTGATGAACTTTTACTACATAACCCATTAAGAGCAAAACCAAATCCACACTTTGTGCCTGCTGTAAAGAATCTATGGTCTTCTTTAATAAAGTGATTATAAAGTAAACTAAACCTGATAAATAGGTAAAGATTTTGTAAAAGCATGAATTGAATTATAGGATAGTTAAGTTAAATTGGGTAGTTTGCCTCCCTCTAACTTCTATAAACATCTCACTAACAAAATGTAAAAGCAGAAATATTTCTTCATCAAGATTCCCAGCATAATTTACAGAGCCAGTACAAATAATATAAAATAACATTCTTACACTGAGGAGTTTTGCACTAGAGAGAAGCCATGTTCTGCCTGGTGCTGTTTTTTTTTTTCCTCTCGACATGTACTTTTTGATTAATGTTGCATTCCTCCTGTGAAATTGATACATCAATTTTAATTATACTGTATTTCTTTTCACTTGTAAGAGACTCCCATCCTCAAAGACTAGGTTTCAAACATTAACTCTTATAATTCTCCCCTCCCACTCGTTTTAAACTTGTAAATTATACTTAAGTTCCATGTCTAGGTAAGTCACATCCCTTCTTTGGTTTGCATACATGTGCATGTTGCCAAATGTAGCTGAATATACTATATTAAATAATAAAATAAATGCAATTATGTTTAATATGCTGTTGCCTGGTATATTGTAAAGACAGTGAAATAGACAGTATAAAATATATCTGGCCTAGCAATATTAATATATAGTAAGTTCCATGTTATCTTTGGCTATAAGACTTGCTATTTATATACTCAAAATATGGGACCAAGTGAATGAAATGATGGTTGGCATTTAATAGTTCTGTTATAGCTTCCTGAAAAGTAGCAATTAATGCTGTGCTATTGTGATACACCCCTTCCCTCCTAAGTCCAACCCTATTTCTGCTCATTAACAAAGCAGTGAAAGGCTGGACTCAACTTAAAATAGAACTATATGCAAAACTTTTTTTTTTTTTCATTTTTGGATAGAACAAGGGAGGGTTATAACCCATCAGATTTTTTTTTCACCATCTGTGCTCCATTATGGAGATTTCCCTTCCCTTCATACCCCATAGCCAAACAGGAAGTAAGGGAGTTCCCTGGAGCACCCCAGATCACCAGAACCAGTGTCCCCATTGGAAGATTTCCCCCCTATTACTTTTCTGGGGACAACCCAAAATTTGTGATTTTCCTTTACTTTAACTTTTGATGATAATGCTAAACAGGACAAATAGAGAGGGGGAATCTCCCTAACGGGAACACAGACAGCATTAAAATCTGACAGGTGTGCTAATCCCTCTCCATTCTATCCAAAACTAAGTGAAAAAAGTTTTGCCTTTAGTTATACTTTAACAAAGAAAGTTGCTTGCAGGTAATATAAAAAGATAGGGAAAATATACCCCAAAAAATGAAAGCCTTTCTTAGCAAGGCAACTCTATAAACTGTCAATGTCTATTTCAATTCTATTAAAAAAGACCACATTTACAATAGGTATTCAATGTTTGCAAAACAGTGGAGACACAATTTAAGTATTGCTGTAACGTACATTCATCTTTTTTTTGGAATATGAAAAAGCAGTAGCATAGCCATTTTAAGCTAGAACCTATGTTGGTTTGATATGTGATTGTAGAGGTTAAAATGCAGGTCCTAATGCAGGGGGAACTTGGTTCCACCACCTCTGGCTCAGACCCTTTGGTGCCTGCTCACCACTATCACTTGTAAACACAGAAGTCTGGTTTCTGTGTTTACAAGTGACAGCTCTGCACTCTGTAATGCAATCCTGGTATTTAATGCCCCTTTAAGACCCTCCTACTGTTTTCGTGAAATTTGACTGAAGTGAACACACTCACTATTTGATGTGATTTGGAACGTGTGTGTGTAGGGGGAGAGGTTTTGTCGGGTATTGTATTGTATTGTTTGAGAAAAAAAGCCCTGAATGTAACATTCACCAAACCATTACTGCAGGTGAAGCAATCGTTATATCTTTCAACACAAGCACCAGGAAGACACACCTGCAGTGAATGTTTGCTGACTGTTAGGCCTGATTCACACCTATGTAGGTTGCAGTTTGCATATTGCAGGTGCATTTTGCGTTTTTTAATACACATTTTTAAACCATTAATGTCTATGGAACCAAAAATCTGAAAAAAATCCCTGGCCCTTTCCATAAAATGCACAGATGTGAACTACATCTATAGGAAACCATGTTAAATAGACTGTTGTGTGTTTCTGAAAAACTGAAAACACACTAAAAAATGCATAGAGTATCTCACAAAAGGGAGTACACCCCTCACATTTTTGAAAATATTTTATTATATCTTTTCATGTGACAACACTGAAGAAATGACACTTTGCTACAATGTAAAGTAGTGAGTGTACAGCTTGTATAATAGTGATAATTTGCTGTCCCCTCAAAATAACTCAACACAGCCATTAATGTCTAAACCGTTGGCAACAAAAGTGAGTACACCCTAAAGTAAAAATGTCAAAATTGGGCACAATTAGCCATTTTCCCTTCCCCGGTATAATGTGACTCATTAGTGTTACAATGTCTCAGGTGTGAATGGGGAGCAGGTGTGTTAAATTGGTTGTTTTCGCTCTCACTCTCTCATACTGGTTACTGGAAGTTCAACATGGCACTTCATGGCAAAGAAATCTCTGAGGATCTGTAAAAAAAAAAAATTGTTACTCTACATAAAGATGGCTAAGGCTATAAGAAGATTGCCAAGAACCTGAAACTGAGCTGCAGCACGGTGGCCAAGACCATACAGCAGTTTGATAGGACAGGTTCCACTCAGAACAGGCATCGCCATGGTCGACCAAAGAAATTGAGTGCACATGCTCAGCATCATATCCAGAGGTTGTCTTTGGGAAATAGACGTATGAGTGCTGCCAGCATTGCTGCAGAGGCTGAAGGGGTGGGGGGTCAGCCTGTCAGTGCTCAGACCATACGCCGCACACTGCATCACATTGGTCTGCATGGCTGTCATCCCAGAAGGAAGCCTCTTCTAAAGATGATGCACAAGAAAGCCTGCAAACAGTTTGCTGAAGACAAGCAGACTATAGACATGGATTACAGGAACTGTGGTCTGTGGTCTGATGAGAGCAAGATAAACTTATTTGGTTCAGATGGTGTCAAGCGTGTGTGGTGGCAACCAGGTGAGGAGTACAAAGACAAGTGTGTCTTGCCTGCTGTCAAGCATGGTGGTGGGAGTGTCATGGTCTGGGGCTGCATGAGTGCTGCCGGCACTGGGGAGCCACAGTTCATTGAGGAAACCATGAATGCCAACATGTACTGTGACATGCTGAAGCAGAGCATGATCCCCTCCCTTCGGAGACTGGGCCACAGGGCAGTATTCCAACATGATTACAACCTCAAACACACCTCCAAGACGACCACTGCCTTGCTAAAGAAGCTGAGGGTAAAGGTGATGGACTGGTCAAGCATGTCTCCAGACCTAAACCTTATAGAGCATCTGTGGGGCACCCTCAAATGGAAGGTGGAGGAGCGCAAGGTCTCTGACATCCACCAGCTCCGTGATGTCATCATGGAGGAGTGGAAGAGGACTCCAGTGGCAACCCGTGGAGCTCTGGTGAACTCCATGCCCAAGAGGGTTAAGGCAGTGCTAGAAAATAATGGTGAACACACAAAATATTGAAACTTTGGGCCCAATTTGGACATTTTTATTTAGGGGTGTACTCACTTTTGTTGCCATCAGTTTAGACATTAATGGCTGTGTGTTGAGTTATTTTGATGGGACAGCAAATTTACACTGTTATAAAAGCTGTACACTCACTACTTTACATTGTAGCAAAGTGTAAGTTCTTCAGTGTTGTCACATGAAAATATATAATACAGGCATATCCCACTTTTAAATACACAATGGGACCAGAGCATGTATGTAAAACGAAAATGTACTTAAAGTGAAGCAATACCTTTTCTTTACTTCATACTCACCATGACCATTGGTGCAGGGTCAGGTTGATGTAGATTTTGGTCAGCATGGTCTGGCTATGGCACTTGTCCACCTGGCTGTTGTAGTTCGTGAAAAAGCATAGAATGCTGTGTCCGACTGGCCTCCCAGCACTTATTTGTTGTTGCTTCAGCTCCCTTCAGCAGCAGCACAGAGTGTATACAGTAATCAGCATGGGAGGCTGCATCTCCACTCCATGGGCTCTCTGAGGGAGATCTCCGTAAAGGGGCAGAGCTGGGAGACAAGCCTGTGGTGTCCTCTGTTGTTCTGTGAAGCCGCCTCTCATAGGCTGCACCAGTGTGCTGGAAGTTTGTCCAGCAGAAGTATGCACCGGAGGGCTCTGTGCAAAGAAACTAATGGGGGTGACTCGAGGGGTGCTGGTGCCTGCCCTGAGTGGTGCCTAGCAGTGCGCCCTGCTTGTTAGGACATGCGGACTGCACCTCCGACACCACTGTCCCTACTTGTGAGACACTCTACGTACACTCGCGAGTATGTCCGTACTTGCGAGTGTACGTAAAGTGAGTGTCTGTAAAGCGGGGTATGCCTGTATCTCACTTTTGTGAGATACTGTAGGTGTGAACCAGGCCTAATGCCGGTTACACATGATCGGACCTTTGTCCGACAAAACTCACAACAGAATTCCGACGAAATTCCATCAGAGAAAAATAGAACATGTTCTGTATTTAAACTCCGATGGAATTCATCTGAATTTCTCTGATGGGGCACACACACGGTAGGAATTTCCGATGGAAAAAGTCCGTCTGACTTTTTCCATCGGAAATTCCTATTGTGTGCACAAGGCATAAGAGTTACTAAGTTTTATACATATACCCCTCAGTGTCTTTTTTTATATATATTATTTTATATAAATTATAATACTATTATATTTTATATATATTACTGTATATTTTCTGAAAACAATTAGCTGAACTTGTTTTTTTAAGCAAGTTCAGATGTTAGCACACAAAATATTGTAAGATTTACCTCAATATTGCTTACCGTATATACTCGAGTATAAGCCGAGGTACCTACTTTTACCACAAAAAAATGGGAAAATGTATTGACTCGAGTATAAGCCGAGGGGGGGGGGGATGTGCCCATTGCCCAACCTTACTGTGCCCATTGCCATCTCACTCTGCCACCTCACTGCCCATTGTCACCTCACTGTGCCAATTGTCGTCTCACTGTGCCCCCTTACTGTGCCCATTGCCATCTCACTGCCCATTGTCACCTCACTGTGCCCCCTTACTGTGTCCATTGCAGCCTCCCTGTGCCCGAGTCAGTGTACCTCAAAATCTTGTAACTCCGTGGCCGGCGTCCATTGTTCAAATCTCGCGCCATTCTCCCTGTCCCTTCCGTGATAGGCGTTTCCAGCAAACACTGTGTTGAGTGTTTGCGCCTATCACGGAGGTCCTCTCATTCGCTGACTCCGTTTCCCAGCAGGCACTGTGTTCAGTGCTCGGCCAATCACGGACGTCGGACAAGAGGACCGTGATAGGCGCAAACACTCATCACAGTGTTTTCTGGAAACGCCTATCGCGGAAGGGACAGGGAGAACGGCGCGAGATTTGAACAATGGACGCCGGCCGCGGAATTTCACGATTTTGAGGTACTGTCTCGAGTATAAGCCGAGGGGTATACTTTCAGCCCTAAAAAAAGGGCTGAAAAACTCGGCTTATACTCGAGTATATACGGTAAAAGAAAATAGGTGTTCATAAAATTTTCCCTCTAAAAAAGGGATGTATCACTTAAAAGTCTCAAATACAGATGGGTATCATAAAATGAAATAAAATGTATTAAAACTACTTTGTTGTAACATTGGAATGCAGAAATTGTTGTTTTCATTAAGTAAAACCAATATTTATTTTATATATCCATATTTATTTATATATATATATATATATATATATATATATATATATATATATATATATATATATATATATTGTGAGGGGGTTAGCTCGGCAGCGGGTGTGTGTGACCCCCGGGATGGGCTCCCCACACAAAAACAGGCCCAGCAAACGGAGGTTGTGGTTTTCAAAATCAAAAAAAAGTGCGGTTTATTTTCTATTTACAGTGACAAAACACAGCAAAGCCAAAAGAAACATAAACAAAATAAATCCTGGTCAACTTGACCTCTGACTAAACATACAGGTTTCCTAACTAACAACTGGGATCAGCCTAGTGCTGTCCTAGTCCCTAAGTCCCTGGTTTTAAATGTCCAAGCAAATAGCCACACAGGCTTTGTCTCACCGCACAGGGGTTCACTCTCCCTAGACAGTCCACACAGGTCTGGGTCCAGGCATGAGCAAACACCTAATGAATCTGGGAGTTTTTATAGAGGCCTAAATGAGCTGACAAGCTTCAGCTGGTCTCATCAACTCCCTGTCTGCACGACGCCCCACACTCTCCCTAGAGGTATGAGTCATCCATGAGCCCACTAGCCTCAGCTGGGCTTATACAACTCTCCACCTAGTTGTATAAGTCGGCGTAAAGCCTGAATCTGGGCGAAATATATCTACCCCCCTGGATGCAACCAGGTGACTTTACCTTCCTGCTGTCACAATATATATATATGTATTAGGGCTGTTACTGATTAAAATTTTCGTGTTCGATTCATCGTTTTTTTTTTTAATCGATTAATCGACTAATTTCGATTAATTATAACGCACATAGATCCAACTACTTTTAGCTGATCTCCTTGCAGGCCGATTCCCAGTGCAGCTACCAACCACTGGAAAACATGTAGCTAAGTATGATACTGGTATAAAAATGTGTACAACGATACCACTGCTGAATCCAGATGAGAAGGGGCTAACATCAGTCTGTCAGCATGTAGATGTCCCGTGAAGGGAACTATCACAACTCCCAGTGGATGGCTGTAGAATCCCAGGTTGATAGAGGGAAGTGATAGAGGGAATTGTAACAGCCCTTGCGTGTGGCAGATAGTAAGGCACAGCAAAGGAGCCCTTCAGATGGACACGGCAAGCCCCGCCGGTGTCCGTGACGTCACCGGATCTCCCTGAAGACCCGGGAAAGCCAGGGGAGAGGTGAGTACCAATCAAAAGAATTTTGATCGATCAAAAGAATTTTGATCGATCAAAACAATTAATCGATTAATTGAGGAATTAATAGTTAATTTCCACAGCCCTAATATATATATATATATATATATATTTTTTTTTTTTTTCTACAAAATATTACTATTATTATTATTATTATTATAATACACGATTTATATAGCGCCAACAGTTTGCGCAGCGCTTTACAACATCAGGGAAGACAGTACCGTCACAATACAATTCATTACAAAGGGATCTGAGGGCCCTGCTCGTTAGAGCTTACAGTCTACAGAATGATTGATTATCTGGTCTCAATTTTTCAGGCTTTAAAACCCCAAATATATATTATAGATATACCACAAAATAACATGAATGAGAAAAAAATGATAATGTTTGTCATGCACATGAAGGGTGTATATAATATTGTTTTTTATCATATCTATTATATGTAACATTATTTATGCTACTTTTTTGCTTGAGAGTTTCAAAGTTACCTCCCAGGCCGTTCTGAAGTTAGAGAGTTTGAAATACCATAATAATAATTGCTAGAAAAGAAATATTTATCTAGAAAAGAAATATTTATCTGTTACTCTGTGGGAGTGAGAGGACTCAGAGATGTGTAGGCCGGATCTCTCTCTGTCATGGTTTTTAATAACAAAATAGGAGAACTTTTGGTATGGGAGGTTGAGCCAAAGAGACTTGTATGACCGAAAGGTTATTTAGAGAGATGAAAGTAAGGCTTCCTTCTGTCTTTATTGCTGTCAGCACTTTTTAATGTCAAACTTTGTGAATGATTGTCCAAGAGCTGAGCTGGTATTTTTTTTTTTTTGCCTAAAGTTTCCCAGGATCGTGTGATGTATTCATTGCTTTATAATTAACGCGGAATCCAGCGCGGGTGGGCTATTGCATTACAGAGTTCTTGGGTTTAAAGTGGCTAGTCCCAGTCATTGTTTTCTGACGTCTGTCTCTGTTATGACAAGACTCATTCTGCCACAAAGGGTATATGCAGAAATCCTGCAAGATTGTTCTCTCCAATCCAAACACTATTGGAAATCAGTGAAAAAGGGAAGGGGATCACCCGCGAGTTACCTGGATAGCTGCCAGAACATTTTAAAGGTGATCTTATCCAAGATTCAGGCTTAGTGAAATGTGCTTGTCATGGAACACAAAGCACATTGCAAATGGCTCATTAAAAGTGACTAATTTGATAAGAAAAGCTTTACACAATATTTTAACAGAATGTAATGCCGTATGTTGAGCACTTTATGGATGTCAGCATTTTTTAATATGAACTCATTTTACAAATTTATATATAATTTTTATTGGTTCTCAATTTTTTTTTATTTTTTATTTAGACTTTTTGTAATGAAAATTTAATGTTTTTTTAAAGTGTATATAAAGTCAAAACTTTTTTTTTTGTTTAAATTAGAATGTGGAGGAGTTAGAATCTCTGCCAGGTGTCCCCATTGAGGAGATTCATCCCCTCTGTTGGTCCTGAAGACCATTGTTTCAGATTCAGAAAGTGATGGGAAATCCAATATTTTTGAGTTGTCACAGGAACAGGAGATAAGGGGAAATCATTCTGGGAGGGAACAGGAGATAAGGGTAATCATTCTGGGAGGGAACAGGAGATAAGGGGAAATCATCCTATGGGGAAACCTGTTCCTGTCATAGTTATCTAAGATTGGGATATCCTCTCACCATAGAGAGATCTTCTCTCACTTTCTGCTCTATCTATGGAAGAAGAAATGAACGGGCAGTCTCCCCGATGAAAAAATAAATCCCAGGGGTCTTAACCATTTCTTACTTAATTCAAAACTATCAAAACGTTGGCTTTACATGCATTTCAAATTACCTTGGCTGTTTTTAAATTTTGGATAGAGGGGGGATACAAAATTCTCACTAGATGGTATAGAACACCGATGGTGCTACATCGGATATACCCCCAAATATCAGAAATTTACTGTTGATGCAAGGAAGCAGAAGGTACTATACTGCATTTTTTTTGGGAATGTGCGAGAATGAAATAATTTTGGAGAATGGTAGCTGAAGCTATTGAATTAATAACAGGAGTACTGCTAGGAGAGAACCCGGCTACATACCTATTGTCTGATATCCTTATGTCATTGGAGAAATGTAAAAATTCCTTATTGAGACATCTGCTGGGGCAGCGAGAGCATGTATCCCTGTCTTGTGGAAGTGTGAAAGCCCCCCATCAAGAGCACAGTGGTTTGCAAGAATTGCAGAAATCCAACAAATGGAGAATCTTACTCTGACGATGAAGGACCAAGATGAGGGGTACCGAAAGACATGGGCCCTATACATGACATATAGGGAAGAGACAAGAGCAGAGGAGTAAGAGATTATTTTGGTTGGTGGGGAGGGAGGGATAAGCTGGGCAACGCAGAGGATGTTTTTTTTCCTCTTTTTTGGGGGGTTTGGGGAGGGGGGTGAGAGGGGAAGAGTGGGAGGGTAAGGAATGAGATAGAAGAGTCTATAATAAGCTAAACAGTAACTCAGGAAGTGAAAGAACGCATAGAATTTATAGAATGTAATATAAATGTCATATCAAGACTATGTAAGATTAACTGAATTAGGGGAAGAAACATATGAAAAAGAAAGAATTTATAAAAATAAAAAAAAAATTGATAGCGAGCGCTTTTATCACTTCCTGAGAAAGTCGTGTGACCCAGTATCGGGTACCTGGTGCTGGAGGCCAATGGAGAGAGGGCTTCTATTGTGGCTAAGTTACAGACTCCCTTGAAGGTGGAACAGGAGGAGTAAGGCCTAAAGTAGCACAGGTCGCCTTTTGGAATGCTTGCAGAGATGTTCTGACTAGGATCTCAGTGGAACACCCAGGAGTACAGCTGATGCACTAGAGTTGTGTCTGCAGATAGGTGGCATCCATGAGAAGCAGCAGGTCTTCGGTAGCACAGAAAACAGGAGAGAAGTTGGTTCAAAGCCAAGGTCGGGTGCCAGTTGGGAATCAGAGCATATGTAGTCAGGTGGATAGCCAGGTCATACACAGGAGAGCAGAGATAGAAGATCCGTTAAACAATCCAGGGTCAGGTCAGGATGCAGGCAGAAGACAGGTCCAGGACCAAGCCGAGCCAGTAACAGGAAATCAAATGA
The DNA here is from genome assembly GCA_029206835.1 of Rana muscosa. Taxonomy (NCBI): domain Eukaryota; kingdom Metazoa; phylum Chordata; class Amphibia; order Anura; family Ranidae; genus Rana; species Rana muscosa. The sequence continues at coordinate 120,710,812 of CM055123.1, read as the reverse complement.
GCAAGGGAATCACAGCAACAATGCACCGAAAGAGCATTGATCAACCAGCAACTGCAGAGATTGACTGGCTTCCTTATAAAGCCATTTGGCGACAAACTAGGCTGAGGGCGTGCGTAACTGTGCGCCAGTGTGCATGCGTGTTCCTGTGTACACCAATACGCATCCGTGCGTGTCCTTGTGCAACTGGCCATGCAAAGTACTAGCAGGGATGCCAGCACCTCTGTTGAGGACAGTACCCTGACACCCAGTGACGAAAAATGTAGGGGAAGAGCTACATTGTCCCCCCCATTCACTTTTACCATGAACTAATCTTTCTTATTGCTGTTATTGCCACCCCACATCCACTGTGTACCCACATCCACTGTGCCACTTTGTCTGCACTTGGGGATGGTATCAGAAAAGTGAACTATTGCTACTATACACATGCATTGAATATTTGTTCTGTACTAGTTTTTTATTTTGTACTTTTACAAAAAAATAAAAAAAAATTGCTCAAGCTCCTGAGGAAGCCACGAAACATGTCAGGCTTTTACAAGCTACACTAATACGCCAATCCTTTATGGACACCCACAGCCTACTAACCTATGGCTGATATATGAATACTCTTCTAGGATTGGTGTGAGTCCGCTGACACTAACAGTAGCTTATTTTGAGTATTTTGATCTATTTATGTATTTCTAGCTATTACTTGTTTTTTAAACTATGAAATATGTTTTTTTATATTTTATATAAACCTTTGTATGTCTTGGTGCCTATAAAGTCCATAATCGTTGCTCTTTGCTTAGAAGGGTCACATTGGATGAAGACATCACGCACAGAGGAGCTGGTTAATAGTATTTCTTAAAGAAAGAGAGCTGTGGATTACTGATGTGTGTTAACCATATAGGAATGGATATACAAGGTGCTTTGTTATCACTTGCACAATGTGAGTAATGTTTTAAGGGTAGGGGAATCTTAAAAAAATATATTTAGGATAAAGCACTATCTGGAAAGGTAGAGAGACTAGAGATAGCAACCTTAAAGAGAAAGTGACCTCAATTTTAAATCAGCACCTGTTAGTGATCTTCTGCATATCAATGGAAGCCTGAAGGTGGCCAAGTGAGGGAGGAGTGGAGGAGGCTGCTTTAAAAGGAAATTCCTACAAATAAAGGGTGATCATCTAAAAATAAAGCCGTTCCATTGGAAAGATTTTGGAAAGAAAAGATTGCCTTAAAGGGAAAGTACCATAAAATAGATTGTGATTGAATTAACAATAAGTTGAACCACCTGAAGTTTCTGGAGCTCCACCATTTGTCTATAAAATAACATAAAGCATTTTTGACCATACATTATATGTAGGATCCAATCAATCAGGTGAGCGTACATCTGATGGTGATGGTGGGACGTGCATGATTGATATTGGTTCAATATCTTCACAAAGAGGAGTATTGAATTTCTGAAGGTCTTACAAAGACACTGTAATAAACAAAAACACATAAGGCTCAAGTTTTCATGAGATTTTATGTTTCACATGCATTTAAGTTTCATTCTGTGAATGTTTAAATAGGGAATATTTCCATAGGGAAGGAGACTATACCTGAAGAACATTGTAAACACACAGAATTTAAGGGTAATAGACTTCAGTTATTGCACATACGTTTATAATTTGGTATATTTTGAGCACATATTAGGACTTTCCAATCAAAGGATATAAGATTCCATCTGGTAAAAGATTGATCCATTTCGGTTTTAAGTACCGTATTTATCGGCGTATAACACGCACAGGCGTATAACACGCACCCTAACTTTAAGAGGGAAGTTTCAGGAAAAAAAAAATTCCACAGCCCCCTGCGTATAACACACAGGCACAGTTTACCCTCTATTTTCAGGGTAAAAAAGTGAGTGTTATACGCCAATAAATACAGTAATTCATTTTTATTTAGTTTAAATATTCACATGTGTTTATATGAGGTTTTAGTTTGATAAGTGCTACACCATTTTTTTTAAACCTACAGTTTACCTTTTCCCCCACCTATTATTGTGCGTTAAAGGGGTTGTAAAGGTACAATTTTTTTTTCCTAAATAGCTTCCTTTACCTTAGTGCAGTCCTCCTTCACTTACCTCATCCTTCGATTTTGCTTTTAAATGTCCTTATTTCTTCTGAGAAATCCTCACTTCCTGTTCTTCTGTCTGAAACTCCACACAGTAATGCAAGGCTTTCTTCCTGGTGTGGAGTGTCATGCTCGCCCCCTCCCTTGGACTACAGGAGAGTCAGGACGCTCTCTACGTTGCAGATAGAGAAAGGAGCTGTGTGTCACTAGTTGCTTCCTATAACCATCAATAAGCTTCTTACACCTCTCACCCGGAATTTTGGACCACTCTTCCTTTGCAAACTGCTCCAGGTCTCTCTTATTGGAAGAGCGCCTTTCCTCAACAGCAATTTTAAGATCTCTTCACAGATGTTCAATGGTATTTAGATCTGGATTCATTGCTGGCCACTTTAGAACTCTCCAGCGCTTTGTTGCCATCCATTTCTGGGTGCTTTTTGACGTATGTTTTGGGTCATTGTCCTGCTGGAAGACCCAAGATCTCGGACGCAAAACCAGCTTTCTGACACTGGGCTCTACAGTGCAACACAAAATCCTTTGGTAATCCTCAGATTTCATGATGCCTTGCACACATTCAAGGCAACCAGTGCCAGAGGCAGCAAAACAACCCTAAAACATCATTGACCCTCCACCATATTTCACTGTAGGTACTGTGTTCTTTTCTTTGTAGGCCTCATTCCGTTTTTGGTAAACAGTAGAATGATGTGCTTTACCAAAAAGCTCTATCTTGATCTCATCTGTCCACAAGACGTTTTCCCAGAAGGATTTTGGCTTACTCAAGTACATTTTGGCAAACTGCAGTCTTGCTTTTTTACGTCTTTGTGTCAGCAGTGGGGTCCTCTTGGATCTCCTGCCATAGCGTTTCATTTCATTTAAATGTCGACGGATAGTTCGCGCTGACACTGATGCTCCCTGAGCCGGCAGGACAGCTTGAATTTCTTTGGAACTTGTTTGGGGATGCTTATCCACTATCGTCCACCGTCTATCCTGCTTTGCAAACTTTCATAGATTTTTCTCTTCTGTCTATGCGCAGAGAGATTAGCTACAGTGCCATGGGTTGCAAACTTCTTGATAATGTTGCGCACTGTGGACAAAGGCAAATCTAGATCTCTGGAGATGGACTTGTAACCTTGAAATTGTTGAAATGTTTCCACAATTCTTGTTCTCAAGTCCTCAGACAATTCTCTTCTCCTTTTTCTGTTGTCCATGCTTAGTGTGGCACACACAGACACACAATGCAAAGACTAAGTGAACTTCTCTCCTTTTAATCTGCTTTCAGGTGTGATTTTTATATTCCACACACGTTAATTGCCCCAGGTGAGTTTAAAGGAGCATCACATGCTTGGAACAATCTTATTTATCCACAATTTTGAAAGGGTGCCAAGAATTTTGGCCAGCCCAGTTTAGGAGTTTTGTGTGACATTATGTCCAATTAGATTTTTTTCCTCCTTTTTTGTTTTGTTCCAATACACACAAAGGGAATAAACATGTGTATAGCAAAACATGTGTTACTGCAATACTTTTCTGTGAGAAATACTTGATTTTCTGGAAAAATTTCTGGGGTGCCAACAATTTCGGCTATGACTGTAGTTGGCTGTTATGGGGTGCACAGACAGATAGTTGGCTCTTGTGAGGTGCACAGACAGATAGTTCTGTGGTAGAATTTTGGACCCACTCACCGCTCTGTGGACCCTTGAGAGTGCAGGGAAGAGGACGGTCTCAGAAACTTGGAGGCAGTGGGGTCAGGAAAGACAGTGGCAGAGCGGGAGCTCTGAAGATGTATCAGGAGCAGTGCTGCTCTTAAACTCGGTTGACAGGAGGAGTGCAAGAGAAAATAACGTTGCATGAATGTGTGAACAGCAGGGCTGGCAGAAGCAGTGGCAGGGCGGCAGCCTGGAGAGGACAGGGAGCGATTGTGAGCTGCCTTCCACTGCAGCTCAGCTCAGGAGTTCAGGTCAGGAGAGAAGAGGAGAGGTCACTAGAGTGTGTGTGCAGCAGGGAATCATGGAGCTGATGTCAGATCTCCTGCAGAGAAGCAAGGAGCCGCGGCTGTGGGCTTGTATATGGTGCAGGCCAGGAGAGAGAGCAGGAGAGGTGTGGGGAGGGGCAGTGGAGGAGAGGCTGGCAGAGTCCAGGGAAGTGACCGCTGTATGAGTGGATCAGCAGAGTTTACTCACAGCTCCTGGGTGCCCTCCATTAACCTGGTTTAGATGACAGAAAAAACCTTTGTACTTACAGTATAATTCAGAGTCCCCTTACCGGGTGGGAGACTGTTAAAGGCAGGAAGCTGGAGCCGGAGTCGGGAGGTCCTTGCATGTTCTTCTTTTATTCAGTGCTTGCAATGCGCGTCATTGGTTGTTAGGACGCCAGCGGTTCTAACAACCAATGACAGAAGGGAAGATAGAAAGGAGGGGGGGAGAGAGGCAAAGAGCACAGTGTGCATATTGCATCTAGTGAGAATACCCCCACTGAGTGGACCCAGCTGCCTAAACTAGTTTTCTGGGACTCTAGCCCATATCCCCGGGACCCCGGGACAGCCTTGAAATCTCGGGACAGTCCCGCGGAATCCGGGACGGTTGGGAGGTATGTAAAAGAGAAGATATATATTTTTCAGAAATATGTAAAGCAAGATCTAATACAATTTTCAGGAACAGTGAAACTGAAGTGTCTGGAAAACAATTTAATATGAGTAAACAGGAAATAGAAGTCTTGAAGTCTCTCAAGGATAATACTGTCATCATAATTAAAGTGTACCTAAAGGCACAACGTTTTTTTTCATTTTGGATAGAGTACGGGAGGGTTATACGTTTTTATTTTTTTGCCATCTGTGTCCAATTGGGGAGATTTTCCTTCACTTCCTGTCCTATAGCCAAATAGGATGTGAGAGGAAATCCCTCCAAAGTGAGGGAATCCCAGGAGGTCACCAGAACAAGTGTCCCCATTGGAAGATTCCCCCCTATTACTGTTCTGATGTCAACCCAAAATTTGGGATTTTCTTTTACTTTCACTTTGAATGATAATGGCAAACAGGACAAATAGGGAGGATGAATCTCCCAAATTGGGGGAGAGATAGCAATAGAAACTGACAGGTGTTCTAATCCCTCCTCACTCCATCCAAAACTGAAAAAAAAAAAAAAGTTTTGCCTTAGTTCAGGGGTGTCCAAACTTTTTTCAAAGAGGGCCAGATTGGATGAAGTGAACATGCGTGAGGGTCTACCATTTTGCCTGACATTCTTTGAACCATTAAAATTCGGTCTAAGTGTGTTCGTTCGAGCACTAATACACTGCCAGCTTATTATTTGGATATGCCGTATTTATTGGCGTATAACACACACCTTCACTTTAAGAGGGAAGTTTCAGGAAAAAATCTTAAATTTTAAATAAAGAACTGTTAAGCAAAATAAAGGTCAGTGCCCATCTGCAGCCTCACAACTGCCCATCTGCAGACCCACCATTGCCATGAATGCATCCCCCCAATTGCCATGAATGCAGCACCCCCAATTGCCATGAATGCAGCACCCCCAATTTCCAGGAATGCACTCACCATTGCCAGGAATGCAGCACCCATCATTGCCAGGAATGCAGCACCCACCATTGCCAGGAATGCACTCACCATTGCCAGGAATGCAGCACCCACCATTTCCAGGAATGCACCCACCATTGCCAGGAATGCAGCACCCACCATTGCCAGGAATGCACTCACCATTGCCAGGAATGCAGCACCCACCATTGCCAGGAATGTACATTGCCAGGAATGCAGCACCCACCATTGCCAGGAATGCAGCTTGATTGATGCCCATCCATCTGCAGCCTTGGAGGGGACAGGGAGGGGACAGGACAAGCGCCAAAGATTACCTACAGGAGAATCTCCTGTTTACTCAGAGAAAGTCCCGCCTCCTTTGATGGACAGAACAGTCATCAGTGCCCATCTGCAGCCTCACAACTGCCCATCTGCAGACCCACCATTGCCATGAATGCACCCCCCCCAATTGCCATGGATGCAGCACCCCCAATTGCCATGAATGCAGCACCCCCAATTTCCAGGAATGCAGCACCCACCATTGCAAGGAATGCAGCACCCACCATTGGCAGGAATGCACTCACCATTGCCAGGAGTGCAGCACCCACCATTTCCAGGAATGCACTCCCATTTCCAGGAATGCAGCACTCATCATTGCCAGGAATGCAGCACCCACTATTGCCAGGAATGCACTCACCATTGCCAGGAATGCAGCACCCACCATTTCCAGGAATGCACCCACCATTGCCAGGAATGCAGCACCCACCATTGCCAGGAATGCACTCACCATTGCCAGGAATGCAGCACCCACCATTGCCAGGAATGTACATTGCCAGGAATGCAGCACCCACCATTGCCAGGAATGCAGCTTGATTGATGCCCATCCATCTGCAGCCTTGGAGGGGACAGGGAGGGGACAAGACGAGTGCCAAAGATTACCTACAGGAGAATCTCCTGTTTACTCTGAGAAAGTCCCGCCTCCTTTGATGGATAGAATAGTCGTCCAATGGCAGCGCAAGTCCCGCCTCCTTTTATGGACAAGACAGTCGTCCAATGGCAGCGCAGGAGACGGGACTTCCTATTACCGAGGCCGCTCTTAAACAGGAAATTCTCCTCCTGTATGTACGCCACTCGTCCCGCCTCCTCCCTGTCACCTCCAAGGCAGCCAGCATACATATCTATTTTGGCTCCGGCGCTGGGAGATGGTCGGGGGCCACAAAAGATATATATGTCCAAATAACAAGGCGGGCCATTCAAAACCAGAACGCGGGCCGCGATTGGCCCGGGGGCAGGACTTTGGACATGCCTGCCTTAGTTACACTTTAGGAGTGCAGATAAAGAGTGCAGTGGTAGTTCTTAATACAGAGGATTACTGTAGAGAGTCCTTAACCACTTAAGCCCCGGACCATTTTGTAGCTAAAGGACCAGAGGTGATTTCAGAATTTTGCACTGCGCTGCTTTAACTGTAAATTGTGCGGACATGCAATGTTGTACCCAAACGAAATTTGCGTCCTTTTCTTCCCACAAATAGAGCTTTCTTTTAATGGTATTTGATTGCCTCTGCGATTTTTATTTTTTGCGATATAAACGGAAATAGACCAAAAAATTTGAAAAAAAAGGATATTTTCTAATTTTTGTTATAAGAAAAATCGAATAAACTCAATTTTAGTCATACATTTAGGCCAAAATGTATTCAGCCACATGTCTTTAGTAAAAAAAATGTCAATAAGCGTATATTTATTGGTTTGCGCAAAAGTTATAGCGTCTACAATCTAGGGTACATTTTCTGGAATTTACACAGCTTTTAGTTTATGACTGCCTATCTCATTTCTTGAGGTGCTAAAATGGCAGGGCAGTACAAAACCCCCCCAAATGAGCCCATTTTGGAAAGTAGACACCCTAAGGAAATTGCTGAGAGGCATGTTGAACCCATTGAATATTTTTTTTTTTGTCCCAAGTGATTGAATAATGACAAAAAAAAAAATTACAAAAAGTTGTCACTAAATGATATATTGCTCACACATGCCATGGTTATATGTGGAATTGCACCCCAAAATACATTTTGCTGCTTCTCCTGAGTACGGGGATACCACATGTGTGGGACTTTTTGGGAGCCTAGCCACGTACGGGCCCCCGGAAACCAAGCACCGCCTTCAGGATTTCTAAGGGCGCAAATTTTTGATTTCACTCCTCACTACCTATCACAGTTTTGAAGGCCATAAAATGCCAAAATAGCACAAAACCCCCCCAAATGACCCCATTTTAGAAAGTAGACACCCCAAGGAAATTGCTGAGAGGCCTGTTGAGCCCATTGAATATTTTTTTTCGTCCCAAGTGATTGAATAATGACAAAAAAAAAAAAATTACAAAAAGTTGTCACTAAATGATATATTGCTCACACATGCCATGGTTATATGTGGAATTACACCCCAAAATACATTTTGCTGCTTCTCCTGAGTACGGGGATACCACATGTGTGGGGCTTTTTAGGAGCCTAGCCGCGTACGGGACCCCGAAAACCAAGCACCGCCTTCAGGATTTCTAGGCACAAATTTTTGATTTCACTCCTCACTACCTATCACAGTTTCGAAGGCCATAAAATGCCAAAATAGCACAAAACCCCCCCAAATGACCCCATTTTGGAAAGTAGACACCCCAAGCTATTTGCTGAGAGGCATGGTGAGTATTTTACAGCTCTTATTTGTTTTTGAAAATGAAGAAAGACATTTTTTTTTTTTTTTCAAATTTCAAAACTTTGTGACAAAAAGCGAGATCTGCAAAATACTCACAATACCTCTCAGCAAATAGCTTAGGGTGTATACTTTCCAAAATGGGGTCATTTGGGGGGGGGGGTTTGTGCCATCTGGGCATTCCATGGCCTCCGAAACTGTGATAGGCAGTGAGAAGTGAAATCAAAAATTTACACCCTTAGAAAGCCTGAAGGCGGTGCTTGGTTTTTGGGGTCCCGTACGCGGCTAGGCTCCCAAAAAGTCTCACACATGTGGTATCCCCGTACTCAGGAGAAGCAGCAGAATATGATGTGAAAAGTGAAGGTAAAATAAAATCCCAAAGTTTAAAGATGTCCCCATTACCGTAATTGAGGGAAAAGTTTCCATTGTGAACAGTAGTTCTGGTGACCCTATTGACAATCAAAAATTAAAGGATAAGTTCACCTTTTCAGAAAAAAATTATAAATGCACATTTTTTATGCAGATAAAAAAATGTGCATTTATTATTTTTTGTTAGAGGAGCCTGTAAAGCATTGCACCAGCAATCAGCAGATCACTGATGTCATGCAGGCCTCCTGCAGATCTGTCAGTGTATGGGCTTGCTTGTACCTCGTACGATGAAGATACATGCTGACAGGAAGAAACAATGAACTACCACAGCACTCTCAGCGCCATGGTAGTTCATTGAAAACTACAAGCTGACAACTGCAAATGCCACCGAACCATATAGTTTTCCATTCGCAGAGCGATGTGAATAAGTGATGGGGCTGGGTGGGCGGAGCACATTTAAAAAAAATTGACAGCTAGCGGGGGGAGAAGTTCCCTTGCTAGCAGCACAGGGGGGAGCGGGAAGTGCAGGGGCCGATGTATTCCTAACATGTTACATGTTACACCACAAATATGGGTGTAACATGTAACATATTATGAAAGGTGAACTTATTCTTATTCTTTTACTCACTTTGGAGGCATTTCCTCTCTTTTTCTGTTTTGGCAGTGGGAAAGGAAGTGACGGGAAATCCCCCCAATGGGACACAAATGTAAAAAAAACCCTGACAGAGGTTATAACCCTTCAGCACTCTATCCAAAATGAAAAAAAGTTTTGCCTTTAGTTCTACTTTAAGAAAGACAAGCTTCTAAAGTGGTTGTAAACCCACTTTGACAACATGCACCTACAGGTAAGCCTAGATTAAGGCTTACCTGTAGGTGCATGAAATATCTTCTTAACCTACACGGTTAAGGAGATATTTGCTGTAAAACACAGCACCGATGACATCACACGCATGTGCACTAGTGGCCCAGCATCATTGCCGGTTTTATGAATGGGATCTTGCCGGCCCGAGCGCGCATGCGTGTGACGTCATCACCGCTCCGGCCAATCACAGCGCCGGAGCGCCGATACACTGACGGCAGTGACGGGACTTCGAGGCAAGATGGCGGCGGCGGCGGAGGTGACCGAGGACCGCTGCGGGGGCTTCGATCTGAGGTAAGTCATTCATAATGAGCTAGTATGCTATGCATACTAGCTCATTATGTAACACTGTTTATTTGCGGAAGCTTGAAAATTAAAAATGAGGAAGATTGCACTCACAAACAGGAACTTATTCGTTCACATATACAAATGGCTCTCAGTTCCGACCTCCTCTCCTGGCCTATGCAGGGCGATTGGCTTGTGGGGCAGCAGCAACGCTGTAGGGATAAGCGTTCCGGATGAGCTACCCTGTATTCCCCGCTGTGTTCCCCACTGACACACACTATAGTACGGACCAGCCGGCCAAGTCAAGTATAAACATCAATATCCATTGCATTGGCATAGAGGTTATTCACAGCTTTTTCCATAAGCCAACACCTCTAATGCCAATTAGCTGTTTGGGGAGAACGGAATACAGGTCATGAAAGATGGTCCACGTAACAGATACTGCCCTTGGGCCCTACTGAGTAGCCCCCCCTCTTTTAAAGTCCACTATTGGCATCCATTAGAGGGCGCCCTCACCCAGAGTTAGTAAACGATAAATCCTCTCTGGTAAGGCATGGTTGGGTATTAGGTACTAATTTTTAAGGCTTCAGAAACACCTTCAGGCTGAGTTCAGTATTTAAACCTCTAGGCTGAAGTGTTTGGAGCCTATATATCCAAAACTTTTCTTTTTTAATCAGCACTAGTGATGAGCCGAACACCCCCGGGTTCGTTTCGCACCAGAACCCGCGAACGGACCGAATGTTCGCACGAACTTTAGAACCCTATTAAATACAATGGATGCGAATGTTCGAAATCTAAAGTGCTATTTATAACGACTAATATGCATGTTATTGTCCTAAAAAGGGTTTGGGAACCCGGGTTCTGCACCAGGGGACATGTATCAATCCAAAAAAAAGTTTTAAAAACGTCCGTTTTTCGGGAGCAGTCATTTTAATGATGCATAAAGTGAAAAAAAAAAAGTCAAATATTCCTTTAAATATCATACCTGGGGGGTGTCTAAAGTATGCCTGTGAAGTGCCACGTGTTTCCCGTGTTTAGAACTGTCCCTGCACAAAATTACATTTCTAAAGGAAAAAAGCAATTTAAAACTGCTTGCGGCTTTAATGTAATGTCCGGTCCCGGTAATATGGATGAAAATCTTTAAGAAAAATGGCATAGCTACCCCATCACAGCCCCCCCCCCCCTACCCCAGCCCATTACCAGCCCCTTTGGGTCTTGTATGGATATTAAGGGGAACCCCGCACACAAAATAAAAAAGGCCCTATATACTCTGAACAGCCGTATACAGGCAGTGCATACAAGACAGGGACTGTAGGTTTGTTCTTATGTAGAATCTGTTTGTAATTTTGAACAGGTACATTGTTTAAGTGTAGCTCCAGCCAAAAAATCTATTTTTAAGCTTTTTGGAAAACATAGGGAAGGGTTATCACCCCTGTAACATTTGTTTTGCTGTCTGTGCAGTGTGCACCTGTTCAGAACAGTTCACCTCACTTTCCTTCCTAATGACAAATGCTTTTTGAAAATAGTTTTTTTTTATTGAAACAAGAATTGGTGATAAAGCATCAGTGGAGAGGAGACACTTTTTTCCCATATTAACTCTTACAGGAGAGAATTTGCCTTCCTAGGGGTAGATTTCCTCTCACTTCCTGTTGTATCCTTCCGTTTGCAAGGAGGAGTCGTTTGTAAGTTGGATGTTTGAAAGTAGGGGCCTGCCGTATATACTCAGCTGAAATTTGCCCCTTACATGTTGGTGTTGCCACAACACTGTGAGCCCTCACAGTTACTCTTGGTGGGCGCATGAATGGGCCCTGCTGTGAATTATTAGATCAAGAATTGTAATTGCATGCCCCTGTTGAACAGGGGCTGAAAAATTGGGTCTTTGGTGGTGGTGGTGGTGGTGGTGTTGACACAACACTGTAAGGCCTCACAGTTAGTCTTGGTGGGCGCAGGAATGGGCCCTGCTGTGAATTATTAGATCAAGAATTGTAATTACATGCCCCTGTTAAACAGGGGCATAAAAATTGGGCCTTAGGCACTGGTGCCACAACACTGCAACCCCTCACAGATACTGTACTTGGCGCACAGCAATGAGCCCTGTTGCAAAGTATTGCATCAAAAATTGTAATTACACGCCCCTGTTAAACAGGGGCTGAAAAATTGGGCCTTAGCCACTGGTGCTGGTGCCACGACACTGCAACCTCTCCCAGATACTCTAGTTGGAGTGCAGGAATGAGCCCTGCTGCAAAGCATTGCATAAAAAATTGTAATTACATGCCCCTGTTAAACAGGGGCATAAAAATTAGGCCTTAGGCACTGGTGCCACAACACTGCAACCCCTCACAGATACTGTACTTGGAGCACAGCAATGAGCCCTGTTGCAAAGTATTGCATCAAAAATTGTAATTACACGCCCCTGTTAAACAGGGGCTGAAAAATTGGGCCTTAGCCACTGGTGCTGGTGTCACGACACTGCAACCACTCCCAGATACTCTAGTTGGAGTGCAGGAATGAGCCCTGCTGCAAAGCATTGCATAAAAAATTGTAATAACACGCCCCTGTTAAACAGGGGCTGAAAAATTGGGCCTTAGCCACTGGTGGCAGCACCCAGAAACAAAAATGTTCTTCCAAGCTATCATCATCAATCGGATCATTGAGGAGGAGGAGGATAGTCAGTCAACATAACAGGACAGTCTCTCAGCATCAGCATCAGTCTTGAAGGGATGTGACATTTGAAAATAAATTAGTCTGTTATATCAGCTTCAGGTGTTTGGTAGCTGGTGGTGATCCAAGACTGGTTCATCTTTATGAAGGTCAGTCGATCAACAGAGTCAGTGGACAGGCGCACCCTGTGATCCGTGATAAATCCTCCAGCAGCACTGAATGTGCGTTCTGAAAGAACGCTGGATGCAGGACAGGCCAGTAGCTCAATTGCATACTGTGCAAGCTCTGGCCAGTGATCCATTCTCAAGACCCAGTAAGCCAGAGGATTTTCGGTGGGGAAGCTGTCCAAGTCTGACCTTGCCCCTAGGTATTCCTGCACCATGTATATCAGACGCTGGCGATGGTTGCTGGAACCGATCATACCTTGGGGCTGCGGACTAAAGAATTGTCTGAACGCATCGGTCAGACGATTACCTTCCCCACCGCTCCTTCTTTGACTGACCGAAGCCTCAGCAACTCGTTGTCCAGGACCAGGAGTTTGTAACCTCCCAGTCTCTGGGAACGCGTTGCACAGACCTTTCTGCAAGGCCTCCCGGAGTTGTCTCATCCTCTGCTCCCTCTGCGACGGTAAGATAAGGTCTGCAACCTTACCCTTGTACCGTGGATCAAGGAGAGTGGCCAGCCAGTAATGATCTCTCTCCTTGATCCGAAGAATACGAGGATCCTTCCGCAGACTTTGCAGGATCAGGGAGGCCATGCAGCGTAGGTTAGCTGAGGCATTCGGTCCGGAGTCCTCTGGGTCACTAAGGATGACATGATCTGCAGCCACCTCCTCCCAGCCACGTACAAGTCAACTGGTTTCTTGGGACTGTAAATCATCCCTAAAAGACTGCTGCTGATGATGCTGAGTGCCAGGCTCCACCTCCATGCTGACACAATCCTCCTCCTCCTCCTCTTCTTCCTGTGCGATGGGTGGGACAGAAGGAACACTGTCTGGGTAAAGGGGGCCTTGAGAGGCAAGGAAGTCCTCCTCTTCCTGTCTCTGTTCTGCCTCAAGTGCCCTGTCCATTATTTCACGCAGCGTATGTTCCAACAGGTGGACAAGAGGTACAGTGTCACTGATGCATGCACTGTCACTGCTCACCATCCTCGTGGCCTCCTCAAATGATGCCAGGACAGTGCATGCATCCATGATCATGCCCCACTGGCGTGGTGAAAAAAACCCAAGCTCCCCTGACCCTGTCCTGGTGCTGTAGTCGCACAGGTACTCATTGATGGCCCTATGCTGCATGTGCAGCCACTGCAGCATGGCCAACGTTGAGTTCCACCTGGTGGGCATGTCACATATAAGGCGGTTCTTGGGCAGGTTCAACTCCTTTTGCAGCTCAGCCAGGCGAGCACTGGCATTATAAGATCTGCGGAAATGCACACAGACTTTCCTGGCCTGCCTCAGGACATCCTGTAAGCCTGGGTACCTGCCCAAGAACCGCTGCACCACCAGGTTAAGGACGTGAGCCACACAGGTCACATGGGTCAGTTGTCCCTGTCGGAGAGCGGAGAGGAGGTTGGTGCCATTGTCGCAAACTACCATTCCTGGCTTAAGCTGGCGTGGCGTCAACCACCTCTCGGCCTGCCCCTGCAGAGCAGACAGAACCTATGCCCCAGTGTGGCTCCTGTCCCCCAAACACACCAGCGCAAGCACGGCATGGCATCTTTTTACCTGCGTACTTGCGTAGCCCCTTGAACGCCTACGGAGCACCGCTGGTTCCGAGGACAAAGCACAGGAAGAGGCCACGGAGGAAGAAGAAGAGGAGGGGGTGGAGGACAGAGGTGTGTCACAACCAGTAGTAGCATTTTGGAGGCGTGGCGGTGGAACAACCTCCAACACTACTGCACCTTGTCCTGCATCCTTCCCAGCTGCCAAAATAGTGACCCAATGGGCCGTGAAAGAAAGGTAACGTCCCTGTCCATGCCTGCTGGACCATGAGTCAGCGGTAATATGCACCTTACCACTGACCGCCCTGTCCAGCAAGGCCAAGACATTGCCTTCCAGATGCCGGTAGAGAGCCGGAATCGCCTTCCGTGAGAAAAAGTGGCGTTTGGGAACCTGCCACTGAGGAACCGCACATTGCACAAACTCACGGAAGGGGGCCGAGTCTACCAACTGAAAAGGCAACAGTTGAAGCGCTAGCAATTTAGCCAAGCTAGCATTCAACCGCTGGGCATGTGGATGGCTGGGAGTGAACTTCTTTCGACGGTCCAGCAGCTGGGGCAGGGAAATTTGCCTGCTAGAATCGGACGTCGGTGTACTGCTAGCAGAGTGCCCGCAAGTACTTGGCTGTGACACACCTAATTCTACACCTTCATTCCTCTCAGAGCAGGTTTCAGAGAGGACTGAAGGTATAGTGGGGTTGGAGACCCCAGCTGATGCGGTGCAAGAAGAGGTCCGCTTTGTTCTTTGGTGTGGGTCTTTAAGGTAGGCTTGCCAACGAGCTGCATGGCAGGTCAACATATGTCTGGCCAAGCATGTGGTGCCCAAGCGGGTGATGTTTTGGCCACGCGATATACGCTTGAGACATATGTTGCAAACAGCAGCTGTGCGATCTGATGCACTCGACTCAAAAAAGGCCCACACCAAAGAACTTTTTGAATAACGGGCAGAGGCAGCGCCCTGCACAGGTGGAGCTCTGCGGTGTGATTCCGTCGGTGTGCTGCCCTTACGCTGGCCCCCCGAGGGCATCCTGCCTCGTTGGAGATGTGCCTCCTCCTCATCCTCCTCCTCCTCCTCTCTCCTATTAGGCACCCACGTGGAGTCAGTGACCTCATCATCCCCTCCCTCCTCATCACTGGAGCCAATCTGGCAGTATGCTGCAGCTGCTGGAACATGACTGCCAGATTGGTGTCCTTCTTGAGCATCCCCTCTCTCTGCTCTCACGCTACTGCCTTCCTCTAGCTGGGTATCATCATCAGACCCTTCGAAACGCTGGGCATCCTCCTGGAGCATGTACCCAACACTGTGCTCAAACAGTTCGGGAGACTCCTCAGGAGGACATGGTTGGTCTAGGGAAGGAGTGACTGATGATGACATTGATACCAGGGAAGAGGACGCTTTGGCAGCTGCTTTGCCAGTACCCTGAGCCTGGGTGAGAGAATATGAGGAGGACGAGGAGGGCTTGGTCATCCACTCTACCAAGTCTTCGGCATGATGCGGCTCAACACGTCCAGCTGCCGAAAAGAAGGACAAGCGTGTCCCATGGCCACGTGCTGATGGCGATGCACCGCGTCCACGACCAGCACTGTTGTCTCTAGACACAGAGCCTGCTTGCCCTCTTTTATTGGCTCCTGACTGTCTGCCTCTCCTTGTTTGCCTTCCAGACATTCTAATGGCCTGCAGGGAAATGGGAAAACCAGCAATACAGGCTAAGTTCAGGTGTAATATGGTCAGGAGGCACACTCCGCCCGCTGTAAGTGCCGCAAAATCCTGTTGGTGTAACACACCAGGAAAAAGCAGCAATACAGGCTAAGTTCAGGTGTAATATGGTCAGGAGGCACACTCCGCCCGCTGTAAGTGCCGCAAAATCCTGTTGGTGTAACACACCAGGAAAAAACAGCAATACAGGCTAAGTTCAGGTGTAATATGGTCAGGAGGCACACTACGCCCGCTGTAAGTGCCTCAAAATCCTGTTGGTGTAACACACCAGGAAAAAGCAGCAATACAGGCTAAGTTCAGGTGTAATATGGTCAGGAGGCACACTACGCCCGCTGTAAGTGCCGCAAAATCCTGTTGGTGTAACACACCAGGAAAAAGCAGCAATACAGGCTAAGTTCAGGTGTAATATGGTCAGGAGGCACACTCCACCCGCTGTAAGTGCCGCAAAATCCTGTTGGTGTAACACACCAGGAAAAAGCAGCAATACAGGCTAAGTTCAGGTGTAATATGGTCAGGAGGCACACTCCGCCCGCTGTAAGTGCCGCAAAATCCTGTTGGTGTAACACACCAGGAAAAAGCAGCAATACAGGCTAAGTTCAGGTGTAATATGGTCAGGAGGCACACTACGCCCGCTGTAAGTGCCGCAAAATCCTGTTGGTGTAACACACCAGGAAAAAGCAGCAATACAGGCTAAGTTCAGGTGTAATATGGTCAGGAGGCACACTCCGCCCGCTGTAAGTGCCGCAAAATCCTGTTGGTGTAACACACCAGGAAAAAGCAGCAATACAGGCTAAGTTCAGGTGTAATATGGTCAGGAGGCACACTCCGCCCGCTGTAAGTGCCGCAAAATCCTGTTGGTGTAACACACCAGGAAAAAGCAGCAATACAGGCTAAGTTCAGGTGTAATATGGTCAGGAGGCACACTCCGCCCACTGTAAGTGCCGCAAAATCCTGTTGGTGTAACACACCAGGAAAAAGCAGCAATACAGGCTAAGTTAAGGTGTAATATGGTCAGGAGGCACACTCCGCCCGCTGTAAGTGCCGCAAAATCCTGTTGGTGTAACACAGCAGGAAAAAGCAGCAATACGGGCTAACTTCAGGTGTATAATGTGCAGGAGGCTTAGCAACAATGACACTGACACTGTCCCCTGCCTATCCTTCTCTCTCCCTGCACACAAGGTTTATCAAAGTATATGACACTGACACTCTCCCTGCCTATCCTTCTCTCTCCCTGCACACAAGGTTTATCAAAGTATATGACACTGACACTCTCCCTGCCTATCCTTCTCTCTCCCTACACACAAGGTTTAGCAAAGAATATGACACTGACACTCTCCCTGCCTATCCTTCTCTGTCCCTACACACAAGGTTTAGCAAAGAATGGATTTGGCACTGTCCCTGCCTATCCTTCAATTTCCCTGCTCCGGAACACACTACACGAGGCCGCCGCGCTGGCGGCCTTTTATAGTGTGGGGCGTTTACTAAACCCCCTCAGCTATAATTGGCCACAGGCATCCTGCCTGTGGCCAATCATTGCTCTCCTCGCTGCCGGCGCTGTGATTGGCCAAGCATGCAGGGTCACAGTGCATGCTTGGCCAATCACAGCGCCGGGATTACACTGCGATGGCGCAGTGTATTGTGGGCCGTTCGCGTCACTCGAATTTGGCGCGAACGGCCCAAATCGTTCGTTGTTCGCCGAACGCGCGAACAGCCGATGTTCAAGTCGAACCTATGTTCGACTCGAACACCGAGCTCATCCCTAATCAGCACCGAATCAAAATCACCACGTCTCTCTGGGAGATCAAGGGCATAGAAACCCTTTACCTTGAGTCCTACTGTTTTGCCTTGGTGGTGCTGAAGAAAGTGCTGGGCTATGGGAGTATCCTCTTTTAGACGGATACTCTTTAAATGTTCAGAAAATCTGATCCTGAGTTGTCGTTTTTTTTTTTTTACATATTGGAGATGGCATTGACATTCCAGGATATAAAGAACCCTAGATGTACTGCAATTAATGAAGGATTTTATTTCAAAAGTTTCCTTAGCGCCCGAGTCCCTAAATGTCTTTGATTTTTTCACAAATCTACAAGTGCCACAGTGACCACAGGCGAACATACCCCTGGTCCGTGGCATATCAGTTAGCCAATTTCTGTCTACTGGGCGTTTAAATTCACTCCGAACCAGCTCATCTCTAGCTCTCTTGGCTGTAATCAGAGTTCTTTCCCCTACTATCCCTTTGAGCACTTTGTACTCGGTCAGAATATGCCAATGTTCTGTAAGGACATTTCTGACTTGGTGCCATTGCACACCAAAGGGGGTAATAAATCTTATCGGACCATCTGGTTCTATCTTCTTACCCTCCCTTGTCTGCAATAGGTCACTTCGTGAACATCTGCTGGCAATACGTTTTGCCCTGCGCAGTGTCCGATGTCCATAACCACGTTCCCTGAATCGCTGATACAGGGATTCCGATTCCCTTTGATAGTCTATTTCACTGGAGCAGTTTCTCCGAATACGGAAAAAACTGTCCCACCAGTATTCCGCGCTTCAGGGAATCGGGATGGTGGCTATCTGCCCGAAGTAGGGTATTAGCGGCTGTAGGTTTTTGAAAGGTTTGGATAACCAGTTTACCCTCATGAATCCTGATCTTCAGGTCCAGGAAAGAAATCTCACAGGTATCAACTACATAAGTAAGATGTATGTTGCGGGCATTCTGGTTCAGCTCTACCATGAATTGTACAAGTTCCTTCTGGGTGCCTGTCCAGACCACGTCGTCAATGTACCTCAGACAGGCGCATGCATGGCTGAGGTACATTAGTGAGGCGCTCACCGTATCCTCCTCCCACCATCCTAGATGGAGGCAGGCATAGGCGGGGGCCCATGGGGCTCCCATGGAGGTTCCTAGGAGCTGCTGGAAGAATTTAGTAGCAAACTGGAAAAAGTTGTTCTTTAATGCTAATTCCAGCAGTTCCAGGATAAATTCATTTTGAGTGCCCATCCGTGGAAAATTCTGTTCCAAAAAGTGATGAACCGCTAATATACCCCACTCATGGGGAATAGACGTGTATAGGGATTCAACATCTATACTAACAAGGAGGGCCCCTTCCGGAATGGCTATGTCCCTTATGTGTTTGAGGACATCGCCAGTGTCCAGGACATATGATGGCAGAAATTTGACCAAATCTTTGATTAAGCCATTTATGTATTTCCCCACCCTCTCAAGAGGGCCTCTGATGGCCGACACTATTGGTCTTCCGGGTGGGTTCTCCTTATTTTTGTGGATTTTAGGGATGATATAGAAGGTGGGGATGTTAAAGTCCTCCACCTTCAAATACTCAAGCTCTTTTTTAGAGAGCAATGCCTCTTCGGATGCCCAGGATAGCTTCTCATTGTTGAGCTGGACCAGATTGCAAATGGATTGTAGTCCAATCTCTTATAGGTAGAAGTGTCCGATAAGAGACGGAACAGGTTTAGATCTTTGTAGATCTCAAACTGATCCATGTCAGTGGACGGGAGAAGGAAAGGCCATGGCTTAACAAATCTATGTGATGTTGTTCTAATTTGAAGTCTGAAATGTTCAATACTTTCATATCTTCCCTGACCGGAGTATTAGAGAGTGGAATGCCTAACAGCGTCGTCTCTGAATTCTCCTGATCATTTGGTCGCTCTTCTGATTGTAATTTAGAGTTTTTCCCTTTCCTCGATTCCTTGCTCATCCTGTTACCCCTTGTCTGTCTGCCTTCAAGATGCCCTTGTTCGATGGGGGTTTTTCCTGTTCTAAGTGATCTTTGTCTAAAAAAGACACTGAACGGGGGGTGTCGTCTTCACTGCCTGATGATTGGGCGCTTGCTTCAGTATCTGATTGAGAGGGGTGTCTCCGCTGACGTGACCTACCTCGTTGTCCCCTTGTAGTTAGGTCAAAAATGTCCCCCTTTGCCCAGTCATCTAAATCACGGTGAAATTTATTTTGCTTAGTTGCCTTGAGATTTTTTTAAGTTTTAGCTGCTTTTTTTTTCAGTATTTAATTTAATTTCTCAAACTCTGGGCTCTCTTTGAAAGGTTCTAATTTGTTTCCACTTTCAGATATTAACTGCTGGAGTGTTGTCAACTGATCTTTTTCCTCCTCTACTATCAGTTTCATAACCTCAATACCATGGCTAATACATTCCCTTTGCCATTTTTCCAAAAATTTCTCGGTGTGGAGATGAGCTGCCGGCACAACACGTTCTCGCAGACCCTCGGGGGACTATTCCTTTATTAATATAGGATTCCAATGACAGTATATCCCATTTTCGGTTAAGTGATCTAATAATTTGTTTTTTATGTCCTCGAAATAATGGTCTGATATCGTCCTGTGCCGTTGGCTCTGTTCCTACACCGTCATCATCAAAAGTAGCCCTAATCTCTGAGTCAAAATCCTCCCCAGGTATAAAAGCCATGCCAGGATAGCCTTAGTCAAACCTGAGTTAAAAATGCACTGGTAAAATGGAACTGCATTCAAAAGTAAAGTCAACCCCAGAGATCCTGGCAAAAAGTGATCAAAAATTGATCAAATGAATATAATGAAACAAAAAACTGTAAAATGCCTGAATCCAACTGGGGAAAATAGCATATGTGCTGATGGGTTGATTCGTCCTGATGGGACGGGATCCTCCTATTAAACAAAGTAACTATTTGAAAAAAGCTGGGGATGCTGAGACAAGAAGTCCCAACAGAAAATTTGTAGGTGAATAACCACAGAAAACCATCAGCTTAATGCAAAAAAACTTTATTAATGATTGCAAAAAGTGTCAAAAAACAACTCTTTCCAGGGTGGTATCAAAATCCATAAAGGAAGAGAGGTTCCTCCAGGGCATAGAGACTGTTGTGTTGCAATTTTTAGGACTGCTACAGTACCACATGTTCAGGAATTCTTCATGTCCAGTCAACAGTCAGCAGAGGATGTCACATTTTTTTAATATTCTATCAATTGACTCTCTTTGGAATATGCTTATGCACCAAACTTCTAATCTATCACATATCCGTTTATAATACCTGTTGGTACTATGTGTTTTGGACTATTCCCCAGTGGAATCCATTAGTATCTATACCACAGCTACAGCCACTTGGATGTGTACTATTATAGCATCCATTGTTTAGTTTGGTGACCTAATCATCACTGTCACACCTTTAGACTTAATTATGTCCGGACTATAGGGGGTAGATTAATTTCAGTTGCTAAGGTGGGTGGATTTTAGATCCAACTCTGATTTTTTAGATATACAACACTGTACTGTACAATACCATGTATGTTTTTACTGTTTCACATGCCCTGGAGGAACCTCTCTTCCTTTGTGGATTTTGATACCACCCTGGAAAGAGTTGTTTTTTGACACTTTTTGCATTCATTAATAAAGTTTTTTGCATTAAGCTGATGGTTTTCTGTGGTGATTAACCTACACATTTTCTGTTGGGACTTCTTGTCTCAGCATCCCCAGCATTTATTTAGGTCAGTAGCAAGATCAGCAGGTTTTAAGGCATACAGGACACAGATATCCAAGCTAAAGACAATCCAGCTAGGCAGACCTCAGGTTTAAATAGGCCTCCAGACGCCAGGATCAGTGGGCGTGCCTGTTCATGCACGTGTGCGACACTGCATTCCCGCCCTTGCACATCTTGTTTGACACCTATGCTCATGTCCCTGCGTGTGTGCACATAAATTAGTTCAACCGTCATGAGGTTCCTAACAAGCTGTTTGTGAGCAGAGGGTAGGGAGTGTTCCAACTGTTGCTACTTGGTAAAAAGGAGGATATGGCAGTACAGGGGTTGTAGGTATTGGTGACATAGATGACAAGCAACAGTATTGTTCTTTGATGAAGACACAAGTACAATTAAGGGTGCACATTGTGATGTGAATGCAAGTTGGGGCCAAAAAATTTATGATTTCCATATAACAAGAATAGCACCATGGTTTTGTTGATATTCCACAGCTGGCAGATGGTATTGGGACTTGCCAGCAGATTAGCAGTTAAAATATATGAATAAATTAATAATAAAATAAAATATGGTAAAGGGTTGCTGAACTTGTCACGTACTGAAATGTTACTACTGCTCTATTATTACTGCTCCACAGAGAGTTGTAAATGGTGGTTCAATAAAATAAAAACTGAAGACAGAATAAAAAAGAGGGATGGATTTGGAACCATCACTTCTTTTCTACAGTGATAACTTTATATTTTCTGCATACATACCCTTACGGTGTACTAGTGTCTACAATAGCACTACTGTATATATGAGTACTTCAGAACACAATTATTCGTGTCAATGGCAGACTGCGTACTGCACCTGGACTGCCTGGACATAGGAAATATACCAGCAACTTTGTTTAATGGGCTCAACTGTCCGTGTGCCTTAATTGTAACAGTTATTTGAGAATTTCTGCCTTACAAAGTTCTTTCCATATTTATTTAAAAAACAAAAACATAATTTTAAGTTGGAAAACCTATTTTATTGTGATAGTGTTCAAACTATTGCAACTGAACCGAACCTTGCTTGGAAAAAGCACAGGTAGATGTTTTGTGTTTCATGTCCCATGACATCTCTGTATTTTGTGATGGATATTTTACTGAATTTGTGTTTTCTTTTCCATGACCTGAGACATGCCCAGAGCATCAGATCACCCTTATTTACCTATCTGTCAACAAGAGCAAGTCAATGAAAACTATATGATGCATAGGGGGTAACAGATAAATGTCTGATTCACCTAAACTAGATTACTTTGCAGCAAGACCATGTTTGTGGCCAATCGCTGATTCATGCATGAGAGCGGATCTGCTGTCCATTACCGATTAAAGTGAGAAAGACCAAATGAGGATTTCACTTGTCTTTTTTGGTAGACCAGAGTGAACTAATAAATACCCTTTTATTACTTTACTACATCACAAACATCTATCTGGTTTAAAGGATTTCACTTTGTGTTTTGTGATGTTTGTTTATCAGTAGTGGTGAGTGCATTATCAGCAGCAATGCAGACATCACAAACACTTTTTCCCATCTGCGAAGTCTATGTCCGTGTTTCTCAACTCCAGTCCTCAAGGCGCCCCAACAGGTCATGTTTTCAGGCTTTCCATTTTTTTGCACAGGGGATTTGATCAGTTTCACTGCCTCAGTAATTACCAAAGCTGTTTCATCTGAGGGAAATCCTGAAAACATGACCTTTTGGGGCGCCTTGAGGACTGGAGTTGAGAAACACTGGTATGTGATGGAACTGCATGGTAGGAGGAGGTCAATGGTTTTTCACTTGATAGACCAGCATCTACAAAAAGAGAAAACATCCACCAAAGTCACCACACTGCTCCATGCAAAACTGGACAATAGTACAATATCTGCATTAAACGCGGTGTGACAGAGAAGCCTTATTGCATTCCTATCATTTTTGTATATTGCAAAATGTTTACTGTGTACCAATCATTAAAATGTCAAATCAGCTTTGGCATGTTCATTTTATTTCAAAAGTATTTAGCAATATTTAAATACCTGGGTCTTTCATTAATTTAATACCTGGTTATTCTGATCATGATTGAATTTGGGTTCAGTCCAAACCCAGAAGATAGCTGCATTGTAGGACTAGTAAGGCTTGGACAGGAAATTCCTGTGTAGCCATATTAGGTCAATGATGTCCTGAGCATCCTCACCCCTTGTTAAGTGCAGCTGTGGGGGACGGAATCTCCCACATGCACTGGGCCAGTGAGGATGCAATCACGTGACAGCTTCCTGTGGGTTCAAGTGAATCCAGCTCATCCCTGATCTGATGGAGACTACAAGTGGCTATTTTAACACGTATTACACATGGCCTGCTGATATTTCTAACAGGAAACCCACCCTTATGCCGCGTACACGCGACCGTTTTTAATGTCATTGAAAAAAACGGCATTTTTATCGATGTGAGTTTTCGTGTTTCCTCTCAAGCCTGCCTTGCCTACACACTATCGTGGAAAAAAATGTTCGAGTAAAGCGTGGTGACGTACAACACGTACAACGGCACTATAAAGGGGAAGTTCCATTCGGATGGCGCCGCCCTTCATATTAGTAAAGTTTGTTGAGCGACGATTCGCGCTTTTCAGCCTCGTGCTTTTCAGTCCGTTACAGCGTGACGAATGTGCTATCTGCAATACGAACGCTAGTTTTACCAGAACTCGCGCTCCCGTCTCATACTTGATTCTGAGCATGCGCATTTTTTTTCAAAAAATTAGAGCATGTTCCAATTTTTTCATGGCCGTTTTTCAAGTCGTGAAAAATGCTCTGGAGCCCACACATGATCATTTTTAATGACCATTTTAAAAAATTTCATTTTTCTCGTCATTAAAAACGGTCATGTGTACGCGGCATTAGGCTGGATTCACACCTATGCAGTTTGCAGATTTACGCTACCAAACGTGTTCCATGGGAAACCATGTTAAATGAACTGTAGTGCAAATCTGCAAAATGCAAAAAGCACTAAAACTGCATAGGTGTGAATCCAGCCTAATACCATTTTTTAATAATGTGTGCCTTTCACTAACTGCTCCTCTGATTCCCCACAGAATATAGCTATCCAAGAGTGTAAGTTATTGTCCAAAACCATAAGAGAACCCATCAAAAGTGGAATTTACCATCATTTTGGGAAGATTTGACTAACTTACTGTAGTGCCTTTCAGAAGGAAACCAACATTTAAATGCCTGCTAAAACCTGAAAGGATCTGAAAACCTGCCAGAAATTATGCTAGACATCCCATGTATGTGCAGGAGCAGACCTTGAGATATGGTTATGCACTGGGACAACACGACTTCCAGCGTGACTTTACAAGGTAACTTGGAGATGACTTGAACGCGACTTCATCGCTACTTGGAGCGACTTACAGCGCGACTTCAAGTCGCCTCCAGGACAGGCGACTTTGCCAGTGGCCAATCACATAATAATCTGCTCTGTGGGAGGGAGGGGTTTGCCTTAGAAAACTATTTTCACTTCCTGGAAAGTTGCTTCAGTTAAGACAGGGTATCCGACTTGGAGGCGACTTCCATTGAAATCAATGGGTACAAGTCGCCTAGAAGTCGCCCTGAAGTAGTACAGGAACCTTTTCTGAAGTCGGTGCGACTTCAGTAGTGTACATTAAGACGGCTCTCATTGACTAACATGTAATTTCTCATGTCGCAGGACTTGACACATTTATACATTTATACAGTAATCAGTGCATATTTATAGCACTGTTCTCTGTATAAATACGAATGGTCCCAAAAATGTGTCAAAAGTGTCCGATGTGTCCATCGCAATATCGCAGTCCTGACAAAAATCGCAGATCGCCGCCATTACTATAAAAAAAAATTATAATTTTTTTTTCATAATTCTATCCCCTATGTTGTAGGCGCTATAACGTTTGCGCAAACCAATCACTATACGCTTATTGAGATTTTTTTACCAAAAATATGTAGAAGAATACGTATCGGCCTAAACTGAAGAAAAAAAATAGTTTTTATTTTAAAAAAATGGGATAAATATTATAGCAAAAAGTAAAAAATATTGTGTTTTTTTTCAAATTTGTCGCTCTATTTTTGTTTATAGCGCAAAAAATCTAAACCGCAGAGATGATCAAATATCACCAAAAGAAAGCTCTATTTGTGGGGAAAAAAAGGACATCAATTTTGTTTGGGAGCCACGTCGCAAGACCGCTCAATTGTCATTCAAACGTGACAGCGCTAAAAGCTGAAATTTCGCCTGGGCAGGAAGGGGGTATATGTGCCCAGTAAGCAAGTGGTTAAACAAGTTTCAACATGCTTTTTATTCAGCAATGGAGTCGTGCGTGGTAAGCGTGGTAAGCGTGCATACAGGCCATGGCGATTGAGTACGTTACTTATTTTTTTATTCTAAACTATTGCACCTGCTAATTCTAGGTCTTTCTGAAGTTCTCTAAAAGTGGTCCTTGGCTCTTGGAAAACTCTTATTTCTGATAATTCTTTTCACTCTTCTGTCAGAAGAAAAGCATTTGGTCATGGCCGGTTTATAGTGAAATGATGCTCTTTCCACCTCTGGATTATTGCCCTAACAGTGCTCACTGGAACATTCAGAAGTTTAGAAATCCTTCTGTAACCAATGCCTTCAGTATGTTTTGCAACAATAAGTTTGCGAAGATCTTGAGAGAGCTCTTTGCTTTTACCCATCATTTCACCTTTTGTTCATCTTGCATAGTTGCATAATTAATCTAGTTGAAAAAAGACACAAGTCCGGCCTCCGGGCTTAAGTGATCTATATAGACCTTTGGCTCACCTCATTAGGTCGCACAGTCGACATTTTGTACTCTTCAAAATCGTTTGGTTGTACGTGCTTTAGCCCATATCTATAAGCTATGTACTTTGCAATTTACCCCCTGCGTAGCTGTTCGGTTGTTATGTTATTTTACTTTCTACAATACAATTATTGTACCAGAAAAAAGACACATGTCCACCCAGTTCAACCAACAAAGGAAAAAAATGTAAATAGAAAATCTCCATATACGTTATCCAATACTCACAGTTGATACACTGTTTTGTTGCACCTTAATGCTGCTGATCTTCTTCAGCCTCTATGAAGCCATTTCCCATTATCATGCATGCATATTCATGATAGCCATATGCCATTTCTCAGGGCGGGTTCCCTGATGGTGACAACAGTGGACCATGCCTGCAGAACGTGCACTAAAACATCCACTTGTAGTCTCCATCGAAAGCACATGTGAAAGGGTGACAATTAGACATGTGCATTCGTTTTCGTCCGAATGCATTTTCGTCCGAATTTCAGCTATTTTCGTTATCGTTTTAACAAACGAAAACGAAAGCACAGAATCCGAAAACCGAAAGATCCGACATAAACAAATGCTTTATTTTCGTTTTCGTTGCTACAACAGTTCGATATAGATAGGAGATTCGACGTGACGCTGACAATAACAATCTGTGTCTATCGAACCTGTGGTCGAATGTGCCTAACCTTAACTCTATTAGTCCAAGATTATTATACATAGGAGAGAGAAGATTCGACATTATAGAGAGAAAAGATTCGACATAGGAGAGAAAAGATTCGACATAGGAGAGAAAAGATTCGACATAGGAGAGAAAAGATTCGACATAGGAGAGAAAAGATTCGACATAGGAGAGAAAAGATTCGACATAGGAGAGAAAAGATTCGACATAGGAGAGAAAAGATTCGACATAGGAGAGAAAAGATTCGACATAGGAGAGAAAAGATTCGACATAGGAGAGAAAAGATTCGACATAGGAGAGAAAAGATTCGACATAGGAGAGAAAAGATTCGACATAGGAGAGAAAAGATTCGACATAGGAGAGAAAAGATTTGTTATTATAGAGAGAAAAGATTTGACATAGAGAGAAAAGATCACTGCTGGAATTGGGTGGGGGAAGTAAAATAAAAATAAAGTTGATGATGAATGTTATTGGCTGATTGTAACCAAAGAGGAGGAGCAGTAAAATAGCTAGAATGACGAAGATTAGACAAAGCATCGAAAGTTAGAAGATTCGACGGTGCAGCAAAACTGTACGACGCTGCAATCGTACATTTCCGGTCAAATGCATCCGCCCATAGGCTATAGAAGAATTCTAATGTTGGTTGACTAGTAATAGTAATGAATAAATATAATTATTACTAGTCATACAACATTAGAATTCGACTATAGCTTGTGGGCGGAACATTCGACCGGAAATGTATGATTGCAGCGTCGTACAGTTTCACTGCTCCGTCGAATCTTCTTTGAACATTCGACAGACACCATAAGCCTTCAATGACAGATTCGACCTTAATTAATTCAGATTTTCGGACGAATGCAATTTCTAACGAAAAACGAAATAAATAAAAACGAATTTCGGGAGTAACTAAATAAATGTATTTTTCGGACGAAAACGAAATTCCGAAACGAAATATTTCAGTGTGCACATGTCTAGTGACAATGCAGATGCACCATTGGCAGACAGAAACAGAGAGTTGTCATTCTATAATAGGAAGTGTCTGACTAACCACTTCAGCTTCGCAAGATTTTACCCCCTACATGACACACGTCCACCTAGACAGCCATCCAGGTGGCACAGAACACAGATCACCTGACTTCACCCAAATAAATAGGCTCTCCCAGCAGGCCAAGGGACTAAAGAAACCCCTGTCAATTGGCCGAGACACCCCATCCATCCATAATCTGTTCTTGCTAGGCCCTTGTCTTATCTAATGTCACCAGCTACAATGCCACTGAGTGACAGAATAGAGAAGTGCAGCAATTACAGAATCAGGGGGAAATCAGTGGATTTCCTAACAATTAGCCAGGACAATTACTACCTGGCAAAGTTAATTGGTTAGCAACTCTGCCTAAACACCAAGGTGCTGCATAAGTATAACATGTTTATTTTTTATTTTTAAATGAAAAAAATAAATAAGACTTTAGTATCACTTAAAGCGGAAGTAAACCCATCGATTTAACAGTTTCAAAAAGCAGTTACATTCCCGGCATGCCAGGAATGCCAACTGTCACATTGGTTGTGCTCTCAACCAAACTGTCAAACCATCCAATGTCTGGTGTCATAACTGATCACATGTGCAGCATCATGGCAGTTGAAGATTAAACAGAGGCCAAGATGGCGGCTTCCTTGCCTGAAAATGATAGGAGGGTTTACTTCCACTTTAAATACAGTGATTAGTGATAATACTATACACTGTCAATGTACTAATGCAACTGGCTGGGAAGGGGTTAACATCTAGGGTAATCAAGGGGTTAAATATGTGCCTAACTATGTGTAATGTGTGTGAAGTGTACTGCTTTTACTAACTGATCTCTAAGTTTCTCATCCCAACACAGAGCTCTGGGTTGTGAATGTACACAGCCAATCAGCAGGTTCCGAGCGTGAATCACTGGCTGGGACTTGCTGACAGGCTCCCACTGTGTACAATCACAATGGGTGTCGGGGGGCTGCCCTAAGCCCAGAAGTAGGTAGCGATGTACGGATACGTCGCTTTGCCTACTGCAGCCACTCATCCGCAGTACATTTCAGGCGGTCGCTAAGTGGTTACGAATCCTCATGGCATGATCCTCAGATATTATTTTATTAAACGCTAAAGATTTGCTATCTGTTATCATAACATGAATAGAGTTTTAACTCCACCCCTCCTAAGCTTACCCCTCTAATAATTGATGGGTGGGGTCTTTGGTAGCTGGGTGTATTTTTGTGTATATATGTGTAGCGGGTATGTACTTTTTAAACTGGTGAGGACACCAGTGATGCATAGTTCCCTGCGGCCCAGCAGGTGGCGCTGTCACTTTGGGCCGGGGTTGAACCATCGCTGCAGTGCCGTACCCTTTGTGACCTCTCGCAGCGGTTGTACGGCGGGGCGGGGAACCCGCCGTGTATCCTGGGAGAGGGTATAAAGGGGCGGACATCTTCGCCACGAGGTTGGAGTCCCGGGCACCTTCAGCCTGAGGGCTGTTGTTGCGGTCGTTGTCCAGGCGGCCTAGGCCTGGACACTTGGAGTTCGTGTTCCATCCCAGACACCTTCAGTCTGGGGTGAGGTACTCAGCCGGAGGCCTGGGGCCCAGTACCTTCCGCTGGGTCCCGCGAGGGAGGGATCATCCTAGGGGGCCCCGGGAGTGGGGCACCCGAATCCAGAGGTGTAAGGGACCGGAGGAGGGACTCACCCGAAGACCTGGTGCAGCAGATTGCCAGTGCCGGGTGTATCTCTTTCCCGAACAGGGGCCAAATTCAAAGAGGAAGTTCAGTCCACGTTCAATGACCGGTGGCAGCGGTCCAACTATTTCACTCAGGTCAGTGGCAGGGGCCTGCTATTAGGCCCGTGGCAGGGGCCTCAACAGTTCATCCGGTCTGTGGCAGAGACCAACCTCACGGTCGGTGGCAGAGACCGTGTGCCAGGCCTATTCGCTAAAAAGGAATAGGAGAGCTTGGTTGTGCCTGGGCCTACTCGTTCCCACACCCCATGTTCGTCTGTTATTGGAAGTTCAACTGAGAGTGTTCACCGTACTGTATGAGAAATAAAGGAGTGTTGGACTTTCGATTGGTGTGGGGCTCTATTATTGGCAGACACATCTCCAAAGGACAACTGAGGCTTCGTATGCAGTGGACAGACCCGGAGGTAATTCAACTAACTTTGCTCAACCCTCTTATACACACGAGGGAAGAGCTTGGCGTAGTGTCCCTGCACTCTCCTCTCCCAGGTACCCCTAGACGCAAGCCATACACTGTAGGAAAGAGGGAGAGTGAAGCCTTGTACACACGGCCGAGATTCTCGTTGAAAAAAACATGTTTTTTCCGACGAGATTCTTGGACAAGAAACTTGTCCCGGCCGAGTGTACACACGCTCGATTCAAAGAACCCGCGGTTCTTTGAATGGAGCGTATGCAGTGATGTCATCGACTACGACGAGCATGCGCTCGTCACATTCGATGCCGTCGCCACCATCTTGGTATACCCTACCTATGCCTAGGAAGCTACCGCGCATGCGTCGAATTCATTTCGAACATGCGCGGGCTTCCCGGAGGACAGGTAAGTGTACACACACTCACTTTTCTCGTCGAGAAACAGGCTGATGAGAATCTCGACGAGAAAATAGAGAGCAGGTTCTCTATTTTCTCGTCGAGATTACTTGTCGGTTTTCTTGACGAGAAACCATACACACAAACAAATTTCTCGGCAAGACATCTCTGCCAGCAAGTTTCTTGCTGGTTCTTGCCGAGAAACTCGGTCGTGTGTACGAGGCCTGAGGGTACCGCTACATATGTATCACCAACTGCGATGCCAGTGGATCATCCACTATTTTTTGGCTCTGATGAAGAGGATTTGCTCTCGAAACGCTTCAGCCCTTTGAATACCTCCTGTTCACCTGGCAAGACCGATGGACTTTATTCGATTTTCATGCAGTGGAGGACACTTGTTATGATTAGCATTTATATCAATAATGTTTGTGAGTATATATTGCTCTTTTAATTTTTTAATACATTTTATTGTGGTAATGCACTAGGTCGGTGCGCCTTTCTCTCTCTATTTCACTAGTTTCAGGTTTGAGGAAGCCCAATATTCTGAGAAGGCAGCAAGACCGTTGGCATTAAGAAGTTTTATACTGATTGCACCTTTGGGTTATCACCGTGAGCGCAGGAGAATATTTGCATGCTGTGTACTAAGGTGTATGCCTGTGGGAGGCCATGTTTACCCACACAGGGATGCAAATTGTTCTGTGCAACCCTGTGCAAGTTGTCTCATCCATGACAATTAAGACGCAGAGGCTGAAAGGACACAGATGCTGCTTTCAACCTGACATCTGTGCAGGTGTAGGTGCACATCCTCAAACACACACCCTCTGGGTCAGGGCGGGCAATGGGCCTGCCTGCATGAGGATGCATGGAACACCTTTGCATCCCTACGTGGTTAAACACAGCCCTCCACAGGAGTACGCTATAGTACACCCCATGTGAACGAGGCCTAAAAAGTATTAGAAATGGCTTTTAAAGTTACATTAGCATGTTAAAGCTTATATGGTATTTTAGTGACTGTGTTTGCATACACTTGGGATACAAGAAATAGAGTTTTGCAATATGCTGATATTAACCACTTGCTTACTGGGCACATATTCCCCCTTCCTGCCCAGGCAAAATTTCAGCTTTTGGCACTGTCACGCTTTGAATGACAATTGCGCTGTCGTTCGACGTGGCACCCAAACAAAATTGACGTCCTTTTTTTCCCACAAATAGAGCTTTCTTTTGGTGGTATTTGATCACCTCTGCGATTTTTATTTTTTGCGCTATAAACAAAAAAAAATTGGAAAAAACACAATATTTTTTGATTTTTGCTATAATAAATATCCCAATTTAAAAAAAAAAAAAAAAAAAAAAAAATTTTTTTTGTCAGTTTAGGCCGATACGTATTCTTCTACATATTTTTGTTAAAAAAAAATCGCAATAAGCGTATAGTGATTGCTTTGCGCAAAAGTTATAGCGGCCACAAAATAGGGGATAGAATTCTGACTTTTTTTTTATTATTTTTTTTTTACTAGTAATGGCGGTTATCTGTGATTTTTGTCAGGACTGCGACATTATGGCGGACACATCGGACACTTTTGACACATTTTTGGGACCATTCACATTTATACAGCGAACAGTGCTATAAATATGCACTGACTACTGTATAAATGTGACTGGCAGGGAAGGGGTTAACACTAGGGGGCAAGGAAGGGGTTAAATGGGTGCCCTATGAGTGATTACTACTGTGGGGGGAGGGGACTGACTGGGGGAGGTGACCGATCTGTGTCCCTATGTACAAGGGACACAGCATCGGTCTTCTCTCCCTGACAGGATGTGGATCTCTGTGTTTACACACAGAGATCCACGTCTTTGTCTGTGTACCGGCCGATCGCGGGTACCTGACGGACATCGCGGCCGCCAGGCACGCGCATCGGCATCTCAGTGACGCGCCGGGCGCGTGCCAGCGGCGGCGCTCGTGCTCCCCCAGTGGCCGGAGGAGCTGAGGCCGTAAAAAGATGGCCTCCTGGCATTGTAGAGCCACCTTGCGGCCGTATATAGTCGTACGAAGGGGACGAGGTGGTTAAAGGTCATTATGTAATATTTTATATTCTGGACAATTATTATTATTTAGGTACTTATATAGCGCCGTCAATTTACGCAGCGCTTTACATATACATTGTACATTCACATCGGTCCTTACCCTCAAGGAGTTTACAATCTAAGGTCCCTAAACTCACATTCATATATTAGGGCCAATTTAGACAGAAGCCAATTAACCTACCAGCATGTCTTTGGAGGAAACCGGAGTACCCGGAGGAAACCCACGCAGGCACAGGGAGAACATGCAAACTCCAGGCAGGTAGTGTCGTGGTTGGAATTCGAACCAGCGACCCTTTTTACTGCAAGGCGAGAGTGCTACCCACTACACCACTGTGCCGTGCCGTGCTTCTAATTCCAATTTCCAAGTTCCATGAAGGGATTATTTATGATCTCCAAAGAGAGGGGGAATAAGAGAAAGAAAACGAGAAAAGGGGGGGGGGGGGGTTTATATGTAATACCAAACTGCATATATTAAAATAAAGAAAGAAAACCACTATATTTAAAATAAAATGGAGGCATGTAAGCAGCACATTTTCCAGACGTTTTTTATTTAAATCATTTGCAAACATTTAGATACATTTAATGTGTGTGTTTGTGTGTGAATAGCAGCATATGCAAGTGCAAATGTGGCTTGTGTGTGTTCCTTGTGTCTGCTTTGTGTGTTTGTGTCTGCATATGTATGTAGAGAGCAGCTTTGTCTGTTTTAAGCACCTTTTGAATATATTTGTCACAGCTCATTGAGTCTCTTAACAACCCAGCACCAAACCTCCAATCCTCTCTTTGCAACATGGTTACCTTATTACATAAAAGGGAAGGAAAATAGGAAAGACAATGAACTGGCATCCTATAGCACTCCCAAAGGCTCTACGACATCCTAATATAACAGATCACTCCAAACATCTCATTAGTTTAAAAAAAAAAAAAAAAAAGAGAGAAAGTTTTTAAAGATTTTTCTTTCCTCCCTGTACTTTTGGTTTTTAATGTTCTCACCAAATGCAGTCATTTTATTTGATCTTTCCACTCCTTGCATGTAGGAAGCTAGTTAATGGCCCATTAAACATATTAGGACAGCTCTGCAGCAAGCAGCAGCACTTAAGACAGAGACAACAAGAAACAACAGGAGAAGTTTGAATTTCTGGAGGAGAGAAAAAGCCCTCAAGAAACAGATTAACAAAATCCAAAAAAAAAAAAGAACTCATTTAAATTAATTTGTTAAATGATGAAATGAACTTCGAAGCTAAGAGCTAAATTTTATTTTTTCATCGGAATATAAATAGAAGATATGGCGTGAAAATCACTGCATTCCAAACATGGTGTAGGCCATAAGCCAATTAAATCCATTTCACAGTTCTTTTTAAAGTCTTGCATAACTATAATTTTATTTTGTATATTCATTTGGCTTATTATTTTTATTTAGTTGCTTTAAAAAAAAGCAAGGACTGGGGTATGAATCCTGACCAGGATGCCATCTGCATTGAGTTCTCCCTATGCTTGTGACTCTAAAGACATACTAATAGGTTACATGGCTCCTGTCAATATTGCCCATAGTATGTGTATGTCTGGAACCTTAGATTTTAAATTCCTTAAGGGTTGGAATTGATATGAATATACATTGATCAGCCATAACATTAAGATCACTGACAGGTAAAGTGAACATTGATTATCTTATTACAGTGGCATCTGAGAGTCGGTGGAATATAGGCAGCAAGTAAACATGTTTTTCATAAAGTGGATGTGTAGTAAAGGCATTAAAAAAAGAAAACAAAAGCAAACGCTGCAAAATAAAAGGCATAATGTGCTAGTATGCACTGCATACTAGCACATTATGAAAGACTTACCTTAGAACGAAGCCCTCCAGCGGCACTCTGTCACCCTTGCAGGGGCTTCCACCTTCACCCAATCTTCCTTCCGGATTCGGGGACTCCAGCTGTGTGACTGAACGAGCCGCAATGATGTCACTCCCGTGCATGCGAGAGGGAGTCTCGGCCGTGGCACACAGCTCTGAAGGAACGGCACAGGTATGCTGTTCCTTCATAGCGTATGTGCCGGTGATGTCACTGACTGCTGCTCGCTAGAATATCTCCTAAACGGTGCATGTTTAGGAGATAATTATTTTACCTACAGGTAAGTTTTATTATAACGTTACCTGTAGGTAAAAATTTAAAGAAAGAGTTTACTACCACTTTAAAAGAATAAAAAATTGGAATCCCAGTTTGTTGCATATGGGGCTGTGTATCCACAAACCAGTCAGGGTGCCCACAGCTAAATGTGCCTACAATGGGCATGTAAGCATGAGAACAGGACCACAGAAAAATGTAAGCAAGCCAGCGTGATGATTTGGACAATGTTCTGCTGCAAAATCTTGGGTCCAGTCATTCATGTGGATGTATTTTGACACATATCACCTACCTAAATTTTGTTGCTGACTAAGTACACCCCTTCATGGAAACGGTATACCCTGATGGCAGAGCCCTCTTTTAGCAGGATAATGCACCCCGCTACACTGCAAAAATGGTTCAAGAATTGCTTCAGGAGCACGAGTTTTAGGCTTTGACTTTGCCTCCAAATCTTTATTCATCGAGCATCTATGGCAGGCATGTCCAAAGTTCGGCCCGCGGGCCAACCGTGGCCCGCGTTCCGGTTTTGAATGGCCAGCCGGATTATTTAGACATCTATATCTTTGGTGGCCCCCGACGATCTCCCAGCGCCGGGTCCACAAAAGATGTATATGCCTTGGAACGGGACAGGAAGGAGGCAGGATGAGCGCCACCGCCGTACACACACAGGAGAATTTCCTGTTTACGGGCGGCCTCTGTAATAGGAAGTCCCGCGCTGCCATTGGATGACTGTTCTGTCCATCAAAGGAGGAGGGACTTTCTATTAAAGAGGCTGCTGTGTAAACAGGAGATTCTCCTGTAATTAATTTTTGGCGCTCGTGCACGCATTCCTGGCAAATATGGTGCTGCATTCCTGGCAAATATGGTCCTGCATTCCTGGCAAATATGGTGCTGCATTCCTGGCTAATCGTGCTGCATTCCTGACAAATATGGTGCTGCATTCCTGGCAAATATGGTGCATTCCTGGCAAATATGTTGCTGCATTCCTGGCTAATCATGCTGCATTCC
This sequence comes from Rana muscosa, assembly GCA_029206835.1. Lineage (NCBI taxonomy): Eukaryota > Metazoa > Chordata > Amphibia > Anura > Ranidae > Rana > Rana muscosa. The sequence continues at coordinate 120,675,176 of CM055123.1, read as the reverse complement.
TGACAAATATGGTGCTGCATTCCTGGCAAATATGGTGCATTCCTGGCAAATATGGTGCTGCATTCCTGGCAAATATGGTGCATTCCTGGCAAATATGGTGCTGCATTCCTGGCAAATATGGTGCATTCCTGGCAAATATGGTGCTGCATTCCTGGCAAATCGTGCTGCATTTCTGACAAATCGTGCTGCATTCTTGGCAAATTGTGCTGCATTCCTGGCAATGGTGAGTGCATTCCTGGCAATTGCGGGTGCATTCCTGGCAATGGCGGGTGCATTCCTTGCAATGGTGCTGCATTCCTGGCAATTGTGAGGCTACATTCATGGCAATGGTGGGTCTGCAGGTGGGCACTTGTGAGGCTGCAGATGGGCACGTACCCTTATTTTGCTTCACACTTCTTTTATTAAATTATTTTTTTCCTGAAACTTCGCTCTTAAGCTGAAAGCGTGTGTTATACGTCAATAAATACGGTATAGCTAAATAATACGCTCAAGCTCATCTCTTCACCACACACAGCCACAAAGGCATAAGAATTCTTGTTGGGCAGTTTATTAGTGCTCGGAGTAACACACTTAGACCAAATTTTAATGGTTCAAAGAATGTCAGGCAAAATGGTCGGCCCTCACGCATGTTTACTTCATCAAATCTGGCACTCTTTGAAAAAAGTTTGGACACCCCTGATCTATGGGATGTGCTGGAAAAACAAGTCTGATCCATGGAGGCCTCACCTGGCCACACACAGGATTTAAAGGATCTGCTACGGACAGCTTGGTTCCAGATACCACAGTACACCTTCAGATGTCTAGTGACATCCATGCCATGACAGGTCTGGCCTGTTTTTTCTGCAAAAGGGGAACATACTTAATATTAGTTAGGTCATTATGATGTTAGGATTGGTGTATAGTATGTGAAGCACTGTGTAAGTTGTAAGTATGTGAAGCACTGTGTAAGTTAAACCGCGAGCATCTATAAACAAACTGTCTAGTCTAAGAGGCCTGTCTCCACTATCAGTGCGAGACAGGCATTAAACTGACCCCGTAATTCAACTTGAGGGCTTAGCCCATAAAGTAATGCCAATACCTGGCAAGGTAAAACTGCCAAGGAAGCTGTGATGAAACACACGGGCGGGTGGGTATGCAACTCTTGTGACGTCAGATTCTCCGGAGAGTAGTGGGACGTGCCCCTGCATAGCTTTTTCTAGAGTTCAGGCTCCACCCCTTCACCTTGTGCTATTGTAGTCAATCCCAATGGAGCTACTCTGACTCCCTGATTAGGTTGATGCCCCGCTTGGTTGGCAAGCGTCCAGCAGTCAAGCTTCCCTTTCCTTAGTGCGGGGCGGGTCAAGGGGCCTTCAGTATAAATGTCTAAATGTACAGAATAAATTCCTGGAAAATGTCAGATGTTATATACAGTTTCTGTTTAGCTATATACATCCGCTGTACATAGCTACTAGTAGGAGAGATTGCAGGAACTTAATATTCCTAAAGTGTAAGTTGAACGTCAGCAATATTTTCCAAAAATCCTCCAATGTAATTCCATATCTTTTCAATAGTACACACCAGTGCTACTCCTTTTCTCAAATTCTGCATCTCCCATTACACATGCAGCTGTGTGTGTGTTTGTGTGTGTGTGTAGGGGGGAGGGGGGGGTGCTTGCTGCAGAAAGTGGTGCCCCCCTGGTGGTTCTCCTCCATCCTAATGTTTTGAGGATGGGCTTGACACTTCAACTGTGCATCCCCTAGTGGCGGCTTCAGGATATTCATACTGCATGCATGCACAGTGTGCTCCCTTTCACTAGCTGCAGCAGCTGACTTTCAGTATGAAGCTGGGATCAAGGTACAGGTACATGATCTCAAACAAGCAGGAGGAAAGTTGAAAACGAACCTTATTTTGCAAAAAAATGAGTTGATGCTTGGAACAGACCTCCAGTACATGAAGTAAATCAGTCATAATAATTGAATTTACATATGCCTAGGACAAACACAGATCTATAACTCCGGCAAAAAGGTTACAGAAATAAAAAACAAAAATACAATAAAAAGGGGCATACTCATTTTATGCATGCTGATGCAGTCCATACACGGTTCAAATTTTGTCTTACTCTTGCCTAATTCTAGCTAAGATGGACAACTTGGGTGGTCCTGTTGGCACTACCTGCCTCAACAAACTTTGACTGAAAAATCAAAAGAGCTGCGTGGAAAATTGTTGGCCGAACAGGAACCTCATCCAATCAAATGCAGTCACTGTTCAGGTATTCAGACAGCAGCGGGTGTGTGACTTTTTGAATACAACAGCTGTCAGAGGTGTGTATGGAACAAGTGAAAACGAGGTGCTGGATTAAAAATCAGTAGGTCAATTAGATTGCATAAAGGGCAAAGTGGCATTGATCAAGCTGCTCTCAACAAAACCAGCTTGTCCTAAAACCAGGGAGCCCAGATTTGAAGATTGATGTTTACAAAATCCAATGTGAGTGCCAAACAAAAGGAATTTTAATCTAAATACTTTTAATATTGATATTTGCTATCAAGGAGACAACACAGAACAGCCAACATGTTTCGGGGGCTCAAAGATCTCCTCCTTCTTCAGGGCTCGAATGTGATGGATAGATTGGACGACTCTTGATTGGCATAATTACCAGGGTTTAATTGCTGCATAAGTAATTGGATGTGACAAAGATCAGTGTGACAAAGATCAGTGTGACAAAGATCAGTGTATCAATAGATACAGTGTATCAATGGATCCAAGCATGCATATCTAACCCTAGTGATACATAGGTGGTGGAACACTTACAGGCATGTATTACCTCTCACAGAGATCACAGTACTCTTCTACTTTCTGGACTTTGATGTCAGCTTAGAGATAGTACAGAGATCACCATCATAGATCACACCCCTACTGCATCCTCTCACTGTGTGCTTACTGCAAAGTTACAGTATTGCAGTCATCATAGTGGGAGAGGAGACTAAGAAAGTGTTTCCTCCTAGGTGCAGTAGACTGATGACATCTCCCTCATGTAGGGGAAGTTACTTGAATGGAGCTCAAGGTCTGCTTTTAAAGGTAAAGCTTTTTACACTACTACAGTATTTAATAATGTCAGGAATTTATTCATATGCACTGGTAAAATTGCTTTAAAGAGAATAATTTTTGAGAAGTTTGAGTGGCTTGGAGAAAGAGATATGTATATTTTTATTGAGATTTGAAAAACTAAACAGTGGCATATGTGAAATACAAAATTCAAGTTTTTGTTTGCATAATGGTATTGCCATAGAAGAAACATAGTAGGGCAGTATAGTAGCTGTTGTGTTACACTATGTGATTATTCTTGCTCTGTGTCTTTAAGATCTGTCCACTTCTTTCTAGCTGAACTCTCTCTCTGACCGTAGTTCTTTATATATCTCCTCCACTTCCTGATTCTGGTCATTACTCCTGTATTTCTTCCATGCTAAACATCTTACATGTGGCTTACAACTGCAACGTTTTTCTACCTATGAATATCCATCATTAAACGGAACATTCGAAAGGATTCATCGTCTGTCGTCCTAACTGTGAGTTTATTCATTGAGTTAAACTGCCTGTATCGATGCAAGGGATGAATATCAAACCAGCTTGAGTAAGGCCTACTTAAACCTGGAGATGAACTTTATCGCTTTGTAGTTGAGACAGAACAGTAGAAAAACGGAGTTTCACAGCCTAATTACAAGATTTCTGCATGTCAGTACTGAAACAGACAAGATTTACTGCCCTCATAGCAAGACAGAAGGGACAGAGCAGCACATGGCAGCCTTATAGCCTGAGACAATCTGCACAGTGTCATATTTCAGCACACAGATCCTGCCTGCTTTCACAGTCAGTCTGCTATCATGAGTGACCAAGCTTCTGCATGTGAACTCACATCTACCTCCCCACAAGTTCCTGAAGAAACTGAGTTACCCAAACGCTCAGTTAAACCCACTTGGAAATTAATGGAGAATTATGAAGCTTCAAGGACTGAATTGTCAAATAGCTTGGAATTAGTCTGGGAGAAAATCCTTGCTGAAGCCAATACAGTGTCTGTTGAACGTGAACTACTGACATTAGAGGGCACCATTAAACAACTTTCTGCCTCATATGAGCTTTATCAGCTTACCAGCATCAAATTCACTAATGTCTTAGAAAACATGAAGTCAGAAAGTGCGATGATGCAATTAAAGCGCGTCAATGCTCACAATATTGAAAGAGACAGTTTTATCCAGCAAACCAGATTAAAGGCAGAAGCAAAAATAAAGCTGTTACAGGACACTGCATCTCACAGATCTGTTTCCACCAGACGTTCTAAAAACTCATCAAGATCCCATAGTTCAAGATACTCAACACTCAGTGAGCAACTTATTAATGCCCGCACTGAAGTGGAAGCCAGCAAAGTGCAGGTGGCATATGCAGAAAAAAGAGCAGAGTTGGAAGCTCAGAGAGCAGAGTTGGAAGCGCAGTCAGCACGTCAAAGAGCAGAGTTGGAAGCGCAGTCAGCACGTCAAAGAGCAGAGTCGGAAGCTCAGTCAGCACGTCAAAGAGCAACAATGGAAACATTAAATGAACAGTGTAAACATGACGCAGCTATGGCAAAGCTAAGGGTCCTACAGCAAGCTATCAGTGCAGACGAAGGTGCAAGTGAGAAAGACAGCATTAACCTAAACATAGCAGATATGGAAGACCCCCTCAAACACACTAAAGACTATGTCCTAAGCCACTGCAGTGCACACTTCATTGTCTCCAATGCTCCCGACTACATAGAGACTCCATCACAGCTTCAAGTTAAAGAGGTTCCAGCAACTTCCTGCACTCAAAATCACTCCACTGCATTTCCTACCTGCCTACCTTGCCTGCCTTCATACGTCACAGAGCATCAGCGCAAGCTTCAAGCAAGTCATCAATCTCCAGTCATCGGTACAGCCTTGAATCAACGTACCATTGGAACAACTGACTTCAAGCAAGCAACTCACCTGGATGCATCTGCTGCACCATATTTCCCTGTGTCCTTTAACAACAATGTCAAAGATAACGCAATCAGCACCATACAGCCAACAGCATCTCACATAAAGGCGGAGACAACTGAGACAGAAGAGTTTGTGAGGTACATGCTTCGCAGAGAGCTCACAAAGACTGGTCTTACAAGTTTTGATGACCAACCTGAAAACTACAGAAGTTGGAAATGTGCCTTCAGAACTACAATCAGCAATATTGGCATTACAGCTGATCAAGAATTGAATCTGCTGATCAAATGGCTTGGTCCTCTATCTGCTGCACGTGTTAAGCCATTAAGATCGGTTTTCATGGACAATCCTACTGCAGGCCTCACAGCTGCATGGGAGCGACTAGAGCAAAGTTATGGCAGTCCAGAAGCTATAGAAAATGCTTTGTTCATGCGTCTGGAAACTTTCCCAAAGATATCCGGTAAGGACAACAAGGAGTTCCAGAGACTGAGTGACCTTCTCCTTGAGCTTCAGCTAGCCAAGACAGACCCAAAACTACCTGGACTCAGTTACCTTGACACTCCAAGAGGGGTAAACCCAATTGTCTCCAAGCTCCCGTATGGTTTGCAAGAGAAATGGACTGCACTAGGGTCATCATACAAAAGAGAGAACAAGGTTTCCTTCCCTCCATTCTCTTTCTTCTGTGAATTCATCAGGAAAATTGCAGAGACCAAGAACGATCCAAGTTTTTCCTACGTGAGTAAAGCCTCTTCTCACCCTTTCCTAAGAGTACCAGTCTTCAGGGCAACTATAGAAACCATAGAGGCCCAGTGTCCGTGAAAAAGACTGACGTCCTTCCCACTCCTACCACAGTTCTGGCCACGAACAAACAGAGTAGGAAGATTGAAAACCCTAACAGAGAGTGTCCCATACACAAGAAGCCACACCCCCTCAATAAATGTATCGGCTTTAGGAAAAAGCCTCTGGAAGAGCGCAAGGAGCTTTTAAAGACATTTAGGGTATGTTTCAGGTGCTGTGCTTCTACAGAACATTTTGCAAGGGACTGTAATGTGTCCATCAAGTGCATAGAGTGTGGCTCTGAAGAACATGTGCAAGCCCTTCATCCTCTTGAGCCCAGCTCTGCACAACCTGCCAACACTCCTCCCAGGTTAACGCATGGCGGGGAGAATACAGACCAAGTGCCTAATTCTACCATCATTTCTTCATCCTGCACTGAAGTTTGTGGAGAAGACCGCTGTGGTAAGTCCTGTGCTAAGATATGCTTGGTGAACATATACCACAAGGATCAACCAGAAAAGTCTCTAAAGGCATATGCTATCTTAGACGATCAGAGCAATCGATCACTTGCAAAATCGGAATTGTTCAATCTATTTGAAATAAAAGGCGAAGCTCATCCTTACACCTTGGGTACCTGTAGTGGAACTATAGAGGTTTCTGGAAGAAGGGCTCATGGACTCATGGTATCTTCTCTCAAAGGTAACTTGCAATTACCCTTACCTACACTTGTTGAGTGCAATCAGATACCTGCTAGCAGGGAAGAAATCCCTACTCCAGCTGCTGCTTTCCATCACCCTCACCTCAAGGTAATAGCAAATGAGATACCACCGCTTGACAAAGATGCTCAGATCCTTCTTCTGTTAGGAAGAGACATTCTAAGAGTTCACAAGGTACACAGACAAGTCAGTGGACCCCCAGATACCCCATTTGCCCAGCGCACGGATCTAGGGTGGGTCATCATAGGCAATGTCTGCATAGGCAAAATGAAAAGACCTACCAACATTTCGTCATTCAAGACAAATGTTCTGCCAAATGGCCGAAACACTTACTTTGAGCCATGCCCACATCACTACTGGGTGAAAGAGAAGATAGCCAGCCACGAATGGCAACATGGTATCTCAGGTGACACAAGCCCTTTCTCCTGCCATGATGGCGACTTCGGCTCTACAGTGTTTAATGCAACCAGTGAAGATGACATACTGGCTCCTTCAATGGAAGACGAGGAATTCATCAAGGTAATGGAGAATGAGTTCTTTCAAGATGACTCCAATAACTGGGTAGCACCCCTACCCTTTCGTCTCCCAAGAGAGAGATTGCCCAACAACTTACAGCAGGCCATCAGTAGATTCTCCTCCTTAAAGCGAAACTTAAGCAGGAAACCAGAGATGCAAAAGCACTTTGTGGACTTTATGCAAAATGTATTTGACAGAGATCATGCAGAGCCTGCTCCCCCACTAAAGGAGGGAGAAGAATGCTGGTACCTTCCATCCTTTGGTGTGTATCACCCACGCAAACCAGACCAAATCAGAGTTTTCTTTGATTCCAGTGCTCAGCACGAAGGTGTTTCTCTTAACAACATGCTCCTTACTGGACCCAACTTGAACAACAGTCTAATAGGAGTCTTGATTCGTTTCAGACAAGAGCCTGTAGCAGTAATGGCCGACATTCAACAGATGTTTCACTGCTTCATCGTCAGAGAAGACAACAGAAACTACCTCAGGTTTCTATGGCACAAGGACAATGACCTCAACAAGGAAGTTATAGATTATCGCATGAAGGTACATGTCTTCGGTAACAGTCCTTCCCCAGCAGTGGCAACTTATGGGCTAAGGAGAACAGCTCAGACTGGAGAAGTTGAATATGGATCTGATGCCCGTCAATTTGTTGAAAGAAACTTCTACGTTGATGACACACTTAAGTCCTTTCCAACTGCTAAAGAAGCAATTGATCTTCTCACCAGAACAAAGGAGATGCTGTCTGGAGCAAACCTTAGACTACACAAGATTCATATTTTCTCTGATGCATCAGTTAAAGCTATTGCTGCAGTAGCCTATTTGAAGACCTCTGAACTGAATGGAGAATCACACTGTAGTTTTGTCCTAGGCAAGGCAAAACTCACACCCAAGCCTGCACATACCATACCAAGACTTGAACTTTGTGCAGCCGTGCTAGCAGTAGAAATTGCCGAGGTCATACGAAGTGAAATGGACACTAGAATTGATTCTTTCACCTTCTATACAGACAGTAAGGTAGTACTTGGTTACATAAACAACCAAACAAAACAGTTTTATGTGTACGTCAGCAACAGGGTTGAACGTATCAAGAGATTCTCTCTACCAAGTCAATGGCATCACGTTCCCACTGAACTCAAACCAGCTGACTGTGGGACCAGAGCCGTGTCACCTGCCGCTCTTCAGGACAGCTTATGGCTGTCACCTCCAAGGTTTCTGTGTAAGGACTCTTACTTACTCCCTATTGACACCACCTATGGGCTATTAAACCCTGAAGATGATAAGAAAATAAGAACTGTGAACACCTCACTCCACACTTCTGTAAGTACAAAACAGAAGCTGCGGTCACACCGTTACAGGCATCAATGGAAGCAGGTGCAGCATCTAGCCAATGTGTTCTGGCATTGCTGGAAGAAAAAGTATCTTCACCACCTTCAAGGTTGTAACAAATGGCAAGCATCTAAGCCGAATCTTAAGGTTGGAGACCTCATCCTTCTAAAAGACAAGGAAGTTTGTCAGAATGAGTGGCCTATGGGTCTTATTACTAAAAGTTATGCCCAGCGACGATAACAAAGTCCGGAAGGTAGAAGTCAAGGTAACCAAGGGAGGATCGACACGAACCTTTAGTCGACCAATTACAGAGTTAGTACTCCTTTTGCCAGGTGAGTGACTTGTGCAAGGACTAGCCATGCTGTTGGCACGACGGGGAGTACATTGCTGCCATCTACAGGTTCTACTCAGAACTTTGGAATTATTTGAAGACATCATACTGTGACTTTATGTTCTTCATCCTGTTGAACTTACGTTTATTATTTGCTTGTTGCATGTTTTTCATTGCAGGTTCCAGGACATTCGTCAGTATTGGACTTTTTGAAAATTTATATTTTAGTTTGAGGTCATGAAATCTAAAGATTTCAGACGGGGAGTGTTGTGTTACACTATGTGATTATTCTTGCTCTGTGTCTTTAAGATCTGTCCACTTCTTTCTAGCTGAACTCTCTCTCTCACCGTAGTTCTTTATATATCTCCTCCACTTCCTGATTCTGGTCATTACTCCTGTATTTTTTCCATGCTAAACATCTTACATGTGGCTTACAACTGCAACGTTTTTCTACCTATGAATATCCATCATTAAACGGAACATTCGAAAGGATTCATCGTCTGTCGTCCTAACTGTGAGTTTATTCATTGAGTTAAACTGCCTGTATCGATGCAAGGGATGAATATCAAACCAGCTTGAGTAAGGCCTACTTAAACCTGGAGATGAACTTTATCGCTTTGTAGTTGAGACAGAACAGTAGCCATTAAGTCCCAGAAGGAGGAGAAAAGGGATGACAATCCGAGTGTCCTATGGGCACTAGAGTTTTCACATTTGCCATGAGAGATAAAATGGGAGAGCATCAAAAAGTAGAGAAAGAAGGACAGAAAGGGGAGAAGTGAGAGCAATTAGATGGGGAGGAGTAGGGGGGAGGGGGGTGGAGAGTCAGCTGGAGGAAGTTAACACTGTTCTTACACCTGAGTGCACCATGGCAATTATCATTAAAGGTCTAACAATCTGTGGTCAAAGTTGTACGGAAGGTAAGTGGAAAGCCACGGTTCCCAATTAAGTAGGGTCCAATGTACATGCAATTTGGTCTCTGAGAGTGGTGCCTCCTGAGCCATACTTTCGCAATCACCTGCTTTGTGGCTGTAAGGATATGCGTAGATTAAATTGGAGTATAGATAGGCCCTCATAAACGTGGCACCACAGATGTTGTACCACCAGACAGGTCCACCAAATATGGAAAAAAGTGCTTGCTTCAAAGCAGTCACGATAGCAGTGCTTGGGAGTACCGGGATTGATGCAGGCTAGCCTAATGGGGACCATGTATCACTGGAGTAGTACTTTGTAATTAACCTCCACCGGCATTACAGGAGGAAGACTTGGTAGTGGCCCAGATTTGGTTTCAGTGTTCAGGGTCAACATGTAATTGTAGATCACCTTCTCATTTACCAACATAGCTTAGGGGTGCTGCCTGCTGTTTAGAGGTTAGGGTTCCATATAACAAAAAAGGTTAGCCCCACTGAATAGGGATCATTTTTGCACTTAGATTCAAAGAGAGTCAATGTTAAGGGATCTCCCCCAAGGCACACAGTTGACAACATGTAGTGTTTGACCTGCAGATATCAGAATAGTTCACTGGAGGTGAGCAATGGGACCTATGAAGGTCTGTAAATGATTTGAATCCTCTGGGAGTCAAAAAGGAGTGGAAGCGAGTCACTTTGGATGCTATCCAATGTCTGGAGACTCCAGGGCATTTGAAGGCTGGAGGGAAGGAGGGGTTGCAAATGATGGGCAATAACAGAAGGTGTGGAAAGAGCAGACTTCCTGAATACTTTATACCATCCCCAAGCTACAGGAAGTGCTGTGTGATACAGGTTAGAAGCAATTATTGATACTGAGGGTGTAGTCATAATAGGTCTTGGATAGACAGTGGAGCACAGACTGCGTCTTCCAGCTCAACTCACAACAGGGTTTTAAATGTCCCTTTTTCATTCTTTTATAATAGGAAAACATGTACTAATAGGAGGAGTGCCAGACCAAATCAAATTTTATTTATTGGTTTGCACTAAAAGACATTCTTTGCATTTTGGGGGCCATAAAACACTCCTCTTCTGGTCATCGAAATGCATTTAAACTATTTATTTATCATTTGGTCTGGTACTCCTTTGTTTTTTTTCCTCTGGTAACCTGCTGGGCAACCACTGGAGGGTTGGCCTGTCTGTGGCGAGCATCCTAACCTGAGCCAGTGAACTCAAATGTTTTTTTCCCCCTCTCATTACCTTATATGAACTAACATTAAAGTCCCAGTGCCTTGGGTGCTTTTTTCCTTGTCGGAGTTGCTGTGGTAGCCTGCCATGTCCATAATTGGTGTCATGAAGAGGCACTAAGAGACCTTCCCAAAGAAGTGCCCCCTACATAAACTTAATTAATCATTTCCTAATATAAAATCCATATTTAGGTTTCCCCTTATAGATACAATGCTATCCCCTAGTCAATATCAAGAGCCAGCTTCCCCCCACTGAGAGTGGTCTGGCAGTTTTCACTTATTATTAGGCCCCATGTACATGGGACGCTGTTAAACGCGCGTTCAGAGGCAGTTTGACACTTTTTTCAACTTCCCCTGAACACATGCAATGTTATCCTATGTGTCCATGTACACTGTCTCGTTTATTGACGTTTTAGGCAGTTGCGTTTAACCTCGTTTTTCTGAAAGCAAAAAAATTGGTTCAGACGCCAAACATTTCCACCTTTCAGGTGCCAAACGCGGCTAAACGCGGTACCAGCGTTTAGCAGCGTTTTCGTTTATAAGCGTTTTTAAAGATGACCTATTTTTTTGCATTAAAAATCTCAAAAATGATGGCAAATGATGAAAAACCATTACAAAAAACTAAAAAAAAACGTAATTGCTTGCATTGCATTTTGGAAAATCCACAACTAGTGGCAGGTGACGTGGCAAGTGGACAATCCACAACTTGTGGCAAGTGGACAATCCACAACTTGTGGCAGGTGACGTGGCAGGTGACGTGGCAAGTGGACAATCCACAACTTGTGGCAGGTGACGTGGGAAGTGGACAATCCACAACTTGTGGCAGGTGACGTGGCCAGGTGACGTGGCAAGTGGACAATCCACAACTTGTGGCAGGTGACGTGGCAGGTGACGTGGCAAGTGGACAATCCACAACTTGTGGCAGGTGACGTGGCCAGGTAAAATGGCAAGTGGACAATCCACAACTTGTGGCAGGTGATGTGGCAAGTGACACACTAAATACAAGTACACTGATGCTCTCTCAGCTGCTGCTACTCACTCTGGTCTCACAAAATGGCTGAAATGGTTAATAATACTGTTTTTTGAGCTTAGGGAGGTTCCTTATGATGTTTCTTAACTAAACGCTTCTAGACGCAAACACGGCTAAACGCGGCATGCAAACGCGGCAAAACGGGTGTTTCTAAACGCCGGTTTCAACCTTCGTTCAGAAGAGTTTGCACCAGCGTCATGTGTACATGGGGCTTTAGCGTCATCAAAATTATCCAGAGAGTCCAATGTCAACAATCAACAAATAATTACGGAAGCTTCTTATGTTTATAAACTATGACATCATCTCAAATGTCTGTGCCAATTACAATAGCACTATAGTAGTACTGGGGCACTGAGAATGGGTGTATGGCCATGACTATGTATTACCTTTAACACACTGTAAATGTTTATTATGTTGTGCATTAAATCCAATATATATGTCTATTCTATATATTTATGTTATATAAGTACCTATAATACAAATAAATTATAGTGATTATGTACTGTATTTGTAAGTATATTTCCTGTGGCAAAGTCCACATTTCTTAGGGCAGGGGTACAATGACTATTTGGACACTTTTTATTTGTCTTAAGAAGGAAGAAGTAGTAAATGTGCTGTGTACTGGAATATCTCACAGCTTATCAGGTAGTGAAAGGTTGGTTAATAGTCGTTATTTATACTGAGTGTGCAGAGTGTTGAAGCAGTGCTTTATGGCCTGTGGTTTATCACTCACAATAAGAACCACGTGATCCCATTAAGATGCTTCTGCGGGAAAAAAAGTAAATTAATATTTCTTTTATTGTTATATGTTTGCACTCTGCTAAGCCATCCTATGCTATAGTTTCACTAAAATATAACAGTCACAAGAAAGTCGAGCTTGTAATTGTTTATTTGATTTTATTGAAGCAACCTGGGTAATCCAAGATCCTACTGTCTCTCACAATATATTACTGCAGTGCACTCATGTGTAATTAGCTCAATGGAAGGTGTTTAATGTATTTACATCGCATATGCTTTTAACTCATTTGTTACCATGGTACAGGCAACATTTTCTAAAATTTCCCCCAAAAATATGATATATATATATATATATATATATATATATATACACAGTACTGTGCAAAGGTTTTAGGCAGGTGTGAAGAAATACTGTAAAGTAAGAATGCTTTCAAAAATATATATTTTAATTGTTTATTTTTTATTAATTTACAAAATGCAAAGTGAGCGAGCAGAAGAAACCTCTAAATAAAATCAATATTTGTTGTGACGACCCTTTGGCTTCAAACCAGCATCAATTCCTACACTTGCACAAAGTCAGGGATTTTGTAGGATTACAGTCAAGTGTAGAATTAACCAATTATACCGAGCAGGTGCTAATGATCATCAATTCCATATGTAGGTTAATACACAGTCGTTAACTGAAACAGAAACAGCTGTTTAGGAGGCTTAAAACTGGGTGAGGAACAGCCAAACTCTGCTTTGTTGTGGAGGACAGTTTCATGTCACAGGTCATACACCATGGCAAGACTGAGCACAGCAACAATATACAAGGTAGTTTTACTGCATCAGCAAGGTCTCTCCCAGACAAAGATTTCAAAGCAGACTGTTGATTCAAGATGTGCTGTTCAAGTTCTTTTGAAGAACCATCATGCTTACAATGTTGTCCTCATTGGCAGCACTGCATTCTACATATCCATGGATACCACTGTTGCCATATTTAGCCCTAATGGTGCTTGGATATCTATAGACATCATCATATTTTCAACATAGGATCCACTATGCTGGGTCCCTAGTGAGAAAACAGTTAATTAAATGAAAGTTAAAGTGGTCCTAAAATCACAATTTTTTTAATACAATGCATTAAGGTAAAAAATTCCCCACTATCCTTCTTCACCCCTCCTGTCCCTCATCGCTCTAGCAGTTCTCCTACACTCCCTGATCTTACTGGAGACTCAGCCATAGGCTCCTGCTTCTGTCAGTCAAATCCTGTGATGGGGGAGTGGGGGTGGTGCTGAGTCGTGCTGTCTGTGTCTATGGATGCAGGCAGCCTGGCTCAGGATCAAGCCTGCAGGTGTGCCCCCATAGGAAGCAGCTTCCTATGGTGACACACCAAGAAGAGGAGGAGCCAGGAGTGCTGGCAGGGGACCACAGAAGAGAAGGATCAGTGCCACTCTGTGCAATCCTATTGCACAGAGCAGGTAAGTAGAACATGTTTTTTTATTTTTTTATTTAGACTTTACAATAACTTTAACTACAGTCTTTTTATTTTTTACCAACCATAGCCAAGCAGTGGATAATCCATATATTAGGCTCAATTCGCAAAGCTAGCTCACCAGGATAAGTATCCTTAGGCTGGCGTTTATGAATAAAGACTATTGTGACAAGTCACTCTTCTTTTCAAAGGCACACCTATAAGCCCCATTTACACTTTTTTCACACTCAACATGCTTCCATTCTTTCCAATTGTCTGTGTTCACACTTGGATACTCAGTCACCCGATGATCAATGCCCTACACTCAAAAAAGTACAAAAACTTTTTTTAACTTATTCTGGCATTTTTGGTCTCATAGACTTCAATAGGAGCGCCTTGTAAAGACATGTTTTTGTGTGTTTTAATACAAATTTTTATGCATGAAGAATTCCTTTTCTACTATAGAACTGTTCTCTTCCCATTGCCCCACCCAGTAAACAAACTCTTGAAACTTAATACAATATGTGCAAAAAAAACCTCAAAAATACCTGTAATATGCTTGAAAAATGCCAGAAAAAAAAGGCTTATATTTTATTTTAAGTGTAGCGGGGTCCCCACATTTGGGGCCGCTATGTTTGAAATTTAGGGGGTAGCCTGAGCCATAGTTTGGCTCAGGCTGTTGAATTTCCTTAAATTGGACTCTGCTCTGCTGTGGTGTTGCCTGGGTGTATAGTTCGCCTTTGACCTGTAGGTGGCATTGTTGCCCAGGTTGCCACGGGTGGCATTGTGGTGTGATTGGGTGTCCTCTCTCGGCGGTTGTACAGTGTGCGTGGTCTACCTGCTGTGCATGCCGGGAGAGGGTACTTAAGGGGCAGACGCCATTGGGTCTGGGTCTTCGTCCTCAGCACGTACCCCACCTTCGGTGGCCCTCATGGCCAGGGGTGCGTGTGAATGTGCTGGGTCACGGGCACCTTAGCCCGAGGCCCCATCGTTCCAGGTAGGCCCAGTACCTTTAACTGAGGCCTACAACCAAGCAGCGGAATCCCAGGGTGGCCGTGGGAGGGTGACCCGATTTGAAGGAGAGGCAACCAGAGGAGGACCTTTCTAAGGGGATCGGTGAAGGATGTCGCCGCCTCGGTATCGGCCTGGTTACCTGTCAGAGGGAAGGATTCTGTGATATACCTTAAGCCCTTGTAACGTGCCCCATTGGCACCTATGGTCTCTAGTTACAAGTGCTAGAAAGTTCAGGACTTAGGAGCTTAAAGGTTCTGTGGCAGAGGATCTTCCTAATACGTCTCTAGGAGAAACCAAGCTAAAGTAATTGTTCGTGCTTCACTCCGGGCTTGAGTGGGGATGAGGGTAAATAAGTGCCGCGTGCCTGAACCTCCCTATCCAACTCTATCTCTATCTTCAACTTTTCTACTAAGTTACTAGCAAAGAGAAAATAAACTCGTCTGTTGGAGTTTAACACTGCCTGGACATTGGCCTTCTTTATTAGAGAAAATAGACTTTTCCCTACACTCTAGGGACGAGAACCAGCGGAGGGGAGGTAACTCGCTGCAGAACCCAAAAACTGTTAACACCGCTCACCCTCTACAAAATGGAGGAAACTGGGCATGTGGCATGGTGTGTCCTATCCTGCAAGTGGAGGTAAGCATGACAGGGATCTGTGTGCTACATAAGTAATTTTTTTTACTGAGAAAAATAGCAACAAGATGTGGACAGGTAATGACAAATAAAAAAAAGTGTGATGCATCCCACCTGAAGGTTACCTTGGGAGTGGGAAAGTTTCTACGGCCTAATTGCTTAATATGTATCTAATGCCAAAACTTTTTGGGGGTTTTTGATCAAGTGGAAATATATTTGAACCAATTATTTTCTGTTTGTGTCCCCGCTGAAGAGATTTATCCTTTCTGTTTTTCCTAGTGACCACTATCAGCAGATGCTAAAAGTGAGGACAATTAAAAAAAAATTAAGTTTTCATCAGCACAGAAATAGAGGGGAATGCTTTCAATGGGTATACTTGTTTTGGTGACTGTCTAAAAGGGGATTTTCCTTACTCTGGAGAGATTTCCTCTCATTTCCCGTTCTGTCTAGAGAACAGTAAGTAATAGGAAATCTATCCAATTGAACACAAATGGCAAGAAAACAAAACAAAAACCCAACAGAAGTTTTAACAAATCCCTACTTCATCCAAAATAAAAAAAATACGTTTTGGCTTTAGTTATCATTTATGCTCCATTCATCTTAGTTTCATTGTAACTACAATGATTTCTTCTTCTGGATGCACAAACCAACTGACATTGGCAGTATGGAAACTGGACCATGTGTATTTCCTAGAAACTTCTGGTCTAGATGCTACTGATATAAATGTCAATTAGAACCAGTTAAGCTTGCCATACACTATAACAAATTGAATCTGCTCTTGAGGAAGAGACAGAATTTTGCTCCGTCGGTGGCTTAGCCACTTCCTTTCATTTAACAAAAGTTCATCGTTCAATCAACATTTGTTGGAGGAGCCTGCTAGAAAATATCTGGCCAAACAGCAGCTGCATCAAATTGGATGCAGCCTTTGTTTGGATATTTTGACATCTGGAGGAAGATTATTGCATCTGCACTGTATTTAATGGATATGGGAATCTGTTAGCTTCTTTGCTCAGGCTGAATAAATTATTATTTTTATTATTATTATACAGGTATTATATAGCGCCAAAAGTTTTTGCAGTGCTTTACAATGTAAAGGGGGACAGTACAATTACAATACAGCTCAATACAGAAGGAATAGGAGGGCCCTGCTCTTGGAGCTTACACTCTAAAGCAGGGGTCTCAAACTGGTGGCCCTCCAGCTGTTGCAGAACTACAATTCCCATGAGGCATTGCAAGGCTAAACAGTTACAAGCATGACTCCCATAGGCAGAGGCATGATGGGACTTGTAGTTCCGCAACAACTGGAGGGCCGCAGGTTTGAGACCCCTGCTCTAAAGGGAGGGGTAGGTGGTACAAAGGGTAATAGCTGCAAGGGATGATCTGATGGAGGTGACTCAAGTACTTAGTTGGAGGTGGGGTAGACTCTCTGAATAAGTGAGTATTCAAGGATAGCCTAAAGGTGGACAGAGTAGTAGCTGACCAGACATACTGGGGCAGAGAGTTCCAGAGGATGGGAAAGGCTCTGGAGAAGTCCTGGAAGTGAGCATGGGAGGAGGTAACAAGGGAGCTAGAGAGCAGGAGGTCCTGAGAGGAGCGGAGAGGACGATTTAGGTGATATCTGCAGATGAGGTTGGTGATGTAGCTGGGGGTGATGTTGTGGATGGCCTTGTATGTTGTGGCTAGTATTTATTTAATTTTTTTCAATAATTTTTATTGAAAATTGTACATATCAAATTTTCAAGGCAAAATATTGTTTACATGAGATAAGCATTTCCGTATACAAAACGTCTTAAGATACTAGATGTGTGAGCAATATGGTATACCCTAACAAGTGTGCTCGTTGTATCTCTTATCTCTCTTCAACTATACTTCAACTTAATGAACTACATGAGAAACCTGTTACAAGTAAAAAGAACAGACAAAAAACAATACCGAAAGAGAGAAAAAAAAAAAAGGGGAGGACAGGATTAGCACTTTCTTGGATCACTGTCATTCCTTTAGGCTTCATGAAGATGAAGAGGAGGAATCCATTCCATGTGACCATGTGGCCTAAGTCCTCTCACTGGTCACTCAAACAGGATTTAGGGGAAAAAAGAAAAACCTGCAAGTGGAAGGAAGAAAGGGGAGAGGAGAAGTGAGAGGAGGGTAAAGGGGGGGAATGTGCACCTCTCTCGTTCTCCGCTTAACTGTACTGGTGTCTCATAAACCTTCAGACAGGTATTTTATCCATGGTTCCCAAGTATTTTGTATTTTATAAAATAAGGTAGGAGAAGCCAGTGAAGAGTCTGGCAGAGAGGGGCAGCAGTCGTGGACCGGTTAGTAAGGTGTATTAGTCTGGCAGCAGCATTCATATTAGACTGAAGAGGGGATAGCCTGTGTAAAGGTAGGCCAGTGGAAGGGAGTTGTAGTAGTCAAGGCGAGAAATAACCAAGGAGTGAAAAAGTTATTATGTGGTGTCGTTAGGTAGGAAGGGTCAAATTCTGGAAATGTTGCGGAGATGTAGCCAGTGATTGGATGTGGGGGCTGAAGGGGAGGTCAGAGTCTAGGATTACACCCAGCACCTTGATCTGGGTGTATACACTGATAATAAACTATCAGTGTATTATTATTATTTAGGTACTTATATAGCGCCGTCAATTTACACAGCGCTTTACATAAACATTGTACATTCACATCGGTCCCTACCCTCAAGGAGCTTACAATCTAAAGTCCCTAAACTCACATTCATATACTAGGGCCAATTTTAAACAGAAGCCAATTAACCCACCAGCATGTCTTTGGAGTGTGGGAGGAAACCAGAGTACCCAGAGGAAACCCACACAGGCACAGGGAGAACATGCAAACTCCAGGCAGGTAGTGTCATGGTTGGGATTCAAACCAGCAACCCTTTTTACTGCTAGGCGAGAGTGCTACCCACTACACCACTGTGCCACCCATCGTGAGCTTTAGACTGGAAATGACAGCCCCTTCCCAATTTATGGGAGGAATTTAACAACTTACATTGTGCTTATAAAACTCCCCTTATAAACTGCACTGGTTGTGAAAATGAGCCAGGTTCCTGTACTAGACTACTGTTTTGAGAGGGGATTCCCATCCTGAAACACCCTCCCAGTGTTAAAGGGGATATTAGCTGGTGTCAACATGGCAGAGGATTCACATGCTTGTAGCTCTTTGGCCAATGGGCCAGCAGCACATATTCCCACTGTGACAAGCCTGTATCATTTAAAGAGAAACCGTCCTTGCTCTGTTATTGTTTGAAAACTTATTTTAAAAAGAAAAAAAAAGATCAATTGGAGAATTGAGTTGTATTTGTAGAAATACACCAGTCATGAATCAAACCCTATTTGTGTTGCTTTTAAAGTTGGAAGATCAATTTGCTTACTTGTAGAATTTCAGCTGAGATTGGATAAGATGATCCTGCAGCATTAAAAATTATTTCTTCCCCCCAAGGCAGTTACCGAAACTGCGTCCTGGCAGCATCTCCATGCACAGAGCATTAGTCATTCTTTAGGAAGACTCCTTGGAGCCAGGCATAATTGGAAAACATGCAGGTCACAGTAGATGGCCCTGCCTCTACTGACTGGCACAAAAAGCCTTGGCTCATGCCATGTAACAACCCCTGACCAAATGCCAAGAAAAATGTTATTTGTTTATCAAATGAAAAGCTTGGTTGATACAACCGATCCATCTGCTATAACACACAATAATACTTTTGCACAGTATGTCTTATAATACACATAAATCACAGAAGACCATAAGGTTCTCAGACCCAAATCTGAGACAATGCAAACTGTGTAAATTGACAGAGATCCAAGAATCTTCAGAATTTTTTTTTTTTTTTTTTTTTAATCTTAACTTCCTTAACAGAGACAGTGACATGCAAAAGGCTTAACAGACCAGATTTGTTTCCCTAAGCCAATTAACTGCAAATTGTAAAGCAAAAACTTTTCAATCCTGGAGAGCCAAGCTTGTCCTGTCGTATGATTAGTCGTGGTTCACCGCGCAAATGTCAGACAAGATATGTATCAGAGATTTCTTGTCTGCTTTGACCTATGAAAAAAAGAGCTATTTGTTGTTTGATGCATGCATCTGCTTATTTGTTGTCTGACTGTAGTTTATTTCGATTTTCCTCAAATCTAATCATAGATATGCAAATATTTTACACACGAAAGTATCAGGAACCAGTAATCAACATGGGAGATGCATAAAAGTGAAACAGTTTAGCTATGCAACCTCCGGAAAGCGTACAAAGGATGGGCAATTTAATGTGTGTTTAATTGGCTTGGAAGTTTAAGGTTGACTGCTTGTCTGCGAAAAGCACTAAACCATTTCTGGGTTAGCTGCATTTATTGTGGTGGAGGCACCTCTCCTGATAATGGGTGGTTTACTGCATTGTGTCATTTTTATTGGTCAAAGAGAGGAGGGTCTATGTTGCAATTTCCATTCCGGACAGGTGATGAATGAGTTTAATGTGCTACTGTGCTAAACCAGGCTTCTGCCACCATTTGTGACCAGGTATGCAGGGCCGCCATCAGGAATTTTACCAGTGGCGTAGCGTGGGTTGTCAGCGCCCAGGGCAGGGCAAGAGATTCGCGCCCCCTAACCCGGGGATTTTTAGCACTCTAAAAGAGTCCTAATTCCTACACCGACCTACCTGACCACTATACTAACCTACCTGATTCCTATACTGACCTGCCTGATTCCTACAATGACCACTAAACTTACCTATCTGATTGCTATACTGACCACTACACTGACCTACCAGATTCCTATACTGACCACTACACTGACCTACCTGATTCCTATACTGACCACTACACACATTATTATTGCTCACTGATTGGTTTCTAGATGATACTGCACATAATAACCGATTACCCATTGTTTGCTAGAGGTTACTGCACATCATTACTACAAACTGATTGGTTGCTAGAGGTTACTGCAAGTTATTATTGCTCACTGATTGCTTGCTAGAGATTACAGCAGATCATTACTGTTCACTGATTGGTTGCTGAAGGTTACTGCACATCATTAACACTCACTGGTTGCTAGAGGTTACTGCATATTAATGCTCCCTAATTGGTTGCTAGATATTGTAGCACATAATTACGGCTCACTGATTGGTTGCTAGAGGTTACAGCACATCATTACAACCCACTGATTTGTTGCTTAAGGTTACAGCACATCATCTCACTGCCTGCACACCACAGACTGCAGAAGTGACGGGACCCACCAATAGACAGAAAAGAAGAACTAGAACTAATTATTAGCAATGAGGGTTGAGGGGTGCGCTGTGTATGGAGTGCAAGGCTGAGAGATGCGCTTTGAACGGAATGCAGGGTTCAGAGGTGCACTGTGTACAGAGTGCAGGGTTGAGGGGGTGTGCTGTGTGCAGCGTGCAGGGTTGAGGGGGGCACGCTGTGTGTGGCATGCAGGGTTAAGGGGGTGCACTGTGTGTGGCATGCAGGGTTAAGGGGGGTGCACTGTGTGTGGTGTGCATGGTTGAGGGGGTGCGCAATGTGTGGCTTGCAGGGTTGAGGGGGGTGTGCTGTGTGTGGCTTGCAGGGTTAAGGGGGGTGTGCTGTGTGTGGCTTGCAGGGTTAAGGGGGTGCACTGTGTGTGGCTTGCGGGGTTGAGGGGATGCGCTGTGTGTGGCTTGCAGGGATGCCTCATCCTCTTCCTCCTGGCCCCAGTTTCCTCCAGTCCTGGGGTGGTCGATGCATGGTCAGAGTGCCAGGGCCACGTAGTAGCACACTGACAGGCACAGGCAGGACTCAGGAGAAGCAGTGGTGGTCGGAAGTCCGGGCTGTGGGGCGGGCTAAGTGGACAGACAGCATGTTGCACGTGGACCTCGTGTGTGGGGAGTGGCGTGTAATGGAGAGGATGCCCCGTGAGTCGCCTGCCCTCCTCCTTCCCCCCAGTCTCCGCACAGTCACAATCCCTTGGATAATCATGGATGGTCTTCAGTGTTCATTTACTCACTGCTGGAGCCTAAGCTGGGACTGCACCGCACCTTCTTCCTCATAGTGAAGCGGAAGAGCTCACAGTCTCCTAGACTGCAAAGCACAGGAGAAGAGCTGCAGGTAACCTGCCGCCTGCTGCTGCGCCCCTCTAAATTTTGCGCCCGGGGCGACCGCCCCCTGGCCCCCCCACGCTACGCCACTGCCCCTTACACAGCTTCAGGCATGGGCCCTAGGGTTGCCACCTCATCCCTTTAAACCCAAACACATATGAATTACACAGGTTCTGAGGCTAATTTACTGCAGAAAAGGCACCAAGTGAGTTTAATTACCACCTTAATCAGCCACAGAACCTGTGTGATTAATGTGTGTTCGGGTTTAAAGAGATGAGGTGGGCAACCCTAATGGGCCTGGAGGTCGGGGGGGGGGGGCTTTGGGTGCTGACGAACAAAACAAAAGAACAAGAAAAAAAAGGGGGGTTGCCATCTGGGGACCTCTGGGCCCCTTACAAAAAATAAAAAATAAAAAAATTATATAAAAAAAAATTATAAAAAAAAAGGGGGGGTTGCCATCCGGGCCCCTGGGGACCTCCGGGCCACTTACAGGTGTACTGCCTGTACCCCCCTGATGGCGGACCTGCAGGTATGCATGCCAACCAACCCCTCATTCACATACACTATGATATATACTGTACTGTGCTTGCCATGTACAACATATGGACAGTGGCGTCACTAGGGTTGGTGTCACCCGGTGCGAAAAAAAATGGTGTCACCCCCCAACAACTATAGTCCCCCCTCAGTACAGACCCCCCTCCACTAACTACAGACCCCACTCCCACAGTATAGATCCCTTCCCTCAGTACAAACCCGCTCCACTAAGTACAGACTCTCCGCCATCAATATAGACCCGCCTCCCTCAGTATGAACCCCCACCTCAGTGCAGACCGCTCCATCAGTACAGACACCCCCACCTCAGTGCAGACCCCCTCAGTTACAGACACCCCCCCTCAGTTACAGACACCCCTCGTACAGACACCCCCCTCAGTACAGACACCCCCCTCAGTACAGACACCCCCCTCAGTACAGACACCCCCTCGTACAGACTCCCCCTCGTACAGACCACCCCTCAGTTACAGACACCCCCTCAGTTACAGACACACCCTCAGTTAAAGACCCCCCCTCAGTTACAGACACCCCCCTCAGTTACAGACACCCCCCTCAGTTACAGACACCCCCCTCAGTACATACACCCCCCTCAGTACAGACACCCCCTCAGTACAGACACCCCCACCTCAGTACAGACCGCTCCATCAGTACAGACACCCCCACCTCAGTGCAGACCTCCTCAGTTACAGACACCCTGCTCAGTTACAGACACCCCCCACAGTACCAGACACCCCTCGTACAGACACCCCCTCAGTTACAGACACCCCCCTCAGTACAGACACCCCCCTCAGTACAGACACCCCCTTGGTACCAGACCCCCCTCAGTACAGACACCCCCTCAGTTACAGCCCCCCTGGTGCAAACTCCCCCTAGTGCAGACCCCATCAGTACAGACACCCCCACCTCAGTGCAGACCTCCTCAGTTACAGACACCCTGCTCAGTTACAGACACCCCCCACAGTACCAGACACCCCTCGTACAGACACCCCCTCAGTTACAGACACCCCCCTCAGTACAGACACCCCCTTGGTACCAGACCCCCCTCAGTACAGACACCCCCTCAGTTACAGCCCCCCTGGTGCAAACTCCCCCTAGTGCAGACCCCAGCAGTACAGACACCCCCTCCCCCCATCAGTAAAGATGCCCCCCTTACCTTACAGACCTCAGAACAGAGCGGCAGATACACACAGCGGTGTGTCTCTCGAGCGCGGGCTCCTCCTCCTCCTCTGTGGATGTAAACAGAGAGGAGGCAGAGGGGGCGGCGGCTTCCTTCCGCTCCGCTGAGGGACACAGCCGCAGCGTGAGCCTAAGGCACAGGGCAGCGGGCAATGTCAGTGTGGTGCCGCTGCGCTACCCACGGGTGTCACCCCTCTGGTGGGTGTCACCTGGGTGCGGCCCGCCCCCCCCGCACCTTGCTAGCAACGCTAGTGCGTGTCGTCACATCATTACAGTGCAGTGTGATGATGTGACAGGCTGAGTCGCTCGCTGGCTCTGTAGGGTAGGGAGGAGGATTGGAATTTAGGAATAGGAAGAATAAGGAGCCGGAGGACACACACCAGGCGCGGCCGTGGCGCTGGAGGTGTTGTTCCAGGCTTCCAGCCCAGCGGGGTGAAATTAATCAATGAATGGGTCAGCTGTAAAAAAAAAAAAAAAAAAGGGAGGGTGTCACCCCTCTAGCGGGTGTCACCCGGGGGTGGACCGCACCCCCCGCACCCCCCTAGCAACGCCTCTGCATATGGACAAGCAGAGTTCATGAGTGAGAATAGAAGAGGGGTCACCAATTGTAAACTTCTGTTACTTTTTTCTTTATAAGCCAGTAAGACTGAAGCGGGCAGAGCTTTAAGCCCCGTACACACGATCCAAAAATCGTACGAAAAATACCGCATTCGAATCGATCGTACGATAATCGGATCGTTAGTACAGAGCTTTCGAGAGCCGATCAGGACAGTTCATCCGATATTATTCTATCGGACATGCACAGAATTTTTTTTCGTACGATGGCAGATCATACGATTTTCATTTAAGCAGTACAGCCGTCGTTCGAAAATGCAATACAAATGCATTACAACACATGGCATCACTTCCAAATTTTTATTCTGTCGTACGAGAATTTTTGTGAGATTAGCATGCAAAAAAAAAAACGGACGATCGTTCGTCCGATAATCAGATCGTGTGTAGAGTCTGTGGTAATCACAAGACTCTTACCACAGATACACTTGTAATTGTTATCTATTTATTACAGGTGCTTATATATTTCTGCCAATTTATGAAGCATTTAACATATATATTGTACATTCACATGAGTCCCTGTCATCAAGGAGCTTACAATCTGAGGTCCCTAACTCACATTCAAATACTAGAGCCAGTTTAGACAGGAGCCAATTAACCTATCAGCATGTCTTTGGAGTGTGGGAGGAAGCCCACGCAAGAACAGGGAGGAACATGCAAACTCCAGGCAGGTATTGCCATGGTTGCGATTCGATCCGAAAACCCTAGTGCTGCTAGGCGGAAGTGCTAACCACTTAGCCACTGTGTTACCCATCTCCTTATTATGGTAGTAGCATTTTGCTAGGCAGATGACAATCTTCTGCATTCCTGTACATAGTAGAGCCCATCTTTCAATAAGATCCTTTGATCTAATAAGGGAAAAATACATTTCTACTGAGTAGTCTTTTTTTTTTTACATTTTCTTGCCAAATGTTTTATATTATATTATATATCCATTTTTTTAAGTTCTCTTTTTAGTAGCTGTCAGTCATATGCCACGTACAGACGATCGGACATTCCGACAACAAAACCGTGTATTTTTTTCCCAACGGATGTTGGCTCAAACTTGTCTTGCATACACACGGTCACACAAATGTTGTCGGAAATTGCGAACGTCAAGAACACGGTGACGTACGACGAGCCGAGAAAAATGTTCAATAGCCAGTGCAGCTCTTCTGCTTGATTCCGAGCATGCGTGGAATTTTGTGCGTCGGAATTGTGTAAACACGCTAGGAATTTCCGACAACAAAACTTGAAAAAAACAGAACCAGCTCTCAAATTTTTGTTGTCGGAAATTCCGACAGCAAATGTCTGATGGAGCCTACACACGGTCGGAATTTCCGACAACAAACTCCCATCGAACATTTCTGGTCGGAGATTCCGACCGTGTGTACGCAGAAATAGAGTCAGCATCCCTGCTGAATGACTATTGAGATAAAGAGTAAGCTACATAGGGATTCTGATTTCTAACTTGATAGGCTTACATTACGAGGAGCCGAGAAAAATGTTCAATAGCCAGTGCAGCTCTTCTGCTTGATTCCGAGCATGCGTGGAATTTTGTGCGTCGGAATTGTGTAAACACGCTAGGAATTTCCGACAACAAAACTTGAAAAAAACAGAACCAGCTCTCAAATTTTTGTTGTCGGAAATTCCGACAGCAAATGTCTGATGGAGCCTACACACGGTCGGAATTTCCGACAACAAACTCCCATCGAACATTTCTGGTCGGAGATTCCGACCGTGTGTACGCAGAAATAGAGTCAGCATCCCTGCTGAATGACTATTGAGATAAAGAGTAAGCTACATAGGGATTCTGATTTCTAACTTGATAGGCTTACATTAGGGCCTGTGTAATTGGCATCTGAGGTTATTCAGAAAACATTGACAGATACGTTTGACCTGCACTTGATCTTCTTCTGACCTGCTTCCCTGTTATGGAAATGCAACACTTCCCCACAGTTGTCACAAGAACATTTGTTCCCATTAAATGATCTACCTTTACCTATTGCTCTGGTGACAATTATAAAACAATGTTGGGTTTCCCCCCTAACTTTTGTACTGGAGGCAATGATAATCAGGACAAATAGAAACCTCCCCAGCAGGGACACAAAGAGCAGTACAGTCTATTCAGGATCTTACCCTTACCTAAACTATCTAAAACAAATAAAGTATTGCATTTACATACAATGGTCCAATTTATATACCGTAATAGTTGTCTTGTCCTACTGTATCACAATGTATAAGATGTTTTTTTTTTACAGCTTACAAACGCCTATGCTCTTTACAGCTCAAAAACGCCTAGGTGGGCATGAAGCTATAGACTAACATGGACAGGCGTTTTTAAGCTGTAAAAAACGCTCAAAAACGCGGCTGAAAAAACGCCCGTGGGCATGAGGCCTTAATGAGCCCAGCTGAATCAAGTGGCTCATTAAGGCCTCTACAAGAACTCCCAGCATGCTAAGGGAGATGCTCCATCCTGGAACCAGTTCTGTGTTGTGCAAGACTGGGGAGTGTGTTTCTGTCCTGTGCGGTGAGACAAAGCCTGTGTGGCTAAAACCTTTAAAAAACAGGGAGATAGGGGCTGGGGCAGCACAAGGCTGCACCTAGTTGTCAGTACTACGTGTGTAGTAAGCGGTCAAGCTGACCAGGATTTCTTTTTGTATGTTTCTTTTTGTTTTGCTGTTTTCCCCCTGTAAATAGTTTAAATAAACCGCACCTTTTGTTTTTGCAACTACAAACTCTGTCTGCTGTGCCTGTTTTTGTGTGGTGAACCCATCCAGGGGGTCACACACACCCGCTGCCGAGCTAACCCCCTCACAATATATATATATATATATATATATACACACACACACACACACACACACACACACAAGTAATGCACAGACTATAGTTATAGGCTGGCCAGCATATGTTGGAACTGTATAAATGAACAACTTAAAAAAGCATATATAATAATAAAAAAAAGGAACTAATATTATTGAACCAATTTTACTTTAACGCCTAGTACGTGGTACACATTCACCAAGTTATAATAAATACAGAGAGACTGTAGTGCCCCAAAAGAAAGCTGGCAGGAGTTGATTGGTTGAGAGGTCCTTGATAAACTCTCTTGACTTTTTTTTTATTTTTTTCCGTTTTGCTTACCCCTTTAATGAACTCTGATGTCCACCTCTGATCACTGAAGGATGACAGAAGGGTGATTGAAGGGCAGTCTCCCAGGAAATGAAACCTGTTCACACAGCCTAAGTAAGCTAGCCCTACCGCTGCCCAGCTCTGATTTATACCGAGACATTCTTTTCTCCTGTAACAATAATGCTCTTAAACTTCAGACCCTTTCTCCCTCACATAATATTAGAAGAATGTCTTTTCTATATGTGGACAGGTATAATTATATATATTCTCAGAATTATTTTGTGGTGTCGGGTTCCAAGTCCACTACTTACTTTGCTGTCAATGCAGTGGTAAAGTTGTATTTACAGTGTAAATCCTAACAATGAACTTCTCTTATTTGCTCTCTTTTGAACTGGTAAATATAACACTGAAAGTGTTTTGTTATATCTGTTTAATAAGTGCAAAGAAATTACTTGTTGATCCTTCCAAAAATCTTGTGAGCTGATACTTTTTCCTTTTTCTCTGCCTCTACTGAATGTTATCATTTAGTATTGCCCTGCGCTAACTTTGTGGACTAAAGAACACCTCCAACTATGTTTTGGAGAAGAAGAGAGGGAAAGCTGTTCTGTCCTTTAACATGTAGCACCGCCCTTGAAGGAGCCACTGGAAATTGTCCAGGTTCTTTTTCCCAGCAATTGCCCCACAGCCAGGCACATGATCTCAGTCACGCTTTGGCTCAATAACAAGTCCAGGGGCAGGGGAGGGCTGGGCTAGGAGGGAGGGTGGCAATTGCCTCCCAGGCCGCCCTAACTTATGTTCAAAATGGCCGGCGGCCGACCACTAGCTGTTGCATTCCGGGAGTTGTAGTCCGCGCTCAAGCTTCCGGTGGGTGGAAAACACAGCAGCGCAGAGGAAAATTACAACTCCCTGGGACCGGATTCTTGGAAGCAGACAGAGGAAGGGCGTGCCAGGGAGTCGGGACGCAGGGCTTGGCACTGGCTGCAACTTGCCCCCAGGATCAGGAGCGTTACCCCCCAGGAGACCGTTGCATGCAAAAACCTGCTGAGCTGAGATCGCTGAGGTAAGAGACCCTGACACCCCTAGCTGACCCCCCATCTCCCCCACCATACACCCCATGTAACCTGCCCCAGTGATCAGGCTTCATTGATAGGCACTGGAGTTGGCTGCACTGATAAGCACTGGTGAGGCTGCATTGAAAAACCAGGTGGGCCATGGATGGTGAGCTGATTCGGCGGTTCAGTGGGCCACTTGACTGGACTTGTCCCCCAGGCCCAAGGCTACCAGCCCTCCCCTGTTCAGGGGTGTTCTATTTGGTGTTTTTATTTTTGGGGTAACTTGGATAGGGATAGAGGAATTGAGTAGGATGCTCCCAAAAGAACCATGTACAAGATGAGGACAGCAAGCTTCCTTCTGTAGGACTGAAGCAGAAGTCTTTGCAAAGGCAAACTGTGGACTTGGCTTTGTAGTAGAAGATGTTAAAAGCACAAAAGCTTATTTGTTTGAGTAATCAGAGCAGAGTCCCTTCGCAAAGAACTAGATAGACTGAGGTCTTCAGGACACCTCTTTAGACAAACACACAGCTGACTCTCTTGCACCAGAGGGGTGACAGCAGCCAAAAAATCTTTAAGATCTCTCTCATTGTCTGTACTCACAAATGTCCTTGGAAAGTTGGTTGCCTCCTTCCAACATCCATGCAACACCTTTCTCCGGTGACACCAAACTAGGTCTTCAGACGACAGCTTCTCAGCCAGTTGTCAGCTCTCTGTAATGTCAGCATCCAGGCCCCTAAACTAGCCCAGCACCTATCTAGGAGGGTGTTACAAACATAATAGGTAATTGGCCGAATCATCACATAGGGTGGAACTGTAACTGGCAGTTTATTAAACAGGTGCAAAGTCAGAAGCAATAATGCAAAACAGGTTCAGGATGATATAAAAAGATGCATACATTGCAGAATAATGAAAGCTGCACAAACATAAGAAAGCTGCACCAACATGAACTCTTCACATCATTGTTCACATCATTGTCCTTGTGACTCAATTTAGGTAACATATGGCTGCATAGCATAGCATAGTCTGTATCTAACGTTATAACATTAAAGAGTCAAGCTCAGAATTACTACTTCAGTAAAATAGTTCAGAACACAGTTACTTGCAATTATATTCATAGACAATGTCCCGTGCGGTGAAGTCCAGGGTAGCTCTGGTAACACAGGTAAACAGCTAAAGGAATCTAAGGCCCCTTTCACACTGGGGCGGGAGGTGCGGTGGCGGTATACCATATATATATATTTTAGCGGCGCTATACCATTGGAATTGCTGCGGAATTGCAGCGGTATTCAGCCGCTAGCGGTACGGTTTTAACCCCCGCTAGCGTCCGAAAAAGGCTCATTGCGAGCGGTATTACCTCAGTTTCCCATTGCTTTTAATGAGAAGGAGCGGTGTAGGAGAGGTAAACACACTGCTCCTCTTACCGCTCCAAAGATGCTGCTAGCAGGACTTTTGGAGCGGTCCTGCCAGCGCATCGCCTCAGTGTGAAAGCAATCTGGCTTTCACATTGAGACTGTAGGGCAGGAGTTTTTCAGGCGGTATTTAGGCGCTATTTTTAGCGCTAAAACACCTGAAAAACTCCTCAGTGTGAAAGGGGTCTAACACCAAATTTTTTATTTATTTTTTCTCCTCTCCCTTTTCCCTTTCGGGGGGAGGGGGAGATTTGGAAACACGTATAGTTTAGAAGGAAACACGACAATTAGAAACAAGAAGACACATATATAAAGATAACACTTTTTTTTTTTCTCCACCTCAATCTAAGGGAGGTAAATCTGAGTCACGGATAAACAAGCAGAAGAAGACACATAGGAAACACAATAAATATCACATTATTAAAGCTCTTAAATATAGATATATTAATATATCCTTTATAATCACAACACTCCCCTCTACCCTCCCCCTCCTCAGCTGCCCCCACCCCTTTTTTTTTTTTTGAGGAATCGAAGAAACCACCATTTAGTTAAGAAAGTTATTAGGGGGGTCTTTTTAAGTGTCAATGAAATGTTAAATGTTATATGGAATTGGAAAATTTAATAAAGAGAATTTAAACAAAAAAACACACCAAAGGATGAAGTTTTACCCCATTGGAACTAGAGTACTTTGGTAGCAATCAGGGAGAAGCTCTCCTGAGTAGTTGGGTCTTCAGGAGAAATGTGCTATTAGGTTCCTGCCCGGCTTCCCACCTATCAGTTCTGACAACTGGGGACCTGTCATCTGGCTGCAGATCACCTGCTCAGCTACCTCTGCCTCAACAGATTTAGCCTTTCCAAGCTGCTGAGGAAGGAAAGCAAAGAAATGCATCTTTCCTTTCCAGGAACCTATGGCTGGGTTCACATGCAGTATATGCAAATTGGATGCATTTTACACCGCATCCAATTCGCATAACATGCAAGTGTGACCGGCTTTCAATGGAGCCGGTTTACACATGTTTGGGGCGGAAAAAGGTCCTGTGCGTTTTTGGGTGCAGTTCAGGTACGAGGTAGGGAAATATTTGCACCTGAATCGCACCTGAACCAGTGAACACAAATGCACAGGACACCGGTCTGCAAACCTTAGCCAGAGTTAAAGAGGCCTGCACCTTCATCTGATCATAGTGAGTAAAGAGGCTACAGTCCTATAACACTTTCTGTCTTAGGGTGGCTATGCGGCTTCTCTGAAAGTATGTTACTGGTATGGTCACTAAGTGAAAATAAGGGTAAAAGCCTAACAAAAGTTAACTAATGCATCTACCACAGCTAAAGATGGAAAAGCAGCAATATATAATTTTTTACTTGTGTTTAGGGACCCTTTAATATAGGGTGCAGGATTGCAGTGATTTTCTAAACTTCATGACAATTCCCATAATCTATATCAATGCTGCATATAAAAAATGGGGTATTGACATTTTATGGCTCATGTTGAAGCTACAAATATATTAAAGCGGATCTTCATCTAAAAGTTCCACTTTGTGTCCTCCTACCTCTTTATCTTTTTATTTTTTGGAGGGGGGGGGGGGGCGCGTACCAAGTTTTGACAGGTATCTGCTCCCACTTCTGTTGGAATCCTAGGCGATCCCAGAGGAAGTTCACCCCCCTCCCTCCCTGCCTGCAAGCTCCTGGAGCATGTCACAGTTTTTAGGAGGCTGCAGATCCATTCACAATGTGCAGCAGACCTGGGCATGCGAAGCGGGGTAGCGGCCGTGAACCTGCAAATAATCACAGCTGGCTTTCCACAGTAAACATGCCGAGGAGCTGAAGACCGACTAGGAACTGGCCCATGTGAGGACAGTGGTGGATCCCTGGACAGGTGTCTTTAAATTAAAAGTCAGCAGCTACAGTAATTGTAAAGGCTGACTTTTATTTTTTTCAGACTTAAGAACCTCTTTGAATAAAATACTTCTTACTGAACACTTAACAACAATTTTTCAAATCACATCTCATAAATCTTAAATATGAATGTTTGAAGTTGGAGTCCACTGGTGGCTGGTGCTAAACTTTTTTTTTTTTGGGTGGGGGGGGGCAGCAAACAAACCCCCCCCCCCCCAGGTCTGCAATCATCCCTCCACGGTTGCGGCACCACGGCGTCCTCGGCTTCTCCTCCCAGCCAACCCAATCCGCCTCCTGTCCTGATTGGCCAGGAGGAGAAGCTTGAAGACAATAGCAAATATTGATTCGCTAGTGTCACAAGTGGGTGGGTGCGGGGGAGCCCAAACTTTTTCAAGACAATTAGAGCCTCAGGGTCTAATCATGTGGCTTGAAGAAAAAAAACCTCATAGAAACCTATGAGTTTGGCGCCCACCATGCATCCCTGTAAGCAAACTAGGGGGTCGGCACCCTGCGCCCCTTATGGACGGGCCGCTTCTGTTGGAGTCCCTAAAATGTCTGTTCTTTTTTTATTTTAATTATTTGTGGAAAAAGTCAACTATGTGTATTGTATTCATTTTCATTCATCAGTGAGAGAATAAATATTGGCTTTGGCATTGACTTTGGTGCTGGTACTTTGGCTCTGTTTCTCAAAGAATATCTGCCTGCTGTTGGTATGTTCTCCTTGTATTTGTGTGGGTTACTTTCTGGTGCCCCAGTTTCCTTCAACATTCTATTATCACATGGATAAATTGATTGGCTCCCACCAAAAACTGGCCATGGTGTGTGTGCAACTGTCTTGAGTAAATAAGATGGTAAGCTTCTTAACAAACACTGATGTGAACGGTTCAGTGTTTTCTGTAAATCACTGATGGATTATTTGGAGCTATACAAATGAATAAAACAAACTATTCTTCTCCTTCTTTCTTTTATTTTTTTGTTTGTTCTTGTTCTATATTTTGACGATTATAGTAATAATCTTGACAGAAAAATGGGAGAAAGTCAAGGTGCCACAATTCAGTACTAAAATATTATTAAGCAAACTGTTACAGCAAAAATACTTTTTATTGATTACCCGCAAGCTCAGTGTACCAGACAAAAAAATAACAGCAGACAATAAAACTGTTAGGATAGTGATGTAGTGCCTGCAGCCAATCGTGTTGGTCTGCAGTCATAAAATAATGTGTCTTGATCCTCCAAATTTTTTTATGTCCAGGAACTAATGACTACTAGTAAGTAGAACTAAAAGAAAATGTTTTAATTTTGAATAAAGTAAAGGTGAGTTATAACCCCAGTCAGTTTTTTGTCCTATAGGAAAAACGGGAAGTGGGATGAAATCTCTATAAATAGGGGATCTCTATAAGTAGGGGGATCCCTAGTTGTCACCAGGGTCACTAGAGCTACTGTTGCCATCAGAAGATTTCCCCTCTGGTGACTGCTCTCCTAAACTCTAGATGACAATGGTAGACATGAAAAATAAAGAGGTTGAATCTCCTGAACAGGGGCACAAAGCAATAAAAACCTGATAGGTGTTCTAATCCCTCTCTACTTCAAGCAAAATTATATTAAAAAAAAATGGTTTGCCATTTGGTTATACTTTGGATTCATATGTTCTGTCGGTTCATCTCTGCGTCAGGATATCGCAGTCCAACCTTGTTGGGAGCAGAAGGCTTAGGCCGGCCATACATTGAGCGAATTTCTTTCCTGCAACCACAGGTTGCAGGATAGAATTTTGATTGATTCCACTATCAACACAGACAGTGTTGATGTGGGAATCACTCCTGCCCGGCCATTGTCTTTTTTCCGGTGGGTGGGGGAAGTCAGGGGAAGCCATCCCCGCTGGAAGAAGACAGCTAGCTATAGCCCCTGGCAATAGTTGCAAATGAATCCAGCAGGCTGGTTGTACCTAACAACTTGGTACATTCAGCCTGCCCATTAACGGTTCGAATTCGAACCATGTATGGTCAGCCTTATCTAGTCCTAGGCAAATGGTGACTGTTCTCTTTAAAGCCCCATACACATGGGCTGAATGGCGGGCGACATCAGCCGGTTCAATAAAAACCAGCTGATCAGCTCTCTCAGCCAATTGCTGGTGGGCGGGCGGGGGAGGGGGGGGTTGGTAACCCTATCAGGACACAACAGCTCAGAGGGGGAGCATTTGTACAGCGGTTGGAGCTGACAGATTTTTTTCATTTAACCCGCTGGTTTAAACAGAAAAAAACTCAAAGTGTGTACCAGGCTTAACTCTAGGTGATAATGGTGAGCATGACAAAGAAAGAGGTTACATTTCTTCAAAAGGAGCAAAAACAGCAATAAAAACCAGAGAGGTGTTTTAATCGTTCTCTACTATAACCAAGAAATAAAAAGGTTTGCCATTGGTTATACTTTGGTATCATTTGTTCTGTAGGTCCATCTCTGTATCAGGATATAGCAGTCCTCTACTGTTGGGAGCAGAGGGCTTATCTAGTCCTATGCAAAAGGCAAACTTTTTCAAAAGTGGCTATTAGGATAGGCTTTTTAGAGGTCTCCATATTTGGATCAGATTAGTGGGAAAGAACAAAGAAAGCCCTTGTACCTGATTTCCCTGGAAGCCCAAGGTCCTGGCAAAGGAAAGTCCTGAACTTGAACCATGTTTTTCACCATACGCCCTGCTATGCTTCCAGTATCCTGCTTTACAAACACAGTTTGTTGCTTAGTGATGGTTTCCATGGTTATTAACTCTCTTCCAATAAATAATTGTGTTTATCTGGGTTTGAGGTCTGCAGCCTTTCGTTGTTTTCTAAAAAAAACGTTTTTTTAAGTTTTTCATTTTTTAACTTGCCACTCCTCACATAAAACAATTCCACCATCTGTTTAAAGGTATGAAGGTGGTGTTTGTGTGTGTGAAACCATGAAAATATCCTGACAAACATTTTAGTGTGCAGGAACATGGCCAAATTAGCTGCACATGCAGATGGCTACATTGGACCCAAATCTTTTCTCCTGTAAGTGATGCCAATGAACACGTTCAACCCATGAGATCCAGCATTGCCTGGATACAGGTGGGTGTTTTACAAAGTAAAAAAAAAATGTTGGTTCCTTTTCGTACATTGCCTCAGGTAGGCCACCCTATTCTTAAGTGCCATTTCATTGTGGGCTTTTAACATCTCGTTGTGACTCCATTGACCTCTTGTTTCCAGACAGTGTTGTACGTATAGCCTTAGGATGAAATTACTTAGAGACGATATTTTTATTTTCCAGACATGTTAAAAGGAGGGAAGGTGACTGAGGGAAATCTGTAGGAAATAGTACGGTGTAATTTGAGGCTATGTGAAATAAACCTAGGCAAGGTTGATCAGTGCTATTGAGAGCAGTTACTGCACCTTTAGTAAACACAGGTAGACTAGAGCCATTTCCTGCTGGTCGTTTAGCTGGTTAATCAAACACTGTCACTCATTCACTTTATAGATGGATACAGCCCCTTGTCTGATTCAATCAATTTAATGATGTTAAGGGAAATTCCAGCCATGAGAATAAAAAGACCAAGAATAAACAAATACTAAACATGTTACAGGGTAGTCTGCGACAGAGAGGTAAATACACATGTATTACATTGCTGTCCCCCTGCTATTTTAACACCTCTATCCTGAATTTAGTTCATAAGGCTACATTCACATGGCCACACAGCAGGGAAGTCCAATGGCAAGAATCAGTAGATTCTTGCCGGCAGTTCTTGCCAATGGTTCTCAAATTGTGTGCAACCAGCAGCAGCTGTTAGCGGTTGCTGTTACCCTTTACAAATCCGTGGCCGGTTCCGGCGCTGTTCACATGTAACTGCTCTTCTGAGTGTTAAATGAACCCAACCCCTTTCACTGCTCAAGGACCAGCTTGTGCCCTCCTTGATTCCCTGCAATCTGCCAGCTGCCAAGGCCCTGGAGACTTTCTCCACTGCAATCCACTATCAAAATAATGGGATGCACACCAAAGACTTTTAACTCCAGCCAAGGTTTATTGCAGTGACAGAAGACCCAACTCTCACACCTAAAGTCATGATCCTAACATGTTTCACTCACAATAGGGCTTAATCATGGAGATCCCCACAATTAAGCTCTAGTGTGGTTGAAACATGTTGGGGGATTGGCTTTGGAGGGGAGTGAGCGGTGTGCTGTCATTGGCTGGAGTTAAATGTCTTTGTGTGTGGCCTATTATTTAAATTGTGGATTGCTCATCTGAGTGGTTACAAATGAATAGAACCTGGATGTAGACAGTGTGCATCCAAGGTCAGTGTTACTTCAGAGTTCTGGCTGCACACAAACTGGCCACAGCTAATCAGCCATTTTGTTTGGGGATATAGCACAGAGTGTTGCTGTATGCAGAGGCGGTTTTTAGCCAGCTCTGAATATGGCAAACTAACTGCACTCATGCAACCATGTGAGTGTAGCTTTAGCACCCAACTGAACTGAGTCTTCAGCCCCGTGTAAGTGCTCAGTAGAGCTACTCAGCACTTATAAAGGCTTTCTTACCTCGCTCCCAGTGGCTGAACTGAGCAATAGTGATTTAAGGGTACCTCAATGTTTAGTGTTTAGCATTCATCCTTGCAGCACTGGGGTCCTTAGTTTGAATCCCAATCAGGACACTATATGCATGGGGTTTGCATGTTTCCCCTGAGCTTGGGTTTCCTCCCACTCTCCACACATGCTTGTAGTTAAATTGGCTGCTGTTATTTGAGGTAGGAACCTTAGATTGTGAGCTCCCTGAGGACAGGGATTGATGTAAATGTACAGTAAGTAAAGTGCTGCATAAATTGTAGGCATTATATAAAAAACAGTAAGCGATGAATAAGGTAGGTGCTGCTGGGGATGGGGACAATCAAGTATGCCTGTTGCTTGTTCTGTATTAGCAAAGCACAAATATCTAAAGCACAAATGCAGATATAATATTTTGCAGCTTGCCAGTACTTAAATGCGGTGGCTGTACTTGTTTTCTCTTTGCAGGTGTAGCGGGGTCCCCAAATTGAACCCCGCTATACCTAAATTTAGGGGTGACCAGAGCAATAGTTTGGCTTGGGTCTCTTAATTACTTGGACTCTGCCTTACTGCTGTGTCACCTGACGTGCAGTTCCCCTTTGGGCGTATAGGTGGTGCTGTCATCTGTACCCGGGGTTGAACCACAGGGGATGGAGTAGGTATTGGATGTCCTTTCTCAGCTGCCATTGGTGGGCGGTTCTGGCCTGCTGTGCATGCCGGGAGGGGGTATATGTGGGGCGGGCGCCATTACACAGGGAGCAATTCCCGGGGCCCATGCCCGGAGAGCAATTCCCGGGGCCCATGTCTGGAGAGCAATTCCCGCGGGGCCCATGCCCAGACAGCAATTCCCGGGGCCCACTGCCCGGAGGGAGCTACCCCTCAGAGGGGGGTGTGCCCCATCTTGATCGAGGAGTCTCAGGCACCTTCAGCCTGAGGCTACAGAGTTCCAGGTAGGCCCAGTACCTTTGACTGGGTCTACAACCGAAGAGTAGTGATGAGCCGAACACCCCCGGGTTCGGTTCGCACCAGAACCCGCGAACGGACCGAAAGTTCGCACGAACTTTAGAACCCTATTAAATACAATGGATGCGAACGTTCGAAATCTAAAGTGCTATTTATAACGACTAATATGCATGTTATTGTCCTAAAAAGGGTTTGGGAACCCGGGTTCTGCCCCAGGGGACATGTATCAATCCAAAAAAAAGTTTTAAAAACTGCCTTTTTTCGGGAGCAGTCATTTTAATGATGCATAAAGTGAAAAAAAAAGTCAAATATTCCTTTAAATATCGTATCTGGGGGGTGTCTAAAGTATGCCTGTGAAGTGCCACGTGTTTCCCGTGTTTAGAACTGTCCCTGCACAAAATTACATTTCTAAAGGAAAAAAAGCCATTTAAAACTGCTTGCGGCTTTAATGTAATGTCTGGTCCCGGTAATATGGATGAAAATCTTTAAGAAAAATGGCATAGCTACCCCATCACAGCCCCCCCCCCCCTACCCCAGCCCATTACCAGCCCCTTTGGGTCTTGTATGGATATTAAGGGGAACCCCGCACACAAAATAAAAAAGGCCCTATATACTCTGAACAGCCGTATACAGGCAGTGCATACAAGACAGGGACTGTAGGTTTGTTCTTATGTAGAATCTGTTTGTAATTTTGAACAGGTACATTGTTTAAGTGTAGCTCCAGCCAAAAAATCTATTTTTAAGCTTTTTGGAAAACATAGGGAAGGGTTATCACCCCTGTAACATTTGTTTTGCTGTCTGTGCAGTGTGCACCTGTTCAGAACAATTCACCTCACTTTCCGTCCTAATGACAAATGTGTTTTGAAAATTTGGGGTTTTTATTGAAACAAGAATTGGTGATAAAGCATCAGTGGAGAGGAGACACTTTTTTTTCCATATTAACTCTTACAGGAGAGAATTTCCCTTCCTAGGGGTAGATTTCCTCTCACTTCCTGTTGTATCCTTCCGTTTGCAAGGAGGAGTCGTTTGTAAGTTGGATGTTTGAAAGTAGGGGCCTGCCGTATATACTCAGCTGAAATTTGCCCCTTACATGTTGGTGTTGCCACGAATGGGCCCTGCTGTGAATTATTAGATCAAGAATTGTAATTGCATGCCCCTGTTGAACAGGGGCTGAAAAATTGGGCCTTTGGTGGTGGTGGTGGTGGTGGTGTTGACACAACACTGTGAGCCCTCACAGTTACTCTTGGTGGGCGCATGAATGGGCCCTGCTGTGAATTATTAGATCAAGAATTGTAATTGCATGCCCCTGTTGAACAGGGGCTGAAAAATTGGGCCTTTGGTGGTGGTGGTGGTGGTGGTGTTGACACAACACTGTAAGGCCTCACAGTTAGTCTTGGTGGGCGCAGGAATGGGCCCTGCTGTGAATTATTAGATCAAGAATTGTAATTACATGCCCCTGTTAAACATGGGCAGAAAAATTGGGCCTTAGGCACTGGTGCCACAACACTGCAACCCCTCACAGATACTGTACTTGGAGCACAGCA
The DNA here is from genome assembly GCA_029206835.1 of Rana muscosa. NCBI lineage: Eukaryota > Metazoa > Chordata > Amphibia > Anura > Ranidae > Rana > Rana muscosa. The sequence continues at coordinate 120,636,597 of CM055123.1, read as the reverse complement.
ATGAGCCCTGTTGCAAAGTATTGCATCAAAAATTGTAATTACACGCCCCTGTTAAACAGGGGCTGAAAAATTGGGCCTTAGCCACTGGTGCTGGTGCCACGACACTGCAACCTCTCCCAGATACTCTAGTTGGAGTGCAGGAATGAGCCCTGCTGCAAAGCATTGCATAAAAAATTGTAATTACATGCCCCTGTTAAACAGGGGCATAAAAATTGGGCCTTAGGCACTGGTGCCACAACACTGCAACCCCTCACAGATACTGTACTTGGAGCACAGCAATGAGCCCTGTTGCATCAAAAATTGTAATTACACGCCCCTGTTAAACAGGGGCTGAAAAATTGGGCGTTAGCCACTGGTGCTGGTGCCACGACACTGCAACCTCTCCCAGATACTCTAGTTGGAATGCAGGGATGAGCCCTGCTGCAAAGCATTGCATAAAAAATTGTAATAACACGCCCCTGTTAAACAGGGGCTGAAAAATTGGGCCTTAGCCACTGGTGGCGGCACCCAGAAACAAAAATGTTCTTCCAAGCTATCATCATCAATCGGATCATTGAGGAGGAGGAGGATAGTCAGTCAACATAACAGGACAGTCTCTCAGCATCAGCATCAGTCTTGAAGGGATGTGACATTTGAAAATAAATTAGTCTGTTATATCAGCTTCAGGTGTTTGGTAGCTGGTGGTGATCCAAGACTGGTTCATCTTTATGAAGGTCAGTCGATCAACAGAGTCGGTGGACAGGCGCACCCTGTGATCCGTGACAAATCCTCCAGCAGCACTGAATGTGCGTTCTGAAAGAACGCTGGATGCAGGACAGGCCAGTAGCTCAATTGGATACTGTGCAAGCTCTGGCCAGTGATCCATCCTCAAGACCCAGTAAGCCAGAGGATTTTCGGTGGGGAAGGTGTCCAAGTCTGACCTTGCCCCTAGGTATTCCTGCACCATGTATATCAGACGTTGGCGATGGTTGCTGGAACCGATCATACCTTGGGGCTGCGGACTAAAGAACTGTCTGAACGCATCGGTCAGACGGTCACCTTCCCCTCCGCTCCTTCTTTGACTGACTGAAGCCTCAGCAACTCGTTGTCCAGGACCAAGAGTTTGTAACCTCCCAGTCTCTGGGAACGCGTTGCACAGACCTTTCTGCAAGGCCTCCCGGAGTTGTCTCATCCTCTGCTCCCTCTGCGACGGTAACATAAGGTCCGCAACCTTACCCTTGTACCGTGGATCTCCTTGATCCGAAGAATACGAGGATCCTTCCGCAGACTTTTCAGGATCAGGGAGGCCATGCAGCGTAGGTTAGCTGAGGCATTCAGTCCGGAGTCCTCTGGGTCACTAAGGACGACATGATCCGCAGCCACCTCCTCCCAGCCACGTACAAGTCCACTGGTTTCTTGGGACTGTAAATCATCCCTAAAAGACTGCTGCTGATGATGCTGAGTGCCAGGCTCCACCTCCATGCTGACACAATCCTCCTCCTCCTCCTCCTCCTCCTCCTCTTCATCCTGTGCGATGGGTGGGACAGAAGGAACACTGTCTGGGTAAAGGGGGCCTTGAGAGGCAAGGAAGTCCTCCTCTTCCTGCCTCTGTTCTGCCTCAAGTGCCCTGTCCATTATTCCACGCAGCGTATGTTCCAACAGGTGGACAAGAGGTACAGTGTCACTGATGCATGCACTGTCACTGCTCACCATCCTCGTGGCCTCCTCAAATGGTGCCAGGACAGTGCATGCATCCCTGATCATGCCCCACTGGCGTGGTGAAAAAAACCCGAGCTCCCCTGACCCTGTCCTGGTGCCGTAGTCGCACAGGTACTCATTGATGGCCCTTTGCTGCGTGTGCAGCCGCTGCAGCATGGCCAACGTTGAGTTCCACCTGGTGGGCATGTCACATATAAGGCGGTTCTTGGGCAGGTTCAACTCCTTTTTCAGCTCAGCCAGGCGAGCACTGGCATTATAAGATCTGCGGAAATGCACACAGACTTTTCTGGCCTGCCTCAGGACATCCTGTAAGCCCGGGTACCTGCCCAAGAACCGCTGCACCACCAGGTTAAGGACGTGAGCCACACAGGGCACATGGGTACATGGGTCAGTTGTCCCTGTCGGAGAGCGGAGAGGAGGTTGGTGCCATTGTCACAAACTACCATTCCTGGCTTAAGCTGGCGTGGCATCAACCACCTCTCGGCCTGCCCCTGCAGAGCAGACAGAACCTCTACCCCAGTGTGGCTCCTGTCCCCCAAACACACCAGCGCAAGCACGGCATGGCATCTTTTTGCCTGCGTACTTGCGTAGCCCCTTGAACGCCTACGGAGCACCGCTGGTTCCGAGGACAAAGCACAGGAAGAGGCCACGGAGGAAGAAGAAGAGGAGGGGGTGGAGGACAGAGGTGTGTCACAACCAGTAGTAGCATTTTGGAGGCGTGGCGGTGGAACAACCTCCAACACTACTGCACCTTGTCCTGCATCCTTCCCAGCTGCCAAAAGAGTGACCCAATGGGCCGTGAAAGAAAGGTAACGTCCCTGTCCATGCCTGCTGGACCATGAGTCAGTGGTAATATGCACCTTACCGCTGACCGCCCTGTCCAGCGAGGCCAAGACATTGCCTTCCACATGCCGGTAGAGAGCCGGAATCGCCTTCCGTGAGAAAAAGTGGCGTTTGGGAACCTGCCACTGAGGAACCGCACATTGCACAAACTCACGGAAGGGGGCCGAGTCTACCAACTGAAAAGGCAGCAGTTGAAGCGCTAGCAATTTTTTTTTTTTTTGGAAATTATATTTTTATTCGTTTTCATACAATACAGAAAACAACACTCCACACAACGTGGAGACAGCTGGTCGCAACATCCGCCGGTGCATACAGTCATACAACAAAACACAAGTTGTTACATTAAACCTACGACCTTCCCAACCCCCCCCCCCCCAGAACCAACAAAGTATACCCCCCCCCTTGCCTAGAAAGGAACATACATGACCCGGACCACCAACCAGAAGTATAGTCCAGTAGCTCTCTGCAAAGACAAGTCGGATATAGTACATGAAATCAAATCCCCCTCGCCCTCAAACCCCCCCACCCAGACATAAGTATTACATAAGTGCACAATAACCCCTCAAGGTCCTGACATCCCGAACACTCCCACCCCCCCACATCACATTACATCCTGCATTGCTGTGTTTAATCGGAAGCCGTATCTACAGTAGCCATCCAACCCCCCCAAACCTTATCAAATTTCGTCAGTGCCCAAATAGTACTCAAATAGGTGGCCTTGTAAAAGGGTATGGCTTTATTAACCAACGCTTTCGAAGTGTTAACTGTAGGAGCCACCGGGCTCTTCCATGATAGGATGATGCGCTTTTTAGCGTAGTACAACAGAAGCGTGAGTAAGGTTCGTATAGCCCTGGTAGTGGCCAGGGGTTCAACCAGATGTAAAAGACAGACCTCAACAGACATGGGGATAGATATAGAGGTGACTAACCTAATACAATCAGCAATGGCCTGCCAGTAGATTTTGATTGGAGGACACTCCCAAAATATGTGCATAAAGGTGGCTAAAGGTGCAGAGCATCTCCAGCAGTGAGAGCTCTGCGTCCCATACATCCTTGCCAGTCTAGCCGGAGTAAGATAAACTCTGTGTAGAAACTTATAAAGGATCAGTCTATCCCTACTCGAGACCAAATATTGAAAAGCAGTCCCCCACATGTCATCCCAATCGTCTCTGTCTAATCCCGGGGCCACAACCTCCCAAGCCCCCCTGGAAGGTCTGAGTAGGAGAGTCGTCTCCGGGAACAGGTCTTTGTAGAAACTGGAAACTGGCTTAGGTAGGGACTCACTGCGCGCCAATAGCTCAAGATCACTGGGCTCCAGACTAAGGGTCCCCCCACCGAACTGTGAGTGAAAGGCATGTCTCTGTTGCAAATACCTGAAAAAGTGGTAATTAGGTAAATTATACTTCTGTTTTAGTTCATCAAAGGCCAATAAGGCACCGTTGGACACAATATGGGCCAAAAGCTTAATTCCATACCCCGTCCAAACTACTGGGTCCGGGTAAGAGAAAAAGTGCGGTAAGTTGGGGTTCCTCCAGATGGGGAGACTAGGTGAAAAGCTAGGAGAGCTAGGTGACAGCAATCCTTGGACCACAGCCCAGGCCCTCAACACTGAGCGCATGGAATGCGTCAAGGGATATGGACCTTTCAGGCCCCTGTAGACCAAATGAGACAACGCCTCATAAGAGCCCAGACAGGCAGCCTCCAGGGACACAGATGTATCATCCGGAGGCGTAGTTAACCAGCGGTGGGCCACAGTCAACTGTCCAGCTAAAAAATATTTGTGGAAGTGAGGGACTGCAAGCCCTCCCTCCCCACAAGGCTGTTGCATTATCGCCAATTTCAGGCGAGGAACGCCCCCCTGCCACAAAAAGGAGGAAATCATAGTGTCAATGGACTTGAAAAGGGACTTGGGAATCCACACCGGAGAGTTTCTAAGGGTATATAACAATAAAGGCAGAATTTTCATCTTGACCAGATTAACTTTCCCTATGAGGGACAAGGGGAGATTTCTCCAGGCCTGACATTTTTTAGATATTAAAGTGAGTAGCGGGGAGATATTAAGAGTGACAAAGTCTGTCACAGAGTTAGTGATCTGAAGCCCTAAGTACTTAATTTGGGAGACCCACAGCAAAGGAACGGTAGGATCAACCTGAGCAGGGATGGGGTGGGAACACAGGGGAAGTATCTTAGACTTAGTCCAATTAACCCAGAGCCCAGAGACCGTAGCAAATTTTTCCAAGAGTGACAAAGTCTGTCACAGAGTTAGTGATCTGAAGCCCTAAGTACTTAATTTGGGAGACCCACAGCAAAGGAACGGTAGGATCAACCTGAGCAGGGATGGGGTGGGAACACAGGGGAAGTATCTTAGACTTAGTCCAATTAACCCGGAGCCCAGAGACCGTAGCAAATTTTTCCAAGAGTGACAACGCAGCCCGCAGAGAGGGTCCAGTGTCTCTGATAAACAGTACCAGGTCATCTGCATATAGTGCTGTGGTTTCAGTTAGGGTGCCCACACTAATTCCCTGAATTTGGGGGGAGGAACGTAGCGCAATCGCCAAAGGTTCCATGACGAGAGCAAACAGGCCGGGTGAAAGTGGACATCCCTATCTAGTGCCCCTGGACACTGGAAAAGTCCCAGAGACCCCTCCATTAAAGCGGAGGGCCGCAACCGGGTGATCATATAACAGCGAGATCCATTTAAGGAACCTGGGGCCAAACCCCATGCGCTGGAGGACATAGGTCATATAACCCCAATCAATGGAATCAAAGGCCTTCTCCAGGTCGAAGAACACCAAGGCCCCCCCAGAGGACACCTCGGCCCCCAACTGCGTGTGAGTAAACACCCGTCTCAGATTTATATCAGTGGCTTTTTGAGGCATGAACCCTGTCTGATCAGGCGATACCAAGTGATGTATAATTTTCATCAGTCTATTTGCAATCATCTTAGTGAGTATTTTCAGATCCATATTTAAAAGCGCTATGGGCCTATAGGAAGAACAGCAAAGAGGGTCCTTATCAGGCTTGGGGTGTAATACAATATGCGCCTCATAGAAAGATGCCGGGAGGCTTTCCAAGTCAAAACAGTCACTATAGAGCTTTAAAAGTCTGGGGGATAAAACATCTAGATACTGTTTATACCACTCTGCTGGGAGTCCATCAGGACCCGGCGACTTAGCATTGGGAAAAGATGCAACGGCAGATGCCAATTCTTTGTCCGTGAAGGGGGCCTCAAGACCGGCTACCGCCTCCTCGGACAACTCCGGGATCTGAAGGAGACCCAGCAGGTCAGTCGGGTCCCGGTGGTCATACGGCGGGATAGCTAAGTAAAGTTCTGAATAGTAGGACACAAAGGCCTGCATTATACCCTCTCTGTCCCTCACTATGGCACCATCTGGGGAAGAGATGCATGGGATAGCTGCGTGTGCCCTAGTGTCTGCTGAGAGGAATGCCAACAGCTTCCCATTCTTATCGCCCCTCTCAAACAATTCCTCGGCCCTACTCTTGCGAGTGCAGTGGGTCAAGTCCTGAAAATGCACCAGAAGGGCCCTTCTGGCCGCTTGCAGCTGGACCAGAGAAGCAGGGGAAGGTGCATCAGCATGCATCTGTGCGCACAGGGCTTCATTGGCCTGTAGCTCCTCAGACTTTGAGTTTTTCTCAATTCTTGCAGCCTTTATGGCCGACACATATGCCCCCCGTGTGGACGCTTTAAATGCGTCCCACAGAACCGGCCCAGCCGCTGAACCCTCGTTATGCTGCCAATATTCTTGCAAATGAGGCGAAATCAGGGCCTCGACGGAGGACTCGGCCACCCAACCAGGGTGTAGTCTCCAAACCCTCCTGCGGCCCTGAGCTGCAAAGATCAGTACCACCCGCAAAGGGGTGTGATCAGATAGACCCCGTGCTAGATAACGGACCTCCTCCACATGGGGCAAGAGATCAGGGCTGGCGAACGCCAAATCAATGCGAGAGGAGGAGGTACTGACGTGGGAAAGATAGGAGTAACCTCTCTCACCAGGATGTTTCCACCGCCAGACCTCCTCCAAAGACGCAGAGTCTGCCCAAAGCCCCAGGTCAAGGTTCCGCACCCTATTCGGATTTGAGGAATCCAGGGAGTAATCAAGGATATTATTAAAGTCCCCAGCCACAAATAACCTCAGGGGGCCAAATGTGGCAACCTTGTCCAGGACCTGATAGAGTACCTCCTTCCCAAAGGGAGGGGGCACATAAACATTGACAATGGCAATTAATTGAGACTCAACAGTCAGGACTACAATTGCATAACGGCCAGCAGGATCCGTCACCACATGTTCAATAGCACATACCAATTTCTTATGTATTAAAATAGCCACCCCCCTCGCATAGGAGAAGTATGTAGAGTGAATGGCCCTCTGTATCCAGTTCCTGTTAAGGGACAGTATCTTAGAGCCCATAAGGTGTGTCTCCTGTAAAAGGATAATGTGGGGGCCAAGGGATTTAAGATATTGCAGGACCAGTGAGCGTTTAAATTTAGAGTTCAACCCATGGACATTCCATGAGATAAGTGTAAGGTCGCTCATCACGTCGGAGGGAATATAATATGAGGAAAGGAGAAAATCACAAGGTAAGGGAGGCCGGAGGGGCCAGGGCCTGGACACAGAGAGCCACGGACCACCACATGACAGCAGTTACGCAATAGGAACCATACTAGGCAAGGTAACCACCCATCTGCACCAGCCTGAGAAGCAGGGCACAAACAGGGTAAAAAAAGAACCCCCAAACAAAAAAAAGAGAAAAGAAAAAGAGAAAAATCAGGACAGTCCAGAAAGTTAACAGTTCAAAATCCCAACACCCTGTTTGCTCTAGGCTAACCAAACAAAAAAAACGCCCGAGAAACTTTGTTCCCAAAAACCAAAAAAACAGCAGTGGAAAGTTCAGAGAGTTCATCCACTCAGTGGGGGGTCACGCCAGGGGACACGCAGTACCGTCCAGCAGGACTCCCGATGATGTACGGACCAAAGACCCCGGATAGTAGACACACTTCCCACCCCCGAAAAGGCAGGTGCAGCTAAATGTCAGCGCAGCATCAAATATTCTTTTGGGCAACAAGAACCACACGTCCCAGCAAGGGGACGCGTAGTCCCATAGGTAGCAATCACAGGTGCCAGCCACAAACCAGCCTGCCACTCGCACACATCCTCAGGCAATGGAATCCAGCCATTCTGCCGCCTCCACAGGGGAATCAAAAAACTTTGCAGAGCCCTGGCGAATAACCTTCGGGCGACTCGGATACAGCATACTGTAGACCAGGTTCTTCTCTCTCAAGCGCTTGCGGACATCTGTGAAAGAGCGCCTCTTTCTCTGTAAGTCCGGAGAAAAATCAGGATATAGATGTATAATAGCATTATCATGTTTCAATTCCTGATGCTTGCGAGCCTCCGCCAGGATCATATCCCTATCTCTGAAGTTAAGCAGGCGGACAAGGAATGCACGCGGCCATGCGCCGGCAGGCCTCCGACCAGAGGGCACTCTGTGGGCACGCTCCACAACATACACTGATGACAAGTGCTGCAGGCCAAGAAGTTGTTTAAAAAAGTCCTCTGCAAATACAACCGGGTTGGGGCCCTCCGCACCCTCAGGGAGCCCCACCACCTGCACATTATTGCGCCTGAGGCGATTCTCTGCATCTTCAGAGCGCGCCATGAGGATTTTAACCTGCTGCTGCAATTCAGACACAGAGTGCAATGTGGAGGCAGTAGTATCCTCTACAGCAGATATGCGGTGTTCTGCTTCAGAAAGGCGGCCCCTGAACTTATCCATGTCCTGTCTAATGAGCCCACATTCTATGGCCAGGGTGTCAATCTTACCCTCCACGGAGGCCTTACTGTCCGCAATGGCCGCCAGGATCACCGCTGTGGATTGCTCCCCCACAGGCTCCAGATCTTCCCGAGGTGCTGCCGAGGCTCCCTCCGGAGCAGATGTCCAGAGAGCCGCCATCCCTAGGTCTGTCTGCACCGCAGTAGAGGTCAGAGACAGGGAGATGGAAGGCAAGATGGCCGCCGCACGAGTGACTGGCGGCGAGAGCTGGCAGGATTTCGCCGCTGCTTTCTTAGCCAATTTGCACTTACCAGTCATGGGGAGGATCGGAGTGTCCCCCCAGACCACAGCCCGGTGTTTGCTGAGCAGGATGGCAGGTAAAATAGCAGGATTCCGGCGGATTAACTGGACGGATGGCGGGAGCCTGAGCTGCACACGTCCTTCCTAACTCACATCGCGGCCACGCCCGAAGCGCTAGCAATTTAGCCAAGCTAGCATTCAACCGCTGGGCATGTGGATGGCTGGGAGTGAACTTCTTTCGACGGTCCAGCAGCTGGGGCAGGGAAATTTGCCTGCTAGAATCAGACGTCGGTGTACTGCTAGCAGAGTGCCCGCAAGTACTTGGCTGTGACACACCTAATTCTACACCTTCATTCCTGTCAGAGCAGGTTTCAGAGAGGACTGAAGGTATAGTGGGGTTGGAGATCCCAGCTGATGCGGTGCAAGAAGAGGTCCGTTTTGTTCTTTGGTGTGGGTCTTTAAGGTAGGCTTGCCAACGAGCTGCATGGCAGGTCAACATATGTCTGGTCAAGCATGTGGTGCCCAAGCGGGTGATGTTTTGGCCACGCGATATACGCTTGGACATATGTTGCAAACAGCAGCTGTGCGATCTGATGCACTCGACTCAAAAAAGGCCCACACCAAAGAACTTTTTGAATAACGGGCAGAGGCAGCGCCCTGCACAGGCGGAGCTCTGCGGTGTGATTCCGTCGGTGTGCTGCCCTTACGCTGGCCCCCGGGGGCATCCTGCCTCATTGGAGATGTGCCTCCTCCTCATCCTCCTCCTCCTCCTCTCTCCTATTAGGCACCCACGTGGAGTCAGTGACCTCATCATCCCCTCCCTCCTCATCACTGGAGCCAATCTGGCAGTATGCTGCAGCTGCTGGAACATGACTGCCAGATTGGTGTCCTTCTTGAGCATCCCCTCTCTCTGCTCTCACGCTACTGCCTTCCTCTAGACGGGTATCATCATTAGACCCTTCGAAACGCTGGGCATCCTCCTGGAGCATGTACCCAACACTGTGCTCAAACAGTTCGGGGGACTCCTGAGGAGGACATGGTTGGTCTAGGGAAGGAGTGACTGATGATGACATTGATACCAGGGAATAGTGATGAGCCGAACACCCCCGGGTTCGGTTCGCACCAGAACCCGCGAACGGACCGAAAGTTCGTACGAACATTAGAACCCTATTAAATACAATGGATGCGAACGTTCGAATTCTAAAGTGCTAATTATAACAACTATTATGCATGTTATTGTCCTAAAAAGGGTTTGGGAACCCGGGTTCTGCACCAGGGGACATGTATCAATGCAAAAAGAAGTTTTAAAAACGGTCGTTTTTCGGGAGCAGTCATTTTAATGATGCATAAAGTGAAAAAAAAAAGTCAAATATTCCTTTAAATATCGTACCTGGGGGGTGTCTAAAGTATGCCTGTGAAGTGCCACGTGTTTCCCGTGTTTAGAACTGTCCCTGCACAAAATGACACTTCTAAAGGAAAAAAAAGCCATTTAAAACTTCTTGCGGCTTTAATGTAATGTCTGGTCCCGGTAATATGGATGAAAATCTTTAAGAAAAATGGCATAGCTACCCCATGACCCCCCCCCCCCTACCCCAGCCCATTACCAGCCCCTTTGGGTCTTGTATGGATATTAAGGGGAACCCCGCACATAGAATAAAAAAGGCCCTATATACTCTGAACAGCCGTATACAGGCGGTGCATACAAGACAGGGACTGTAGGTTTGTTCTTATGTAGAATGTGTTTGTAATTTTGAACAGGTACATTGTTGAACTGTAGCTCCAGCCCAAAAATCTATTTTTAAACTTTTTGGGAAACATAGGTAAGGGTTATCACCCCTGTAACATTTGTTTTGCTGTCTGTGCCCCTGTTCAGAACATTTCACCTCACTTTCCGTCCCAATGACAACTGTTTTTGAAATGTGGTGTTTTTCTTGAAACAAGGATTGCTGATAAAGCATCAGTACAGAGGAGACACCTTTCTCCCATATTTATTCTTACAGGAGAGAATTTTCCTTCCTAGGGGTAGATTTCCTCTCACTTCCTGTTGTCTTCTTTCGTTTGCAAGTAGGAGTCGTTTGTAAGTTGGATGTTTGAAAGTAGGGACCTGCCGTATATACTCTGCAGAAATAGGCCCCTTAGTTGTTGGTGTTGGCACAACACTGTAAGCACTCACAGTTACTCTTGGTTGGTGCTGGAACGCCCTGCTGTCAACTATTATATCAGGAATTTTAATTACATATAATTGTTGAACAGTGGTAGTAAAAATTGGGGCTTTGATGGTGGTGCTGGTGCCACAACACTGTAAGCCCTGACAGTTACTCTTGGTGGGTGCAGCAATGGGCCCTGCTGTGAATTATTAGATCAAGAATTGTAATTGCATGCCCCTGTTGAACAGGGGCTGAAAAATTGGGCTTTTCGTGGTGGTGGTGGTGGTGGTGGTGTTGCCACAACACTGTAAGCCCTCAGAGTTACTCTTGGTGGGTGCAGGAATGGGCCCTGCTGTGAATTATTAGATCAAGAATTGTAATTACATGCCCCTTTTGAACAGTGGCTGAAAATTGGGCCTTTCGTGGTGGTGGTGGTGGTGGCGTTGCCACAACACTGTAAGCCCTCAGACTTACTCTTGGTGGGTGCAGGAATGGGCCCTGCTGTGAATTATTACATCAAGAATTGTAATTGCATGCCCCTGTTGAACAGGGGCTGAAAAATTGGGCCTTAGGCACTGGTGGCACAACACTACAACCCCTCACAGATACTGTACTTGGAGCACAGCAATGAGCCCTGTTGCAAAGTATTGCTTCAAAAATTGTAATGACACGCCCCTGTTAAACAGGGGCTGAAAAATTGGGCCTTAGGCACTGGTGGCACAACACTACAACCCCTCACAGATACTGTACTTGGAGCACAGCAATGAGCCCTATGGCAAATTATTGCTAAAAAAATTGTAAGTACACGCCCCTGTAAAACAGGGGCTGAAAAATTGGGCCTTAGCCACTGGTGGCGGCACCCATAAACAAAAATGATCTTCCAAGCTATCATCATCAATCGTATCATTGAGGACTCGGAGGAGGAGGATAGCCAGTCAACATAACAGCACAGGCACTCAGCATCAGCATCAGTCTTGAAGGGACGTGACATGTTAAAATCAATTAGTCTGTTATATCAGCATCAGGTGTGTGGTAGCTGGTGGTGATCCAAGACTGGTTCATCTTGATGAAAGTCAGTCGATCAACCAAGTCGGTGGACAGGCGCACCCTGTGATCCGTGACAAATCCTCCAGCAGCACTGAATGTGCATTCCGAAAGAACGCTGGATGCAGGACAGGCCAGTAGCTCAATTGCATACTGTGCAAGCTCTGGCCAGTGATCCATCCTCAAGACCCAGTAAGCCAGAGGATTTTCGGTGGGGAAGGTGTCCAAGTCTGACCTTGCCCCTAGATAATCCTGCACCATGTTTATCAGACGCTGGCGATGGTTGCTGGAACCAATCATACTTTGGGGCTGCGGACTAAAGAATTGTCTGAACGCATCGGTCAGACGGCCACCTTCCCCACCGCTCCTTCTTTGACTGGCCGAAGCCTCAGCAACTCGTTGTCCTGGACCAGGAGTTTGTAACCTCCCAGTCTCTGGGAACGCGTTGCACAGACCTTTCTGCAAGGCCTCCCGGAGTTGTCTCATCCTCTGCTCCCTCTGCGACGGTAACATAAGGTCCGCAACCTTACCCTTGTACCGTGGATCAAGGAGAGTGGCCAGCCAGTAATGGTCCCTCTCCTTGATCCGAAGAATACGAGGATCCTTCCGCAGACTTTGCAGGATCAGGGAGGCCATGCAGCGTAGGTTTGCTGAGGCATTCGCTCCGGAGTCCTCTGGGTCACTAAGGACGACATGATCCGCAGTCAGCTCCTCCCAGCCACGTACAAGTCCACTGGTTTCTTGGGACTGTAAATCATCCCTAAAAGACTGCTGCTGATGATGCTGAGTGCCAGCCTCCACCTCCATGCTGACACAATCCTCCTCCTCCTCCTCCTCCTCCTCTTCCTCTTCCTGTGCGATGGGTGGGACAGAAGGAACACTGTCTGGGTAAAGGGGGCCTTGAGAGGCAAGGAAGTCCTCCTCTTCCTGCCTCTGTTCTGCCTCAAGTGCCCTGTCCATTATTCCACGCAGCGTGTGCTCCAACAGGTGGACAAGAGGTACAGTGTCACTGATGCATGCACTGTCACTGCTCACCATCCTCGTGGCCTCCTCAAATGGTGCCAGGACAGTGCATGCATCCCTGATCATGCCCCACTGGCGTGGAGAAAAAAAACCAAGCTCCCCTGACCCTGTCCTGGTGCCGTAGTCGCACAGGTACTCATTGATGGCCCTCTGCTGCGTGTGCAGCCGCTGCAGCATGGCCAACGTTGAGTTCCACCTGGTGGGCATGTCACATATAAGGCGGTTCTTGGGCAGGTTCAACTCCTTTTGCAGCTCAGCCAGGCGAGCACTGGCATTATAAGATCTGCGGAAATGCACAGACTTTCCTGGCCTGCCTCAGGACATCCTGTAAGCCCGGGTACCTGCCCAAGAACCGCTGCACCACCAGGTTAAGGACGTGAGCCACACAGGGCACATGGGTCAGTTGTCCCTGTCGGAGGGCGGAGAGGAGGTTGGTGCCATTGTCGCAAACCACCATTCCTGGCTTAAGCTGGCGTGGCGTCAACCACCTCTCGGCCTGGCCCTGCAGAGCAGACAGGACCTCTGCCCCAGTGTGGCTTCTGTCCCCCAAACACACCAGCGCAAGCACGGCATGGCATCTTTTTGCCTGCGTACTTGCGTAGCCCCGTGAACGGCTACGGAGCACCGCTGGTTCATAGGACAAACCACAGGAAGAGGCCATGGAGGAAGAAGAAGAGGAGGGGGTGGAGGAGAGAGGTGTGTCACAACCAGTAGTAGCATTTTGGAGGCGTGGCGGTGGGACAACCTCCAACACTACTGCACCTTGTCCTGCATCCTTCCCAGCTGCCAAAAGAGTGACCCAATGGGCCGTGAAAGAAAGGTAACGTCCCTGTCCATGCCGAGTCTACCAACTGAAAAGGCAGCAGTTGAAGCGCTAGCAATTTAGCCAAGCTAGCATTCAACCGCTGGGCATGTGGATGGCTGGGAGTGAACTTCTTTCGACGGTCCAGCAGCTGGGGCAGGGAAATTTGCCTGCTAGAATCGGACGTCGGTGTACTGCTAGCAGAGTGGCCGCAAGTACTTGGCTGTGACACACCTAATTCTACACCTTCATTCCTCTCAGTGCATGTTTCAGAGAGGACTGAAGTTATAGTGGGGTTGGAGATCCCAGCTGATGCGGTGCAAGGAGAGGTCCGCTTTGTTCTTTGGTGTGGGTCTTTGAGGTAGGCTTGCCAACGAGCTGCATGGCAGGTCAACATATGTCTGGTCAGGCATGTGGTACCCAAGCGGCTGATGTTTTGGCCACGCGATATACGCTTGAGACATATGTTGCAAACAGCAGCTGTGCGATCTGATGCACTAGCCTCAAAAAAGGCCCACACCAAGGAACTTTTTGAATGACGGGCAGAGGCAGCGCCCTGCACAGGCGGAGCTCTGCGGTGTGATTCCGTCGGTGTACTGCCCTTACGCTGGCCACCAAAGGGCATCCTGTCTCGTTGGAGATGTGCCTCCTCCTCATCCTCCTCCTCCTCTCTCCTATTAGGCACCCACGTGGAGTCAGTGACCTCATCATCCCCTCCCTCCTCATCACTGGAGCCAATCTGGCAGTATGCTGCAGCTGCTGGAACATGACTGCCAGATTGGTGTCCTTCTTGAGCATCCCCTCTGTCTGCTCTCACCCTACTGCCTTCCTGTAGCTGGGTTTCATCATCAGACCCTTCGAAACGCTGGTCATCCTCCTGGAGCATGTACCCAACACTGTGCTCAAACAGTTCGGGGGACTCCTCAGGAGGAGGACATGGTGGGTCTAGGGAAGGAGTGACTGATGATGAGTCTGACATTGATACCAGGGAAGAGGACGCTTTGGCAGCTGCTTTGCCAGTACCCTGAGCCTGGGTGAGAGAGGATGAGGAGGAGGAGGAGGGCTTGGTCATCCACTCTACCAAGTCTTCGGCATGATGTGGCTCAACATGTCCAGCTGCGGAAAAGAAGGACAAGCGTGTCCCATGGCCATGTGCTGATGACAATGCACCGCGTCCACGACCAGCACTGTTGCCCCCAGACACAGAGCCTGCTTGCCCTCTTTTATTGCCTCCTGACTGTCTGCCTCTCCTTGTTTGCCTTCCAGACATTCTAATAGATGGCCTGCAGGGAGATGGGAAAAAAGCAATAAGGGCTACCTTCAGGTGTCCTTCTCTGTCCCTTGAAACAAGGACTTGCACAGTGAAAGAAACTGACACTCTCCCTACCTACAGTTTTCTGTCCCTAGAAAAAATGTTTTTTTTAAGCACAATATAGCACAAGGAGAATTCACTCACTGTCCTTCCAGGTCCCTGGAAACAAGGACTTGCACAGTGAAAGAAACTGACACTCTCCCTACCTACAGTTTTCTGTCCCTAGAAAAAATGTTTTTTTTAAGCACAATATAGCACAAGGAGAATTCACTCACTGTCCTTCCCAGTCCCTAGAAACAAGGACTTGCACAGTGAAAGAAACTGACACTCTCCCTACCTACAGTTTTCTGTCCCTAGAAAAAATGTTTTTTTTAAGCACAATATAGCACAAGGAGAATTCACTCACTGTCCTTCCAGGTCACTGGAAACAAGGACTTGCACAGTGAAAGAAACTGACACTCTCCCTACCTACAGTTTTCTGTCCCTAGAAAAAATGTTTTTTTTAAGCACAATATAGCACAAGGAGAATTCACTCACTGTCCTTCCAGGTCCCTAGAAACAAGGACTTGCACAGTGAAAGAAACTGACACTCTCCCTACCTACAGTTTTCTGTCCCTAGAAAAAATGTTTTTTTTAAGCACAATATAGCACAAGGAGAATTCACTCACTGTCCTTCCAGGTCCCTGGAAACAAGGACTTGCACAGTGAAAGAAACTGACACTCTCCCTACCTACAGTTTTCTGTCCCTAGAAAAAATGTTTTTTTTAAGCACAATATAGCACAAGGAGAATTCACTCACTGTCCTTCCAGGTCCCTAGAAACAAGGACTTGCACAGTGAAAGAAACTGACACTCTCCCTACCTACAGTTTTCTGTCCCTAGAAAAAATGTTTTTTTTAAGCACAATATAGCACAAGGAGAATTCACTCACTGTCCTTCCAGGTCCCTGGAAACAAGGACTTGCACAGTGAAAGAAACTGACACTCTCCCTACCTACAGTTTTCTGTCCCTAGAAAAAATGTTTTTTTTAAGCACAATATAGCACAAGGAGAATTCACTCACTGTCCTTCCAGGTCCCTAGAAACAAGGACTTGCACAGTGAAAGAAACTGACACTCTCCCTACCTACAGTTTTCTGTCCCTAGAAAAAATGTTTTTTTTAAGCACACTATAGCACAAGGAGAATTCACTCACTGTCCTTCCAGGTCCCTGGAAACAAGGACTTGCACAGTGAAAGAAACTGACACTCTCCCTACCTACAGTTTTCTGTCCCT
Source organism: Rana muscosa (assembly GCA_029206835.1). Classification (NCBI taxonomy): domain Eukaryota; kingdom Metazoa; phylum Chordata; class Amphibia; order Anura; family Ranidae; genus Rana; species Rana muscosa. The sequence continues at coordinate 120,620,364 of CM055123.1, read as the reverse complement.
AGAAAAAATGTTTTTTTTAAGCACAATATAGCACAAGGAGAATTCACTCACTGTCCTTCCAGGTCCCTAGAAACAAGGACTTGCACAGTGAAAGAAACTGACACTCTCCCTACCTACAGTTTTCTGTCCCTAGAAAAAATGTTTTTTTTTAAGCACACTATAGCACAAGGAGAATTCACTCACTGTCCTTCCCAGTCCCTAGAAACAAGGACTTGCACAGTGAAAGAAACTGACACTCTCCCTACTGTGAGGGGGTTAGCTCGGCAGCGGGTGTGTGTGACCCCCGGGATGGGCTCCCCACACAAAACAGGCCCAGCAAACGGAGGTTGTGGTTTTCAAAATCAAAAAAGGTGCGGTTTATTTTCTATTTACAGTGACAAAACACAGCAAAGCAAAAGAAACATAACCAAAATAAATCCTGGTCAAGTTGACCTCTGACTAAACATACAGGTTTCCTAACTAACAACTGGGATCAGCCTAGTGCTGTCCTAGTCCCTAAGTCCCTGGTTTAGTTAAAGTCCAAACAAATAGCCACACAGGCTTTGCCTCACCGCACAGGGGTTCACTCTCCCTAGACAGTCCACACAGGTCTGGTTCCAGGCATGAGCTAACATCTAATGAAGCTGGGAGTTTTTATAGAGGCCTAAATGAGCTGACAAGCTTCACCTGGCCTCATCAACTCCCTGTCTGTACGACGCCCCACACTCTCCCTAGAGGTATGAGTCATCCATGAGCCCACTAGCCTTATACAACTCTCCACCTAGTTGTATAAGTCGGCGTAAAGCCTGAATCTGGGCAAAATATATCTACCCCCCTGGATGCAACCAGGTGACTTTACCTTCCTGCTGTCACATACCCCCCCCTCTTGTTTTAACCTCGGGGTTGGAACACCAGCAATCAGGCATTCATGTACTCGAGACAAAGCATCCACATTCCCCATTTGAACGCCAGGGCGATGCTTTACTGTGAAGTTGAATTCCTGGAGGGCCAGGAACCACCTATTCACTCTTCTATTTGTTTCCTTGTTTTGAGCCATCCACTTTAACGGAGCGTGATCCGTAACCATGTCAAAGTGCCTACCTAGCAGGTAGTACCGAAGGGAATCTAGAGCCCACTTCACCGCTAAACACTCCTTTTCAACGGTGGCGTAATTTACCTCATGGGACTTCAACTTCCTGCTGAGGTAAATGACTGGGTGCTCTTCCCCGTTCCAGACCTGGGACAATACTGCTCCTAACCCCACATCTGACGCATCACTTTGTACGACAAAGTCTTTAGAGAAGTCGGGTGAGTACAACACTGGCTGGCTACATAAGGCTTGTTTCAAGAATTGGAATGCTGCCTCAGCCTCGGGGGTCCATTTAATCATGACCGACCCTTTCCCCTTCGTCAGGTTGGTTAGGGGCACAGCCTTAGAAGCAAAGTGGGGAATGAATCGCCGATAATACCCAGCGATTCCCAGAAAGGCTCGTACCTGCTTCTTGCTGTTGGGACGTGGCCAACTCTGGATGGCCTCGACTTTGTTGAGTTGGGGTTTTATTACTCCCCTCCCAATGGTGTACCCAAGATATTTGGCCTCCTCCTGCCCAATGGTACCCTTCTTGGGGTTAGCCGTAAACCCCGCTTCCCGAACAGAGTCCAGGACTGCTTGCACTTTTGGCAGATGTGAGGCCCAATCTGTGCTATGGACAATTACGTCATCCAGGTAAGCCGCAGCATACTTCCGATGGGGCCTCAGCATCTGGTCCATTTTCCGCTGGAATGTGGCCGGCGCATTCTGTAACCCGAACAGCATTCTTTTATATTGGAACGCCCCGTCTGGGGTTACAAATGCGGTTTTCTCTTTGGCCGACTTGGCCAGGGGGATTTGCCAATACCCTTTTGTGAGGTCAAGAGTCGTCATGTATCGGGCTGTTCCCAGCCGGTCGATCAACTCATCTATACGTGGCATGGGGTAGGTGTCAAATTTTGTAACTTTGTTCAACTGACGAAAATCGTTACAAAATCGCCAGCTCCCATCCGGTTTAGGCACCAACACGATGGGACTAGACCAATCACTTTGGGACTCCTCTATCACCCCTAAGTTCAGCATTTTCTGTACTTCCTCCCGTATTGCCTCCCGTCGAGCCTCTGGGATCCGATAGGGTTTTAACTTCACCCTTTCACCGGGCGGGGTAATGATGTCATGCTCTACCCCAGATGTTTGTCCCGGCAGCTCAGAGAATACCTCCTTGTTGCGAAGCACAAACTCCTTAACCTCCTGTTGTTGGGGTTGTGACAAGGTGGCTGCTATTCCAACCTCAGGAATCACGCAACCAGTTTGAGCTGGTGACCAAGTGTCTGCGACTAGGGACTCTCTATCCCTCCAGGCTTTCAACAGATTAACGTGATAGATCTGTTCGGGCTTTCGCCTTCCTGGTTGTCTGACCTTGTAATTCACTTCGCTCACTTTTTCCATTATCTCGTAGGGGCCTTGCCATTTGGCAAGGAATTTACTTTCAACCGTAGGGACAAGTACCAATATCCTATCCCCCGGGAAAAGGTACGGGTCTTGGCTCCACGGTTGTACACTCTCTGCTGTGCCAACTGCGCTTGGGCCAAATGTTCCTTCACGATGGGCATTACCTGTGCAATTCGATCTTGCATCAGGGCGACATGCTCAATCACACTCCTGTGGGGAGAACTCTCACTTTCCCAAGTTTCCTTGGCAATATCCAACAGCCCTCTTGGGTGTCTCCCATACAGTAACTCAAAGGGGGAGAATCCCGTAGAGGATTGGGGCACCTCCCTAATAGCAAACATCAAATAAGGAAGTAAACAGTCCCAATCCTTTCCATCTCTATCCACCACTTTCTTCAACATTTGTTTTAGGGTTTTGTTGAATCTTTCAACCAGCCCATCGGTTTGGGGGTGATACACAGACGTACGCAATTGCGTCACTTTGAACAATTTACACAGCTCTTTCATAACCCGGGACATAAAGGGTGTACCTTGGTCCGTAAGCAGTTCTTTACAAATACCCACCCGGCTAAAAACAAGAGATAGCTCTTTGGCTATGGTTTTGGCCGAGGTATTTCGGAGAGGGATCGCTTCTGGATAACGGGTGGCATAGTCCATTATAACTAATATGTACTGGTGCCCCCTAGCGGACTTGATTATAGGACCTACCAAATCCATGGCGATCCTCTCAAACGGGACCTCAATGATGGGTAGAGGGACCAGCGGGCTACGGAAATGTGGCATCGGGGCCAACCTCTGACACACAGGGCAGGAGGAACAATAATTTTCTACGTCCTTCATCACCCCCGGCCAATAGAATCTCTGTAATACCCTCTCTCGGGTTTTCTCTGTCCCCAGATGACCTCCAAGAATGTGCCCATGGGCCAACTCCAACACCAACTTCCTGTAAGGTTTGGGCACCACAAGCTGCTCAACGGTTTCTTCTGCCCTTTTTGCCACCCGATACAGTAGGTCCTTCTCTACGCTGAAGTATGGGTAAGTGCAGGTATTATCTGGGTTCACTAACTCGCCATCTATTTTCACTACGTTTTCCCGTGCCTTTATTAGGGCGGGGTCTTTCAACTGTTCTGTGGCAAAGTTTTCCCTGTGAACCTCAAGATCAGAAAACTCCACAGACGGTAGGTTTTCGTCTGAGGAGGTGGGCTCCTCTCCAGTTTCTTGAGTCTCCCCTTCCAATACTGATAAGGGAAATTCCGGAGAGTCCTCACCACTCTCAGGGGAGTTCTGGCTATCACATTCCTGGTACATAGGGGCACCAGTGAGGGGCTCAGGATCATCCCACAGTTCCCAGAACTTCGGAAAATCCCTTCCCACAATGGCGTCATGCGGTAACTGAGATACTAAGCCCACTGGATGAGAGAGGGTACCTTTGGGGGTCTCGAAACACACTGTAGTCACTGGATACTCTCGGGTGTCCCCATGCACACAAATAACAGCTACCTTGCTATTCCCAGAGACCTCTGTTTTAACTAACTCAGCCTTTATCAGGGTCACAAGGCTACCTGAATCCAGCAATACCACAACATTTCTACCATTAACACACATTTTGCATAAATGTTTCTCAGTTCCTCGAATGGCAGTGCATGCGACTGTCGCACACAGCGACTGACGTCTGCCCGTCAGAAAGTCACACTGCATGGGTTCCTCCACAACCGGGCAATTGGCTGCAATATGTCCCGCTTGCCGGCAGCGGTAGCAAACGATCCTTCTTGCCGCCTCTTGAGCCGCTGATTTCCCAGGCTGTTCTTGCCAAACTTGGGGTAGAGCTCCCACCCTCTCACTCTCTCCACCCTCACCCCTTGGAATCCTCTTATCCGCCCCTGGGGATGGTCTGGTCTTAGGGTGGAAAGTCCGAGTGTCTCTGGAAGAGGCCGTCAGGTTCTCTGTAGCCAAGTATTTCTCCACACGATCCACAAGACCATCGGCCGTCTCTGGGTCTCCATGGCTTACCCACTTTTGGATGGCAGTAGGAAGAGCTCTCAAAAACCGATCCATTACAACACGTTCCACAATCTTTGGTGCGGACAAAGTCTCTGGCTGTAGCCACTTTCTGCTCAGGTGAATGAGATCATACATTTGAGACCTGGGGGGTTTTCCAAGCTGGAAAGTCCAGTTATGCACACGCTGAGCCCGGACAGCCTGGGTGACACCCAGCCTTGCCAATATTTCAGCTTTTAGCATCACATAGTCTTTTGCTTGGTTAGGCTCTAGGTCATAGTAAGCTTTCTGCGATTCACCAGTTAACAGAGGAGCCACCAGTCCAGCCCACTGCTCCTCAGGCCACTTTTCTCTTTCAGCGGTCCTTTCAAATGTGGTCAAAAATACCTCTGGATCATCCTCTCCAGTCATTTTTGTCAATAAACGACTCACCCCAAAGGACGCGGTATTAGTGGGACGGCTTTCCTCACTGGTCTGCGGACGTTGCTGCATTACTGCTTCCATCTGTTGTTGTAGTCTCTGCTCTTGCTTCTGCAACAGGTCTATGAAGCGGGCCTCAGATTGCTGCTGGGCTCGTTGCTGAGCCTCCAGACTCTGTTGCAAAGTTGCGTTTGTCTGCTGCTGGGCTGCAAGGCTCCTTTGCAAACCTGCATTTGTCTGCTGTTGATTGGCATTTGCTAGAGCCAGCTGCTTCAGTATCTCCTCCATGCTGGCTTAAAAAAACTGCCACTGGTTCTCCACCAACTGTGAGGGGGTTAGCTCGGCAGCGGGTGTGTGTGACCCCCGGGATGGGCTCCCCACACAAAACAGGCCCAGCAAACGGAGGTTGTGGTTTTCAAAATCAAAAAAGGTGCGGTTTATTTTCTATTTACAGTGACAAAACACAGCAAAGCAAAAGAAACATAACCAAAATAAATCCTGGTCAAGTTGACCTCTGACTAAACATACAGGTTTCCTAACTAACAACTGGGATCAGCCTAGTGCTGTCCTAGTCCCTAAGTCCCTGGTTTAGTTAAAGTCCAAACAAATAGCCACACAGGCTTTGCCTCACCGCACAGGGGTTCACTCTCCCTAGACAGTCCACACAGGTCTGGTTCCAGGCATGAGCTAACATCTAATGAAGCTGGGAGTTTTTATAGAGGCCTAAATGAGCTGACAAGCTTCACCTGGCCTCATCAACTCCCTGTCTGTACGACGCCCCACACTCTCCCTAGAGGTATGAGTCATCCATGAGCCCACTAGCCTTATACAACTCTCCACCTAGTTGTATAAGTCGGCGTAAAGCCTGAATCTGGGCGAAATATATCTACCCCCCTGGATGCTACCAGGTGACTTTACCTTCCTGCTGTCACACTACCTACAGTTTTCTGTCCCTAGAAAAAATGTTTTTTTTAAGCACAATATAGCACAAGGAGAATTCACTCACTGTCCTTCCCAGTCCCTAGAAACAAGGACTTGCACAGTGAAAGAAACTGACACTCTCCCTACCTACAGTTTTCTGTCCCTAGAAAAAATGTTTTTTTTAAGCACACTATAGCACAAGGAGAATTCACTCACTGTCCTTCCCAGTCCCTAGAAACAAGGACTTGCACAGTGAAAGAAACTGACACTCTCCCTACCTACAGTTTTCTGTCCCTAGAAAAAATGTTTTTTTTAAGCACAATATAGCACAAGGAGAATTCACTCACTGTCCTTCCAGGTCCCTAGAAACAAGGACTTGCACAGTGAAAGAAACTGACACTCTCCCTACCTACAGTTTTCTGTCCCTAGAAAAAATGTTTTTTTTAAGCACAATATAGCACAAGGAGAATTCACTCACTGTCCTTCCAGGTCCCTGGAAACAAGGACTTGCACAGTGAAAGAAACTGACACTCTCCCTACCTACAGTTTTCTGTCCCTAGAAAAAATGTTTTTTTTAAGCACAATATAGCACAAGGAGAATTCACTCACTGTCCTTCCAGGTCCCTAGAAACAAGGACTTGCACAGTGAAAGAAACTGACACTCTCCCTACCTACAGTTTTCTGTCCCTAGAAAAAATGTTTTTTTTAAGCACACTATAGCACAAGGAGAATTCACTCACTGTCCTTCCCAGTCCCTAGAAACAAGGACTTGCACAGTGAAAGAAACTGACACTCTCCCTACCTACAGTTTTCTGTCCCTAGAAAAAATGTTTTTTTTAAGCACAATATAGCACAAGGAGAATTCACTCACTGTCCTTCCCAGTCCCTAGAAACAAGGACTTGCACAGTGAAAGAAACTGACACTCTCCCTACCTACAGTTTTCTGTCCCTAGAAAAAATGTTTTTTTTAAGCACACTATAGCACAAGGAGAATTCACTCACTGTCCTTCCCAGTCCCTAGAAACAAGGACTTGCACAGTGAAAGAAACTGACACTCTCCCTACCTACAGTTTTCTGTCCCTAGAAAAAATGTTTTTTTTAAGCACAATATAGCACAAGGAGAATTCACTCACTGTCCTTCCAGGTCCCTGGAAACAAGGACTTGCACAGTGAAAGAAACTGACACTCTCCCTACCTACAGTTTTCTGTCCCTAGAAAAAATGTTTTTTTTAAGCACAATATAGCACAAGGAGAATTCACTCACTGTCCTTCCAGGTCCCTGGAAACAAGGACTTGCACAGTGAAAGAAACTGACACTCTCCCTACCTACAGTTTTCTGTCCCTAGAAAAAATGTTTTTTTTAAGCACAATATAGCACAAGGAGAATTCACTCACTGTCCTTCCAGGTCCCTGGAAACAAGAACTTGCACAGTGAAAGAAACTGACACTCTCCCTACCTACAGTTTTCTGTCCCTAGAAAAAATGTTTTTTTTAAGCACAATATAGCACAAGGAGAATTCACTCACTGTCCTTCCAGGTCCCTAGAAACAAGGACTTGCACAGTGAAAGAAACTGACTCTCCCTACCTACAGTTTTCTGTCCCTAGAAAAAATGTTTTTTTTAAGCACAATATAGCACAAGGAGAATTCACTCACTGTCCTTCCAAGTCCCTGGAAACAAGGACTTGCACAGTGAAAGAAACTGACACTCTCCCTACCTACAGTTTTCTGTCCCTAGAAAAAATGTTTTTTTTAAGCACAATATAGCACAAGGAGAATTCACTCACTGTCCTTCCAGGTCCCTAGAAACAAGGACTTGCACAGTGAAAGAAACTGACACTCTCCCTACCTACAGTTTTCTGTCCCTAGAAAAAATGTTTTTTTTAAGCACACTATAGCACAAGGAGAATTCACTCACTGTCCTTCCCAGTCCCTAGAAACAAGGACTTGCACAGTGAAAGAAACTGACACTCTCCCTACCTACAGTTTTCTGTCCCTAGAAAAAATGTTTTTTTTAAGCACAATATAGCACAAGGAGAATTCACTCACTGTCCTTCCCAGTCCCTAGAAACAAGGACTTGCACAGTGAAAGAAACTGACACTCTCCCTACCTACAGTTTTCTGTCCCTAGAAAAAATGTTTTTTTAAGCACAATATAGCACAAGGAGAATTCACTCACTGTCCTTCCAGGTCCCTGGAAACAAGGACTTGCACAGTGAAAGAAACTGACACTGTCCCTACCTACAGTTTTCTGTCCCTAGAAAAAATGTTTTTTTTAAGCACAATATAGCACAAGGAGAATTCACTCACTGTCCTTCCAGGTCCCTAGAAACAAGGACTTGCACAGTGAAAGAAACTGACACTCTCCCTACCTACAGTTTTCTGTCCCTAGAAAAAATGTTTTTTTTAAGCACAATATAGCACAAGGAGAATTCACTCACTGTCCTTCCAGGTCCCTGGAAACAAGGACTTGCACAGTGAAAGAAACTGACACTCTCCCTACCTACAGTTTTCTGTCCCTAGAAAAAATGTTTTTTTTTAAGCACAATATAGCACAAGGAGAATTCACTCACTGTCCTTCCAGGTCCCTAGAAACAAGGACTTGCACAGTGAAAGAAACTGACACTCTCCCTACCTACAGTTTTCTGTCCCTAGAAAAAATGTTTTTTTTAAGCACACTATAGCACAAGCACAAAACACACTGACACTCTCCCTACCTATCCTTCTCTTTCCCTAAACTAAAGGAATCCAGGTTAAGCAAGAAAGAAATAAAAGTCACTGTCCCTGCCTATGCTGCTCTATCCCTGCTCCGGAACACACTACACTAGGCCGCCGTGCTGGCGGCCTTTTATAGTGTGGGGCGTGTACTAAACACCCTCAGCAATAATTGGCCACAGGCATCCTGCCTGTGGCCAATCATTGCTCTCCTCGCTGCCGGCGCTGTGATTGGCCAAGCATGCGGGGTCACAGTGCATGCTTGGCCAATCACAGCGCCTGGATGACACTGCGATGGCGTAGTGCATTGTGGGCCGTTCGCGTCACTCGAATTTGGCGCGAACGGCCCAAATCGTTCGATCTTCGTCGAACGATCGAACAGCCGATGTTCGAGTCGAACGTATGTTCGACTCGAACACGAAGCTCATCCCTACCAGGGAAGAGGACGCTTTGGCAGCTGCTTTGCCAGTACCCTGAGCCTGGGTGAGAGAGGATGAGGAGGATGAGGAGGGCTTGGTCATCCACTCTACCAAGTCTTCGGCATGATGCGGCTCAACATGTCCAGCTGCCGAAAAGAAGGACAAGCGTGTCCCATGGCCACGTGCTGATGGCGATGCACCGTGTCCACGACCAGCACTGTTCTCTCTAGACACAGAGCCTGCTTGCCCTCTTTTATTGGCTCCTGACTGTCTGCCTCTCCTTGTTTGCCTTCCAGACATTCTAATGGCCTGCAGGGAAATGGGAAAACCAGCAATAAGGCCTAGCTTCAGGAGTATATTTTGCAGGAATCACACTACGCCTGCTGTAGGTTTTGCAAATGCCTGTTGGTGTAACACACCAGGAAAAAGCAGCAATACAGGCTAACTTCAGGTGTAATATGGTCAGGAGGCACACTCCGCCCGCTGTAAGTGCCGCAAAATCCTGTTGGTGTAACACACCAGGAAAAAGCAGCAATACAGGCTAAGTTCAGGTGTAATATGGTCAGGAGGCACACTCCGCCCGCTGTAAGTGCCGCAAAATCCTGTTGGTGTAACACACCAGGAAAAAGCAGCAATACAGGCTAAGTTCAGGTGTAATATGGTCAGGAGGCACACTCCGCCCGCTGTAAGTGCCGCAAAATCCTGTTGGTGTAACACACCAGGAAAAAGCAGCAATACAGGCTAAGTTCAGGTGTAATATGGTCAGGAGGCACACTCCGCCCGCTGTAAGTGCCGCAAATGTCTGTTGGTGTAACACACCAGGAAAAAGCAGCAATACAGGCTAACTTCAGGTGTATAATGTGCAGGAAGCTTAGAAACAATGACACTGACACTGTCCCCTGCCTATCCTTCTCTCTCCCTGCACACAAGGTTTATCAAAGTATATGACACTGACACTCTCCCTGCCTATCCTTCTCTCTCCCTGCACACAAGGTTTAGCAAAGAATATGACACTGACACTGTCCCCTGCCTATCCTTCTCTCTCCCTGCACACAAGGTTTATCAGTATATGACACTGACACTCTCCCTGCCTATCCTTCTCTCTCCCTACACACAAGGTTTAGCAAGGAATATGACACTGACACTGTCCCCTGCCTATCCTTCTCTCTCCCTGTACACAAGGTTTAGCAAAGAATATGACACTGACACTCTCCCTGCCTATCCTTCTCTCTCCCTACACACAAGGTTTAGCAAAGAATATGACACTGACACTCTCCCTGCCTATCCTTCTCTGTCCCTACACACAAGGTTTAGCAAAGAATGGATTTGACACTGTCCCTACCTATCCTTCACTTTCCCTGCTCCGGAACACACTACACGAGGCCGCCGCGCTGGCGGCCTTTTATAGTGTGGGGCGTGTACTAAACCCCCTCAGCTATAATTGGCCACAGGCATCCTGCCTGTGGCCAATCATTGCTCTCCTCGCTGCCGGCGCTGTGATTGGCCAAGCATGCAGGGTCACAGTGCATGCTTGGCCAATCACAGTGCCGGGATTACACTGCGATGGCGCAGTGTATTGTGGGCCGTTCACGTCACTCGAATTTGGCGCGAATGGCCCAAATCGTTCGTTGTTCGCCGAACGCGCGAACAGCCGATGTTCGAGTCGAACCTATGTTCGACTCGAACACCGAGCTCATCCCTACCGAAGAGGAGTTCCAGGGAACCCGCGTGAGGGTAACCACTCTGACACAGAGGAAACCAGGGGAGGATTGATCCCATAACAAGAGGGCTAGTAATAGAGTATTGCTGACTCGGGAAAGGCATGGTGACCTGTCGGAGGGAAGGATTCCTCACTTTGCAGACTGCCTCTGCGGAGTGTTGAAAGTTCAGGGGGGATCTCCTTGATTTGGTCCTTGGAGGGGACTGTGTCATTGTTCCAGCGTCATGCCGGCTGCTAGTGCTATTAAGTGACTATCCGGGTGAGCTGTACCCACTCGGGACCGAGTGGCGACGAAAGCCAAGAGTGTGCCTGAATCCACTTCTATCTGCTAACCTTTTTCTCACTTCAACTCTCTGGTTCCTGAAAGCAAGATAAAATAAACTCACGTTGATATGTTGTGTGGACAGTGACCTCATTTGGGAAAGATAAAGACTCGCCTCTATAAACATAGAGGGGAGAACCAGAAGAAGGAAGCAACTCACTGCGGGACCCAAGTATGTAACACCACCTGACCTTTATAATCTAGAGGACACGGGCATGTGGCATGGTGTGTCTTATCCCTCTGCTTGAGAAAGTAAGAGGGGGGAAAAGGATCCGTGTGCTACACAGGTTAGGAACATTTTTATCTAATACAGAAAATAAACAAATTTGAAATACAGAAATGCAGTGTCTTTGTCATCTCCTGTTATTTTCTTGTGTTAATGGCTAACCCCATAAACTATCTTGTAATAGAAATAAAAAAAGACAACCATGTTTGAAATCCAGCTTGTGTAAAAACCCTAGCTGCCTTCATAAACACACTTTCTAACCACCCTAAAACCTGTAAGACTGTACCAGGATTTCACCAATATCCTGACTTTACTTAGGTCCAGGACATATCTTGCTCCATTACCTGACAGGGAATCTTTGCTGGCAAAATTAAGAATTAAGATGGATGGGGACGAGTGTGGTAATTGTGGCGTGGCTTCTTCTGCTTCTGCTTTATAGTGTACATATGTACTGAAGTCAGGCCAAAATTATTCCTATACTCATGGACTTTTGTCTCCACCAATAAACTTATGCTCTGACCTCTCTACTGACCAATGCTGATGGTATGATTAAAGTGGTTACCTATGAACGAAGGTGAAAAACCTTCAGTGTGCAGCTCCCCCCAGCCCCCCAAATCTTACTCAACCATGATCTCGATCCAGTGGTGTGCACAAGAGCAGCGGCTCTCCCGGGTCTCTCTATCCTCATTGGCTCAGATGCTGTCAATCACAGACAGTGAGGAGGGAGTTGGGGGTGGGGCTGCACTCTCTGTGTCTTATCAACACAGAGCGTGGGGCTTTGGGAATGAGCATGCACAAGTGCCCCCATAGCAAGCCACTTGCTATGGGGGCACTCGGCAGGGGGGTGAGGCCCAGAGCACGGCGGGGAACCTGAAAAGAGGGCGATCTGGGCTGCAGAACCATTGTATTGCACACAGGGGTGGATCTAGAGTATTTTCTCGGGAGGGGCACTGCCAAAAAATATGTTTTTTTTGTGGGAAATTTATCGGGGAAATGGCTGGTGTCGGCCCTGTCGGCGCTTCAATCATCCCGGCACCATGGTTGTTATGGTGTCAGGATGATTGAAGCGCATTATTTCTATTATTACATTGTAATATAAAATTAAATCGTTCAATGCAGAATCAGTGGGAGTCCCCAGTGTGTCACTTGCCACCGTCGCCTGCAATTAGTGGGAGCCCTGAGCGTGTCACTTGCCACACGTTGCGGATTGTCACTTGCCACGTCCCCTGCCACATCTTGTGGATTGTCACTTGTCACACCTTGTGGATTGTCACTTGCCACATCACCTGCCACACCTTGCGGATTGTCACTAGCCACACCTTGCGGATTCTCACTTGCCACGTCACCTGCCACACCTTGCTGATTGTCACTTGCCTGCCACCAGATGCAGATTGTCATTTGCCACGTCACCTGACACAATTTGGGGATTGTCACTTGCCACGTCGCCTGCCACACCTTGCGGATTGTAACTAACTTGCCTGCTAAGGCGTAGTTTTGGTTGTCTCTTGCTGTGTCCCAGACTCCCAGAGTCAGGCAGCAGAGAGATAATGTAATCTCTCTGCTGCCTGCACAGTGAGGGCGGAAGTCACTGCAGGAATGCAGGGCAGGCACAGGCGGTGAGAGAGGATCTCATCTCTCTGCTCCCCCGCTCCCGGCTAGCTGATTGGCCAGCTGCCACACTGAGCCTGCTCTCTCACTCTCACCTATGCTGCCAACACAGTGAGCAGCACGGTCTGCCCACGAACCGTGCCGCCCGCCCACAAACCGCGCCGCAAGCGGAAGTGCCCGCTTTCTTACCCATCTGTGGAACCGCACGCTATCGCACCTGCCCGCAGAACGGCCCGACATGACTCACTGACGTCACTCATTGCTAGACGCCAAGCGGCCCAGGCGTTAGCAACGAGTGCAGGGAAGAAGCTCCACCCACCTCCTCCTCCGCTCCTGGTATCGTGTCAGTGCGCCGCGTAACTACATTAGACGAGTCTCTCTCTTGGCGCCGCTGATCGGCTGATGTGAGAAATTGAGAGAGAGACTCAGAGAGGCAGTGACAGACGCAGAACAAGTACTGTATATACTCGAGTATAAGCCGACCCGAATATAAGCCGAGGCACCTAATTTTACCCAAAAAAACTGGGAAAACGTATTGACTCGAGTATAAGCCTGCATGCCTCACTGTGCCTCACTTTGCCTCACTCTGCCCATGCCTCACTGTGCCCATGCTTCACTGTGTCCATGACTAGACTGATGTTTAACATGGGAGTCTATGGAAGGAGTGCCCAACTTTGAAAAATCGGTTCTCCCCGGCCATAGGTCCCCCAGACACCAAACTTTGCACACTTGTAGAGGAGACATGAGGCTATATTTGCCACGTTTGGGGTCCAGTGGACCTACGGCCGGCCGGTACCGGGTCCCCAAAGTTCGGGAGATCAGGCACAAAAAAAATAAATAAAAAACAGAGCAAGTGAGTGTGACAGATGGTCTCGGGGGGGGGGGGCAATTGCCCTGTTGCCCCCCCCCCTGGATCCGCCCCTGATTGCACAGAGCAGGTAAGTATAATATGTGTGTAATTTTTTTTTGACTTTACAAACACTGCAGGTGTGACAGCAGGATGAGCTCATCAATGTGCAAGAAGAAGAATCCTACTATGCGAGGTGTTAATGGAATAGCTGATCTGTCCCCAAAGGTGTCTGGAGTCGGAGCAGGAAAAGTTACTTTTCTTTCCAAATTGTGAAAAAACTAACAAAATTTATTTAATTTTTTTATTTTCCAAAACATTGTTACAAAAAATTAAAATTAAAAAAAAACTTGCCATGTCTCTTACTAAATGCCTTAGACCAGGGGTCTCAAACAGGAGGCCCTCCAGCTGTTGCGGAACTACAAGTCCCATCAGGCCTCTGCCTGTGGGAGTCATGCTTGTAACTGTCAGCCTTGCAATGCCTCATGGGACTTGTAGTTTTGCAACAGCTGGAGGGCCGCCAGTTTGAGACCCCTGCCTTAGACTGTCTGCTTTCCAAAAAGTGGTAATTTGGGGGGTATTTATACAGTCCTAACATTTTAAGGGCCTCAAGTAGGGATGAGCTTCGAGTTCGAGTCGAACCCATGTTCGACTCGAACATCGGCTGTTCGATCGTTCGCCGAATTTCAAACATTATGGGCCGTTCGCGCCAAATTCGAGTGGCGCGTCACGGTCCATAATTCACTGCGGCATCGCAGTGCATTGCTGGCTGATGATTTTGCCAAGCATGCACTATGACCCGCATGCTTTGGCCAATCACAGCGCGCAAAAAAACGGAGAGCCATAATTGGCCAAAGCCAGGGTGGCTTTGGCCAATTATGTCTCAGGGGGTTTAGTACACGCCCCACACTATATAAGGCCACCTCTGTGGCGGCCTTGTGTACTGTGTTTTGATGGTTAAAGACAGATAGAGAGACAGAGAGAGAGACAGTGTCATTTATTTTGAGTTATATAGAGCAGGCAGGCGAGTCAGTTAGCTGCAGTTACAGTGTGTAGAGGATATATATGCATCCTAGGTGTTGTATATATATTTATACACTGTATTCAGTTTAGCTAGATCCGTTCCTGTTATTCTCTATACTGTGACAGGCAGGCAGGTGATTGTGCTAGCTGCAGCAGTGTTTTATTTAGTGTACTGTGTGCTTTGCATAGCGTTCACCTAAAGCTTACCTGAATACAATTGCTGGTGTTCTCCTAAAAATACAGTCAGTGAGGCAGGGACCTCCTGTATTTTGTTTTAGTGTTCTTTGCACAGTGTGCACCTAATTCTTACATTAATACAATTGCTGGGGTTCTCATACAAATACAAGCAGTGAGGCAGGGACCTCCAGTATGTTGTTTTAGTGTTCTTTGCACAGTGTGCACCTAAAGTTTACCTGAATACAAATACAAATACCCAAAGGGGCTGGTAATGGGTGGGGGGGGGAGGGGTACCCATGCCATTTTTTCAATGATTTTCATCCATATTGCCGGGACCAGACATTACATTAAAGCCGCAAGCAGTTTTAAATTACCGTATTACCGTATAACACGCACCCCAAGTTTAGGAGGGAATTTTAAGGGAAAAAACTTTTAGGAGGGAAATTCAAGGAAAAAAAACTTACATTTAAATGCAGCATGCAGCCTTGCCCAGTGTCCATCTGCAGCCTTGCCCAGTGTCCATCTGTCCATCTGCAGCCTTGCCCAGTGTCCATCTGTCCATCTGCAGCCTTGCCCAGTGTCCATCTGTCCATCTGCAGCCTTGCCCAGTGTCCATCTGCAGCCTTGCCCAGTGTCCATCTGTCCATCTGCAGCCTTGCCCAGTGTCCATCTGTCCATCTGCAGCCTTGCCCAGTGTCCATCTGTCCATCTGCAGCCTTGCCCAGTGCCTTTGCGATCGTGTCAGTCTCAGCGTTTTTTTAAATTTGGCGCCGATTTCTGTGGAGAGGAGCGAGCGGGGCCGAGTGTACTTCGGCTAGACTCGGCTCCTCTCGCAGACCCGCCCATCTCCACTGACTGCGCCGCTGACGGAGAAAGCCGAGTGTACTTCGGCTAGACTCGGCTCTGCTCACAGTCACAGGCAGGACTGCGAGAGGAGCCGAGACTAGCCGAAGTACACTCGGCTTTCTCTATGTCAGCGGCGCAGTCAGAGATGGGCGGGACTGCGAGAGGAGCCGTGTAAAGCCGATTGTACTTCGGCTTCGGCTCCGCTCGCTCCTCTCGCTCGTTTTCAGCAGGGGAATTCGACGGAGTATCGGCGTATAACACGCACCCACGATTTTCCCCTGATTTTAAGGGGAAAAAAGTGCGTGTTATACGCCGATAAATACGGTACTTTTTGTCTTTTAGAAATGTCATTTTGTGCAGGGACAGTTCTAAACACAGGAAACACGTGGCACTTCACAGGCATATTTTAGACACCCCCCAGGTACGATATTTAAAGGAATATTTAACTTTTTTTTTTTCACTTTAAGCATCATTAAAATCACTGCTCCCGAAAAACGGCAGTTTTTAAAACTTTTTTTTGCATTGCTACATGTCCCCTGGGGCAGGACCCGGGCCCCCAAATCCTTTTTAGGACAATAACTTGCATATTAGCCGTTATAATTAGCACTTTTGATTTCGAACGTTCGCGTCCATTGCATTTAATAAGGTTCTAAAGTTCGCGCAAACTTTCGGTCCGTTCGCAGGTTCTGGTGTGAACTGAACCGGGGGGTGTTCGTCTCATCCCTAGCCTCAAGGAATGATTGATCAATTTTCAAATATATATACAGGGCAGGTGATAAGGAGGTACCACCAGTCCTCCTGTATGGGACCCATGCACACAACGGGCCCAGGCAGCAGGGGGAATCAGATGTTCGCAGGACAGGACGGATGATCAGTGCGGCGGGGGTGCAATTACAGGAACGATGCTGCAGCGATCATTCTCTCTGTCCTGCCCACATCTAATACCCCCTGCTGTGTGCCCCAACCCCCCAGCGCTGCCAGCTCCCCTCTGCCGTCAGCTGCTGCGGGCAGAGGGGAGAGTTAAGGGTGGAGAGCTGGGGGAAGGGGCCAGTAAATAAGTAATTTACTGGCCCCTTCCTTTTCTGAATGAACACAGTGAGTGATCAGTACTGTGTTAATTCATTACTGAAGCATAGTAAACTGTGTTCACACACAGAACTTTATTTATTAACTCAATACAATTATCTGTTTGATTTAGCAGGAATTTTGAAAGTTATGCTATGTGTGTGTCCGCTAATAAAGATTTTTAGTGTATTTTTAGTGAAAATATCGGTTTGTTATTTTTGGGGGGGGGGGGGCCTTTCAGGTAGGCTGTTTGGGGCCCCTTAATTTCTAAAGCAGCCCTGAATATATATAACATATTTTGTGGACGCTATAACTTTCCTACAGACTAAATAATTTACACTTATTAGGATTTTAACCAAAGATGTGTAGCATAATACATTTTGGCCTACTTTAATGATGAAATTTGATTTTATTTCAAATGTTTTATGTCAAAAAGTAGAAAAAATTAAAATTTTCAATTTTTTTTGTCCTTTTTCATTAATATTGCAAAAAATAAAGAAAACCTGTGGTGATCAAATACCATCAAAAGAAAGCTCTATTTGTGTGGAAAAAATAAATAAAAATTGTATTTGTGTTCAGTATTGCATGACCTTACAATTGCCAATTAAAGCTGAGTTGCACCCAAAAGTGGAACTACCGCTTATCCCATTCCTCCCCCCCTCCGGTGCCATATTTGGCACTTCCGGGAGACCCGGCCATGGCGAAGTACGTCAGCAGCTCAGCCCCCTCCTCCTCCCTCCCCTTCTACAGGGCTAGTAAGAGAGCGCAGCACGTTTCACACATGTGCAGTTGGGACCCAGCCGTGAAGCCGAAAGGCTACATTGCCTGGTTCCCTTACCAGCAATGGCAGCGGCAGTACCCGACCAGCTTATGTAAACATTGGCTGCAGTGCTAAAATCGCTGGACTCCAGGACAGGTACGTGTCCTAATGATAAAAGTCAGCAGCTACAGTATGTGTAGCTGCTGACTTTTAATTTTTAAAGGGGTGGGCGGAACTCATCTTTAAAGTATCACAGTGCTGAATAGCAAAAAAATGACCATCATAAAGGGGGCAAAACCTTCCAGAGCTTAAGGCAAAACCTTCCAGAGCTTAAGGCTGAGTTCACACTAGAGATCACAGCGGCTCACAGCAGGAGTCCGGTGCGTTCCCATTCGCCGTTTCAGGTCTGATTTCAGCACGAAATTTGGGCTGAATTCGGACCTGAAACAGACCAAAAGACGCATAGAACTTTTGGCCAATTCGCACCGAAGCCGCTGTGAAGATGTGTGAAGCCCGGCTCCATAGAGAGCCGGTGACCCGCATCCAATTTGCAATAGTGTGAACCCAGCCTAAAGCAGAAGTAAACCCATAGATTTAACCATTTAAACAAAACAGTTAGTTACATTTCCGTGCCGGGAGTGTAACTGTCACATTGGTTGTGCTCTCAACCAAACTGTCAAACAAAATCAAATGGCTGGTGTCATAATTGATCACATGTGCAGCATCATGGCAGTTGAAGATCAAGCAGAGGCCAAGATAGCAGTTTCCTTGGTTAAAAACAATAGGAGGGTTTACTTCCACTTTAAGTGGTTAAAGTGGATCTTCAACCTGAAAATAAACGTTCCTCTTTTCCAACCCTTCCCCACTTCACTACTTAAATATCCCTATTTTTTCTTTGTTTGCTTAGCGTTTTTTCCATGGCACAGGTATCACCATGCCCTGCCCTCCTCCATTCTTGCCAAGGCAAGAATGATACGCAGTGCTCTTGGTGCCTATATCCCAGGAGCCATAGGCTTCCATTCATAAAAGGATGAGAGGGGGCGGCCTGGTGCTGCTTCATCAGGAGTACGCTGCCTGAACCTGGAAGAGATGGCCGCCTCCCCATGACATCACAGAAGAAAATGGCAGGGCGGGACCCAAATAGTGACAGCAGAGAAGTGGATCTCTTCTAGACATTGCCTATCGTGCCTCTAAGTAATAAACTGTACTTTTACTTTCTCCATCATCTTATCCCCCACAGTTATTACCTTTTGTTTCACTTGACCCTCCCTTTTAGATTGTAAGCTCTAATGAGCAGGACCCTCTGTTCCCTCTTTTATTTAAATGTGATGTGACTGTACCATCTCCCTCTATTTTGTAAAGTGCTGCACCAACTGTTGGCGCTATATAAATCCTGTATAATAATAATATAAGAAAGAAGAAGAATCCGGCAATGCTTAATGTTAATATACATAAATCAAAAAGAATAAAATTGCTACATTGGCTACACCTTCATTTAGGATAAGTCTAGGGGGAATGTAACATATCCCAGTGTTCCTAGATCAATATTTACCATCACTCCACAATCTGCCACACAGGAGAGAAAGGAGTGTATAACCCTCTAGATTACCAGCAGCATATAGTTACCGTATATACTCGAGTATAAGCCGACCCGAATATAAGCCGAGGCACCTAATTTTACCACAAAAAACTGGGAAAACGTATTGACTCGAGTATAAGCCTAGGGTGTCCATCTGCATGCCTCACTTTGCCTCACTGTGTCCATGTGCCTGCCTCACTGTGTCCATGCCTCACTGTGTCCATGCCTCACTGTGTCCATGTGCATGCCTCACTGTGTCCATGCCTCACTGTGTCCATGCCTCACTGTGTCCATGCCTCACTGTCACTGTGCCCATGCCTCACTGTGTCCATGCCTCACTGTGCCCAATCTCCCTACCTGATCTCCGGCGCTGTGTGACTAGACTAACATTTAACATGGGAGTCTATGGAAGGGGTTATATGTGTGCCAAGTTTGGGGTCCAGGGCACATAGGGCCGGCTGGTACTGGGTCCCCAAAATCACAGGAGAAATTACCGTTTAACATGGGAGTCTATGGAAGGGGTGTCCCCGGACTTGAAAAATTGGTGCTCCCCGGCTGTAGGTTCCTTGGACAACAAACTTTGCACACTTATAGAGAAAGAGTGGGGCTACATGTGTGCCAAGTTTGGGGTCCAGGGGACCTACGGCTGGCCAGGATCAGGCGCACAAATTTAAAGATGGACACAGACTCGAGTATAAGCCTAGGGGGGGGGGCATTTTCAGCACAAAAAAAATGTGCTGAAAAACTTGGCTTATACTCGAGTATATACGGTAAGTAGACTAAATGTCCATAAGAAAATCTTCAGCGAAGATCACTTGAACTGTTCACTACCTGTGTCCCCAATTTGTACCTCCCCCACATTGTTGCTGATCTAATTTACCCTTGTTGGGTTACCAGATTGATCTATCTTAGAGCAGGGACTGCTATTAAGGATCCGGGATTATTCCCTAGTACTGGGGGATTGCCTGCTGCAAACTACCTACCTATATTTAGGTGTGTGTATGTGGATGGATGTGAGACCGTGGTAGTTACCTGTGTTGTGTTGACAACATTGTCAATTTAATACTCTTGCAATGGTGGAGGTGTATTTTTTACTATTTTGTATTTTTCAATAAAGCTTTCCATATATATTTTTTCAATACTGGTTGTTCCTTCTCTGACGATTTTCTTGTGGACCTTTAGTCTACCTAACTATATGCGTGGTGTTAATGTAAGTAATAGCTGATCATTCCCAAAATGTGTCTGGAGTCTTAGGAGCAGGAACGTTTAGTTTTCTTTCCAAGAAAGAACAAAGATGAGTCCAGAATGAGGACATACAATGGCATGATCAAAAAATGTGCTATAAGGTATGCCTCGTACACGCGACCGGTTTTCCCGACGAGAAAACTGCCATGATAGCTTTTGGCCGGGAAAACCGGCCGTGTGTATGCTCCATCGCAGTTTTCCCGACAGGATAACTGCCGGAAAAAAAAAGAGAACCAGCTCTCTTTTTTTCCATCAGGAAAAAATCCTGCCGAGAAAACCGGTCGTCTGTATGCTTTCCCGAGGGGAAAAAAAACGTGCATGCTCGTAAACAATTTGACACATGCGCAGAAGCATAGAACGTAATTTTGTCGGCTCGTCATAGTCTTTGACGTCACGCGCTCTTGGCATTCAAAAGTTCAGCGGTCTTTTGTGTGACTGTGTGTTTGCAAGGCAGGTTTGAGAGGAATCCTGCTGGGAAAAGTGTCGTTTTTTTTCCTGCCGGGAAAACCGGTCGTGTGTACGAGGCAGTAGTCTGTGATTTTGAACATCTAGGACAGGGCAGGTTCATTTCCTCTAAAGTAGCACTCCTTCAGTGCTTTTGCAGATTATTGGATCAGGACCAATGTCTTTTATACTATAGCAAACATCATTGATTGTACGTATCCTATCATTGCAAGTCTACATCCATAGAAGGCCAGTACTGTATTAAAATCTGAAAGACCCCATTTCAATAAAACCGAAATATGCACTGGAACCAACAATTTAATTTAGATAATGGCCTACATGTTAGAGAGGAAGAGTCATTGTCTCATATGAAAACTTTCTACATTTCCAGCTATCTTCCACAGTTAATTATTAGGCATTTTTAAACTAAAACATGAAGTTTGATTTCTAACCTGAATGTTGCAAAACAAAACTCCTAGCACTCCCACACTGTCTGTTCTTCGTTCCTTCTGAATGCATTCAGAAAACTTTTTATCTCACTCACTTAATTTATTAATAAGTGTCTCCCTATCATGGGTTCCCAGGGACAAACAAGTATTGAAGGAATGTACTTTGGTGTAATATTTACCACATTAATTTAATGTTATTGAGGTTATCATAAGAAGCATGTTTATTTCTACATTGGTGGCACTAGGATTCCAATTTGTAATAAAACATCACCTAGATGTGACATAACAATAAATATGAAACACAGTACCTAAACTTCACCTGGTTTCAGCCTCTTGCAGTCAGTGGCGGCTGGTGCTCAAATTTTTTGGGGGGGCGCAAACAAACTGAAAAAAAAAATCATCAATTGCCGCCACTGTGCCCATTAAACGCAGCCACTGTGCCCAAACACCACTAGTTTGTCCCCAAATGCAGCCAGTTTCCCCCCCATATGCAGCCAGTTTCTCCCCCATATACAGCCAGTTTCTCCCCCATAATGCAGCCAGTTTCTCCCCCATATGCAGCCAGTTTCTCCCCCATAATGCAGCCAGTTTCTCCCCCATAATGCAGCCAGTTTCTCCCCCATATGCAGCCAGTTTCTCCCCCATAATACAGCCAGTTTCTCCCCCATAACACAGCCAGTTTCTCCCCCATATGCAGCCAGTTTCTCCCCCATAATGCAGCCAGTAAATCCCCCATAATGCAGCCAGTTTCTCCCCCATAATGCAGCCAGTTTCTCCCCCATATGCAGCCAGTTTCTCCCCCATAATACAGCCAGTTTCTCCCCCATATGCAGCCAGTTTCTCCCCCATAATACAGCCAGTTTCTCCCCCATATGCAGCCAGTTTCTCCCCCATAATGCAGCCAGTTTCTCCCCCATAATACAGCCAGTTTCTCCCCCATAATACAGCCAGTTTCTCCCCCATAATACAGCCAGTAAATCCCCCATAATGCAGTCAGTTTCTCCCCCATAATGCAGCCAGTTTCTCCCCCATAATACAGCCAGTTTCTCCCCCATATACAGCCTGTTTCTCCCCCATAATACAGCCAGTTTCTCCCCCATAATACAGCCAGTTTCTCCCCCATAATACAGCCAGTTTCTCCCCCATATACAGCCTGTTTCTCCCCCATAATACAGCCAGTTTCTCCCCCATAATACAGCCAGTTTCTCCCCCATAATACAGTCAGTTTCTCCCCCATAATGCAGCCAGTTTCTCCCCCATAATGCAGCCAGTTTCTCCCCCATAATGCAGCCAGTTTCTCCCCCATAATACAGCCAGTTTCTCCCCCATAATACAGCCAGTTTCTCCCCCATAATGCACCCAGTTTCTCCCCCATAATGCAGCCAGTTTCTCCCCCATAATGCAGCCAGTTTCTCCCCCATAATGCACCCAGTTTCTCCCCCATAATGCAGCCAGTTTCTCCCCCATAATGCAGCCAGTTTCTCCCCCATAATACAGCCAGTTTCTCCCCCATAATACAGCCAGTTTCTCCCCCATAATACAGCCAGTTTCTCCCCCATATGCAGCCAGTTTCTCCCCCATAATGCAGCCAGTTTCTCCCCCATATGCAGCCAGTTTCTCCCCCATATGTAGCCAGTTTCTCCCCCATATGTAGCCAGTTTCTCCCCCATATGCAGCCAGTTTCTCCCCCATATGCAGCCAGTTTGTCCCCAATATACAGCCAGTTTGTCCCCCCCAGCCCTGCACTTACCTTCCTCGAGTCAGCGCCGTCCTTCTTCCGTCCTCGATGTCTTCTCCCGCCCTCGATGTCACTTCAGCCAATCAGGTTACCGGTAACCAGACCAGGTGAACCTGATTGGCCAGGGAACGCACCCCTGTGCATCCTCTCATTAGATATTTAGAAGCCGATTACAGCCCTCAGGCTGTAGTCAGGAAGGCACTGTTGGCTCTGATAGGCACTTCTAAAGGCCAATCAGACGCTGTGATTCAGATGGCCGGTGCTCAAGGGGCCGGCCATCTGAATAGTGGGCGGCAGCAATACATAGGTTCATGCAATGCATGGACCTATGTATTGTTGTGGTGAGTGACGGCCGGGCGCAGAAGCGAGCGGTAGCGGCGCTTCTGCGCCCACTATGGTCGCGCCGCCATGTGTGAAAAAAAGACATTAAAAAAAAAAAAAAAAACTCTTAAAGGGCCCGTTTTGTTTTTGGTGACCACAGGAGGGGGGGGGGGCGGCGCCCGGGCGCCCCCTATGGACGGGCCGCCACTGCTTGCAGTCCCCGTATGAGTACACCCCTCACATTTTTGTAAATGTATTTATTATATCTTTTCATGTGACAACACTGAAGAAATAACACGTTGTTACAAAGTAAAGTAGTGAGTGTACAGCTTGTATAACAGTGTACATTTGCTGTCCCCTCAAAATAACTCAACACAGCCATTATTGTCTAAAACGCTGGCAACAAAAGTGAGTAAACCCCTAAGTAAAAATATCCAAATTGGGCCCAAAGTGTCAATATTTTGTGTGGCCACCATTATTTTCCAACACTGCCTTAACCCTCTTGGGCACTTGCCACTGAGTCCTCTTCCACTCCTCTATTACGACATCACGGAGCTGGTGGATGTTAGAGACCTTGAGCTCCTCCACCTTTCATTTGAGGATGCCTCACAGATGCTCAATAGGGTTTAGGTCTGGAGACATGCTTGGCCAGTCCATCACCCTTACCCTCAGCTTCTTTAGGAAGGCAGTGGTCGTCTTGGAGGTGTGTTTGGGGTCATTATCATGTTGGAATACTGCCCTGCGGCCCAGTTTCGGAAGGGAGGGGATCATGCTCTGCTTCAGTATGTCACAGTACATGTCGGCATTCATGGTTCTCTCAATGAACTGTAGCTCCCCAGTGCCGGCAGCACTCATGCAGCCCAAGACCATGACACTCCCACCACCATGCTTGACTGTAGGCAAGACAAACTTGCCTTTGTACTCCTCACCTGGTTGACGCCACACGCTTGACACCATCTGAACCAAATAAGTTTATCTTGGTCTCATCAGACCACAGGACATGGTTCCAGTAATCCATGCCCTAAGTCTGCTTATCTTCGGCAAACTGTTTGTGGGCTTTCTTGTGCATCATCTTTAGAAGAGGCTTCCTTCTGGGACGACAGCCAAGCAGACCAATTTGATGCAGTGTGCGGCGTATGGTCTGAGCACTGACAGGCTAAGCCCCCATCCCTTCAACCTCTGCAGCAATGCTGGCAGCACTCATACGTCTATTTCACAAAGACAACCTCTGGATATGACGCTGAGCACGTGCACTCAACTTCTTCGGTCGACCATGGCGAGGCCTGTTCTGAGTGGAACCTGTCCTGTTAAACTGCTGTATGGTCATGGCCACTATGCTGCAGCTCAGATTCAGGGTCTTGGCAATCTTCTTATAGCCTAGGCCATCTTTATGTAGAGCAACAATTCATTTTGTCAGATCCTTAGAGAGTTCTTTCTCATGAGGTGCCATGTTGAACTTCCAGTGACCAGTATGAGAGAGTAAGAACAATAACACCAAATTTAACACTATGTATAAAAGAAAAGTGCGCTTCCCCAAGATACAAACACCTTATATAAAAGGTGTTTGTAAAGTTAAATGATAAAAACAGTGATATTCAACAATGGTGATATCATCTAAATAAATGTCCATATAGTGCTCCACAAGGTGCAAATATGTGGATAAACATTCTATATTCACCCGGTGCTTCTGTTCATCAAATCAATCAATCTGCGCTGCTTACCATATTTGTTGGATCTCAAATTATAGCGACCAAAAGCACTCAGACAGGGATTAACCACTAAGGGATTTCAATTCCTTAAGCTTATCCAGTGAAGGATACACTCTCCTGCAGTGGGCTATCCAATAATGATATATTCCTCAGTCCTCACCGATACCGAGGCAGCCTTCTCTAGGTAATCTCTAACAGTAGGGTATGTCATAAGAAAGGAAGAGGCTTCATGGAGCAGTATGCCAATAAAATTTATTATAAAAAATAAGTAGGCACTTACATCCAAAATAACGGTGACTAGTAACTAGTAACTAGTGACTAGCTAAGGGTTTTTATTATTTATTCTAAAGTAACGCAGTGGCCTGGTCAGGATGGGGGGTAAATCTTCCGAAGCTGAAGTGGTTAACATTCATTCTAAGCTACTATTTTAAGTAAACAACATCTTCTCCTTTTGTAAGTCAACCCCGATGAATGTAACACAGAGGACTAGGATTTTTGTCAGGATCAAAGGGAATTTTTCAATCAAAGTTTATTTTCACGTTACTTTGGAGTGGAAAGTTAAGCCCTGTACACACGATCGGATATCCTATGGATTCTAATCCGATGTTTTTTTCCATCGGAAATCCGATGAAACTGTCTTCCATCAGTTTTGCCCACACACCATCAGTCAAAAAACAGACCGTTTCAAACGTGGTGACGTAAAACACTCCGATGAGCCGAGAAAAATTAAGTTCAATGCTTCTGAGCATGCGTCGACTTGATTCTGAGCATGCGTGGGTTTTTTATCCGATGAATTTCCACACAGACGATTGGATTTTGCTATCGTTTTTTTTCCCATCGGATAAATTTAAAACATGTTCTATTTTTTCACACCGATGGAAAAAAGACCGATGGGGCCCATACACGATCAGTTCGTCCGATGAAAACAGTCCATCGGACTGTTTTCATCGGTAAAACCGATCGTGTGTACAGGGCTTTAGTGTAGAGTGAAATTGTTAAAATGATTTAGAATCAGATACTGAAATGTAAACTATTGAATCCTTTCTGTACCTTCTAATGCCTTGTACACACGATCGGAATTTCCGATGTAAAATATCTGACGGAATTTTTTCATCGGATATTCCAACCGTGTGTGGGCCCCATCTGACTTTTTTCCGACGGAGTTTAGAAATAGAACATGTTTTATTTTCTTCCGATGGAAAAAAATCCTATTGGAAATTCCGATCGTCTGCTGCCTGGAACTCCGATGGCGAAAAATCCACGCATGCTCAGAATCAAGTCGACGCATGCTCAGAAGCATTGAACTTAATTTTTCTCGGCTCGTCGTAGTGTTGTACGTCACCGCGTTCTTGGCGGTCGGAATTTGGTGTGACAGTGTGTATGCAAGACAGCTTGAACGGAATTCCGACGGAAAAATTATCAGATTTTATCCCATCGGAAATTCCGATCATGTGTACAGGGCATAAGAACCGCCCAATAAAAGATGCTTTATCTCTGGCTCCCACTCGGTCTGACAATGCTCTCCAGTGAAAATCTCAGTGTAATTTTAGACTAGGCATTGTCGTTCTGCATCAGAACATGAAAATCTTGCCATTTTAAAGGAAAAAAAAAAACAGGTGGTGGAATCATTGACGCAGTCATTTTCATTGTGCCACCTGTGCAAGAGCAGGGCTATTCTTAATAGCAGCAGTGATGCAGCCCTCTAGGAAGGCTCCTGGTAAGACATAGTTCATTTTCCTAATTGACAATAATAGTTGACATATCTATTGACTAACGATATATTTTGCATACATAAACAAGAAAGGATTTTTCACTAAGTAATGCTAAATTCAGATGAAAATCTCTTTTTATATCTCTTGGGTTGCTTATTAAACAATGGAATGGTTCAAATGATTTTTACAGCATTGAACATTTTAAGGCTTGTGTAGTGGACCCCCCAATAATTGGGGGTCGCTATGCTTAAATTTATGGGGTAGCCTGAGCCCATTGTGGGACTCAAGCCTCGTACACACGGCCGAGATTCTCGTCGAAAAAAACATGTCGTTTTTTTCGACGAGATTCTTGGACAATAAACTTGTCCCGGCCGAGTGTACACACGCTCGATTCAAAGAACCCGCGGTTCTTTGAATGGAGCGTACGCGGTGACGTCATTGACTACGACGAGCATGCGCTCGTCACATTCGATGCCGTCGCCGCCATCTTGGTATACCCTACGTATGCCTAGGAAGCTACCGCGCATGCGTCAAATTCATTTCGAACATGCCCGGGCTTCCCGGAGGACAGGTAAGTGTACACACACTCACTTTTCTCGTCGAGAAACAGGCTGATGAGAATCTCAACGAGAAAATAGAGAGCAGGTTCTCTATTTTCTCGTTGAGATTACTTGTCGGTTTTCTTGACGAGAAACCATACACACAAACTAATTTCTCGACAAGACATCTCTGCCAGCAAGTTTCTTGCTGGTTCTTGCCGGGAAACTCGGTCGTGTTTACGAGGCCTCAGGCTGTTAAATTCTTCAAAAACTGGCTTCTGCTCTGAGGTAATGTTGCCTGGCAGTACAGATCCCTGTGGCCTGTGGGTGGCACTGTCGCCTCAGGCTCAGGTTGAACCACAGGTAGCGTTACAGCGCCATTGGGTGTCCTCTCTCGGCAGCCATACAGTGGGCGTGGTCTACCCGCTGTGCATGCTGGGAGAGGATACATAAGGGGCAGACGCCATTATTCGGGGAGCAGTTCGCGCCTCCAGGCCAGGGGTGCGTGTGTGTACCAGCCCCAGGCACCTTTAGCCTGAGGCTGCATCACTGTAAGAAGGCCCAGCACCTTTGGCTGGGGTCTATACCCGACAAGGAATCCCAGGGTACCCAAGTGAGGGGTGACCTGCTCTGAAGGAGAGGCAACCAGGGGAGGATCTACCCAAGGGGATCGGGAACAGAAGTCACTGTCTCGGGAGTGGCCTGGTTACCTATCGGAGGGAAGGATTCCGTAGTCCGCCACAATCCTAGTAACGTGCCCCGTTGGCACCTAAGGACTCAAGTGTTACTAGACTGGGAAGTTTGGGATTTAGAGATTATCTCCTGGAGCAAGGAAATGTTCCGTGCTCCACAACGGCTGCTAGGACCGCTCTTAGGGGGACTATCCGGGTGAGCAAAACCCACTCAGGCCTGAGTGGCGACGAGTGATAGTTAAGTGCCGCCTGCCTGAACCTGCCTCCCTGTTTACTTCTCTTTATCTCCAACTTTTCCTGTCAAGTTCTCAACTAAAGCAAAATAAACCTTTTTATTGGGTTTAATACTGTCTGGACATTGGCCTTCCTTAACCACTTAACGACCGCTCACGGCATATATACGTTGGCAGAATGGCTCGTACAGGCACAATCACGTGTGGTCGCACGCGTGACCCTGCAGTCATCCCCGTGGGTCGGACCGTGGGTCCTGCGGACTCGATTGCCGCGGGGATCCCCGCGATCGCCTCACGGAGGGATGGAGCGGGGAGATGTTAGTGTAAACACAACATCTCCCCGCTCGCCTACTGATACTGTCAACGATCTCCACTCTGTGTAATCAGAGCGGAGATCTGTGACGTTTAACTCGTAGCCACGCCCCCCTAACAGTGAGAATCACTCCCTTAGGCACACTTAACCCCTTCAGCGCCCCTAGTGGTTAAACCCTTCACTGCCAGTGTAATTTTTACAGTAACCAGTGCATTTTTATTGCACTGATCGCTGTAAAAATGACAATGGTCCCAAAAATGTGTCAAAAGTGTCCGATGTCACAGTCACAAAAAAAATCGCTGATCGCCGCCATTACTAGTAAAAAAAATTTTTTTTATAAAAATGCCATAAAACTACCCCCTATTTTGTAAACGCTAGAACTTTTGCGTAAACCAATCAATAAACGGCAATTGCGATTTTTTTTACCAAAAATATGTAGAAGAATACGTATCGGCCTAAACTGAGGAAAAAAAAAAAAAATTTATATATTTTTTGGGGATATTTATTATAGCAAAAAGTTAAAAATATTGAATTTTTTTCAAAATTGTCGCTCTATTTTTGTTTATAGCGCAAAAAATAAAAACCACAGAGGTGATCAAATACCACCAAAAGAAAGCTCTATTTGTGGGAAAAAAAGGACTTAAATTTTGTTTGGGAGCCACGTCGCACGACCGTGCAATTGTCAGTTAAAGCGATGCAGTGCCAAATCGCAAAAGGGGCCTGGTCTTTATGCTGCGTATTGGTCCGGGGCTTAAGTGGTTAAGAGAGAGAGAATAGACTTCTTCCTACACTCTAGGGTGAAGAACCAATGGAAAGAGGTAACTCGCTGCAGGACCCAAAATAGATAACACCGCTCACCCTCTTCAACAAGGAGGATACTGGGCATGTGGCATGGTGTGTCCCACTTGCTAGCGGAGGTAAGCAAGCAAGGGATCTGTGTGCTACACTTATTAATGCCAGATGCATCTTTAGGCAATTCTGTGCACAGCTGAACTACTTACACTCAAAACCCACTGGTTTAAATGGGTCACATTCACAACATGTGTCAGGAGAGTTACCCGTGGACCTGGCACAATGGGCAATTTCCAATATGGCCATGCCCGTTTGAGCAAAAATGCGCGCACATGTATTGAAGAACGTGCGCACGCACATATGTGCATCATCGTGTAATGCACGACAGATTCTGACACCATTTGGCATTTAAAAGAGTGACTGTTGCACATGGATTTTGCTGACTGGCCTTCAGCTTTCTGCTTCCTGTAACCCTGTTTTGCTTATGCTTCTGGATTACCCGTTACCAACCTGGATTGCTCTTGGATACCTCTTGTCTCTCTCCTGGCTCTGACCTCGGCTCATCCATGGATCTGCTCTTGTCTCCTGTCCTGTGTATGACCCCAGCTTGTCTGACCGCGTCTCTGATCTTCTGCCTGCTGATCGCCGGTTCTCTGACCTTTGCTACCGTCCCTGACTATGCCTCCTGTTTTGCTCTATCTGCTGTGATCTGTCTAGGTGCCTACCTGCTGTACCCAGCCTGCTGTACCTGCCTACAGTACTTACCTGTTGCGCAAGCCTGCAGTACCTACCTGCTATATGCAGCCTGCTGCACTTACCAATACAACCTGCTTCCTGCTGTGTGCAGTCAGCACCGTCTGCTCTCCTGGGTCCAACTGCTCTTCTCATCTGGTATCCACCTGAAGGGAGATGTCCACACCTTCATCTCTCATCTGTGGCACAGCCAGCAATCCCTGCTTCTTTGGGCTTCAAGTTCACTGTTTCCACCTTCAGGGACACCCAGCACTCAGCCACAAGGAGAGCCTTCTCAGCATTTTGGCTTCAGGACCAGGTGCGTGACCCCATGGCATTGCCCTGAGATGTCCAGCCTGTTGTATTAGTAGTGCACTGATCTGGATCTTTTAAACCTTGTCCACATGAGTGTATGCTTGTGTGTGGACTGTGTTTATCCACATTGTTTTCTTATCCTCATGGAGATGCACAGGTGTTCCGTGCATCGCCATGCAGACAGTCCCATTCGGGGCAATTGGGATGCAATGGCAGCATGGACATAGCCGCTGCTCCCAATTTGACAGCTGTATGAGTGCGGGTGTGTGGCTTATGAACACAGACATGCACCCGCACCCACCTAGTTGTCAAATTAGGAGCAGCAGCTGTGTCTGTTCAGTCATTGTGTCTGATATGTCATTCATGAGACTGCCTGCAGGGGGGGATGCACAAGACACCTGGGCATCCCCATGTAGGTATACATGGCCCTTGCACAAACGTATGCTGTAGTAGACCCATGTGAACGAAGCCTAACCATTCAAATCAATTGAACCCCCAGCATAGATTGTTTGCTTATGTTTTTAAGTATACTTGCCTTTTCTGTATGTCTTTAGGTCAATAATCTAATACTAATACTGTGACACTCACTACATCATTGCATTGTGCAGGGTCCCAGGATATTAAGTGTTTTTAAATCCATAACATGCAGTATATCACTTATAAAACAAGCCTTTTGTGACCTCTGTAGTTGCACGTACCGTGGAACAGTTCAATCCTCAAACTGCACAGCAGAAGCACTGAAGACATTCAAGTTGCATTCTTAGCAGCTCAGCTCACCCTGCTCCCAATCCCAGAGATTCTACTCTGCATATACATTAACGATTAGAAGGCTGAAAGACTGCCAATTTACTACTGGGACAAGGCAAGGTGAGCTGGGCTGCTAAAAGAATGTTCTTCTACTGTGAAATTTTAAGTTGAATTTCCCCGTAACGGCTGTAGCTACAAATGTCAGTGATAGTTTACTTTAAGGGGGTGTGTCTCTCTTTTCTCATACCTTGGTCCTGAGTGTTTATCATGGTTCATGATTACACATATATGTGACAATGGAGGAAATTGTTCACCTTGTTGTAGGGGCTGTTTACGGGTGTATACAGAGTTTGCTGTTTCATATTTTTGTTACACATGTGTAGCGGGTATTTGAATTATGTGAGGACTCTGGTGGTGTGAGGTTCCTTGGGGCCCCTGGGTGGCGCTGTTGCCTTGGGCCGGAGTTGAACTCACACCGCAAACTGTGCCTTTTTGTCCTCCCCTGGAGCTGGTACAGCGGGGCGGGGAACCCGCTGTGGCGCGAAGGGAGAGGTCATAAAAGGGGCGGAGGCCCAGGTTTTGGGAGAGAGAGTTGGAGGACATGGCCGCACCCAGGCACCTGCAGCTTGGGTGCTGGCGTTCCGGTGTTCCAGGTCTAGGCGCCCTTGGCCTAGCTGGAGCGGAGATGGAGTCCATCTCAGGCACCTTTAGCCTGGGGTGAGGTACTATGGCGGATGCCTGGGGCTCAGTACCTTCGACTGAGTTCCGCGAGGGTGGAGGAATCCGAGGGGGCCCTAATGCCTTGGGTGCCCATCTCTGAGTTTGTGAGGACTGGTGCGCAGTAACTTCTCCGAAGAGTCCGGCGCAGCATCGCTGGTGACGGAGAGGCCTCCACTTCTCCCTTGGACAAATTTCTTCCTCTGACAGGGGCAAATTGAGCGAAGGTAATTCACGTTCTATATTATCTAGTCAGTGGCAGTGACTATCCACCACTGGTGACAGCACAGTGGGCAGCAGCAAGAAGGCAAAGGATTGTGCCTCGATCTGTCCCTCATTTTCCAAAGGAGAAAGATTGTTTTATTGCTTGGCAAGAAGAATAAAACTGAGTTGTACCTACTCACTGTGTGGAACTTGGGTTACTAAGCAAAGGAGTCGGGGACGAAGGACTGGACTTGGCTCTAGGACACCTACACAAAAGCCCAATCTCTGGCCTTCACCTCCTAGTTACGGGAGGACATGCGCCGTGGTGTGTATCATCTCTCTCCCAGGTACCCCTATGGGGGGATCGGATGAACACGGACCGTCTGTCCGTGTTCATCCGATCTGCTCTGCAGACGGATAGAAAAATAGGATTTTCCTCCGTCTGCAGAATCGGAGGATTGCGGACCCGGATGAGATCGGGTGTCAGCGGATGTTCATCCGCTGACACCCGCGATCTCATAGGGACCAATCTATGTCCCTTTTTCATCTGTAAACGGATGGATAAAAAAGCGGACATACGGTCCGTACGTGTGAAAGTGGCCTAAGACATTTTTATGTATTTAATAAAACTTTGGTATTTTTATACCTTAGAGCCGGTTCACACAGGGGCGACTCGTCAGGCGACCTAGCCGCCTGACAAGTCGCGCTCCGCTCTGTACAATGGAACCGTTCTAATAGGAGCGACTCAAGTCGCTCCAACTTAGAAAAAGGTTCCTGTACTACTTTGGGACGACTTCAGGGCGACTTGCATTGACTTCAATACAGAAGTCATTTTGCAAGTCACCTCTAAAGTCGTGTGGAGATCGCCCAGCAGAGTCGCGGGACAAGTCGTGCCGCCCCTGTGTGAACCGGGTCTCACTGTGTTATATATTATTCTATTAGGAGGTTTCAGCATTTTTAAAGTCCCATTACTCTATTCTCTTTTTTTCTATTTAACCCAGGATGTGGTGCTGCACTTCGGCTGATGTACGTTATTATAAAGATAGTTTACTTTAAATCTCATTAAAGAGGAAGTAAACCCTGATGGGTTTTACTTCCTCTTTGTTCCCTGCAAAGTAAAAGCATAATGGGCTAGTATGCATTGCATACTAGTCCATTATGTGCCACTTACAAAATTAGGAAAATGTGCGCTAGTCTTAAAATGGTGAACACAAACAGCTGCTGCAAAATAATGTGCCTAACATACAAATACAATTGGAAAAAGAAAGTGAAGCGCTAAGTGTCCAAAAAATCTGGGGAGAACCCACATTTCATATGTGCAAAAAATAAATAAAATGAATATAGAACCAGTTACAGTCCTTATAAGTGTAATATATGACTAAAAATTGTCCATAACACAAAATGTGCAATCCATGAATATTAAACTGAGTTGGAACCCAAATCGATCATACACAGCTTCTTCAAAGTTATAAATGCATACAGGGGCATCTGTAGAAGTATTATTATACAATACTAGTAGGACTGGTATTTTAGCACTTCATTTATTGCCTTATTTTATTGAATTGTTATGTGATCACTTTTTATTGATGGTTTTATTCAATAAACCTTCAAAAACGTATTTACACGATTGGAGTCCTCCCTCCCTTTTTTTCCCTTTTCTCCTATACACGGTGAATCCATCACGGGGAAGTTTTTGGCCTATATTGGCCCTTTCTAGGATCTGAACAATCTTTGTTTTACGGGTCCATTTTACAACATCGGTGGCATCATCGTGGTGGTGAGTTCCTCAGAGAGGAGTTCTGCCTTGATTCGGGATATGGTGATCGCGATCAACACCGCTTGAGTCCGGACTTCGATCCAGGATCCCAGAGGTGGAAAATCTCCAGACAAGTTGCAGAGTTTGCCCCGTTGAGTTCTCATGCCTTTTCGACCCACTGTCGCTGACAAGTGGATCCACTGGCTCTGGTAAGAGTACCCTATGCATTTATAACTTTGAAGAAGCTGTGTATGATCGATTTGGGTTCCAACTCTGTTTAATATTCATGGATTGCACATTTTGTGTTATGGACAATTTTTTGTCATATATTACACTTATAAGGACTGCAACTGGTTCTATATTCATTTAAAAAAAATTTTTGCACATATGAAATGTGGGTTCTCCCCAGATTTTTTGGACACTTAGCGCTTCATTTTCTTTTCCCATTATGTACCACTTACCTGGAGAAGAAGCCCGCAATGTCACAGCTGTCCCTGCTGTTTGATCACCTCCATCTTTAACCCCTCTTCTTTCCGGGGCCGTGGACTCCGGCTCTGCTGCTGGCGCGTGACGTCACTCCCACGATCGTGCCCCTTATTCAGTGCGCATGCGCTGATGATGTCGGCGCCGGCGTATATGGCGAATATCTCCTAAACCGTACACTTGTAGTGCAAAGTGGATTTGCCTTTTGTAAATAACCCACTTAGAGCTTTGGGGAGAAACACGTAAACACTACAGATATACAGTATATGTGCTTAGTTCAAATTTCATGACCGGGTTTACAACCACCTTAAGTAACATTTTGCTGGTGGTACAGAAGCCTCCTGAAAAAAATATATATACTTGAATGTCCATAACCTGAACACAGGTTCACTTTAAGTCACCTTGCTGTTATGCTGTTATGCATTATGATGTTTTGGTTAAAACCAAACATGTGCAATTACATATCATATATCATATTATCAGAAATTTCTGGAGTCCTTGATGAGAAATCCTTCTTTACATTTTTAGCATCTGCTATCTTCCTGGCCTCAGTCAAACCACTTACCATGCAATGAAATGTTACAGCACAGATTGGATCCTTGTTTTTTGCTATGGTAGAATATAGTCACGTTGCTTCAGGCCACTTTCACACAGGTGCTTTTAAACTGCCAGTAAAAACACTTTTCAGGCGCTTTTGAAGAGCTTTCCATTCATTTCAATGGAGATGGGAGTTTTTCACAGCCCTGCCAGCACACTGCCCCAGTGTGAAAGCATTCATTGATTTTACTGGAAATACGTTTTTGTGAGCTTTTTAGGCGCTGTTTTTAGCGTGAAAGCGCCTGAAAAGAGCCTTAGTGTGAAAGTGGACTAACGTGCAGTCTAAGTGAGTTCCCAGCAAGTAGGGATGGGCAGGCCAAAATTCTACAGTAGTGCCCGAAAGCCTTTTAAGGAGCTGGTGGGTGACTAACTTTCAGTCCACCTAAAGCAAATCTTTAAATTCTTGGTTTTCATAAGTTTTACTACACTTTATCATATATTTTAGTAGAGAATTTTTGGCTAATTGAATTAACACCAACAACAAAAAAATTTCTAACATCTTTTCTGTGTATAGTTTGTTAGTAGGATGGACAAAACTCAATGCTAAATCCCACTTTCACGTCAGATGGAAAAGATAGTGCACACCAGGTGCTGTTACAAGGTATATTCATCTAGCATCTATCTCACAGTACGTATCGAAATTGGCACTAAAAAAGACGGCGATGGTTCCGAGACACATTGTAATGCTAACAGATTTTTGCCAAAATGTGCTGGGCCATTGGTCCAGAAGATTCAATAAGTACATTAGTTATGTCACACTCTGCTAGGTGACAGATAGGGAGAGCATCAGCTTGTGTTCCCTCTGTTTGTGTTTATCATGACAGCAGTGAGCAGGCCACGTGAAGTAGCTTTTGTCATTGGTTGTAATTGTGAAGCTTGGAAGTCAATAAGACTTAGTAAAAGGCTTCATGCTGGTAAGACACGCTGACAGTGCATATTGCACTAAATCATGGCAGTTTTCTCTTGACAGTGTATATTGGCACTTCAGGCTGGCAGCCTGCTCCCACTGTATGCTGACACTGTACTGTGGAACTAGCTTTTATTTGCTTATGCTGTATTCTAGACAGTATGCTGGCACATAATGCTGGTGCTGGACTCAGCCATAGCCAGCTACCCTCAGTCTCCTTTTAAATAGGAACTATGCCACTATACATATCATGTTTTTTGCTATTGCATATTTCTACTTTTTTTTTTTAAATCAACAATACTACATTTCTACTTTAATCAATATTGCAACAGGCTAGTCCAGAGGTAGGCAACCTGGGGCCCTCCAGCTGTTGTGGAACTACATTTCCCATGAGGCATTGCAAGGCTGGCAGCTACAATTACTCCCAGAGGCATGATGGGACTTGGAGTTCTGCAACAGCTGGAGGGCCCCAGGCAGTGGAGTATTTAGGTTTTGTGCTGCCCTAGGCCTGACTAAATTCATGCACCCCCTAATTTAAATACGACCTACCCTTCCTGTCAAGCCACACCCCTTCCTATTTAAGACCTGCCCTATCATCTGTAAACCACACCCCTTCCAGACCCCCGCCCCCTGCATCTCCCCCCCCCAGCAGCAAAATTCCCCCCTTTCAGCACAAATCTTCACCCTCATATAACCCCTTCCAGTACGAATCCCCCTTCTCAGCACAAACCCTTACCTCAACCTCCCCTTTCCCAGCACAAATCCCCCCTCTTAGCTTAAATCCACCCCCATATCTCCCTTCCAGCATAAATACCCCTTTAAGCACAAATATTTCCCTATCACCCCCTCCCAGCATAAATCCTCTCCCCTCTCCCCTTGCCAGCATAAATTCTCCCTCCCAGCAAAAATCCTCCCCATCTCCCCCTCCCAGCATAAATTCCCTCTCTCATCCAAAATCCTTCCCCATATTCCCCTCCCAGCATAAATTCCCCACCCCAGCAAAAATCCCCCCCCCATCTCTCCCTCCCAGCATAAAATCTCCCTCTCAGCAAAAATCCTCCCCCATCTCCCCCTCCCAGCCAAAATCCTACCCATCTCCCCCTCTCAGCATAAATTCCCCCTCTCATCACAAATCCTTCCCCATCTCCCCCTCCCAACATAAATCCCCCCTCCCAGCAAAAATCCCCCCCTCTGTTGTGGAATTTTATCTGTTGTGGAATTTTAGGCTGCTGTTTGCAGAGCACACAGCCTATAATTCCTGTGCTATCTAAGCACACATCAGATTTAATCTTTTTGAAGTAATGCTATCGTTAAATTAAGTTTGCTAAAGTCCACTCACCGTTCATCCCCATTCATTCAAGGAAACCACCAACACAGGTCTTCTTATCAGGCCATTCCAGCAAAGACTCTGTTAAGCCGACGCCTACTCATAGGCTTTTATTAAACTCAAAAGATCTCAAGACAGAAGGTGATTGGCTGCAGCAACCAATCCCCTCCCCATGGGCGGGAACCTCATAGGATGTTCCCTCACATGAAAATGACAACACTTGGACATTCCTTCCAACAGGATATGTCATACATGAATATAATAACGTAAGATGGCTTAAGTTACCGTTGATAGGAATTCCTATTCTGCGCTATTCCATAGAATAACGCATAACAAGATTATACTATTATTGAATGGGGGAGGGAGGCTATCTGCAGATGCACGCTACGAATTCCAACCAATGTTGATCAGGCACAGCCGAGACAAGAGCGCGCATCTGCCCATAACCAATGATGTCATTGCAGAGCGAGCATATCCCCTCCTTAACGATCGTCCATGCTAATGCACAGAGGGCCCCCGTTGGCGGACACATCCGCACCCTGCAAACATCACACTCCAACCTCAAAACGTTTTCCCCTATCAGACGGGATTCAACCAGCCTCAGACCACCCCAATCAGCTCTTTTAGAGCGGGTTGCGGAAGTACTAACACTGGGTGACACTATGACAATACATATTAAATACATCTCCATAAAAATCTCCACAACAGTCCTCCCTTTTTTGTCATATGCACCCTATGTGTCCCTCGATGAGAGTTGATCTGCTTCTTACACCTGGAAATCAATCAGTTATTAGTCCATAAAAAGGAAAACACGGCTTGACATGTAGACTCTACTCTTCAGGGGCATGACTTATAAAGGAGGACACGACATGGTGAGCTGTAGTAATCGCTGATCCGTCTGTGATTCTCTGTCTTGTATGTGGGTCCGGCTTCGGGGCGTCTCATCAAGGAAACTCTGGTCACGCGTCAAATCAGGCAACAGGAGCCTCTCGTCACGACATAGAAAGAATAGAAATAAAACTACATGAGTATATATATTCCCACTTTCTTTAACCACGATCCGCTGTAAAATAAAAAATTAGATCCCCAAAGATTCCCAGACCCTTAAAAAAAGGACTCCCAACCTTCACTTAGCTACAGCTCTGGCTTCAACAATTACATGAAGAACCCTATCCTTAACGGATGAGAATTGTTCAATTGTATCCCAAGCCTGAGCCGCCCCCACCTTGTACTGCAGGACCCCATGCCCAGACCTGGTCGGGATTGGTGAACAAATCCCTTCTAGCTGTCCCTGCCATTCTTAATTTCCTGCGCCATCAGATCCTCGCGATCAGCCGCGACCTAAAATGTTGGGACAGCTTCACCATCGCACATGAACCTCTTGCTTTGGGGGAATAACCTTTATAAGCTGCAGATCCACATAAACACCAAACTAAAGTTCAAACACACTTGTGGGCTGCCTAGATACCCAAACCGACAAGAGACAGAGCCATTAAAACTAAAACCAATTTTACCCTCTAAAAATACATCGTTAGATTCCATTGACAAGTGTCTGTCTGGAGTCTTCACTAGTTTGTCAAAACTCCTCATACCCATAATAACATCATAAATGTCATGTACCGCTGTCATCGCTGGGGACTAAAACTCCTCATACCCATAATAACATCATAAATGTCATGTACCGCTGTCATCGCTGGGGACTAAAACTCGGTGAAGACTCAGAACAGACCATCGGTCCTGTTCGCTTTCTGAGCTAGTCAGGACATACACTTTACATAATAACTTGGGATTTTTTTCACCGTTACCCTTGCTAAAATTTACTAAACAACAAAAATATAAATAAACAAAGATACTCCTCATTCTTTGGTGTGGTTGAGCCGCTTCTTGCAGTGGCTGGCGTGGTCTCATCCCTCAAGCTTCTTTACAACGACCCAGTCACCTGGTTGGAAAGAATGTAAACTGATTATTAAGTCAGGGTCCGGGAGGGAATCGTGAAAACCTTTTGGTGGACATTTTGAAGTTCATGTCACAACGATCGCACCCACCCCATCAGCCGAGAATATAAGTGACAGCTAATGAGGAGAGTACGACCCTGATTTTGATTGACCTCCAAACAACCCTCATATGACAATAACCCAGACATCGGGACTGTGGTCACTGCATAACCTGTGCGTGGCTTACAATACCTGAAACCATTGACAAGGTTCTTAGCCTCTGGGATGAGAACCTACTTCACCAGACTGCTGCTTGCCGATTCAAATTCTATTAAAGAAAGACCGTCTTGGCACAAACTTGGTTAGAATTACAGAGGTCATTATTAGTTTGAAAAAAAAACTGTCACTCTTACATTTATCACTCTCCCCCCTTTTCTTCCTCATTACAGACTGAAGGAAGAAATGCGTGGTGCAGGAAAAAAGAAACAATGAAA
Organism: Rana muscosa; assembly: GCA_029206835.1. Classification (NCBI taxonomy): domain Eukaryota; kingdom Metazoa; phylum Chordata; class Amphibia; order Anura; family Ranidae; genus Rana; species Rana muscosa. The sequence continues at coordinate 120,580,859 of CM055123.1, read as the reverse complement.
TAGCCTATGATACTTTTACCGCCTTAGACTCATATTTATCCATATGTACCGCTGTCTACATACACCTGTTCTCTGTGTACAAACTCCTTGGACCTGAAAAATACTTATAAGCAAAATCATTACTCTATCCTTCATATTTAACCTGCAAAGAATGGTAAAATAATAATGACATTCCTGTACATTGGTAAATTGTCAATGACATTCTTTCAAAACCGATTCAAACAAAACCCTTTGTAACCCTTACTTTTCCCGTTCCTACAAACATACAACAGCCGCGACGCATTGAAGGATCGCCGCGGTAAATTCGAACATATTCACGTTACTACATACAAACATTCCGATACAAACGTGGGGGAAATACTTCCCAGGTTCCAAAACCACAAATGACAAAAAAACAAAAAACAGCCAGAATTCTACCTTCACTCTTTCAGCAATAGAAAAAAATACAATGGGAATATGAGAGCAGCTAGAGAAGCTTGCATGGACCAGCCATACAAAGTTCAAACAAACAGGCATGAGACAACACCTCCATCAACACTCATTATTACAGATTTCTGAAGCCGCAGCTCAACTACATCCATTCCAGAGGGATACCCAAAATAGTATCCTTGGACCACCTATGTTAATCTTTTTGGGGTTCAAAGGCCTTTGCCCCAAAACTAGGCTTTGTGCACTGTGTGACCGTCTGACTATGGGAAGCCTCCATTCCTTCCCTTTTCACAGACCTCCTTGTGTCCATGGCGATTCGAATCGGCTTATCGTCTTAAACCTGCGTCCAGGTTAAACCGTTGCACCCATTTCGGAGATCACCGCCCGGTGTCTTCTTATACGGTGAATTGCAGAACTACAACCACTATATGGTCAAGTCCTCCAACTAGAAACCCTAACCGAGGCGTCAACACTATGGCTTGTTGTCCCAACACTTTTGGAACTACAGCAACAACCACAGATCAACCCCCGAATTAGGCCTCTACCCCTCACAGTGTATGCATACACAAGCGTTTTCCGCTATACACCCATACACTGCGTTGTCAGACTAAACCACACAGAACAATTACGCCAGTTTACCACCTGCAGAACAATGTGGCTTCTCTCTGTATCTAGATGATAAAATAATGGTGCTACCCCCTGTTTTTCTCTCTACCCAAAACTGTATTACAGTACAAAACCTCACAAAACTGGAACAAAATATAAAACACTTCCAAACGCCAAAATGCTTTCCATTTTCCTTCCAAACACAAATCTCATTTCTCACCTTTAAAAACCCCCAAGCTCCTCCCACTAACTTTCTGCCGATATATAAATGCTGAAAAGAAACTTCCGGTTATGCTCAGCTCTTAAAAAAACCAAACTGGTTTATTTACATATCAATTGTTCAGGAAGAGGGAGGGGGAGGGGGGAGCCCAGCCACATTGCTGTGTCTATCAAGACTCCAAAAAAATCCATGGCTACACATTATATATTTCAACAATTTAAAACCTTGTCAAGAAGATGGTGGAATAAAACCCCCCTTTGCAAATGGGAGGGTCCTGACCCAAACATCCCCTGCAAGCAAAACCACAAGTTGACTCAAATACAAAACTCCTGCAAAAAGATGGCTCTAGGGGTTTCGACCAAAACCCCCACTCCTCCTCTACAGGCTATACAATACTAGCTTCAAAACATATGAATTGCCTTCTGGGAAGGAAATATTTAAACATAAAAACACATCATTGTACAAAAACTCTGTTAGTCTTACAATCCATCAAAATTCAGTGTAAAGTGAAGTTTTTCATATACTGCAAAGCCAGCCGACCCTGCAATAGCTCACATCTACTTAAATGAAAACAGAGAAATCCCCCCTCCTAACACCATCTGCATGGAGTTTGCATGTCCTCCCTGTGTCTGCGTTGGCCTCCTCCCACACTCCAACTGCTGGTAGGCCAGCCAGATCCCATCCATAAATAGGCCCCAGCATGTGCGTGTGTCCGCAAGCACGTTGTGGCCCCTCAGGGTAAGACCGCGCTATTTTAAGATACCTCTCAACTCACCTCAAAAGGTGATGCTTACAAAAACAGTTTAAAACAGTTTTAACCAGCGAATTCAACATTAAACAAAAACAGCCTCTCAGTATGTCACACTGGTGTCTCACTACTCTCCACAGCAGTGCACAGGTCAAACTGTAAACGCATAAAACATAAGAAAACTGCGCCGATCAACAAATGCCAATACAGCATATTCAGGAGTCGTGTTTGCCAAACTGGAACTTCCTATCTCAAACTGTAAACGTCTCTCAAAATGGCCGACAAGCCAGGACTACAAAATGGTGGATGACCCACCACAGCACCTCATGGACAACAAAAATTGCGCCATTGACGCATGCAATTTTTTCCCGCCAATAACCCGCATGGGGCGTCACAATGAACACCACATGGGTTCCCCCACACAAAGACAAACACAAATGGCCTCCAGCAGGTTAAAAAGGCCGCACTACCCAATTCGCACTAAACATCAAAAACTGAGAAATTCTATCAGCAACATAGCTGACGAATGCCACATGGTATAGTGCCCAAAAGAAAGGTGTCTAGCCTGTGAGTATCATATAAGGGAAGGTGCCAAGAAAAACTGTGCCTCAAAATGGCAGACAAACCTGCAAGGCTAACAAAAACCAAGAATGGCGCCATTGCTTTTTCCCGCCAAAACCAGCATCTCTTTAAAAGAAAATCAAAAATGTTTTTCTCCACAAAGACTGACTACACCATTGAAACTTTTCTAAATTATCATCAAAATCCACTGAAAAAGGTGTCAGCTACACTCTACAAGGACCACATGTACACTTACAAACTTAGCCTCCCTTTGGCCAACTAAACAGCACATTCAATAAATGTGAGTTACATGACAATATTAAAAACATATTCATTTCTCTAAGTTCATATACTCTGAGATATTCACCACGTCTCTACCTAAAGTTCACACACACAGTGGCCTCAGCTTCCATAACAAGCCATTGCAGAGACATACTGTTGTCTGCCTTCTAGCAATGCCTGGCCACTTGGATATGCGGCGGGAACTTTCAACTCAAAAACCAAACACTTAATATTTTTACACTTATGGGGACATGTGTCTTTGTCCCCTATAAAGGCAAAAATCACAATCTATTCATTTCTATTTTTCATAGAAATCACAAACACCACACACATACAGTATATTGTTGCTTGTACATCTGCTCAGAGTGTCTTTCCCTCAGGGCACAGCCCCTGCAACACAAAACAGTGGGCAAGCCCTTCCCCCATTCAAGCACATGGCAGACAAACAATCTACTTACAAACTTCTCAGTGCACGAAATACCACAGCTATACCTTCATTTCATACACAATATACAGTCTATATTTCTCGCTTAGTTACACTCTTACAGCCCACAGTTTCCATCAGATCATCTCTCAGGGCCCTCCCACTACAAAACTCCTGCATGCTATTTACAGAAAGTCACCAACTTTCACCATTGTAACTGAGATGCTGGCAGCCCCACCCCCACTAAACCTCATGGCTCAAGGACCAGAACAATGCAGCAGCCATTGCTGGCAGCCAACTGCTCAATAGATCGCACGATCTAATCACACAGGCACATGCAGGCATACCCACACACAATCAAATTCACAGGCATACGATCCATGACAAAATCACACACACACATACGATTCGCAGACATACACACGCACACATACACACGCTGCAAACTTGAAGCATTATTTCAAAAAGACAAAAAAATGTTCTTTTAAAGAGTAGAGCCCCCCACATCGGAACGTAGATCCACACTTCCCCCCATCTCGATCCGATGTCCAAAGGGACTCCATCTATTCCCAAAATCCTGGCCCGCCATCTGTTGTGGAATTTTATCTGTTGTGGAATTTTAGGCTGCTGTTTGCAGAGCACACAGCCTATAATTCCTGTGCTATCTAAGCACACATCAGATTTAATCTTTTTGAAGTAATGCTATCGTTAAATTAAGTTTGCTAAAGTCCACTCACCGTTCATCCCCATTCATTCAAGGAAACCACCAACACAGGTCTTCTTATCAGGCCATTCCAGCAAAGACTCTGTTAAGCCGACGCCTACTCATAGGCTTTTATTAAACTCAAAAGATCTCAAGACAGGAGGTGATTGGCTGCAGCAACCAATCCCCTCCCCATGGGCGGGAACCTCATAGGATGTTCCCTCACATGAAAATGACAACACTTGGACATTCCTTCCAACAGGATATGTCATACATGAATATAATAACGTAAGATGGCTTAAGTTACCGTTGATAGGAATTCCTATTCTGCGCTATTCCATAGAATAACGCATAACAAGATTATACTATTATTGAATGGGGGAGGGAGGCTATCTGCAGACGCACGCTACGAATTCCAACCAATGTTGATCAGGCACAGCCGAGACAAGAGCGCGCATCTGCCCATAACCAATGATGTCATTGCAGAGCGAGCATATCCCCTCCTTAACGATCGTCCATGCTAATGCACAGAGGGCCCCCGTTGGCGGACACATCCGCACCCTGCAAACATCACACTCCAACTTTCAAAACGTTTTCCCCTATCAGACGGGATTCAACCAGCCTCAGACCACCCCAATCAGCTCTTTTAGAGCGGGTTGCGGAAGTACTAACACTGGGTGACACTATGACAATACATATTAAATACATCTCCATAAAAATCTCCACAACACCCTCCCAGCATAAATTCCCCCTCTCATCACAAATCCTTCCCCATCTCCCCCCTCCCAGCAAACATCCTCCTCCATCTTTCCCTCCCAGCATAAATCCCCCCTCTCATCACATATCCTCTCCCATCTCCCCCTCCCAGCATAAATATCCCCCCTCATAACAAATCCTCTTTCATCTCCCCCTCTCAGCATAAATCCTCACTTTCAGAAAAAAAACCTCCCTCATCTCAAACCTGTGCCTCATCTCCCCTCCCAGTACAACCCCTCCCCCCAAGATCCTTCTCCTGTTCTGTAAGAGCAGCCTGCTCTGCTGGGACTTGTAGTGCCCTAGACTACAGGGGACTGAAAAATGGCAGCCCACTCTGTTGGGACTTGTAGTGCCCTCTGCTGGGGTGCTGAGATATGGCAGCCTCCTATACTGAGACTTGTAGTGTCCTAGACTAGGGGGGACTGAAGAATGGCAGCCCACTCTGCTGGGACTTGTAGTGCCCTCTGTGGGGGACTGAGGATTCCTCAGCCTCCCAAAGTCTAAGGCACTACATGTCCCAGAATAGGAGGCTGCCATAGCTCAGCCCCCCACAGAGGGCACTATAAGTCCCAGCAAAGCGGGCTGGCACCAGTCCTCCAAACACAGCATGAGGAAACTGCACAGCCTTCCACCCACTGACACTCACTCCTTGGCTGCCATACACTCCTCTCCACTCTCCCCTTACAATGGTGTCCTACCTGAGTCTGGGTGGCATGTCGTACTGCATGGTAGGGCAGTGGGCAGGATTTCCTGATGTCTAAAGACAAATCCCGGCTCCCAGACCCCAGCGCAGCACACAAGGCTGCAGAGCACTCCGCCACTGGTCAGGCACCTCAGTGGCTGTGGGCGACGGATGCGGTAGGCTGTATCTGAGCGGGAGGAGGCTGCAGGAGTCGGAACTCGGGAGGATGGGTCGGGGGGATGTTTTTGTGCGGGGGGGTGTTTTCACGCAGAAAAGCCGCCCCCGCAAAGTGCCGCCCTAGGCCTGGGCCTTGTTGGCCTAAGCCAAGACACAGCACTGGCCCCAGGTTGCCTACCCCTGGGCTAGTCTATTATTTGAAAGTGTCTTTATCAGGACCATTTAACCAGTTCAGCTCTCATACCTATATACCCCCATGGACTAAAGAAGTGTTTACGATTCTGCTATGAGCCTGGTTATTTAGTGATAACTCTGTAATAAGTTAAAGTGTTACTAAACCCAGGACCCTGCATTCACTATATCTGGCCTCCCACAGCACACAGATCATTGAAATGCAATTAAATTTCAGTAAATATAAACTGCTAAATACTTTTTCTCATCAGCAGTATATAGCAGTCTTGTGACTTCCATCAATGTCTAGTTAAAGCTTGTAGAAGGAGTTTTCATTCTCCTCTGACTGTCCTATGAGATTGCAGGACCTCTGGGCAGTTCTGATTGGCACCCTCCCAAGAAAAAAAAAACTCTCTAGCAATACACACTAAACTGAGCATGTGCAGAGTGCCCACAGGGCTCTGTTCTATCAGGAGTAGGGATGAGCTTCGTGTTCGAGTCGAACATACGTTCGACTCGAACATCGGCTGTTCGATCGTTCGACGAAGATCGAACGATTTGGGCCGTTCGCGCCAAATTCGAGTGACGCGAACGGCCCACAATGCACTACGCCATCGCAGTGTCATCCAGGCGCTGTGATTGGCCAAGCATGCACTGTGACCCCGCATGCTTGGCCAATCACAGCGCCGGCAGCGAGGAGAGCAATGATTGGCCACAGGCAGGATGCCTGTGGCCAATTATTGCTGAGGGTGTTTAGTACACGCCCCACACTATAAAAGGCCGCCAGCACGGCGGCCTAGTGTAGTGTGTTCCGGAGCAGGGAAAGAGAAGCATAGGCAGGGACAGTGACATTTATTTTTTCTTGCTTAACCTGGATTCCTTTAGTTTAGGGAAAGAGAAGGATAGGTAGGGAGAGTGTCAGTGCGTTTTACTGTGCGAATCCTTGTTTCTAGGGACAGGGAAGGACAGTGAGGGAATTCTCCTTGTGCTATAGTGTGCTTTAAAAAAACAGTTTTTCTAGGGACAGAAAACTATAGGTAGGGAGAGTGTCAGTGTGTTTTACTGTGCGAATCCTTGTTTCTAGGGACAGGGAAGGACAGTGAGGGAAATTCTCCTTGTGCTATAGTGTGCTTTAAAAAAACATTTTTTCTAGGGACAGAAAACTATAGGTAGGGAGAGTGTCAGTGTGTTTTACTGTGATAATCCTTGTTTCTAGGGACAGGGAAGGACAGTGAGGGAAATTCTCCTTGTGCTATAGTGTGCTTTAAAAAAACATTTTTTCTAGGGACAGAAAACTATAGGTAGGAAGAGTGTCAGTTTCTTTCACTGTGATAATCCTTGTTTCTAGGGACAGGGAAGGACAGTGAGGGAAATTCTCCTTGTGCTATAGTGTGCTTTAAAAAAACATTTTTTCTAGGGACAGAAAACTATAGGTAGGAAGAGTGTCAGTTTCTTTCACTGTGATAATCCTTATTTCTAGGGACAGGGAAGGACAGTGAGGGAAATTCTCCTTGTGCTATAGTGTGCTTTAAAAAAACATTTTTTCTAGGGACAGAAAACTATAGGTAGGGAGAGTGTCAGTGTGTTTTACTGTGCGAATCCTTGTTTCTAGGGACAGGGAAGGACAGTGAGGGAAATTCTCCTTGTGCTATAGTGTGCTTTAAAAAAACATTTTTTCTAGGGACAGAAAACTATAGGTAGGGAGAGTGTCAGTGTGTTTTACTGTGCGAATCCTTGTTTCTAGGGACAGGGAAGGACAGTGAGGGAAATTCTCCTTGTGCTATAGTGTGCTTTAAAAAAACATTTTTTCTAGGGACAGAAAACTATAGGTAGGAAGAGTGTCAGTTTCTTTCACTGTGATAATCCTTGTTTCTAGGGACAGGGAAGGACAGTGAGGGAAATTCTCCTTGTGCTATAGTGTGCTTTAAAAAAACATTTTTTCTAGGGACAGAAAACTATAGGTAGGAAGAGTGTCAGTTTCTTTCACTGTGATAATCCTTGTTTCTAGGGACAGGGAAGGACAGTGAGGGAAATTCTCCTTGTGCTATAGTGTGCTTTAAAAAAAAATTTTTTCTAGGGACAGAAAACTATAGGTAGGAAGAGTGTCAGTTTCTTTCACTGTGATAATCCTTGTTTCTAGGGACAGGGAAGGACAGTGAGGGAAATTCTCCTTGTGCTATAGTGTGCTTTAAAAAAACATTTTTTCTAGGGACAGAAAACTATAGGTAGGAAGAGTGTCAGTTTCTTTCACTGTGATAATCCTTGTTTCTAGGGACAGGGAAGGACAGTGAGGGAAATTCTCCTTGTGCTATAGTGTGCTTTAAAAAAACATTTTTTCTAGGGACAGAAAACTATAGGTAGGGAGAGTGTCAGTGTGTTTTACTGTGCGAATCCTTGTTTCTAGGGACAGGGAAGGACAGTGAGGGAAATTCTCCTTGTGCTATAGTGTGCTTTAAAAAAACATTTTTTCTAGGGACAGAAAACTATAGGTAGGAAGAGTGTCAGTTTCTTTCACTGTGATAATCCTTGTTTCTAGGGACAGGGAAGGACAGTGAGGGAAATTCTCCTTGTGCTATAGTGTGCTTTAAAAAAACATTTTTTCTAGGGACAGAAAACTATAGGTAGGAAGAGTGTCAGTTTCTTTCACTGTGATAATCCTTTTTTCTAGGGACAGGGAAGGACAGTGAGGGAAATTCTCCTTGTGCTATAGTGTGCTTTAAAAAAACATTTTTTCTAGGGACAGAAAACTATAGGTAGGAAGAGTGTCAGTTTCTTTCACTGTGATAATCCTTGTTTCTAGGGACAGGGAAGGACAGTGAGGGAAATTCTCCTTGTGCTATAGTGTGCTTTAAAAAAACATTTTTTCTAGGGACAGAAAACTATAGGTAGGAAGAGTGTCAGTTTCTTTCACTGTGATAATCCTTTTTTCTAGGGACAGGGAAGGACAGTGAGGGAAATTCTCCTTGTGCTATAGTGTGCTTTAAAAAAACATTTTTTCTAGGGACAGAAAACTATAGGTAGGAAGAGTGTCAGTTTCTTTCACTGTGATAATCCTTGTTTCTAGGGACAGGGAAGGAAAGTGAGGGAAATTCTCCTTGTGCTATAGTGTGCTTTAAAAAAACATTTTTTCTAGGGACAGAAAACTATAGGTAGGAAGAGTGTCAGTTTATTTCACTGTGATAATCCTTGTTTCTAGGGACAGGGAAGGACAGTGAGGGAAATTCTCCTTGTGCTATAGTGTGCTTTAAAAAAACATTTTTTCTAGGGACAGAAAACTATAGGTAGGAAGAGTGTCAGTATCTTTCACTGTGATAATCCTTGTTTCTAGGGACAGGAAGGACAGTGAGGGAAATTCTCCTTGTGCTATAGCGTGCTTTAAAAAAACATTTTTTCTAGGGACAGAAAACTATAGGTAGGAAGAGTGTCAGTTTCTTTCACTGTGATAATCCTTGTTTCTAGGGACAGGGAAGGACAGTGAGGGAAATTCTCCTTGTGCTATAGTGTGCTTTAAAAAAACATTTTTTCTAGGGACAGAAAACTATAGGTAGGAAGAGTGTCAGTTTCTTTCACTGTGATAATCCTTGTTTCTAGGGACAGGGAAGGACAGTGAGGGAAATTCTCCTTGTGCTATAGTGTGCTTTAAAAAAACATTTTTTTCTAGGGACAGAAAACTATAGGTAGGAAGAGTGTCAGTTTCTTTCACTGTGATAATCCTTGTTTCTAGGGACAGGGAAGGACAGTGAGGGAAATTCTCCTTGTGCTATAGTGTGCTTTAAAAAAACATTTTTTCTAGGGACAGAAAACTATAGGTAGGGAGAGTGTCAGTGTGTTTTACTGTGCGAATCCTTGTTTCTAGGGACAGGGAAGGACAGTGAGGGAAATTCTCCTTGTGCTATAGTGTGCTTTAAAAAAACATTTTTTCTAGGGACAGAAAACTATAGGTAGGAAGAGTGTCAGTTTCTTTCACTGTAATAATCCTTTTTTCTAGGGACAGGGAAGGACAGTGAGGGAAATTCTCCTTGTGCTATAGCGTGCTTTAAAAAAACATTTTTTCTAGGGACAGAAAACTATAGGTAGGAAGAGTGTCAGTTTCTTTCACTGTGATAATCCTTGTTTCTAGGGACAGGGAAGGACAGTGAGGGAAATTCTCCTTGTGCTATAGTGTGCTTTAAAAAAACATTTTTTCTAGGGACAGAAAACTATAGGTAGGAAGAGTGTCAGTTTCTTTCACTGTGATAATCCTTGTTTCTAGGGACAGGGAAGGACAGTGAGGGAAATTCTCCTTGTGCTATAGTGTGCTTTAAAAAAACATTTTTTTCTAGGGACAGAAAACTATAGGTAGGAAGAGTGTCAGTTTCTTTCACTGTGATAAAGGGATTTTTATAACAGCTTACCTGTAAAATCCTTTTCTTGGAGTACATCACGGGACACAGAGCGACTTAGTCATTACTAATGGGTTATATAGTTTACCTTCAGGTGTTGGCACTGGCCAATTCCAAACCGGAAGTACCCTCCCCTATATAAGCCCCTCCCACCCGGGAGCACCTCAGTTTTGTAGCCAAGCAATAAGTGTCCCAAAAAGAGGGGTGGGAGCTCTGTGTCCCGTGATGTACTCCAAGAAAAGGATTTTACAGGTAAGCTGTTATAAAAATCCCTTTTTCTTTTTCGTACATCACGGGACACAGAGCGACTTAGTCATTACTAATGGGACGTCCCAAAGCAATGCCAAATGAGGGGGGGGTACATAAGCTGGGCGCCATCAGGCATGAGGATCTTTTGCGGCCTGCAACACACTGCGCCCAAAGGCGACATCCTCCTGACTTCTAACGTCTACCTGATAGAATCTAGTAAACGTGTGTACCGAAGACCATGTTGCGGCCTTACATACTTGAGCCAGGGAGGCCTGGTGATGCACTGCCCATGAAGTTCCAACCGCTCTTGTGGAGTGCGCCCTAACTTTGAACGGAGGCGGTCTCTTTCTCAAGCCATAGGCTTGTATTATGACCTGTCGAATCCACTTGGCTAAAGTAGATTTTGATGCTGCCTGACCCCTTCTGGGGCCTTCCGGCAGAACAAACAAAGAATCCGTTCTGCGAATCTGAGCAGTGGCTTTTAGATAAGCTTTAACTGCTCTTACCACATCCAAAGAATGTAATAACTTTTCCTCTACTGAGCTAGGTTTGGGGAAAAAAGAAGGAAGAACCACATCTTGGTTCAAATGAAACCTCGATACCACCTTAGGAAGAAAGGCTGGATGAGGACGTAATACTACTCTGTCCTTATGGACAACCAGATATGGCTCCTTACAGGACATAGCTGCTAATTCCGACACTCTTTTAGCCGAACAAATGGCTACTAAGAAAACCAATTTCCTGGTGAGAAGAACCAAGGAAATGTGTTGTAATGGTTCAAACGGTTGTTTCTGTAGAACCGACAGAACCAGGTTTAAGTCCCAAGGACATATGGGAATACTAACCGGAGGGCTAATACGCATCACTCCTTGTATAAAGGCTTTGACTAGTGAATGCGAAGCCAAGGGCTTTTGAAAAAATATTGACAAGGCCGAAATCTGACCCTTGATAGTACTCAAGGCCAGTTTCCTATCTACAGCCCACTGTAGGAAGTCCAGAATCCTCCCTATCATGTACTTACGTGGATGCCATTTCTTGGTCTCACACCACGTAATGTACGCTTTCCAGATCCTATAATAGATCTGCCTGGATACCGGTTTCCTGGCATTGATCATGGTAGATACCACAGAATTAGAGAGCCCTCTCTTTTTCAGAATGTGGGCTTCAATAGCCAGGCCGTCAAACCTAGGGCTGGTAAGGAAGGGTGGTATATCGGTCCCTGCGAAAGCAGGTCCGGACGAAGTGGGAGGGTCCAAGGACTCCTCACTGACATTTTTACCATCTCCGCGTACCATGCCCTTCGGGGCCACGCTGGAGCCACCAGAATCACTGGTTTCTTTTCTACCCTGATTCTGCGGAGTAATCGCGGTAACAATTGTGGCGGTGGGAATGCATATATCAGCTTGAACCGATCCCAAGGGAACACTAGGGCATCCGAGCCGCAAGCTAGGGGATCCCTTGTGCGAGACACAAACCTGTCCACCTTTGCGTTGAATCTGGATGCTAGCAGATCTACATCCGGTGTTCCCCACCGCTGGCATATTGCCTGGAAAACCTCGGGGTGAAGAGACCATTCCCCCGGGCATAATTGTTGGCGACTTAGAAAGTCCGCTCTCCAATTTTCCACTCCTGGGATGAAAACCGCAGATATGGCTGGGACATATCTTTCTGCCCACCCCAGGATGCAATTTGCTTCCTTCTGGGCTGCACGACTTTTGGTGCCACCCTGATGATTGATATATGCCACTGCCGTGGCATTGTCTGATTGAATTCTGACAGGGGACCCCTGGAGTTTGGATGTCCATGCTACTAGGGCATACCGGGCTGCTCGTATCTCTAAGAGATTGATGGGCAGGGCCTTTTCTGCTTCTGACCACCTGCCCTGGAGAGACCATTGCTCCAGCACTGCCCCCCAGCCGATGAGGCTGGCATCTGTAGTGACCACCTTCCAAGAAACCGGACTGAAGGGTTTCCCTCTTTCCAGATTCTGGGGCACCAACCACCAATGGAGGCTCTTGCGAACGGAAGGGGACAGGGACATTGGTAAGTCTAAAGCCTGAACTTTTTTGTTCCAGGCTGACAGTATGGCCCTTTGCAAATTCCTTGAATGGAATTGACCGTAGGGTACCGCTTCGAATGAAGCCACCATCTTTCCCAGCAGCCTCATGCAGAGACGTATGGATGGTTTTCTTTTTGTACCCACTAAGTGGGTCAAATTTCTTAAAGACGACACCTTCTCTGGAGGTAAGAAAATCTTTCTCTGATTTGAATCCAGCCTTAGCCCTAAGTATTCCAGACTTTTGACTGGTCTTAGAGCTGACTTGTCCCGGTTGATAATCCAACCGTGATATTCCAGATACTCGATTGTCTTGTGAATAGCTACTTCCAGCTTTTCCACTGAGTGGTCTATTAGTAGCAGGTCGTCTAGATATGCCATTATCGTTACACCCTGTGTTCTTAGATTGGCCAATAATGGGGCCAGAATTTTTGTGAACACTCGTGGTGCTGTGGCCAGACCGAAAGGTAAGGCTCTGAACTGAAAATGGCACCCTTCTACTGCAAAGCGTAGAAATTTCTGATGGGCCGGAAAGATGGGAATATGCAGATAAGCATCCCTTATGTCGATCGAGGCTAGCCATTCCTGCCCTTGTAGGGCGGTGGCCACTGATCGGATCGACTCCATCCGAAAGGTCCTGATATTTAGGAACTTGTTTAGCCCTTTTAGATTTAATATGGGCCTCACGTCCCCATTTGGTTTGGGGACTGTGAAAAGGTTCGAGTAAAACCCGAATCCGCTTTCTTCTAGGGGAACCTTCATGATTACCCCTTGGAGCAATAGTTGTTCTAGTGCCAGAAGGAGGGATCCTCTCTTTTGGGGATCTCTTGGCACGTTTGACCTCATAAATTGGGCAGGAGGAGTGCCTTTTAACTCCAGCTTGTATCCCAGACTTACTGCGGAGAGCACCCATCTGTCTCTGATGGTGTCCCGCCAGGTCTCTGTGAACAACTGAAGTCTTCCCCCCACCCGATTGAGCGGGGGCAATACTTCATGCCTTAGGGGGAGGTTTTGTACCTCTCTTGATCCAGGGCTTCTTGTTACCCTGTGATTGTCCCTGATTTCTGCCCCCTGAATTTGACCGCGGAGGCCGTCGGAACTGCTTCACAGCCGATGTGCCCGGGACTGGAGAGGTAGGCCTCTTAAAAGAAGGACTTCTACCCTTGTTCTTAACCGGTAAGAGTGAACTTTTACCGGCAGAAATTTTCTGGATATATTTGTCCAGATCTTCTCCAAATAAGCGTTCTCCATGAAATGGGAAGCTAACCAGCAGTCTTTTACAGGGAGCTTCAGCAGACCAGTTTTTGAGCCACAAAAACCTACGCATATGTACTATAGACAGCGTAAAGCGGGAGGCCTGTTGGATTGTATCCTTTATGGCGTCCACCGCAAAACACAAGGCTCTAGGCAGGTCAGCTAGGGCATGAGCCTGCTGATCTGGTAAGTCCCTTAAGACTTGTTTCAACTGATCTTTCACTGCTTGGCAGACTCCAATCGCTGCTACCGCAGGTTGTGTCACCATATTTGCTGTAGAGAAAGCAGATTTTAGTAAAGACTCCAATTTTTTATCTATTGGGTCTTTGAACATTGGAACATTATCTACTGGACATGTCAGTGATTTGTTAACAGAAGAGATGGCTGCGTCCACTATAGGGACCCTCCATTTTCTTATGAACTTATCCTCCATGGGATAGATCACCGGAAATCTCTTGGGGGGAGCAAATATTTTATCAGGATGCTCCCAATCCTGGTAAATAAGCCCTTCTAATAAAGGGTGGATTGGGAAGGAACAGACCGCCTGGGGAGCTTTTAGCGACCCCAGCGAGGAAACCGTAGTGGATGGTGGTTCCGCCAGAGGCATTTTAAATGCTGATCGGACCATGTTAGTCAGAGACTGAACCCATAATCTTTCAGCCTGAGAAGCTGAGAAAGGTTCTTTGATTCCTCTATAAGTGAATCAACCTCATCCTGATCCCCTTCAGGTAGGTCGATCTCTGTGTGGGGCTGTTCCTCCACTAACAGGCACTCTGAAGGAGGAGACGGAGATCGGACGCGCTTTTCCTGTGACAGGGAAGCAGCGATCAATGCTGTTAATCTCTCTTCCAATCCTCCCAGAGTTGAGGATAAAACCTCCTCTGTTATATATACAGGAGCAGGTGGACTGGGGACAGCCGCAGCACCAGACATTCCTGCGGGGTTTCTACGGCTACTGACCTCTGCATTCTCAGGGGAGATTGGTGCAGTGCAAGCATGCCCAATATCCTCAGAGCCCGATGGAGACCCCTTTGGCTTCCTGGAAGATTTATTTCCGGAGCGTCTGGACGACATATCCTTTAAGCACAAAGCTGAGGTATTCCCGTCGTCATACACCAATTTTTGCTGGTAATAGTCTAACACAGGTGCTGCTATATACCAGCTGGTGTCCACTAAAGTGCCTTTCTATGGGGATGCCTGCATCAACCGCCTCTGTGTGCCACTGTTTGTTGCTAGCTCTGTTTGCATGCAGCTGACACTTGTACTGTGTCTTTTAACCATGCTGGGACGCCCGCACATGCGCAGAAGCGCCGCGGCGCGCATCGAGCGTCATCCACCCGCCCCGCCCCTTTTTTTTCATAGGAGGCGCGTGCACGCGCCCGCGCGCGCGCCCGTGCGCCAATGGCGCCCTTTTCGAAAACCAACAGAGGACTAGGAGCCAGGGCCCTTTTTGCCGGAGGGCCTGTGCGGTGGATGAACGCAGCAACAGGGCAGAGGAAGTGGATTCCCTCAGAGAAACTTACCAGCTGCCTGGATCTTTTGAGTTGAGAAAACCAAAGATCCACATTTACAAGAAAAATGGACTACAGCGGCCTCTAGTGGTTTAACACAGGTACCGCGGTCCCTGTTTTTTTTTTTTTCTTGACTACTATTAAAATTTTACATTTTCAGTAGTTATAGGCAAACACAGATATTTAGCGGGAATACCGTTAGGTAACAGACAGAAAGACAAATTAGGCTTGGGGGTCCCCCAATAGAACCAAGTTCCTGAGGGCCCCCACTTACCTGATCCCCGCCGCAGGACTTTGTTTGGTCCACAAAAGTCCAAACTTCACCTATCACGGCAGGCATTGTAATTAAACCTTCAGGGACCGGGTTCCCAAGGATTCCACTCCCCTGGACCTGTATAGCACCCTGCACAGACAGCGTCTTGGTCGTGGGTATGACCAGAGCTCTGGATCCCAGGGTCCAGCCCTCCTAAGAGAAGCATTACAGGCAAAACCTTGCTCTTCTGCTGCAAGGCCCGGGTACCGACCGTTTAGCTATGAAGCTTTTTTTGGTGGGATCCGGAACAGCTTACTAAGGCCCAAAAGAACCTGTACGCAAGCCCAGTGAAAACACATGTTACTCTTTGGCCAACACCTTAGACACTGGCAAAAAACTGAGGTGCTCCCGGGTGGGAGGGGCTTATATAGGGGAGGGTACTTCCGGTTTGGAATTGGCCAGTGCCAACACCTGAAGGTAAACTATATAACCCATTAGTAATGACTAAGTCGCTCTGTGTCCCGTGATGTACGAAAAAGAAAATCCTTGTTTCTAGGGACAGGGAAGGACAGTGAGGGAAATTCTCCTTGTGCTATAGTGTGCTTTAAAAAAACATTTTTTCTAGGGACAGAAAACTATAGGTAGGGAGAGTGTCAGTGTGTTTTACTGTGCGAATCCTTGTTTCTAGGGACAGGGAAGGACAGTGAGGGAAATTCTCCTTGTGCTATAGTGTGCTTTAAAAAAACATTTTTTCTAGGGACAGAAAACTATAGGTAGGAAGAGTGTCAGTTTCTTTCACTGTAATAATCCTTTTTTCTAGGGACAGGGAAGGACAGTGAGGGAAATTCTCCTTGTGCTATAGTGTGCTTTAAAAAAACATTTTTTCTAGGGACAGAAAACTATAGGTAGGAAGAGTGTCAGTTTCTTTCACTGTGATAATCCTTGTTTCTAGGGACAGGGAAGGACAGTGAGGGAAATTCTCCTTGTGCTATAGTGTGCTTTAAAAAAAAATTTTTCTAGGGACAGAAAACTATAGGTAGGGAGAGTGTCAGTGTGTTTTACTGTGCGAATCCTTGTTTCTAGGGACAGGGAAGGACAGTGAGGGAAATTCTCCTTGTGCTATAGTGTGCTTTAAAAAAACATTTTTTCTAGGGACAGAAAACTATAGGTAGGAAGAGTGTCAGTTTCTTTCACTGTAATAATCCTTTTTTCTAGGGACAGGGAAGGACAGTGAGGGAAATTCTCCTTGTGCTATAGTGTGCTTTAAAAAAACATTTTTTCTAGGGACAGAAAACTATAGGTAGGAAGAGTGTCAGTTTCTTTCACTCTGATAATCCTTTTTTCTAGGGACAGGGAAGGACAGTGAGGGAAATTCTCCTTGTGCTATAGTGTGCTTTAAAAAAACATTTTTTCTAGGGACAGAAAACTATAGGTAGGAAGAGTGTCAGTTTCTTTCACTGTGATAATCCTTGTTTCTAGGGACAGGGAAGGACAGTGAGGGAAATTCTCCTTGTGCTATAGTGTGCTTTAAAAAACATTTTTTCTAGGGACAGAAAACTATAGGTAGGGAGAGTGTCAGTTTCTTTCACTGTGCGAATCCTTGTTTCTAGGGACAGGGAAGGACAGTGAGGGAAATTCTCCTTGTGCTATAGTGTGCTAAAGCATTCCTCATCAACCATCTTTGAAATCTTTGTTTTTTGGACAGTCAGGGAAATTGTCGTTGTGCTATTCTGTGCAAAAGCAATCATCCTCAACCATATTTAGAAATCCTTAAGTAAAGGGACAGAGAAGGATACCTGAAGGTAGCCCTTATTGCTTTTTTCCCATCTCCCTGCAGGCCATCTATTAGAATGTCTGGAAGGCAAACAAGGAGAGGCAGACAGTCAGGAGGCAATAAAAGAGGGCAAGCAGGCTCTGTGTCTGGGGGCAACAGTGCTGGTCGTGGACGCGGTGCATTGTCATCAGCACATGGCCATGGGACACGCTTGTCCTTCTTTTCGGCAGCTGGACATGTTGAGCCACATCATGCCGAAGACTTGGTAGAGTGGATGACCAAGCCCTCCTCCTCCTCCTCATCCTCTCTCACCCAGGCTCAGGGTACTGGCAAAGCAGCTGCCAAAGCGTCCTCTTCCCTGGTATCAATGTCAGACTCATCATCAGTCACTCCTTCCCTAGACCCACCATGTCCTCCTCCTGAGGAGTCCCCGAACTGTTTGAGCACAGTGTTGGGTATATGCTCCAGGAGGATGCCCAGCGTTTCGAAGGGTCTGATGATGAAACCCAGCTACAGGAAGGCAGTAGCGTGAGAGCAGACAGAGGGGATGCTCAAGAAGGACACCAATCTGGCAGTCATGTTCCAGCAGCTGCAGCATACTGCCAGATTGGCTCCAGTGATGAGGAGGGAGGGGATGATGAGGTCACTGACTCCACGTGGGTGCCTAATAGGAGAGAGGAGGAGGAGGAGGATGAGGAGGAGGCACATCTCCAACGAGGCAGGATGCCCTTTGGTGGCCAGCGTAAGGGCAGTACACCGACGGAATCACACCGCAGAGCTCCGCCTGTGCAGGGCGCTGCCTCTGCCCGTCATTCAAAAAGTTCTTTGGTGTGGGCCTTTTTTGAGGCTAGTGCATCAGATTGCACAGCTGCTGTTTGCAACATATGTCTCAAGCGTATATCGCGTGGCCAAAACATCAGCCGCTTGGGTACCACATGCCTGACCAGACATATGTTGACCTGCCATGCAGCTCGTTGGCAAGCCTACCTCAAAGACCCACACCAAAGAACAAAGCGGACCTCTCCTTGCACCGCATCAGCTGGGATCTCCAACCCCACTATAACTTCAGTCCTCTCTGAAACATGCACTGAGAGGAATGAAGGTGTAGAATTAGGTGTGTCACAGCCAAGTACTTGCGGCCACTCTGCTAGCAGTACACCGACGTCCGATTCTAGCAGGCAAATTTCCCTGCCCCAGCTGCTGGACCGTCGAAAGAAGTTCACTCCCAGCCATCCACATGCCCAGCGGTTGAATGCTAGCTTGGCTAAATTGCTAGCGCTTCAACTGCTGCCTTTTCAGTTGGTAGACTCGGCCCCCTTCCGTGAGTTTGTGCAATGTGCGGTTCCTCAGTGGCAGGTTCCCAAACGCCACTTTTTCTCACGGAAGGCTATTCCGGCTCTCTACCGGCATGTGGAAGGCAATGTCTTGGCCTCGCTGGACAGGGCGGTCAGCGGTAAGGTGCATATTACCGCTGACTCATGGTCCAGCAGGCATGGACAGGGACGTTACCTTTCTTTCACGGCCCATTGGGTCACTCTTTTGGCAGCTGGGAAGGATGCAGGACAAGGTGCAGTAGTGTTGGAGGTTGTTCCACCGCCACGCCTCCAAAATGCTACTACTGGTTGTGACACACCTCTCTCCTCCACCCCCTCCTCTTCTTCTTCCTCCATGGCCTCTTCCTGTGGTTTGTCCTATGAACCAGCGGTGCTCCGTAGCCGTTCAAGGGGCTACGCAAGTACGCAGGCAAAAAGATGCCATGCCGTGCTTGCGCTGGTGTGTTTGGGGGACAGAAGCCACACTGGGGCAGAGGTCCTGTCTGCTCTGCAGGGCCAGGCCGAGAGGTGGTTGACGCCACGCCAGCTTAAGCCAGGAATGGTGGTTTGCGACAATGGCACCAACCTCCTCTCCGCCCTCCGACAGGGACAACTGACCCATGTGCCCTGTGTGGCGCACGTCCTTAACCTGGTGGTGCAGCGGTTCTTGGGCAGGTACCCGGGCTTACAGGATGTCCTGAGGCAGGCCAGGAAAGTCTGTGTGCATTTCCGCAGATCTTATAATGCCAGTGCTCGCCTGGCTGAGCTGCAAAAGGAGTTGAACCTGCCCAAGAACCGCCTTATATGTGACATGCCCACCAGGTGGAACTCAACGTTGGCCATGCTGCAGCGGCTGCACACGCAGCAGAGGGCCATCAATGAGTACCTGTGCGACTACGGCACCAGGACAGGGTCAGGGGAGCTTGGTTTTTTTTCTCCACGCCAGTGGGGCATGATCAGGGATGCATGCACTGTCCTGGCACCATTTGAGGAGGCCACGAGGATGGTGAGCAGTGACAGTGCATGCATCAGTGACACTGTACCTCTTGTCCACCTGTTGGAGCACACGCTGCGTGGAATAATAGACAGGGCACTTGAGGCAGAACAGAGGCAGGAAGAGGAGGACTTCCTTGCCTCTCAAGGCCCCCTTTACCCAGACAGTGTTCCTTCTGTCCCACCCATCGCACAGGAAGAGGAGGAGGAGGAAGAGGAGGAGGAGGATTGTGTCAGCATGGAGGTGGAGGCTGGCACTCAGCATCATCAGCAGCAGTCTTTTAGGGATGATTTACAGTCCCAAGAAACCAGTGGACTTGTACGTGGCTGGGAGGAGGTGGCTGCGGATCATGTCGTCCTTAGTGACCCAGAGGACTCCGGAGCGAATGCCTCAGCAAACCTACGCTGCATGGCCTCCCTGATCCTGCAAAGTCTGCGGAAGGATCCTCGTATTCTTCGGATCAAGGAGAGGGACCATTACTGGCTGGCCACTCTCCTTGATCCACGGTACAAGGGTAAGGTTGCGGACCTTATGTTACCGTCGCAGAGGGAGCAGAGGATGAGACAACTCCGGGAGGCCTTGCAGAAAGGTCTGTGCAACGCGTTCCCAGAGACTGGGAGGTTACAAACTCCTGGTCCTGGACAACGAGTTGCTGAGGCTTCGGCCAGTCAAAGAAGGAGCGGTGGGGAAGGTGGCCGTCTGACCGATGCATTCAGACAATTCTTTAGTCCGCAGCCCCAAAGTATGATCGGTTCCAGCAACCATCGCCAGCGTCTGATAAACATGGTGCAGGAATATCTAGGGGCAAGGTCAGACTTGGACACCTTCCCCACCGAAAATCCTCTGGCTTACTGGGTCTTGAGGATGGATCACTGGCCAGAGCTTGCACAGTATGCAATTGAGCTACTGGCCTGTCCTGCATCCAGCGTTCTTTCGGAACGCACATTCAGTGCTGCTGGAGGATTTGTCACGGATCACAGGGTGCGCCTGTCCACCGACTCGGTTGATCGACTGACTTTCATCAAGATGAACCAGTCTTGGATCACCACCAGCTACCACACACCTGATGCTGATATAACAGACTAATTGATTTTAACATGTCACATCCCTTCAAGACTGATGCTGATGCTGAGTGCCTGTGCTGTTATGTTGACTGGCTATCCTCCTCCTCCGAGTCCTCAATGATACGATTGATGATGATAGCTTGGAAGATCATTTTTGTTTATGGGTGCCGCCACCAGTGGCTAAGGCCCAATTTTTCAGCCCCTGTTTTACAGGGGCGTGTAATTACAATTTTTTTAGCAATAATTTGCCATAGGGCTCATTGCTGTGCTCCAAGTACAGTATCTGTGAGGGGTTGGAGTGTTGTGGCACCAGTGCCTAAGGCCCAATTTTTCAGCCCCTGTTTAACAGGGGCGTGTCATTACAATTTTTGAAGCAACACTTTGCAACAGGGCTCATTGCTGTGCTCCAAGTACAGTATCTGTGAGGGGTTGTAGTGTTGTGCCACCAGTGCCTAAGGCCCAATTTTTCAGCCCCTGTTCAACAGGGGCATGCAATTACAATTCTTGATCTAATAATTCACAGCAGGGCCCATTGCTGCACCCACCAAGAGTAACTCTGAGGGCTTACAGTGTTGTGGCAACGCCACCACCACCACCACCACGAAAGGCCCAATTTTTCAGCCCCTGTTCAAAAGGGCATGTAATTACAATTCTTGATCTAATAATTCACAGCAGGGCCCATTGCTGCACCCACCAAGAGTAACTCTGAGGGCTTACAGTGTTGTGGCAACGCCACCACCACCACCACCACGAAAGGCCCAATTTTTCAGCCCCTGTTCAAAAGGGGCATGTAATTACAATTCTTGATCTAATAATTCACAGCAGGGCCTATTCCTGCACCCACCAAGAGTAACTCTGAGGGCTTACAGTGTTGTGGCAACGCCACCACCACCACCACCACGAAAGGCCCAATTTTTCAGCCCCTGTTCAAAAGGGGCATGTAATTACAATTCTTGATCTAATAATTCACAGCAGGGCCCATTCCTGCACCCACCAAGAGTAACTCTGAGGGCTTACAGTGTTGTGGCAACGCCACCACCACCACCACCACGAAAGGCCCAATTTTTCAGCCCCTGTTCAAAAGGGGCATGTAATTACAATTCTTGATCTAATAATTCACAGCAGGGCCCATTCCTGCACCCACCAAGAGTAACTCTGAGGGCTTACAGTGTTGTGGCAACACCACCACCACCACCACCACCACGAAAGACCCAATTTTTCAGCCCCTGTTCAACAGGGGCATGCAATTACAATTCTTGATCTAATAATTCACAGCAGGGCCCATTGCTGCACCCACCAAGAGTAACTGTCAGGGCTTACAGTGTTGTGGCACCAGCACCACCATCAAAGGCCCAATTTTTACTACCACCGTTCAACAATTATATGTAATTAAAATTCCTGATATAATAGTTGACAGCAGGGCGTTCCAGCACCAACCAAGAGTAACTGTGAGTGCTTACAGTGTTGTGCCAACACCAACAACTAAGGGGCCTATTTCTGCAGAGTATATACGGCAGGTCCCTACTTTCAAACATCCAACTTACAAACGACTCCTACTTGCAAACGCAAGAAGACAACAGGAAGTGAGAGGAAATCTACCCCTTGGAAGGAAAATTCTCTCCTGTAAGAATTAATATGGGAGAAAGGTGTCTCCTCTGTACTGATGCTTTATCAGCAATCCTTGTTTCAAGAAAAACACCACATTTCAAAAACAGTTGTCATTGGGACGGAAAGTGAGGTGAAATGTTCTGAACAGGGGCACAGACAGCAAAACAAATGTTACAGGGGTGATAACCCTTACCTATGTTTTCCAAAAAGTTTAAAAATAGATTTTTGGGCTGGAGCTACACTTAAACAATGTACCTGTTCAAAATTACAAACAGATTCTACATAAGAACAAACCTACAGTCCCTGTCTTGTATGCACCGCCTGTATACGGCTGTTCAGAGTATATAGGGCCTTTTTTATTTTATGTGCGGGGTTCCCCTTAATATCCATACAAGACCCAAAGGGGCTGGTAATGGGCTGGGGTAGGGGGGGGGGGGGGGTCATGGGGTAGCTATGCCATTTTTCTTAAAGATTTTCATCCATATTACCGGGACCAGACATTACATTAAAGCCGCAAGCAGTTTTAAATGGCTTTTTTTTCCTTTAGAAGTGTCATTTTGTGCAGGGACAGTTCTAAACACGGGAAACACGTGGCACTTCACAGGCATACTTTAGACACCCCCCAGGTACGATATTTAAAGGAATATTTGACTTTTTTTTTTCACTTTATGCATCATTAAAATGACTGCTCCCGAAAAACGACCGTTTTTAAAACTTCTTTTTGCATTGATACATGTCCCCTGGTGCACAACCCGGGTTCCCAAACCCTTTTTAGGACAATAACATGCATAATAGTTGTTATAATTAGCATTTTAGAATTCGAACGTTCGCATCCATTGTATTTAATAGGGTTCTAATGTTCGTACGAACTTTCGGTCCGTTCGCGGGTTCTGGTGCGAACCGAACCCGGGGGTGTTCGGCTCATCACTAATCAGGAGATGGTTTGGGGACAGTGGAAGAAGGGGAGGATCAGAGAAAACAACATTTTTTACACAATGCAGAGAATTAACCTCTTATGTTTTACAGTGAGTATAAAAAGCATGCTTTACTGCATATACACACTGATTTTACAGCTGTGGGTTTAGTAACACTTTAAGATAATAAAATAATATCGATTTTTTTGGGGACCAAATAGACTTTCTTTTTGAAATATTGTCCTGCAAAAGTTATTTTATTTTCTATGTAATCTATTATCAAAAAGGTGTAACAAAATTAAAACATGCTTTTGTTTCCATTTTGTCAGTTTTAAAATAAGTAGTGCTACGGTAGAAAAATGTATTTGTATTATTTTATCATTTGTGCCATTTATAACGACACAAATAATAATGTTTTTTGTACAAAACATGCAAAACCTGTTTACAAATTAAAACTGTTTTGCACATTCCATTTTTAAATTTACAAACCAAACAAATAAAAGTAAAGAAAAATGAAATGCTAATGGTAATAAAAAAAAAAAAAGGAATGAAAAACGATCAGGAAAATGATAGCTAATGATACAAGGGTAGGGAGGAGTTAGACGGGAATGAATAAAGTTAACTAAGGGTCACTAAGGGGTTAAATAGGAATAGTTTTTATGTAAATACTTGTTTTTAAACCTGTACTTGTTGCTTTAACTGATGCCATATGCAGAAAAAAGGTTGCACCTTTGATCATAATATAGCAAATAGAATGTAACTGATGTTACATTGTTTTCATTCAAAGACACTTGCATGCTATCTACAAGTGTCTTTTCACTTAGCAAGTCCTGGCTGCCAGGAGTTGCTGATATTAAAGGTGGGGGGCATTACCAGGGGAAGTGGAAGAGTGCATAGGAGATAAGCCTTAAGCCTCGTACACACGGTCGGACTTCAAACAAACTTTTCAGTGGATTTTTGTCCGAATGGAGTTGGCCGGGCACACCCATAGCATGACTTTTCTGCAAACTTTCCCCAAACTTTCCCAAAATCACGTGGTTTATCTGCTCTTTTCTGCTCTTTACTGCCACCTTTTGGTAAACTTCTGCTATTGTTGGTTGATTTTAACATTGGTTATGGGCATGCGGATTTGTACTTCGGACAAAAGATTTCTGTACACACGGTCGGACTTTGCACCATCGGACTTTTGTTGCCGAAAAGTTTGTCCGTTTAAAGAGCAAACTTTTGGTCCGATGAAAACCGAAAAAGTTTGTCCGATGGAGCGTACACACACTAAGATTTTTTGGAAAACTTGCTCATTTTGAAGTTTGTTGGCAAAAAGTCAGACCGCGTGTATGGGCCTTTAGAAACTTTTTTCTTGTTCAATATTTTTATTGAGGTTTAACACAGCGTACAGAAGTTGAACATTATCTGCAATATCACAAGAGCTAGTAAGAAGTATCGCATAAAAGGGTACAAACTAATCTGTTAAAACAGGCTTGGTGGAACAGTGCACTCCATTCCGAGAGCTGAAGGCTTGGTGCGGAGTGTTGTCAAGCACCCCCAGGCCCTCGATTTGGGAACAAACTGTGCTGTGAGGGGAAGACAACACCTCCAACCTTTGGGAATTTATTCAAACATTTGAAGGAAAGGAACAATATATTCTGGATTAGTAATGCGAGAAATGGTGTTAGGGTCATTGGTACAAAGCAAGTACAAGTGAAGATCAAAGGAGGCCAAGTGGCCATTCGATCGAAAATTAGGAAGGATTATTTACCTTAAGTTGTATTGGGGTAATGGGCACAGATCATATGGACTGTGAAGGCCTGACTAAACTTGTGCACCCCCTAATTTAAATATGACCCACCGCTTCCTGTCAAGGCCACACCCCTTCTGTTTAAGACCCGTCCCTGAAATTTTCTAGTGGGGACACTAGTTCTAAAGGCCTGGGGGGGGGGCAATGGATTCCCTTAATTTTCATAGATTTCCTCTCACTTCCTGTTTGGCTATGGGGCAGGAAGTGAAGGGAACTCTCAGCAATGGGACAGGGATGGTAAAAAATAAACTGACAGGGGCTATAACCCTCCCTTACTCTATCCAAAATGGAAAAAAAAAAGTGTTGCCTATAGTTCTACTTCAAGCACAAATTTCTGATAATTTTATGGAGAGGATTAAGAAGATATAACCATGCCAATGGTGCAGCAAAAAACATATAGCACAGCAAGGAAGGTTTGTGGACCAGGATGGTAGGACAGTCAAATTTAGAAGCAGCCCCCCCCCCCCACAGTTGCGGAATGGTGGCCACCCGCATACCAGAAGCAGTGCGGCCGCTTTATGGGGGCGCTAGACTAATTTTCAACCCAGTCCACCCCATAAGACTGGCGCTACACTAACGGTGGAGACTCTTTCCATGTTGCCCCCCTGCAAAGTGCTGCCCTAGGCCTGGGCCTTGTTGGCCTAGGCCAGGATACAGCGTTGCTGTGGAGGTACCTTAGAAACTTTTTGAAAGTTTTTGAGTGTATCATCAGGTAAACTCCAGGCAGTTTTAAAAAAAACAATACTAACTAATGCAGCTAAGTATTTAAGTAAATAAAATAATTACATTTTAAATTACAACATACCCTCCGTAGTAGCACTTAGATTGCATCAGGGAATGGTAGTACTCTGCCCAAATCAGGTGTCCTGCATGCACATGTGCTGACAAGGAACATAGTAATAGCAGGTGAGAGTAAAGAGATGCCTTGATCAGTTTCTTGCTGCTCCTTTCCTGTCCATTCAAAGGCTTTGGACTGGGAGATGACCTAGCTGTGTTGCTTAAAGTGGCTGTAAACACTCATATATACCCAGTAAAGTGAACAGCCGCAGATGATACACAGGGATGAAACAAATCTCCCTACATAGGTTTTACATCCATATCTGCTGTCTTTAGCTTTATATATTCTTTAGAAAGTTCAGATCGTGTTAGGAGATTTTCTCTTCCTGTTCAGCACTGCAGTGAAGCCTGAGCATACAGCCAAGACAGTTGATTGGTGGAAAGGCACACACAGAACTGTTCGCTGAATAGTACAGTACTCTGCTAATCTATTTAATATAGCAACCTCCCTAACACAAAACTCAGGCTGCTTTTATTTCAGTTGACGGAGAACTTGTCAGAAGTTATCAGGCTGATAAAAGAAGAACGGAGCAGGAGACAGCCATGGGTCATAGTGCTTTAAAGAGAGATAAGAAAACACTGCAGATTTACATGCCCAGCTCAAATTTCATGAATTGGGGTTACATCCACTTTAAGTAGTATAGACAAAAGTAAGGTCACCATACTACCTGTGTCATGTGAAAGGGCCGTGTAAATCTCAAAACTGGATGAACAGTAATACAAATACTGTTACAGGTAAAACTACTCCTGTATATGTATTTCAATGGTGTATTTAGCTGTTTGTCTGGCGTTCAGCTTTAAAGGTTCATTATAGCTGAACTCTAGACAGATACCTAAGAAAAACTATTGATGTAGTTATGCACGTATTTGTTAGGACATTGTTAATTGTATTAAAAACACAACTGGTATACAGTAAATACCTGAATATGACTTGATTTCAGCCTCTTGTATTTCCCTGTACAGTAGCACTGAGACTGGAAGGGGTAAGGAATGTTCTGCAGTGACATTAGCTGACAAGGGACATGATGACAGGAGGTATAAGCAGAGAGATGGCTTCATTAGTCTGTTCCTTCAGGGTCCAGTCACCGGTTGGGACAGGGAGGATACGTAGGTGTGTTCTTTAACTGCAGCAATGAAAAGTCAGGTCTCCAGGCTGGCAATGCTGTCTTGAAGTGTTGTGCTAATCATAGAACTGGATGCACCGACTTACAAATCCTTTGGCAGGTAAAATGGCTTCTATACAGTCATTTCACTTGAGCACTTACTGGCACTTTATGCAATCAAAAGTACTTAGCCCTTCCTGCGCCAACATGTGCATTGCAGGACTGGATGTAGGAGTAAAACTATCCAACCAAGCTCTGGATAGCAGTAAAAAATGGACATGGTTCTAATTCTGACAAACTGAGTTGTTGTGACACTATGAAAAGTAAAATGTATTGATCACACGTTGATGAATTCTAGCACAGTGTCTGGACAGTGCCTTATTTTATTTAGTGCCTGATGTATTGCATGCTAAAAGGTAAGTAGTCCTGTGCTACAGTATTGTTGGATGATGTTAGTCTCCCTAATGCTAGACCCTGCTTTTTGTGTACCAGACAAATAGCTATTCAGTCAATGGCCTTAGGAAAAGTTATGTAGGGTAGGGCACAAATCTGACATGTTGTAGTTCCTCTAGTTGCCAGTTCTGCCCCTGCTAGGAGAAAGCACCCTGGGCAGTGGCGTAGCGTGGGTTGTCAGCACCCGGGGCAAGGCAAGTAATTTGCGCCCCCCTAACCTGCGGACTCTTCGCACTCCTTGAGTCCCTTCCTACAATAGTACTGACCTACCTGATTCCGACACTGACCTACCTGTCCACTAATCTACCTGATTCCTATACTGACCACTACACTAACCTCTACACTGACCTACATGATTCCTATACCCACAACTACACTAACCTACCTGATTCTTACAATGACCACTACACACTGACCTACCTGATTCCTATACTGACCACTACACTACACACTGACCACTACACTACACACTGACCACTACACTACACACTGACCACTACACTACACACGGACCACTACACTACACACTGACCACTACACTACACACGGACCACTACACACTGACCACTACACTACACACGGACCACTACACACTGACCACTACACTGCAGACTGACCACTACACTACACGCTACACACTGACCACTACACTGCACAATGACCACTACATTGCACACTGACCACTGACCACTACACACTGACCACTACACTACACGCTGACCACTACACACCACACTAACCTACCTAATTGCTATACTGACTACTACATAATACACTATACACTACCCACAGACCACTACTCAATACACAACATACTGACCGCTACACAATACTCTACCCACAGACCAATACACATAACACACACAATACACTATACACTACTCAATACACTACACACAATACACTACATACAGACCGCTACACAATACTCTACCCACAGACCAATACACAATACAATACACACAATACACTACACACAGACCACTACTCAATACACAACATACTGACCGCTACACAATACTCTACCCACAGACCAATACACAATACACACACAATACACTATACACTACACTATACACTACACACAATACACTACATACAGACCGCTACACAATACTCTACCCACAGACCAATACACAATACACTACACACAATACACTACACACTACCCACAGACCACTACTCAATACACTACCCACAGACCACTACTCAATACACTACATACTGACCGCTACACAATACACACAATACACTACACACTATACACAATACACTACATACCGACCGCTACACAATACTCTACCCACAGACCAATACACAATACACAATACACAATACACTATACACTACATACTGACCGCTACACAATACTCTACCCACAGACCAATACACAATACACTACACACAATACACTACTCAATACACTACATACTGACCGCTACACAATACTCTACCCACAGACCAATACACAATACACTACACACAATACACTACCCACAGACCACTACTCAATACACAACATACTGACCGCTACAAAATACTCTACCCACAGACCAATACACAATACACTATACACACACAATACACTATACACTACTCAATACACTATACACTACACACAATACACTACATACAGACCGCTACACAATACTCTACCCACAGACCAATACACAATACACTATACACAATACACTACACACTACCCACAGACCACTACTCAATACACTACCCACAGACCACTACTCAATACACAACATACTGACCACTACACAATACTCTACCCACAGACCACTACTCAATACACAACATACTGACCACTACACAATACTCTACCCACAGACCAATACACAATACACTATACACACACACACACACACAATACACTATACACTACTCAATACACTACACTATACACTACACACAATACACTACATACAGACCGCTACACAATACTCTACCCACAGACCAATACACAATACACTATACACAATACACTACACACTACCCACAGACCACTACTCAATACACTACATACTCACCGCTACACAATACACACAATACACAATACACTACATACCGACCGCTACACAATACTCTACCCACAGACCAATACACTAAACACAATACACTATACACTACATACTGACCGCTACACAATACTCTACCCACAGACCAATACACAATACACTACACACAATACACTACTCAATACACTTCATACTGACTGCTACACAATACTCTACCCACAGACCAATACACAATACACTACACACAATACACTACCCACAGACCACTACTCAATACACAACATACTGACCGCTACACAATACTCTACCCACAGACCAATACACAATACACTATACACACACAATACACTATACACTACTCAATACACTATACACTACACACAATACACTACATACAGACCGCTACACAATACTCTACCCACAGACCAATGCACAATACACTATACACACACAATACACTACACTATACTATACACTACACACTATACATTACACTATACACTGACTTTCTGGCTGCTCCCTCTCCCCAGACCATATCTACTCCCCCCAGGCCGAGTGAGTCTTACCTTTTTTTCTTTCATCTGCTCTGCCTCTGCGGCGCCGCTGCCGCTGCCTGTCACGCTGCTGGACTGCCTGTCCTGACGGGGACATAATCGGAGACCCGGGCCGGAGAGGAGGAGGAGGAGGAAAAGAAGAAGACGGCGACCACAGACTGCCTGCCGCGACGGGACATGATGACCTGGTGACCTGGGCCGGAGAGGAGGAGGAGAAGACAGCTAAGGCAAGCCCCGCTCCCCCGCGATTGAGGACAGGCCACATGACCCCTTTCGCCCAATCACGGGGCGCCAGGGGCCGGCCTAAGATCTAAGATGGCGGCCGGAGCCGGAGCGCGGGGTCACAGAAATTTAAAATGCGATTAATGGAGCTAGGGTGACACTGGCGCGGGATTGCGCCCCCCCAAATGTTGCGCCCGGGGCCTAGGCCCCCCTCGCACCCCCCACGCTACTCCACTAACCCTGGGTAATGATATAATAGGAAGCTATATAGATTTCTGGGTTATTAGTGATGTGGAGAGTGCTTACATGTTCTCTGTGGGTGGACCAGGCCAGAACAACATGTAGGCAGTTGGTTTTTATTCGTTTAGCTTCCCCTAGAGGGGAAGCCGGGAGCAGTTGAAGGATTTAATGCATTTTTGGGACTTCTCTTATCCCCCTTGTTTTGGAATATTGGAGAATATATTACCGGTACTTTCTGCTTTTACAGCCACTTTAGGTTAGGTCTAGCTCCACCACCTTCAATGGATGTCTGAAGTATGTAAATATCTCTGCTTCTATTGATTCAGTAACCTGTTAAAAGGCATTTTGGACATGGACTCCTCCTCCTCCTAACCTTAATATGGAGATGTCTCTTGGAAATGAAACTTGTGCCAAAAGGAACAGAGTTGGATCTTTTGGCATTAGGCCTGAATCAGGTGTGCAGAGGACTGTTAAATGGTACCTGATAAGCCAGAACAGGTCAACTCACAGGCATCCCCATGCACAGGGGAGTGTAGGATAGTTCCCCCTGGGGAGGGGGGGGGGGCTCTGTGCCCACTGATTGTTGTTAATCCAGAAGTAAACTTGATTTAAATATTCTATCAAAAGAACGGCATATACGCTGTAGGTATATGCCATAATGTGTTAGTATGTACTGCATGGCAGAATTATCTGTTAAACTCAGCCCTCCAGCGCTGCACTGTCATGGCTCCAGCAGGTTCCAGTGGCTTCCATCGTCACTCGGTCTTCCTTCTGGGTTTGTGCTCTCTGGCCGGGCCGTGATTACTTCACTCCCACGCATGCACGGGGGAGTCTGGTCACTACCTCACAAGGAGCAGGCCATAAATGTGATCTTCACTGCACAAGCGTGGCTCAGACTACATATCCGCTATAAGGCTTGGAGAAGCATTTATAACAGAAGAGACCACTAGAGTCTCTTCCGTTACAAAAACCCTGCCTGTCAGCAGTTTTTTTTTTTTAATATGAAAGTTAACTACCACTTCAAGACAAGGTCACTTTCCCTAGGTTGAGAAAGAAAAGAGTTAAAGAGTGGTAGCACTTCCCCATGAAAAATCTGTTAAATAAGCAGAGGTGAGTCTAGCCAAAACAAGAGATGAGTGTGACCCATGGAATGATCAGCTGGAAATTCCCTATTATGATGTTCTACAGTTCTTCATGCATCATAAAGCGGTACTTTGGTACAGGAACTACAGATTTGCCTATTATGTGACTAATTAAAAAACAGATCACATTTAAAAATTGATGTTATATACCACCTCAATTGGAATTGTTCTGCCATTTTGTTGAAAAACCTAAGAAATGTTTCTGTTTATTAAATCTTTTGTACATTCCCAACTTTTGGAACACTCTGTTATGAGTGTAGGGGAGTACACTTATGAGATTGCCTGGGATCCCAGAAGTTATGTAGAGGGAACCAGATAGAGTCATCCTATGGACTGTGAGGTTGTCATAGGAGAAGGAGTACCTTCAGTGTGTGAAAGTGAGTTACAGTAGTGGGACTTTGGCTTTATACAGCTGGACGGAACCCTGTGACCACCAACATGGTCATCCCATTCCCAGGCACAAGGGGAGCAGACCTTCCACTTGCCCACACTATGATGTCATTGCATGGGACTACTTTTACATTTCTGCTCAAGTCATCATTTGTGTGCAAGGCTGTCAACAGGGGAAACCACCGGCCCACCTGTAGGGGGCCCGAGCACACAAGGGGGCCCAGACAGGGAGGAGGATCAGTTCCGCAGGGCAGGGGTAATTACAGAAACAATGCCCGTACAGCTCTCTGCAGCAGCTGAAAGCCGGTTTCTCCCCTTTTCCTCCTGCTGGCTTTCAGCTGTTGTTCAAGGAAGAAGAGGGTGACTCCTGGAAGTCGCACATCTATGGTGTCCTGCTACGATGAATGGAGTGGCAACCTCAGCCTGGACTGGACCAGGCCATGCCCCCAGCGCGTTTCACTCCGCCCCGAAGCTTAGTCATGGGGATAGGGAACTTATTTAAACATCATCAGTGGTCACTCGTTAGATGCCAAAAGGTAGCAGGTGTATGTGATGAAATGATTTCAGCTGTTGGAGGGAGAGACATACAGGGCATAGTTCCTACAATAGCCCCCGCCCTGCCACACCGTTCACCGATCCACCTACCTGTCCTGCCTACATCAGATTCCCTCCTGTATGCCCTCCCCTGTGTTTCCGTCCCCCCTGCAGCTCTGCCGGCTTCCTTGTCCTGCCAGCAGCTGCTGGAAAACAGGAGCATCTGTCAGGATGGGGAGTGGTAGACGGGGCCGATAAATATGTAATTTACGGGCACCTTCCATTAGTGAATAAATGGACAGTGTACGATCAGTACTGATCGCTCCTGTGTCTCTGTCTCAAAGGTGAGATGTCAGGGGTCTGTTTAGACCCCTGATATCTCACCAATGAACCCCCAACAGCATTGTAAAAGAAGAAGTAAAACTTTTTTTTTTTATGAAAAAAAAAAGAATTTGTAAAAAAAATGTAAAAAATAAATTGTACAAAAATAATTTAAGAGCTCATTCACACGGGTTCTCTGGGCCATACAGTGTGAATGAGCGGTTCGCTGGAGCTGCCTGTTACTCTATGAGGATTTAGCGCTGGTCCTAATTTGTCAGGTGTGCTGGTGAGTGGCCCTGAATGCATACTGTCTGTGTTTGGACCCATACACCTGCATCCACACACCTGTCAAATTACGACCTGTTTCTGTGTTTGTACAGCTGCTGTATCCCCAAAGAGTAACATAGGCTGTCTGCGCACAGCAATAGCCACTGATACAGGCCCCAGCAACTATGTGAATGAGCATGAGGAGCACATGGGATGGGGGAGATAAGACTGGAAAAATAGGACATGGCATGGGGGAGATGGGACTGGAAGAGCAGGACATGGAATGGAAGAGATGGGAAAGGAGGAGGAGGAGGATGTGGGATGGAGGAGATGGGATTGGAGGAGGACGAGATGGGACTGGAGGAGGAGGAGGATGTGGGATGGAGGAGGAGGACATGGGGTGGAGGACATATTAAGTTGTAAGAGTGTTAAAATAAAAGTGTATGCACTGAAGGACTTGATGGGATGGCCAGTGGGGCAAGTTTAGTGGGGAGGCCAGTGGGCAGGCCTTGGGGAGTGTTGTGGGGCCCAGGCCTAAAGCTGTGTACGGAGCCCATAAAATTTATGATGGCTGCCCTGTTTGTGTACACATTGTTTATCACATGTGAATGTAAAAAAACAAACACCACTTTCTAATTCTTGTCCATTTTAAGCAGATATCTGCCTAAAATGAATGGCAAGCATTATTCTACTGCTTTCCACAACACTGATATCACCACAGACAGGTTAATGATAAAGTATTTATTTCAGACTAAAAGAGATTTAGGGGCTCAGGAAATTCTGGGGAGGGTTTTACCTGGGACATTGCTAACGTTGTGTTTAATATTAGATAAAATATCTAATATAGTGATCGATATGAGCATAATGTGAACAATTTGCTGCCTATGTGTATATACTGGCCAGGATAAAATTTAATTAGAAATGATAAAGTTATGCATTTTACAAATGGGATTTGAATTTCTTTGAGATTCCTTATCTCACCTCCTTCCTTATATGGGATTTGAATAAAGCATAGGATGGAAAGATGGTTGCCATTTGTATTATTAAAAAACAACAGTACAAAAATATTTTTCATCTTTATGTATGTAGTGATATTTGTTAAAAGTATTGGCTTTTGTAACAGTTATACTGTATATGTTACTTTTTTTTCCAGCATTAGTAGAGTGCCCCTTTAAGTATTAGTATCTTATTTAACTCTCAGTAAACGTATATATCATCATGTTAAGACTTATGATTGGGATCTAAACACATTTACTTACATTTCTGAGATCTTACCTGCCCTAAGCATTGAATTATGTGTTTCCATTATGTAAATTCAGTCTCTATAGTTTTGTGGATGTGACCCTGAAATCATGGAGGACCTTTTAAGGGTTTTCCTTTTATCACAGCCACTTAACAATTTATTTGGTGGTCCGAAGCACATGGAAAATTTTGACTGTGATTTGAATAACTGGTCTATGCTTGAAGGGCAGTGACATTTTGCTTCAGTGGATACAATGAAGCCAAGTAAATGCAGTTTCAAATTGGAGTTTGTTCCTGGTCCATCGCCACGAAGTATAATGCATTTTATCTGCACCAGTTTTGCTCCAAAATAGATTTGTTATTTGGAGATTTTCAGACGGAATTCAGTTCCATCTCTGGGGGCAGTGAGCTAACAATCACCTTTTTCTGGTTTACATAGAGACAATTGCATGAATGATATAATTTATCATCCGGCTGCTTCCACTTTCCATATAAATGTTTTGCGCTTTTTTAGAACCTCTTTGGTTGATCTCCAGTATTTTGGATTTTTATTAATAACAGTGAATTCACAGTGCTAACATGCTCTGTCTGCACAAACCTTCCCATTTACTGACTTTCTCAAACACTGTTATTCTGTTGAAATCCCTCAAATGCTATTTTATGACCAAAGTATTTTAATATATTAATTGTCAGTATGAGACTTAAAGCTCAACTTCAGCTTCAGCACAAATAAGTAAGTCTGTTCTCAGCATCACTAAATTTTTTTAATAATAATAATTTAAAAAAAGCTCCGGCTGCTATAGGGCTTATGTTATACGTGCTTTGGGCTTCTGTTGAAGGCATCAGTTTGACATCAGTTTGAAATGCCTCTAAGATCATTCAGAATTAATTGACAGATGCATTTGATCTCCTTTTGATCTGAATTTTACCTGCGTCAGGTTTTGCATTGCCTTGGACATATGGGAATGCATAACCCATGTGATACGAAGAAAAGCCTGCCAACACAGGCCCTTACTCACTCAATTTCCAGCACTGTCCACTACAGATTTACCTATCCAGTGTCCATTGGTGCTTATCTTCTGGGTTGAATGATGTTTAGAGTCATTCAACCCACTTCCTGTGAATTCAGGACATCAGTGACCTACCCTGGACTCACAGGAAAATCCCAAATGAACTAAAATGTTTAGGGTCCGCCCAGCACCGGAGAAAGAAAAGGACCCGTAACGTCACTGGACTGTGGACATATAGAAAAAAGTATGTATGCAGGATTTTTCCCCCCTAAGATTGGGGGGTGCTTTCATTGGGGGGGAGATAACCTGAGTTTGGAGTTGAGTGTAAAGTATATGTTAACCCTAGCCATGAACTGCTTTTTAATGCTACCTTTAGTTCTGATTTAATATAATATTTGGAAGCTTTTTGATATATTCGTTTGATAAGTGCCACTGATCGTTCCAGAGATCTATTGCTGTCTTCTGCACTCTGCCGTGTTATCTCAAACAAAGTTATCAAGAAGTGGGTTTGGACTATCGAACACATCACCCATGTTATTTAAATGAGGAGAGTGATTGTTCTATAGTCCTAACACATTTCCTGTCCTAGGGTGATAATGCTGCTCCTCCATAGATACAGTAGAGTAAGTGGGCATTGCCACCTAAAGACAGGAAGTGTATTACTGGCAGGATCACCAGGTGGAAATAAAGGTCTAAATAAAGAAAAATAATGCAGGCACCATATAAAAGGACTGGTAAGCATTTTTGTTCTTGGCTTTAGACAACACAAATTTTTACTATTATCTGTAGCTGAAACACATACACAGAAGCTTAAAGATTGAAACAAAGGGGTTGATTTAGTAAAGGACTAGAGATTGTTCACTTAGCTTAGCAAAAAGTTGAAGAAGAGTTCCTCTTAAATACCTAATCATATGCAAGGGGAATGAAAAAAATGATGTTTTTTTCCATGTGAATGAATGATAAGGGAATACAGCTTCATTTTAGTTACTAAGAAAGGTGACCATTATCTTTACTAATTGAATAGTCTATACTCCTTTAGTAAATCAACTCCAGTAATGTCTTAAGACATTACTTTCCAGGGACAAATCGATAATATCATGGACTAACCTTAAAGATCATTTGTTAAGTATGGATGTGTTTTACTAAGTTCAGAACAGTAAACCTATATTTCTTCCAAACAGCCAATGAGTTTTACAGGAAAATAAAAACATTAATAAAATAATTCATAATGAGAACAAGTCATTTGATAAACCTTAAAATTACAGCACCCTACTGTCCAGTCCCACTTGGTGCACCTCTGTCAGTGGGGAGAGGGAAGTGGAAACTTGGACGTAGCACCAGGGGGCACGCGCGGCCTCCCTGTCACATTAGGTTTTACACCGGGAGTCATCAACCCGTGGATCACAATCTACCCATCAATCGTGGGCAGGTGACCGGTAGATTGTGTCCCTTCCATGCCGACCCCTGGACCCTGGACAAGATCGGATGGCATTTACGGGAGCTAATTCCCTTTGGCAACAGCTGAAAACTGGCTTCTTCTCCTCTCCCTCCCACCAGCATTCAGGAGCTGCAGGAAGAAAGGGGATAGTTTCCAGCAAATGCTGCCCCTGCCTTTCCAGGTTCCCCTTCTTCTGCTGCCTGGGCCCCCCTGTGTGCTCCCCTGGTCCCCTCAGCAGCTGGTGGGAGAAGAGGGGAAGCCAGCAGCACTGCAGGACATGTTTCAGGATGGGGAGAGGGGCCGGTAAATATGTAACTTATCAGCTCATTCATTCTATGAATGAACAATCAGTGATCAGTATCAATAACTTACTGTGTTCATTCATTTTTGAAGCATTGTAAATGGTGTTGGGTATGCTATACTTTGTGAATGAACAGGAAGCTATGTGCAGAGCTATTCCTGTTCATTCTGTGAAGCTGAGGCTGCAAAGATAGGGATTGACTGTGTCCTCAATCTAATTTCTCTATCTCATAGTGAGACATCAGGGGTCTGTTTACAGCCCAGATATTTCACCAAAGCCTCCCAATGGGGCTGCTAAGAATTGTAAAAAATAATCAAACAATAAAAATAATAAAAACTATTGACACTATCCACTGCTCTACTGACACCATCCTCTGCCCTACAGACACCAACCACTGCTCTACGGACTGACACAGTCCACTGCCCTACTGACACCATCCACTGCCCTACTGACACCATCCACTGCTCTACTGACACCGCCCTCTGCCTTACTGACACTGTTCACTGCCATACTGACACCAACCTCTGCCCTTTTGGCACATCCACTGCTATACTGACACTGCCCACTGCTCGACTGACACAATCCACTGCCCTACTGACATCATCCACTTCTCTACTGACCCTGTCCACACACTGTCCACTTACCTACTGACACCATACACTGCTCTACTGACTGACACTGTCCAATTTTAAGGTAGGCAAAGTTTATAATTTTACAGTGACATTTGTTTAATTATATTTTTCAAAAATGTCCCTACGATTTAGTTATGCCTTGCACGTTGTTTAGGTAGACCTTTACCTTGTCACTGCATCACCCTGTGAGGGTAAATCAAGAAAACTCAGAGGGCTCGGGCTGGCCCTTCACAGGGTGACGGAGAAAGACCTTTCCCCCAGCAATGCAGTCTCTGCTCACCACCCCTTCACTCAGCACAGCCCCTCCCTCCCTGCCCTTCTCAGCCCTACCCTACCCTGCTCAACTGTGCATGTGCACACATGGTGGGTGAAGGCAGGCCACTTTCTCAGCTGGCAGGTGAAAGTGATGGGCTTGTATGTGAATCTGGAAGTCCACCCTGGGCAAGGCCCATGCCGGGTCCTCTGAGTTTCTTCTTGTACATATAAGCCCACTGGGAGTATCTTGGTGCAGGGTGGAAGCGGCGGGTGGTAGTTGGGGGGGGGGGTTCAGGTCAACTTTTGCATCTGGGCACACAAACTTCAAGCTACACTTCTGAGTGGAAGGTTGTAAAGTCCCAATTGTGTGTATGCAAATTATGCTCATTTCTAAATTAAGCTCCATTGCCATTGATGTCCCTGGAGCAGCGTGAGGCTAAAATTGGGTATCCAAGTTGAGTTTTTTTTTTTTTTTCATTCTACTGGTGCATTGAACACAAAAAAAGAATCCAGGCCTTTCTTAAAGCAATCTACTGAGCTGGCCAGAACCACCTCTGCAGGGAGTCTATTCCACATTTCACAGCTCTTACTGTGAAGAAACCTTTCCATATTTGGAGATGAAATCTCTTTTCCTCTAGACGTAAAGAGTGCCCCCTTGTCCTTTGTGTTGACCGTAAAGTGAATGACTCACCAAGTTCACTATATGGACCCCTTATACATTTGTACATGTTGATCATATCCCCCCTTAGTCTCCTCTTTTAAAGAGTGAATAAATTCAGTTCCTCTAATTTTTCCTCATAGCTGAGCTCCTCTGTGCCTCTTATCAGTTTGTTTGCCCTTCTCAGCAATTTCTCCAGTTCCCCAATATCATTTTTGAGAACTGGGGCCTAAAACTGACCTGCATATTCCAGATGAGGTTTTAGGCTTCATGTTCACGGGACGTTGTTCAACCTCTCCTGAACGATTTAAATTGACAGCTAGAAACCAGTGTCTAAAAACGTCCGTTTAGCCGCGTTTAGCCGCGTTTGCGTCTAGAAGCATTTTAATTTTTATTTATTTTTTTGTTAAAATTAAAAACGTCTGTAAACGAAATGCTGCTAAATGCGAGTTGCCGCGTTTAGCCACGTTTAGCTGCATTTGGCGCTTCAACTGCCTCTAAACAGCTTCTGAACGCATTTTTTGGGGTTCAGGAAAAAGCCTCTAAACACAGCTGCCTAGAAACAACTATAAATGAACCTGTGTACATGTACT
This sequence comes from Rana muscosa, assembly GCA_029206835.1. Lineage (NCBI taxonomy): Eukaryota > Metazoa > Chordata > Amphibia > Anura > Ranidae > Rana > Rana muscosa. The sequence continues at coordinate 120,541,714 of CM055123.1, read as the reverse complement.
GATAAGATAACATAGAGGAGAGTTCAGGAGCAGTTGAAAAAAATGTCCAACTGCTCCTAAACATCCGTTTACCAGCAGAAGTGTACATGAGGCCTAACTTATGATTTGAACAGGGGAAAAATGATATCTCTCTCTGGAGACCATACCTCTCTTAATACAAGAAAGGACTTTGCTCGCTTTGGAAACCACAGCTTGGCATTGCATGCCATTATTGAGCGTAAGTTCTACCAAAACCCCCAGATCCTTCTCCACTATGGATTCCCCCAGTTGTACTCCCCCTAGTATGTATGATGCATTCATATTCTTAGCCCCCAAGTGCATAAATTTACATTTATCAACATAGACAGGTGCCATAGAAACTTGTATTGAAGTAATGTAGCAATAGTCCATGACAAACCTGGGAAGCAGGCTTTCCAACCAGCTGCACGCACGGATTCCAACAACATAGACAGAGCAGGAATCAGCGGGATTGACAGCATCTGTTAAGAGTGGCAGAGTGCAGGCTGGCCTCTTGTGCCCAATCAGGAAGATGCTCAGAAGAGTACGACCCTTCACTTTCCCTCCTCATCAAGGACTTTTCCCTATCACTACTACTGTCCCTAACAGGCGGGGTACCTTTCCCTGCACCACCCACTCGTGAAAAGAGCGCCAATCCCAGGGGCCAGGGTCTTAAATAGATTCTGCCACACCTAAGATGGCCGCCATTTGGATCACTGCCCCTGTGACTCAGGAAACCATATAAGAACCCTGTCCACCATGACTTACTCTCCCTCTGCATTGCCGCTGCGGTTGAGCGCCACCTGCAGTGGGGACAGCAGAGTGCAACTACCTGCACACTGGTGTGAGAGGGACGCCAAAGACACTGATAGGATGGGGAATCTGAGACCCCTTTTATGAGGGGGGTTTTGAGGACACTAACTCAGGGAATTGTGGGAAAATGAGGCTTGCGCCTGCATCTGAGCATTGTAAGTTAATCCGCATGCCACTACAACTTCCGTTGCATGCATGCATCTGGGGCACAAAGAGAATGAGTATGTTTCTGGAGAACAGAACACACTGGGAACAATGTACTTTGTTTTTTAAATAGATGACTGGTCCTCTTTATAGAACAACATCAGACTTCAGGCAAATAAAATTATAGTCAAAGGCAAGACGTTTTTTAGTTTTGGATAGAGTAGAGAGGGTTTAGAAGACCTGCCTGTTTTTTATTGTTGTCTGTTCCCTTTGTTAGGGAGATTCATCCCTAACATGGCATGTTTACAATTTTTCACCAAAGTGAAGGAAATTTAAAATGACGTGCCCAAAACAGTAAAAGAGTGGAAATCTTCCAAGGAGGACTCTAGTTCTAGACCCAGATGACAAGAAGGGATTCTCTTACTTTGGAGGAATTTCCACTCACATCCTGTTTTGGTTATGGGACAGGAAGTGATAGGAAATCTTCCCAATGGGGTACAGATGGCAAACAAATCCTGACAGGGGTAATAACCGTCCCTTACTCTTTCCATAATGAAAAAAAAATGTCTTTACTCCTACTTTAAGCCATTGAAATGCTAATGCTATCCAGAAAACATTGCAACAGTGCTATATTAACACAGTCCAGGTAATTTACTGTTTGAATGTTGGGGCACATTTATTACAGGGCTTTTAGCCCTGGTTCGCACCAGTGCGGCTTGGAAGTTGCGCTACTTCAGTGTGGCTCTGAAGCCGTCTATGAATGCGAATTTCATGTACTGACATCTGTGCGACTTCATTTAACAGATGCCAAAGCAAGTCGCACTGAAATCGCACAGAAATCATGCAGGGACCTTGCTGTAATGTGTTAATGTAATATTTATTTTAGTTATTTTTGTTTTATGATGGTAATGTCGCGCATAATCATCAATTTGCTGAGTCAGTGTGAAACGACCAATAGCGATGATTGGTAGTAACATTGTGCAGACACCTGAGTAACCAGAAAACATCGACACTGTTTGTAGATATTATACTGGAAGGCAACACAAAGCTTTACAAATCTGCTGAGCACATGCAGATTTCTAGTGTTACATCTGGGAACTTTGCTGATGGTGTGTAAATTGGAAGGAAATAATAATCAGCTCTGTGATTATTTGGAAATGAAGAGTCTTCTTCTTTACTACAATGTAAATTTATAATATCATATTAATATAACATCAACGCTACATTATATACAAGAGTTTCTGAAAAAATGATGATGTGTAAATAGAAAAAGATCTGCAGTCACTCAAACTCTTCTTTTACAAATTACAGAGGTACATTTTAACCCACAGCGTTACTTTAACAACTTCAGCCCCGGAAGATTTGGCTGCTTAATGACCAGGCCATTTTTTGCGATTCGGCACTGCGTCGCTTTAACTGACAATTGCGCGGTCGTGCGACGCTGTACCCAAATAAAATTGATGTCCTTTTTTTCTCACAAATAGAGCTTTCTTTTGATCACCTCTGCGGTTTTTATTTTTTGCGCTATAAACAAAAGAAGAGTGAGAATTAAAAAAAAAACACAATATCTTTTACTTTTTGCTATAATAAATATCCCAAATATCCCTCAGTTTAGGCTGATATGTATTCTTCTACATATTTTTGGTAAAAAAATCAAAATAGCGTATATTGATTAGTTTGCGCAAAAGTTATAGCGTCTACAAAAATAGGGGGTAGATTTATGGCATTTTTATTATTATTATTTTTTGTATACTAGTCATGGCGGTGATCAGTGATTTTTATCGGGACTGCGATATTGTGGCGGACAGATCGGACATTTTTTACACATTTTTGGGACCACTGACAATTATACAGCGATTAGTGCTATAAGAAATGCACTGATTACTCGATAAATGTCACTGACAGGGAAGGGGTTAACACTAGGGGGCGATCAAGGTGTTAACTGCGTTCTCTCACTGTGTACTAACTGTGGGGGGGTGGGACTTACTAGGAGGAGAGAGAGATCGGTGTTCATACATTGTATGAACACACGATCAGTCTCCTCTCCCCTGAGAGAACCGTTAACTGTGTGTTTACACACACAGATCACGATTCTCGCTCTGTCATGAGCGATCGCGGGTGCCCGGCGGTCATCGCGCCTGCCGGGCCCTTGCATCGGCTCTGGCGGCGGGCATGTGGCCTAGTATGGTTCGGGGGGGGGGCACTCGCTCGTGACTAGTCTACCTATTCCTGACCTGCAGGGCTACACGCCGGTTCCCCATAAAATCCATACCAGGCCCTTGGAGGTGGGGGGAGAGGACCCCACACAGTTTTTTGAATAATTTTCTATTGCCGGCATTCTTTTGTTTACATTCCAGCTCTCAGCAGGGAAGCCCGCTGGCAGCTGATGTGTCATCAGTTGTTAAGGACACGGTGGCCGGCCTCCCGGCCCGCTCCTAAACAACCAGCTATTCCTCACACAGAATTTGAATCGGTTGTTATTTTTTCGACCGATCAGAATTTGAATTGTTCCGAAAATTTGGAATTCATTAGAAAATTAATATACGAAACAAAATGTTATGAATTTCAAAGGAATCAGATACTTTCCAATCTCCGAATAACCATAACTTCATCCGAATTTATATTTGGACCAAAACGAATTGCACATGTCTATGGATTACAATGATTTCATGAGAGCAGCCAATGTCTGATATACCCATCAGCAGGGGAGGGGAAATTCTTTTCAGCAGGGGAGGCCTAAAAGAGCAAGACTCTTTCACCAACCTCACCAGGCAGAAGGCCAAGAGGAGTTTGCACCAAATATTTACAACAGTTTAAGCAGGGTCCCTACACACCAGTAGTGTATAAAAAATGAAGCCTTCTCCACTCACTTCCATCTAAATCTATTTTTTAATGACTGTGTCAATTTATTTTGGTCAGTTCAATAACTCTGGAATCCATACATGTCAAAAGTAAAATTTTATATCTAGTATTGTTGGATCGTATCCAATCTTCATGTTTATATGTTTATCAATATTATGTGTATCTCAGTAGGTGATCTCTAAGCAAATCTTTTACCCACTTTGAATGGATTCTACATGTCAGTAATAACTTGCCTTTGACTTTCCGTTATATGTAACCTAAAATATTTGCTTATAGTCAAAAATGTAATGTTTTCATTTACTTTTCTATAGCATTCCATGTTTACCTGCATATACAAGCTGAAAATTCAAAACCACTCAAATATAATGATTCAAGAGAGAAAGCACTGATAATGTTTCATGGTAATATGACCACTAGATGGCAGTGTTTCACTGATGTTTATTCATTATGTCACTGATTTATTTGTGTGTGCATTAGGGCCCTTTTGCACTGGTGTGCTTTTGCCACACTAGAACCCACCTTATAGTGCAACAAAAGTGCATTAAAATTATTTCCCTTTAAATATTATGTGACTTTCACATTGCTGTGCTGTGTTTGCGCTGCATTTTGAAAGTCCTGCATGGACTCAAAAGCGCGCACAAGAAACGCACCTTCCTTTGTAAGTCAATGGAAATGCACCAAAATGCACCAATAACGCACTGAGAGAAAGAGCTAGCTACACATACAATAGCACCCCCCCTGTACCTCCATAGTGGTAACCCACAGCTCCTCTCTACTCAGCCTTTTCAATGCTCAGTCCAGCTGCCCCCCTTTTTTCCTCTCATATTCACAGTGCTGCCCAAACTTTTATCACCCCCCCCTCCCCCTTAGTGTCCTGTGTGATGTCCACTGCTAATGATGGACTCACAAGAAACTGAGCAGAGAGAAACTGTGGGTGACCACTATAAAAGTACAGGGGGGGCATGTGTAGCTTTAAACTGGTTGTCTAGGACATAGGGGGTGCTCGCTAACTAACAGCCAGTGAATAGCAAAACCAGCACCTGCTTGCATCCTTAACCATTTCAGCCCCGGACCATTTGGCTGCCCAAAGACCAGAGCACTTTTTGCGATTGGGCACTGCGTCGCTTTAACTGAAAATTGCACGGCCGTGTGACGTGGCTCCCAAACAAAATTGACGCCCTTTTTTCCCCACAAATAGAGCTTTCTTTTGGTGGTATTTGATCACCTCTGTGGTTTTTATTTTTTGCGCTATAAACAAAAATAGAGCGACAATTTTGAAATGCCCACAATGCCGCATCTTAAAGGGGACGTACCTGTACACCCATATGCCCAGCCGAGACATTGTGTCAACGTATATCGTCGTGCGCTGGTCGACATGTGGTTAAAAATAGGATTTTTATAACAGCTTACCTGTAAAATCCTTTTCTTGGAGTACATCACGGGACACAGAGCGACATAGTCATTACTAATGGGTTATATAGTTACCGTCAGGTGCTGGCACTGGCAACTTCCAAAACCGGAAGTACCCTCCCCTATATAAGCCCCTCCCATCCGGGAGCACCTCAGTTTTGTAGCAAAGCAATAAGTGTCCCCAAAGAGGGGCGGGAGCTCTGTGTCCCGTGATGTACTCCAAGAAAAGGATTTTACAGGTAAGCTGTTATAAAAATCCTATTTTCTTTCTCGTACATCACGGGACACAGAGCGACATAGTCATTACTAATGGGATGTCCTAAAGCAATGCCAAATGAGGGGGGGGGATACACCATATATAAGCTGAGCGCTATCAGACATGAGGATCTTTTGCGGCCTGCAACACACTGCGCCCAAAGGCGACATCCTCCTGACTTCTAACGTCCACCTGGTAGAACCTAGTAAACGTGTGTACCGAAGACCATGTTGCGGCCTTACAGATTTGAGCCAGGGAGGCCTGGTGATGCACTGCCCATGAAGTTCCAACTGCTCTCGTGGAGTGCGCCCTAACTTTGAACGGAGGCGGTCTACTTCTCAAGCTATAGGCTTGTATTATGACCTGTCGAATCCACTTGGCTAAAGTAGATTTTGACGCTGCCTGACCCTTTCTGGGGCCTTCCGGCAGAATAAACAAAGTATCCGTTCTGCGAATCTGAGCAGTGGCTTTTAGATAAGCTTTAACTGCTCTTACTACATCCAAAGAATGCAATAACTTTTCCTCTACCGAAGTAGGCTTGGGGAAAAAAGAAGGAAGAACCACATCTTGGTTCAAATGAAAACTCGATACCACCTTAGGAAGAAAGGCTGGATGAGGACGTAACACTACTCTGTCCTTATGGATAACCAGATATGGCTCCTTACAGGACATAGCTGCTAATTCCGATACTCTTTTAGCCGAACAAATGGCTACTAGAAAAATCAATTTCCTGGTGAGAAGCACCAAGGAAATATGCTGTAATGGTTCAAATGGTTGTTTCTGTAGAACCGACAGAACCAAGTTTAGATCCCATGGACATATGGGAATATTAACCGGAGGACTAATACGCATCACTCCTTGTATAAAGGCTTTGACTAGTGAATGCGAAGCCAAGGGCCTTTGAAAAAATATTGACAAGGCCGAAATCTGACCTTTGATAGTACTCAAGGCAAGCTTCCTATCTACAGCCCATTGTAGGAAGTCCAGAATCCTACCTATTACGTATTTACGTGGATGCCATTTCTTGGCCTCACACCAGGCGATGTACGCCTTCCAGATTCTATAGTAGATCTGCCTGGATACCGGCTTCCTGGCATTGATCATGGTAGATACCACAGCATTAGAGAGCCCTCTCTTTTTTAGAATGTGGGCTTCAATAGCCAGGCCGTCAAACCTAGGGCTGGTAAGGAAGGGTGGTATATCGGTCCCTGCGAAAGCAGGTCCGGACGATGTGGGAGGGTCCAAGGACTCCCCACAGACATTTTTACAATCTCCGCGTACCATGCTCTTCGGGGCCACGCTGGAGCCACCAGAATCACTGGTTTCTTTTCTACCCTGATTCTGCGGAGTAATCGAGGTAACAATTGTGGCGGTGGGAATGCATATATCAGCTTGAACTGATCCCAAGGGAACACTAGGGCATCCGAGCCGCACGCTAGGGGATCCCTTGCCCAAGAGACAAACCTGTCCACTTTTGTGTTGAATCTGGATGCTAGCAGATCTACATCCGGTGTTCCCCACCGCTGACATATTGTCCGGAAAACCTCGGGATGAAGGGACCATTCCCCTGGGCATAATTGTTGGCGACTTAGAAAGTCCGCCTTCCAATTCTCCACCCCTGGAATGAATACCGCAGATATGGCTGGGACATATCTTTCTGCCCATCTCAGGATGTAATTTACTTCCCTTTGGGCTGCACGACTCCTGGTGCCCCCCTGACGATTGATATATGCCACTGCTGTGGCATTGTCTGACTGAACTCTGACAGGGGACCCTTGGAGTTTGGATGTCCATGCTACTAGGGCATACCGGGCTGCTCGTATCTCTAAGAGATTGATGGGCAGGGCCTTTTCCGCATCCGACCATCTGCCCTGGAGAGACCATTGCTCCAGTACTGCTCCCCAGCCTATAAGGCTGGCATCTGTAGTGACCACCTTCCAGGAAATCGGACTGAAGGATTTCCCTCTTTCCAGATTCTGGGGAACCAACCACCAGCGGAGGCTCCTGCGAACGGAAGGGGACAAGGACATTGGTAAGTCCAGAGCCTGAACTTTTTTGTTCCAGGCTGACAGTATGGCCCTTTGCAACTTCCTTGAATGGAATTGACCGTAGGGTACTGCTTCGAATGATGACACCATTTTTCCCAGCAGCCTCATGCACAGGCGTATGGATGGCTGTCTTTTTGAACCCACTAAGTGGATCAAATCTCTCAAAGACGACCCCTTTTCTTGAGGCAAGAAAATCTTTTTCTGGTCTGAATCCAGCCTTAGCCCCAAGTATTCCAGACTTTTGACTGGTTTTAGGGCTGACTTGTCTCGGTTGATAATCCAACCGTGATATTCCAGATACTTGATTGTCTCGTGAACAACCACTTCTAGTTTTTCCACTGAGTGGTCTATCAGCAACAAGTCGTCTAGATATGCCATTATCGTTACACCTTGTGTTCTTAGATTGGCCAATAATGGGGCCAGAATTTTTGTGAACACTCTTGGTGCTGTGGCCAGACCGAAGGGTAAGGCTCTGAACTGAAAATGGCGCCCTTCTACCGCAAAGCGTAGAAATTTTTGGTGGGCTGGAAAGATGGGGATGTGCAAATAAGCATCTTTGATGTCGATCGAGGCTAACCATTCCTCCCCTTGTAGGGCAGTGGCTACCGATCGGATCGACTCCATCCGGAAAGTCCTGATATGTAGGAATTTGTTTAGCCCTTTTAGATTTAATATGGGCCTCACGTCCCCGTTTGGCTTCGGAACTGTAAAGAGGTTTGAGTAAAACCCGAACCCCCATTCTTCCAGGGGAACCTCTATAATTACTGCTTGAAGCAATAATTGTTCCAGTGCCAACAGGAGGGATCCTCTCTTCTGGGGATCCCTTGGCACGTTTGACCTTATAAAGCGGGAAGGAGGGGAGTTTTTTAACTTCAATTTGTATCCCAGATTTACTGCGGAGAGCACCCATCTGTCTCGGATCGTGTCCCGCCAGGTTTCTGTGAACAACTGAAGTCTTCCCCCCACCCGATTGGGTGGGGGCAACCCTTCATGCATTTGACTTTGGGGGAGGTTTTGTACCTCTCCTGCTCCAGGGCTTCTTGTTACCCTGTAACTGTCCCTGATTTTTACCTCCGGGATTTGACCGGGGAGGCCGTCGGAACTGTTTCACAGCCGATGTCCTAGGGACTGGAGAAGCCGGCCTCTTAAAGGAGGGACCTCTAACTCTATTTTTAACCGGCAAAAGTGTACTTTTACCGCTGGAAATTCTCTGGATATACTTGATAGGAATAAAAAAGTAGCGCTGGTAATTAAGGAAAAAACAAATAAATGTCTCTCAAAATATATAGTGAAAAATAAATGAATATCACACCAACCTAAAGGGATGTGTATGAGTTCACTATAAACTCCATAAAAAACAACATATGTAATCGTGAAGGAAAAAGAAAAACATGTGCAGTGTCCGTCAAAATAACCCGTGAAGGCACAATGCAAGGAAGGACATGTAGGCTGTAGGTCATCAAGGAAAAAACATCTTCCGACTATAGGAGATAGATTAAACACTCTTACCAGAGTCCGTGGATCTGCCTACCGAGGTAGCAGATCATGTAAGCATGGGAGATCCAGCCACAGGACCAGTCGGCTTGTCTGATGACTCCTAAGCTGCTGGAATCTTGGCCGTTACGACTCGACAATCCTTAGATCCGAACCTTGGATGGATATCCCCAATGGATACAACGAACCTGAACTCCTAGGGTATCACCCTGTTTCCAATTGGTATAGGAGAGATTCGACCACCAAAGACCCCCGAAGGGGGTAACTGAATGATGCAGAGTAACTCCAGGTAAGCCCTCTCCAAATCCCATGCAGAAAAGAAAGAGACAAGGCTCCAATGGTGCAGGTCAAAAGGGTAGTATACGGTTTTATTGGAATAAAACCACAAAAATAAACATAAAACGTGATCACAGATAAGAATAAAACAAAGCAATATGGGGCGTGGCGTACCAAGCCCTACGCGTTTCGTCTACATAAGACTTCTACTGGGGCATCGATGCCCCAGTAGAAGTCTTATGTAGACGAAACGCGTAGGGCTTGGTACGCCACTCCCCATATTGCTTTGTTTTATTCTTATCTGTGATCACGTTTTATGTTTATTTTTGTGGTTTTATTCCAATAAAACCGTATACTACCCTTTTGACCTGCACCATTGGAGCCTTGTCTCTTTCTTTTCTGCATGGGATTTGGAGAGGGCTTACCTGGAGTTACTCTGCATCATTCAGTTACCCCCTTCGGGGGTCTTTGGTGGTCGAATCTCTCCTATACCAATTGGAAACAGGGTGATACCCTAGGAGTTCAGGTTCGTTGTATCCATTGGGGATATCCATCCAAGGTTCGGATCTAAGGATTGTCGAGTCATAACGGCCAAGATTCCAGCAGCTTAGGAGTCATCAGACAAGCCGACTGGTCCTGTGGCTGGATCTCCCATGCTTACATGATCTGCTACCTCGGTAGGCAGATCCACGGACTCTGGTAAGAGTGTTTAATCTATCTCCTATAGTCGGAAGATGTTTTTTCCTTGATGACCTACAGCCTACATGTCCTTCCTTGCATTGTGCCTTCACGGGTTATTTTGACGGACACTGCACATGTTTTTCTTTTTCCTTCACGATTACATATGTTGTTTTTTATGGAGTTTATAGTGAACTCATACACATCCCTTTAGGTTGGTGTGATATTCATTTATTTTTCACTATATATTTTGAGAGACATTTATTTGTTTTTTCCTTAATTACCAGCGCTACTTTTTTATTCCTATCACGTTCACAATTTTCGTCACATTGTTGTGTAGCTGCTTTTTGTTTCTTGTTTTTTAGTTTTTACACTTAGCGCAATATTTTTTCTATTTTTCACAGTTTCTGGATATACTTGTCCAGGTCTTCCTCGAATAAGCGCTCCCCATGAAATGGGAAGCTGACCAGCAATTTTTTACAGGGAGCTTCAGCAGACCAGTTTTTGAGCCATAGAAGCCTGCGCATATGTACTACAGACAGCGTAAGGCGGGAGGCCTGATGGATTGAATCCTTTATAGCGTCCACCGCAAAGCATAAGGCTCTAGGTAGATCAGCTAGGGCAAGAGCCTGCTGATCCGGCAAGTCTCTTAAGACCTGTTTCAACTGATCCTTCACTGCTTGGCATACCCCTATAGCTGCCACTGCTGGTTGTGTCACCAATCCTGCTGTAGAAAAAGCAGATTTCAATAATGACTCCAATTTTTTATCTATTGGGTCCTTGAACATTTGGACATTTTCCACCGGACATGTCAGTGATTTATTCACACAAGAGATGGCTGCGTCCACTGTAGGGACCTTCCATTTTCTGATGAACTTATCCTCCATGGGATAGACCACCGGAAATCTCTTGGGGGGAGTAAATATTTTGTCAGGATGCTCCCAATCCTGGTAAATGAGCCCCTCCAGTAAAGGATGGATCGGAAAGGAACAAACAGTCTGGGGAGCTTTTAGCGACCCCAATGAGGAGACAGAAGTGGAGGATGGCTCCGCAAGTGGCATTTTAAATGCTGATCGGACCATATTAGTCAGGGACTGAACCCATAACCTCTCAGCATGTGATGCTGAGAACGGCTCTTCCACTGTTGATTCCTCTACAACCGAATCAACCTCATCCTGATCCCCCTCAGGTAGGTCGACCTCTGTATGGGACTGTTGCTCTGTTAACAGGCACTCTGAGGGAGGAGACGGAGATCGAGCGCTTTTCTCCTGTGACAGGGAAGCAGCGATTAATGCTGACAATCTCTCTTCCAGTCCTCCCAGAGCTGAGGAAAAAACCTCCTCTGTTACATACACAGGAGCAGGTGAACTGAGGACAGCCACAGTACCAGGTACTCCTGGGGGTGCCCTACGGTCACTAACCTCTGATTCTTCAGGGGAGACTGGTGCAGCCAAAGCATGCCCAAGATCCTCAGAGCCCGATGGAGACCCCCTATTCCTCCTGGAATTTCTAGTCCCGGAGTTTTTAGACGGCATATTCCTAAGCCACAAAGCTGAGGTATTCCAGCCGAAATACACCAGTTACTGATAATAGTCTAGCATAAATGCTGCTATAATAAACAGTTGGTGTCTACTAATGTGCCTTTCTAGGGGATGCCTGTATCAACCGCTTGCTGTATGCCTTTAAATGTTGCCAGCTCTGTCTCTGTACTTCATAGCCAGCTTACTACAATATTGTGGCTTTTTAAAACCTGCTGGGACGCCCGCACATGCGCAGAAGCGCTGCGGCGCGCACAGAGCGTCATCCCCCAGGCTCCGCCCCCTTTTCCGGCTCACCTCTATATATAGAGGCGCGTGCACGCGCACGCGCGCGGCCACGTGCGCCCTCGGCGCTAATTTCAAACATGGAAACCAGGGACAGGAGCCAGGGCCCCTCTTTGCCGCAGGCCGGGGGATGGACGAGCACTGCAACATGGCAGAGGAAGCAGTTTCCTATAGGAGAACTCACCAACTGCCTGGACTTTGCTCTCTGAGAAGAAACTAGTCTACATGACAAGAAAACATTCCACAGCGGCCTCTAGTGGACAAACACAGGTACCGCAGTCTAATATACTAAATATATATATAAAAAACCTTTTTTTTTTTTTTTTTTTTTTTTTTTTTTCTTGACCACCATTAAAAATTATTACATTTTTTTAGTAGTTACAGGCATGCACAGAATCTTGCGAGAATACCATTAGGTAACAGACAGAAAGACAAATTAGGCTTGGGGGTCCCCCAATAGAACCAAGTTCCTGGGGGCCCCCACTTACCTGTTCCTCGCCGCAGGACTTTGTTTGGTCCACAAAAGCCCAAACTTCACCTATCACGGCAGGCATTGTAATCAAACCTTCAGGGACCGGGTTCCCAAGGATTCCACTCCCCTGGACCTGTATAGCACCCTGCACAGAAAACATCTTGGTCGTGGGTATGACCAGAGCTCTGGATCCCAGGGTCCAGCTCTCCTAAGAGAAGCATTACAGGCAAAACCTTGCTCTTCTCTTTGCAAGGCCCGGGTACCGACCGTTTAGCTATGAAGCTTTTTTGGTCGGATCCGGAATAGCTTACTGAGGCCCAAAAGAACCTGTACGCAAGCTCAGTGAAAAACACATGTTTCTTCTTGGCCAACACCTTAGACACTGGCAAAAAACTGAGGTGCTCCCGGATGGGAGGGGCTTATATAGGGGAGGGTACTTCCGGTTTTGGAAGTTGCCAGTGCCAGCACCTGACGGTAACTATATAACCCATTAGTAATGACTATGTCGCTCTGTGTCCCGTGATGTACGAGAAAGAAAACCATTTGCTGCGTATGCATTGTGTTAAATTTTAATGCAACTCATTTAAAACACACCATGTGCTTTTTAAAAATGTATAGCATGTTTTAAAGTGCACCAGTGTGAAATGGCTCTTGGGATGGAGTGGTAGGGGGATGGTTTGTCCAGTTATCACTATCCTTTATTTTACCACGTCCTAATGCCACTATATGCAACACAATCTTATACATGTTGGAATCTCCTTTTCTTCACATTATTTACATACACAGACTACAAGATTACATAGACTCAGTACAAGCACTACATAAATTTAGCATACATAAATACAACATCTATACAGAAATAATTATATAGATAAATAGAATTTTCTCACAATGAATTAACATATGAAAGGGACCTTCCCAGGTCGGACCCAGGAACAGTCAGCACTGGATATATTTGAACCGATGCTGGCGCTCTAGGGCAGACTACCAGACAGGTTAGCCAAAATACGGTATTAGTAGCGCCTGCAAGGGCATCCCAGACCTCTCGGGTTGAGGACCTGTGGGGTCAGTGCCCTCTGACCTGTACCTTAATCATATCAGAGATAATAAAATTTGAAACTTATGAAATATATTAAGATGATTCAATTACAATTTCCAGGTGTTTGGCATATGGTACATTGTTACCTGCTTCCCCTGCTTTCTTGTCCGTCATTGGGATACTTACCAGGTGTGTGACCTCCTGTGAGCCAGGTGGTCTGTTAGAGCGGGTCTGCCCTGGAGCGGGAGGCAGACATCTCTGCAACACGGACCCTCATTGGGAGTCCTGGGAGATCACATGAAACTACGTTTTTAACACAAAGTCTCCGGTCTAGCCATCCAATGTGGTAAAGAGGGTAAATATATAATATCTAAGCAATTATGACATACATAGCATTTTTTCCTTTCAAGTCTCCCAACAAACCAATATTGATTACCATGTAAAAATTGTTTATTAGCTCAACATGAATGATAGGAGACGATGGAAATGTGCCTAATTCTAATATATTCCTTTTACTTTTGATGTCTTATAGAATAATAAGATCCCCCTGAGGAAGACCTAGATATGTCGAAATGCATCTGGGTTTTTTCTTCTGTACATCGTATGGCATTCAGAACGCACTGTTATGCCACTTATTTTCTATACCACATGTATATGAATTGTAATATCCCTGTATTTATCTTGTTTGGTTCTGTAATTACTGGAGCTCATAAATTCATGTATTCATTTTTTACTTTTATATGCGCCAATCACAATTTCTATATGAATAAAATCATATTTTTTTTTATCTACAATTGACCTATTTTTTTGCTGCCTAAAAATCCCATGGAAAAATGTTCTTTCTATGTTCACATATATAAATCGGGATGCGCAGCCCTCTCAGAATTCCACATGTGTCAATTTATGTTAGAGTCCAGTGACCTCTATACCCCAATCCTGCACCCATCAGATTCTGTAGAACTCTGCTGTGTCAAAAATTCATTCAGCATATTCATACTGTGCCCTGAAGTGCCTGGGATGGAATTTTTTAAATGATTGGCACAGGTGAACTGTGGAGATCTTAAAAGACAAGGCTGGACAAAAAATGTATATTGCTTGGTATATGTGTCCTTTACCTATTGTCCGCTAAATATGAAATATTGCAAATGAATCTTTTATATCTACCCCTTGCTAACAGTAGATGGCGTGTTAATGGCTGCAAGTACATGTTTGCCAAACCCTAAATCTGCCAATACCCAGTAAGGTCACCACATAATACATTTATTATGAAGATGTTTACTACTTGATGTAAATAATCTGTGTGCTTAAAAAATAAAATTTACGTGAATAGATTTCAATTCTATACGCCAATAGGGTCAGCTATATTTACTCTTTAAACACAAGTTCCTTGCTTCCTGCTTTACAGGGTTATGCAATGTTTTTGCTTAACTGCTCCTTCCCACAATGCAAACCTAGAAATCAGACGATTTACTAATCTGGAATGAAGTCCAAATGTTTCTATCTTACTTCACTGGAAATCAGAGAACTTGTTTTATCTCAGCAGTTGTTTAGCAGTGTGATGGTGTAGTTGTGGTGGAAAATCAAAAAATCTCTATATTTATGCAAAAATTTAATTTAGAAGATCAAGCATGTAAAATGAGGTTGCGTTAAACATTTATGTCTCCTTATCACACCTGCCTGGAAAGGGATGAGCACAAATGAGTTTGGATCCTAGTCAGAACCCATCTGAGTGATCCCACCAGGAAGCTGTCATTTGTACTATGCCAGTCATAAGTGGCTGAGGCATTCCCCACCCCACATCCGTACTTATACAAAGGGCGTGTATATATAAATGCGGCTGCGGTTGGGGAATGCCTTATCTGCTTATGATTGGCCAGTACAGTGAAAGCTCTCTGGCAGGATACCTCAGGTGGGTTCAGACTAGGATTCAAACTCACCTAAACTCATCCTTACTGAAGGACTGGTGAATCCATTGTCTTGGCTGCTGTACCCCTGGCCTGGCCTGGGGGAGGAAACAGTAATGCTGGCCATACACTATACGAAAAATCAGGCGAAAATCGGTCGTTCAGACAGTTCTTTCATTTTTCGAACAGTTAATGGCCACAAAATCGATAATCTTTGGGACGTTTTTGAGCCGAAAAAACGAAGGACAAGTTTGGAAATTTTCTGCCGAACGAACGATAAATCGGAAGGTAATTGTGTTTCCCGTCCGAACTTTCTGCACTAGGTATATGTAAAAAAAATATATCGGTCATTACATGATGGCAATATCGTTTGCGCTCACGGCCGAATGTTCGTTTTCCAAAAGTTTGTTTGGACGGTTTTTGGTAGAGTGTATGGCCAGCATAACTCAGATCCTGCAGATAATAATTATGACCCCAAACCCATACATATGTTATAATATGTTTCTCATCTGTCCATTTACACATCTCAATACTGCAAAATAAGAACAACGAGACTGCTAAGATGTTAAATAGTTACATAGTTACATAGTAGATGAGGTTAAAAAAAGACACAAGTCCATCAAGTCCAACCTATGTTTGTGATTATATGTCAGTATCATAGGCGTGCGCAGGGGGTGTGCTGGGCACACCCTAATCACCCTGTGCAGTGCAGCATCCCCCAACAGAGCTTTTAAAAAAAATTGTAAAAAATAATAAAAAAATTATAAAAAAAATAAAATAATAAAAATAAAATACTACTGACACGCTCTACTGACACCATCCCTGCCCTACTGAGTGACACAGTCCAGGTTTTAATACATTTTAAAAATGTTTTTACATTTATTTTGAAAGAGAGTGTGTGTGTATATATATATATATATATACACACACACACATATACATACATCTCTCTCTCTATATATATACATTACATACATACACACACATGTGCACGCATATGTGTTTGAGCTTTGGGGTGCACACCCTAATGCAATAGGCTGTGCACACCTATGGTCAGTATTACCTTGTATATCCCTGTATTTTGTGGTCGTTCAGGTGCTTATCTAATAGTTTCTTGAAACCATTGATGCTCCCCGCTGAGACCACCGCCTGTGGAAGGGAATTCCACATCCTTGCCGCTCTTACAGTAAAGAACCCTCTACGTAGTTTAAGGTTAAACCTCTCTTCTTCTAATTTTAATGAGTGGCTACGTGTCTTGTTAAACTCCCTTCCGTGAAAAAGTTTTATCCCTATTGTGGGGTCACCAGTACGGTATTTGTAAATTGAAATCATATCCCCTCTCAAGCGTCTCTTCTCCAGAGTCTGCATCCAACGCAATATACAAAACAACCCCATGCGTCCTGTAGGTTCTCTGCAAATATGAGAATCTACTTTATGCAAAAACAATACTTAGATTTTGATTGAGATCTCGTTTGTATTTGTATTTTGTTATTTTTTATAAATTGACCTCTTGTGAACATGTTAATGAAGTTGGATTTCAGTTACGCTCCCCACAACAGGGCCTCTCCAATAGCAACAAACTAAAAGTAGAGTTTCACTTTAACTTATATGGTTTTGGCACATGCCTGTGATTTGTTACCAAGACTACACATTGAAAAGGCTGGATTTGTGTTTCATTTATAAATTGGACTAAAAAATTATCTAGCTGCATATTATGAGATCAATTGTCAAATCTTACATCTTATCACAGATGACAGCGAACACGTAGTTGCTCCTGTGATTGACATACTGTGATCATACTATGTATTGTAACATGTGAGCTCTGTTGACTATCACACTGAAATACTAAAATCCAGAAATCTCATGTATTCTATTAAGTATTCATAATTCTTCATGTCACCTGTTAATATTGCAGAATATGATGTTCTCGTTATTTCCTGCACATCAATGAAATGCCTTTGCTAATGTTAATACAGAAGATAAATGGGCAAAACATAAAGTTAGTTTTGCTGCATTTTAGGGGCTTAGCCTCACCGAAGGGTAGTTTATGGAAATTCTCTTAAACCAGCTCATCCTTTCCTAATGATAGAAATGATGCTTAAGCACAAAGTAATAAAACTACAGGGTGTCCAGTAGGACAAAGAGTCAAATCTCACCATAAAAAGACCCCGGCGGAGTCCTGCTCTTTCAGAGCATCTAGCCCGTCCACCAGGAGTCTGAATGACTGGGCTGGCTGCTATTTTAGAAGCAGTTTGTGATTGGAAAAACTGTTTGAAATAAAAGTGGCTTCCCTTTAGTTTCCCCTTAGTGCCTGTTGCATAAACTCCTCCCTGGTGGTTGTGGGGTCCCGGGGAGGAAGGAACAAGGGCCTTAATGAGAGGGGGATTAACAAACAAGAGAGAGGGAACTGAAAAGGCTGTCTTTCTGCAGGTCCCTCAGTGTGAATCAAGGTAATTGGATTGGACCTCTACCCCCTAATGAATGAATGAATGGATTGCACACCGCAGCAGTTTCTTTAGCCACTGATGGTTTCTTGGGAGGAAAACTATCGTTGACTGTAATAGCCTTCGGCACAAAGTGGAGCAGGTATTAGAGGGATCAGCTATCTCATTAAAGGCTTAGATTATTTGTTCTACTCAATCCATTTGTTGGTGAAACACTTTTCACTATCTCTCCAGAGACTTGGAAAGCTTAAACAGTTTGTCAAGTCATTTTCCCTTTAACTACACAGGCAATTCCGGTTCTTAGACTTTGCAGTACTTTCTCTTTCGCCTTTTTGTTCCCTCGTCTTTTATTCCTCTGTGCTTATTTTTGACTAATTTGTCCACAGGAGAATGACTTGTCACACTGACTATGGAAAATGGAAACACTCCAGCAGACCATGCAAACACTAAGACCAAAAAAAAAAGTTGTATATATCCGCTAGAGAACTGCCTCATCTGTGGATGGTGTAAGCCGTTTGCGTCTGTGGATGTGGGTGTTCATCATATATTTATTTGTCTCATTATTAGAATGTTCTCTCCACTGTAGTAGTAGTTATTTTTAATAATTACTAATACAGTTTAGTAAGTTTTAATGAAAGATTTATATTTGATGGCAGAAATGAATGCATTTATTTACTATAAAGCTCAATATTGTAACTCACCTCTCCTATGCATATAGGATGGGATACTGGGCTATTTGTAGGAAATTGAGCAAGGCAACATGGTTGCTGTCAATAACAACTAGTGAAGTTCCAGCTGTCATTCTCCCTTTTACAATGGAATCATACAACAAATATCTTATTGGTTATTGGGTTTTCATTTTAGGAATAATTTATATTTATAAAAACGACACAAACCTACAAATGAAAAAAAAAATAACTTGCTAACTTGACTTGATAAAACTTGATAAAAGACAAGAACATGTCTATCTGCTTTATTATGTAAAATATATTGAAGGTAGAAAATTGTATAACTTTTTAGCAACCTGCTAAGACCAGCTAATTATATTCAGCCACTGAATCTCCTTTTACAATTAAAAAATAAATAAAAGCCAACATCTGATTGGTTACAACTCTCTAATCTGTAAATCGGTTTTATAAATCACTGACTACAACAAAAAAAAAAAAAAAAGAAAAAAGGAAGAGATAATTCCTTGCTATGTTGTTTAGACGTTAACACTTTCTCGAAAGTCCGGTTTTAAGGGGTGACGGTATTTATAATTCAGACCACTAGGCAAAGTTCAAGTCTTTCCATGAGCGAAGTGTGTTGTAAGAATATATGACTATCCTGCTTCCCCAGTGGACCAGCTATTTAACATAATATTTCTCCAGAATAATGTAGCTTGTCGTATTAATAAAGTGAGTTATAAGCTAACGTACATAGGTCGTCTTTCATTTTTGATGATCGATTACCCTTAGGTGACATTTAAAGTATACTCAGTACTTTTCTGTTGAGCTAAAGCAGGTAGTAGCCGTCTTTAATACCCAAATGTAATTGTGTTATTAGCATCGAGGCCCTTACATCAGCTTCAGCATATGTGGTCAGATTAACATCTTTGGTTTCTCTAGCTCAGCATGTCTGTCTAAAATGCTTAAGGCGAAAAATCTGCTCGCTGTGGCACAGGTAAAGTTGGAAAACTGAAAGGGCAGACTATAAAAAATAACAGAGGATGGGAATAGTCAGAGTTTTAATGCTTTCATAATTATTTTACAAAAAGAAGATCTGCTTGGTATGCCATGCAAATACGTTCGGAATAAAATAAGCTATGATTTATGTTTGACACTATATTATATATATTATATGTAATATAATAACAGAACAAATAAACTCATAAAATAATTTAACATTTTTCAGTATTTTCTTCAAGTTTCATTTACAGATAGAGATGTTCATGTTCACTAGAGAAGTCATAACGTTTCACACTAGGAGGGGTTATATGCAGGAGGAAGACATAACATATATATATATATATATATATATATATAATATTTTAATGTATATATATATATATATATATATATACACAATATATTGCACACACATAAATATTTATATCAATATATATTTTTCAAACCTAATTAGATGTACTGTATCATTTTTAATTGTAAAGGCCTATGTAAACAGTCATATTTATTTATTATTAGGTAGTAGGATGTGCTCCCTATTTCATAGTGTAACATAGTAATTGTGCTTAATGGGTTCTCTGTCTATTGTCTCAATTCATGTCATTGAAATTAGTGCAATAGAGTCAATTCACAAAGCTCTCTACAAGAATAACAGTCCTTATTTTTAGCCATGTGACTGTTATTTTCATTATTTTTATTGGCTTCAGCTGAAAATAAATGTCTTTTTGAAAATAACAATCCTTATCCTGGTGTTTTAGCTTTGTGAATTGAGCATAATATTCAGCATCGTTATTTTAAAATAAATGTTAAAGAGGTAGTAAAGAAAAACTAGGCTAAAATAAATATGGGGGCTGCCATTGCTGATGTCCTTCTATGACTGTTATTTGTTTGCTCTCTCTGGCTTTAGTACTTTCCAAGTCACTGACCCAGAACAAGCATGGAGATTAAAAAGTCAAAGTCAAGTCAGTACTTCTGATCTCCATACTTGTTCCAGGTCAGTTCCTCAGACACTACTGAAGCCAGTAGATCAGCATCTATTGGAAGAGGAGTGATGGATTTTTGTTGAAGGTTGGAAGACTTTGGATTGTTGGTCAGCGACGTTGATCAGGACTGCTAGCTAAAGACAGATAAGACCAATAATCTCTTTAAGTTTTCCAACTAGATTAGCATCACAGCCAGACAGCTAGCATTTTCAGAAAGAGATGTCAGCAATGGCAGACTCAATATTGTTCAAGTACAAGTTTTATTTAACCACTTTCCACCCAGCCTATAGACAATTGATGGCCGGACGGCTGCTTTCCCATCCTGACTGGACGTCATATGACACAGCCGATGACTGATTAGGGTACCAAATCACTGCCAGTACCATGTGACTGGTGTGACCATTCACAGCAGGTCACATGACAGTTGCACACAATGGATGGCTTCCTTTCATGCCATCCATTGTGTTGCTAGATGTGATTGGTCAATTTGATCACATGGTACAGACAAGGCCAATCACAGCCCATGTGATTAGCTTTGACCAATCACAGCTAATCACAACAAAACAAACGATTGAGTTTAATTCAGTTAAATGCTCACTTATAGCAATATATTTCACTACTTTAAGCAAACATAATGTGTAACAAAAAAAAAAAATTTGAATCCTGATCACTTTCCCAAAGTAGTATAATGGTAATATGGTAAGATTATATTACTCTGGTCACAGTGTGTTAAAAAAAAAAAAAAAAGAAATGTAATAAAAAATTTAAAAATACCTTTTTTTAAACACTTAATATTAATATAAAATTATAACTTTTATTTTTTCATACTGTCACTAGTCAGTGTGCCTGATCATTGCCACACCAATTATATAATCACGCTGTACTGCACCGGTCACAGTATGTAAAAAATAAAAAAATATTTTAATTCTTCAATTTTCTAAAAATTAAGACAAAAAATTGCAACTTCAAAAAACCCGCCATGCCTCTTACTAAATACCCTGGACTTTCTCCTTTTCAAAAAGGGGTAATTTGGGGTGTATTTGTACTGTCCTGGCATTTTTGGGCCTCAAGAAATTAGATAGTCCATCGGTACATCAGGATTGATTTTCAGATATATACCATAGTTTGTGGACTCTATAATTTTCCTACAGACTAAATAATGTACACTGATTTGGGTTATTTTCACCCAAAAATTTAACAGAATACATTTTGGGCTAAATTTATGAAGAACAATTATTTATTTGCCAAATTCTATAACAGAAAAACAGAGAAAAACTTGTTTTTTTCCTCAAAGTTTTCAGTCTTTTTTTTCCGTTTATTTTGAAAAAAAACCCAAAAAAACCCCAGTGGTGAATAAATACCAATGCGCAATTGTCATTCAAATTGGGACAGCGCTGAAAGCTGAAAATTGGCCTGGGCAGGAAGGGGGTAAATATGCCTGGTATTAAAGTGGTTGTAAACCCTTTGAAAAAAAAACATGCACGATAAGTGCATAATGAGCTAGTATGCATAGCATACTAGCTCATTATGAATTAATTACCTTACATCGAAGCCCCCGCAGCGGTCCTCGTCCCCCCCTCCGGCGGCGACATCTCTCCCAGGGGTTACTTCCAGGTATCGCAGCTCCGGCGCTGTGATTGGCCAGAGCCGCGATGACGTCACTCCCGCGCATGCACGCGGGAGCCGCCGGCAACGGCATGGTCCTTGAAGCAACGGCACGATGACATCGGCACATGCAGGGGACAGGGGATATCTCCTAAACCGTACATGTTTAGGAGATATCCTGGGTAGCTACATGTAAGCCTTATTATAGTCTTACCTGTAGCATAAAGTGGTCTGTAAGGGTTTACAACCACTTTAAAGCGGTTAAATCCTTTTTTTTTTTAAATCAAGCTATACCTGTAAAAAAGACTTTCCTTTTGCTGCTTCAATCCTGAGAAATCTTTATGTGAAGTCAGCAATGAAAATTACTCTTCTGGGAGTGTTGATCTGCTGGGTCCCCTGCAGCTCATATTGGTCCTGCAGACCTCCACATCACTAAACCATAAAATAATGATGTGAAGGTCAGCAGAAGGTACCAGATAAGCCTCATTAACACTGTGGTTGCGAGGCAATAAAAACATATGGCCGTATCACATTTTACCACCCCCCCCAACTGATCACCCTTAAACTGCAGCAGACAAGGGTGCACGCATGCCACGAAGCAACAAAATATATCCTAATTTTGGTGCTTGGCGGGCAGTACTGCTAGTTGAATGTGACCTATTCA
Organism: Rana muscosa; assembly: GCA_029206835.1. Classification (NCBI taxonomy): domain Eukaryota; kingdom Metazoa; phylum Chordata; class Amphibia; order Anura; family Ranidae; genus Rana; species Rana muscosa. The sequence continues at coordinate 120,519,138 of CM055123.1, read as the reverse complement.
AATTATATTGTTTTTATTTGTTAAAACAGGCAGAGAGGAGGCATTAAATGCCTCCTTGCCCCTGTCAAACACCCTCTGAAGAGCAGTCCGCAACCAATCGCTCTTCAGAGGGTACCTCAAGTGTAAACAAGCTTAGAGAACCCAGGAGATCAGCATTGCCTGAAGTGTCGGTTGCCATTATGACTTCACATGAAGATTTCTTAAGATCATAGTGACATTTGGAAGTGTGGGCAGCCAGAAAGTTGAGTATTCATAGTCATTTTTTCCAGGTATGTGTATTTGGGTACACAGTAGGTTTAGTTTATGTGTGCTACAGTTAGAGGGTCATTTTATGCAGTTGTGAGACTCACTAACCCAGGAACCTACTAACAGTTTATCACCTGTCAATTAGAGTGAGTCTGCATCCTTACAAGAGATGTGCGCACTAAGTGAAGCCAGTATTCAAAAGAAACAGTTTGATCCCCTTCTAAGTATTGCTGTTAGCAATATTCGCAATAGTTGATTGAATACAGCTGAAAGTGTTTATGTTAACCTTTGCAGCACTTTTGCAACAAAACCAGATATTAATTATATACGTATATCTTAGTTTTTCTTTTTCAACTTCACTCCATCTTGGGCTCAGGCCACCCTATTGCCGCCCCAGTGGTGGATAAGTGAGGGACATGCTGGAGGGTTCCTCCATGCTTCTCTTTCTGTCGGACCAACGCTAGTGGCACTGATCTGCTCTTATTGCATTTATTCAGCGGCTGTGTATGTACATTTTATCAGTACAGGTAGGTTAGTATTTGACCTTTGACCTTATTGTATGTAATGTTTTGAAATTAATTCTATGTATTTATCAATTATAGTTTATTTTGATTAAGTAATACATGGCACTTCTGAGGAAGAAGGAAACGTCGAAATGCGTCAGCCCTTTTTACTGCTTCAAGATCCTTTACCGGCATGTTATGTCGTTATTAACTATATGTAATGGCCTTATTAACTATATGTCTATTACACTTCAGTGGCGCTTGTTTTTAAAGTTTTGTACAAATAAAATTCTATTTTTTATCCAGAAATGATTTTGTGTACTTTAGGTAGCCCATAATAGTCTCCTTGTTGGCTAAGGGTATTCTTTATGGGATTTTGGAACAAGAGTGATGTACAAAAATCTGGAAAATGAAACATAAAATTCACATGAAAAAGTACTTTCATGAAATCTTTAGAATAGTAACTGAAAATATACACTTTAAAAAAAAAAAAAAAGACTTGAAATAATGAACCAAACAGGTAAAATAATGTAAAAGCTTTTTTTTAGGTCATGTTATAATAAAAAGAAAAAAAAAGAGTAATTAGTAATTAGAATTCATTAGCCATTAGATAGATTTAGGAATTACTACTATTGCCATTGATTGGGCAAGGAAGGAATCCCCACCCACTGTGAGGATAAATTGGTTGCAGGGTTTTGTTTGGTCTTGTTTAGGAGGTTTTGTTTACAATAATGTAAACATTATTAGCATGCACACTGTTGATATATGCATGCTAATTGGCAAAGTGGTCTGCAAAACAGGGTATATGCTCGTACTATAAATATTCCCTAAACTAAAGCTACAAAGCGCTTAGTTATCATGGGGCCATATTAAAATATATTTTCAGCACTGTAGTGATAGGCATGGTAAGAGTTCACTTCTAGTTTACAAGCTCCATGGGAAATATTCAAAGCAATAATTCAGGAGAATCAGCAATCCCTTAGCAGATACCACTTTGACAAAATAAGCCTTTTTTCTTTCGGGGTATGTGATAGAATACAACATGTGAATACCGTATATACTCGAGTATAAGCCGACCTGAATATAAGCCGAGGCACCTACTTTTACCACAAAAAAATGGGAAAACGTATTGACTCGAGTATAAGCCTAGGGTGAGAATGCAGCAGCTACTGTAAGCGGAAAAGAGGGTCAACAATGCCCATTTGCCACCTCAATGTGCCCATTGCAGCCAGACCTCACTGTGCCCATTGCAGTCAGACCTCACTGTACCCATTGCAGCCAGACCTCACTGTGCCCATTGCAGCCAGACCTCACTGTGCCCATTGCAGCTGGACCTCACTGTGCCCATTGCAACCGGAACTCACTGTGCCCATCACAGCTGGACCTCACTGTGCCCATTGCAGCCGGACCTCACTTTGCCCATTGCAGCCGGACCTCACTGTGCCCATTGCAGCCAGACCTCACTGTGCCCATTGCAGCTGGACCTCACTGTGCCCATTGCAACCGGAACTCACTGTGCCCATCGCAGCTGGACCTCACTGTGCCCATTGCAGCCGGACCTCACTGTGCCCATTGCAGCCGGACCTCACTGTGCCCATTGCAGCCAGACCTCACTGTGCCCATTGCAGCCAGACCTCACTGTGCCCATTGCAGCCAGACCTCACTGTGCCCATTGCGGAATCACTTTGCCGTGTACCTGAGCCCATGACATGCAGATTCAGACGGCGGCCAGGCAGTGTTAAAAAGTCGCGCTCCTCCTTGTCCTGTTCCGTGATAGGCAGAACACTCAGTTTCCCAGCAGGCACTGTGTTCAGTGTTCTGCCTATCACGGATGCCGTGATAGACAAGAGGATAAGAGGGCGTCCGTGATAGGCGGAACACTGAACACAGTGCCTGCTGGGAAACTGAGTGTTCCACCTATCACAGAATAGGACAAGGAGGAGCGCGACTTTTTAACACTGCACGACCCCCGTCTGAATCTGCATGTCACGGGCTATCACGGAACAGGACCAGGAGGAGCGCAGCTTTTTAACACTGCCCGGCCGCCGTCTGAATCTGCATGTAACGTTACACTGACTCGAGTATAAGCCGAGTGGGTCACTTTCAGCCCAAAAAAAGGGCTGAAAAACTCAGCTTATACTCGAGTATATACGGTACCTTAATTTTTAAGAAGATTTTGCTGTGCTATGCACTGATTAGAGCAAGGACTTTTTGGTTTCTCTAGTCCCTTTTCAACATAACCTATATGGTTATACTGTCTGATTGGGACCCAAGCCCAACACTATAGAGGCTATGGTTTCCATACACTGCACTGATGATGGCTAAATAAACTGATGTAGAAAGAAGTATGCTATTTGGAATATTTGCCTCTGTAATATTACGCTATATTTGTACTATGTGCCAGTGGCTCTGGATGTGTCTCCAGCCAATGGGACATGAAGCAATTATTTTCATGGCTCTCCCCATGGTCCTGAAATGAGGAATAATCCTCCTATTTTAGGGATATGTGATATATTATACACTGAATTAATTACTGTAAGTAAGTTTTGATCGCTTTAGTCCCTTCTCACTATAACCATTATAGTAATACTGTTCCAATAAGTAAAATATCTTGTACAATGGTACCACATTTAAAGGTAAATACTAGGGATGAGCCGAACACCCCCCTGTTCGGTTCGCACCAGAACCTGCGAACAGACCTAAAGTTCGCGTGAACTTTAGAACCCTATTAAATACAATGGACTCGAACGTTCGAAATCTAAAGTGCTAATTACTGTATAAAGGCTAAGTTATTGTCCTAAAAAGTGTTTGGGGACCCGGATCCTGCCCCAGGGGACATGTATCAATGCAAAAAAAGTTTTAAAAACTGAAGTTTTTTCGGGAGCAGTGATTTTAATAATGCTTAAAGTGAAACAATAAAAGTGAAGTATTCCTTTAAATTTCGTACCTGGGGGGGGGGGGGGGGGTGTATAGTATGCCTGTAAAGCAGCACTTGTTTCCCTTGCTTAGAACTGTCCCTGCTCAAAATGTATTTTCTGAAGGAAAAAAAGTAATTTAAAAGCACCCGCGGCTATAATGAATTGTCGGCTCCCAGCAATACAGAGAAAAGTCATTAATAAAAATAAAAAAAAATGCGTGGGGGTCCCCCCAAATTCAATTACCAGGCCCTTCAGGTCTGGTATGGATATTAAGGGGAACCCTGCCGCAAATAAAAAAAAAATGCGTGGGGTTCCCCCAAATATCCATACCAGGCCCTTTATCCGAGCACGCAACCTGGCAGGCTGCAGGAAAAGAGGGGGGGGGGGGACGAGAGAGCGCCCTCTCCTCCTGAACCGTACCAGGCCACATGCCCTCAACATGGGGAGGATGTCCCCATGTTGATGGGGACAAGGGCCTCATCCCCACAACCCTTGCCTGGTGGTTGTGGGGGTCTGTGGGCAGGGAGCTTATCGGAATCTGGAAGACCCCTTTAACAAAGGGGACCCCCAGATCCCGCCCCCTATGTGAATTGGTAAGGGGTACATTGTACCCCTACCATTTCACAAAGAAAGTGTAAAAAAAATGTAAAAAAAAAACACATAGACACCTTGGAAAAGTCCTTTATTAAAAATAAAAAAAATAAAAAATAAAAAACCCATTCCAGCGATGAAATCCAGTGTCCCGCGGCGATCCGATGTCCAGCGCTGTCCACACGAAACGTCATTGGCTGAGCCTGAGCGGACCTGATGGGGAACTTCCTCCGCAGTGTATTAAATGAATAGACCCGCCCCTTCTAAAGTTCCCCATCAGGTCTGCTCAGCCAATGACGTAGGTGTAAGGCTAAGCGGACCAGATGCGGAATGTAAGAAGTGGCGGGTCTATTCATTTATTACACTGTGGAGGAAGTTCCCCATCAGGTTCGCCCCCTCGTATGTCAGACCCCGCCTACGTCATTGGCTGAGCGGACCTGATGGGGAACTGCCTCTGCAGTGTAAAAAAATAAATAGACCCGCCCCTTCTCACGTTCCGCATCTGGTCCGCTTAGCCTTACACCTACGTTATTGGCTGAGTGGACCTGATGGGGAACTTTAGAAGGGGCGGGTCTATTCATTTAATACACTGCGGAGGAAGTTCCCCATCAGGTCCGCTCAGGCTCAGCCTATGACGTTTCGTGTGGACAGCGCTGGACATCGGATCACCGCGGGACACTGGATTTCATCGCTGGAATGTTTTTTTTTTTTTTTTTTTAATAAAGGACTTTTCCAAGGTGTCTGTGTGTTTTTTTTTTTTTTTTTTTATGTTACACTTTCTTTGTGAAATGGTAGGGGTACAATGTAGAAAGAAGTATGCTGTTGGGGCAGGACCCGGGTCCCCAAACACTTTTTAAAGACAATAACTTGCATATAAGCCTTTATAATTAGCACTTTAGATTTCTCCCATAGACTTTTTGAATTTGCTGCGAACACCCCAAATTGTTCGCTGTTCGGTGAACGGGGGAACAGGCAATGTTCGAGTCGAACATGAGTTCGACTCGAACTCGAAGCTCATCCCTAGTAAATACTCAAGTTAGTTGAAAAATGCAATGGTATGCATTTATAGATTATAAATAGCTAACCACTTCAGCGTAGACATTAAAGAGATATATACATCTCCTGCATGAAAAATTAGTTTACCAAAAAGGATAAAATATGCAAACAAAACATTTGATTGGATTAGGAAGAAGAGGAATCAGAAGAGGAAGTTTATAACATTTGGGATAACTGGTTCAAAGAAAGAAACATCACTTTTTTCAGTAAACTAGAAGATCTGATGTTAAAACCCAATCAAATCTGCCTTTTCTCACATGTTGTTTTGTTTTAAGAAGGCTCTACTGGGAAGCAAGGAAGGGTTAGAACCTCTGTGAGGTTTTTATTGCTGTCTGTGTTTTCTTTGTGGAGATTAAGGGATTGATTTACTAAAGGAAAATAGACTGTGCACTTTGCAAAGTGCAGTTGCTCCAGGGCTTTGTAAATGAGCATAAGCTCTGCTGACTTCCATCATCCAATCATGTGCAAACAAACATGCAGTTTTTTTTTTTATTTCCCTTGCATGTGATTGGGTTTTCTTTGCAAAGTGAAGCTTTACCTCATTTTCTAAGCTGTGGTGCAACTGCACTTTACAAAGTGCACATTCAATTTGACTTTAGTAAATCAACCCCTTAACCTTTCTATTGATCACTATTACTGGTACAGAATGTGATAAGAAATCCATAATTTTACAGTTGTCACTGGAACAGGAGGTGAATGGGAATGTTTTGTTGGGGACAACTGTTTCAGTGATAGCTCAGAAAAAGGGCACCCCCCCCCCACACACACACACCTAAGATAAATTTCCTCTTGGTTCCTGTTTGCTCTTCAGGACAAGAAGGAAAACAGAAATCTCCCTAATAGGACATAGACATCAAAGAATAAGAGTTGTAACCATTCCCTACTCTTAAAAACTGAACAAAATAGTTTTGGCTACAGATACATAGTGGCACATAGTAGTTTTATTTTTTATATTGTGTTGTTAAAGCAGAGTTCCACTCAAAAGTGGAACTTCCGCTTATCTGTTTTCTCCTCCCCTCCGGTGCTACATTTGGCGCCTTTCAGGGGGGGTGCGGGTACCTTTTTTTGACAGGTCCCCCTTCCCCAATTCCCGAGACAGCGTCCCTCGGAAGTCCGGCCCCCCTTCCTTTTCCTCCGCCACCAGGCCAATTAGAAAGTGCAGCGCTCTTCACGCATGCGCAGTAGGGAACTGGCTGTAAAGCCGAAAGGCTCCATTCATGGTTTCCCATTGCAGGATTTTCAGCGGCAGCACCCAACAGCCGATCTGAAAATCGGTAGGGGTGCCAACATCGTGGAAACCCTGAACAGGTAAGTGTCCTAATATTAAAACTCAGCATGTACAGTATTTGTAGCTGCTGACTTTTAATTTTTTGTTGGGGCGCTGGAACACCTCTTTAATGGCACATTTTTTACTTGTATTTTGCTCTAAAGTGTTTTGCTATAAGCTTTTGAAAGTGGTAGTAAACCACAAAAACAATCGCATTGCATACTAGCACATTATGAAAGAATTACCTGAAAACTAAGCCCTCCAGCGGTGGGCTGTCACTGCTGAAAGGGCTTCTATCTCCACCTGGCCTTTCTTCCGGGAATGCGGATTGCCGCTTGACTGGCCGAGCCACGGTGACGTCACATGTGCATGGGAGTCACGGCCGCGGCACGCCATCCATTGAGAGCATAGTGCGCATGTGCCAGTAACATCACCGGCACTTCTAAAGTAAATATCTCCTAAACGGTGCACGTTTAGGAGATATTACTGTACCCCCAGAAAAGCCTTATTATAGGCTTACCTTTAGGCTTACCTGTAGGTATAAATAAAGAAAACGCATTTACTATCACTTTATAAATTAATAAATAAGGAATTACTGAGAATAACCATTTCCTTCTGGTTGGTCACTCCTATTATAGACAGGGTTGTACTTAGAAGTGAGCACAAAACAACAAATAAAGATGCTCTCCCAGCTCTGTTGAAGTAAATAGAGCCACAAGCCCAGGAATAGATCAAATCAGAATTCATTTTAATGTAAAGTTAAAACGCCTGACATGCAGGAGTGCCCAGACTGATATATCACCAAGCCAGTGGAGAGGAGAAACACATAATCCCAAAAGCTGAAGGATGACACACGATCCCGGACCCAACAGTAGGTTATGCTGTCCAGGAGCCTCAGGACAGTGGGAGAAGTGTGTGGATTATGGTCGGCGGGGTCACAGAGATGGTGCGTCCGCTGGAAGTCACGCTTCCCAGAACCGGATGTGATGTCATGCACCTGGCAGAAGATTACCCGAACATCGGCTGGTGAGGGCAAATTGGAAGTCAAGAGCACTCAAACCATAGTAAACCAAAGGAGAAAATCCTGTCACTATGATAACATGTTTCGGGGGCTTGCCCCTTCCTCAGTTCATATATATATATATATATATATATATATATATATAAAAAGATTGGTACCATAATGTCCAGCAAAGTGGATGGTTAGATACACAACATCATTTAATTATGATATCCCATTCAAGGGTCATAGACCTTCACCCTAACCAGGAGGAGAGGACCAAAGAGGAGAGAGCACACACAGCTCTTCCACTACATCTCTGGTCTTAGTAGGCCTCTCCCTGTCTCTAATCCCCCCTTCAATTAAACCCTTTGATTTAGCTGTGTACCAAAACAGTTATGTTCAAGGCATGCCGTGAACAATAACTGTCACAATTGCTTGTGCATCCAACTAAACTGTCAAATCAGAAAATGGCCTGTGTCATAAGGCTACATTCACACTGGCGATTTAGGCTCATGCCAATTACATCAGCAGGAATCTTCTGATTCTTGCTGTGGCTGTGAGTGGATAGGTGTGGCCTTGTTCACTATAATGACAGGTCACTGGCTGCCACAGCTATTTGTGGCACTCTGCACAGCCAACGATTACCTGCAGTGTTGGAAGAATACACGGACTCTGTTTTCAAATTGTTATTGTTACTTTGTGAAATACATTTTCCTTTATTTATAACACTGTACACAACTTGGAGGCACTGCAATTTTCACTATTTTACCTGTGGTGATTGCTGCTGGCTGCACTTTGTGTGGAGTTCACAATCGGTGCAGCGCAACATAAAACAGGGAAAGAAAAGTCCAATGGCCAACTAAAAGTTTGTCATGAAGGGATTCCCCGCAATGGTGAAGAAGTAGGAAGGGAATAAAAAATCCTCCAAGTGAGGAATCCACCACCGATAGCTGTGCAAGCTGCTCACCTTAAAAAATAGACCCCTGACTTAACAGGATAGCAAAAGACCTCCCAGGTAATCCATGTGTTGTTGCCAACATTCCTGGTATATAGATAAACAGTGACGAGTAACCCCCCCCCCCTCCACCCCGGTACTATTGGGACTTTAAAGGCAACAGTGAGGAGTCTGAGGACACAGATATATATAAAAATTAGATTGCAAATATAAAACAGGTGTATACATCACCAATAAAACAATGGTAAATACACATAGAGAAGATGACTGTTGTGATGTTCTTGATAATGTTCCTATGTACCCAACGTGTTTCAGGGCAAGCTGAGTCCTTTTCTTCAGAGGAAATTATACATTATTATTACATTATTATACGTAGATCACAAACAGTTAAATTCCGTGAAACAGTCAAACAATCTGCTTGGTCAAGCAACAGAAACGCTGTGCCCTATATGGAAGAGCTCTGTGAACCCCCGAAGGGGTAAGGGAGATGGACAATGGGGCCTCTCAGATTCCACAAAAGGATCCCAATTGAGCCCACAACTGTGGTGAGGGTGGTGTCAAATAAATACACCTTAAGAAAGGTGAGATAGTTTTTACAACGGACTGTGGCAGAGTGGCATGTCCATAGGTCCCGGCAGCAGTACAACTTAACAGGATGGTCATATGCACTTTGTATTATTAACAGCACCCAAGGAATCCACGCCATCACGTCACCCGCTGCTGTCCTGTATCCACACCGAGCGGTAGATTTGTTTGCTTATTACTGATCAAATGTGAGTGTTTTATTCTATTTAATAAACTGAGTGGTTTTAGACGGAAAGCACTGAGTTTGCTTTTCTTTTATGTGTGACTCCGGATCTATTGCCACAACGATTACATTGTAGCTGGATGCTGTGGATGCTGTTAATAATACAAAGCGTATATGACCATCCTGTTAAGTCAGGGGTCTAGTTTTTAAGGTGAGCGGCTTGCACAGCTATCGGTGGTGGATTCCTCACTTAGGCCCCTTTCACACTGAGGCGGTGCAATAACGCGCTAAAAATGATTAGCGTTAAAAATAGCGCTAACGCCTATGCTTTTTTACCGCGTTTTTTAAGCGTTAGCGTCAGCTAATAACCCTACCCTCTTACATCACATCCTGTAAATAGGGACTAGATTGGGATTTAAACTACTTACTTTTCGCAGCTTTTTTTTTGTTGGATAATGATATCCAATTTTCTATACGCTGACCAGCCACATCATTCCACCCAGACCTTTTCTTCATGCGGGTTGAGTAAAAGCTATTTCTTTTGTCCCAGAGTTCTGGGTGCCTGTGCATAGTGTCTATGAACTCCTCTGGTTCAGAGGGTCTTTCTGCTTCTGCAGCTGTTGGCTGCATTTCAACAGATTGCTCTGCCATGATATTGACTCTGTCTTGTCTCCTCTCCTGTTCTCAACAGGATTTCCTGGTATCCCACAATCCTCCACTCTACTGCGGTCATGTGACCTTTCCACAGCTTCTGGGCGTTTTTAAAGCGGTATTACCGCGGTTTTACAGCGGTACTTATTCATTTCAATGGGGATAGGCGTTTTTACAGCGCTATTTTATGCGCCCCAAAGATGCTCCAAAAAAGCTGTTTGCAGGATTTTTTCCAATGCACAGCCAGCACAACGCCTCAGTGTGAAAGCCCTCAAGGCTTTCACATTGAGAATGCTGGGGCAGGATTATTTCAGGCGTTTTTACAGCGCTATTTTTAGCGAAAAACGCCTCAGTGTGAAAGGGGCCTAAGAGAGTTTTTCCATTCCTACTGCTTCACCATTGCGGGGAATCTCTTTATGACAAACTTTCAGTTGGCTATTGGACTTTTCTTTCCCTATTTTATGTTGCGCTGCACCGATTGCATAGTTGCCAACAGTCCCGAATTTCCCGGGACAATCCCGAATTTGAGACCCTCGTCCCGGAAGGAGCTTGTCCCGAATGAATTCCCGGTATTTTGTTTTTGTCCCGGGAAAATCGGGAATGTTTTGGCCAAAAACAGCCGGCGGGCTACAGAAACATGGCCTCCGTCACTGCCGCGAGGTGCCTTTCCTCATGTGTTCAGTGGAGAGGGGAGAGGCAACCAATCGGCTTCCCTGTTCAGTGTACACTTAAACCGATTGGCTCCTCCTACTCTCCACTGAACACATCGCGCCACTTGTGGAGTTTGCTCTGCGGCTGCCGTGTCGGTGTTCTTCCCTCTGAAGTGCGGTCCCTGTAAGCTCTGCATCAGACACCAGTGTGCGGGGAGAGGACCCTTCGTTCTGGGATTATGTACACAGCCCAGATACTGAGAAGTGGAGAAGGATTCGGAGCGCCTGTGTGTATGGTGCCCAAAATGAGGGTACGTCATGTCTTCTTATAGGACTGAGCTCTGGGCTCATCCCAGCAATCCCAGTGTGTCCAGTCCTGTGTGCTGTCCCTGGAGGTAGGTCACGGTGGATGATGTCCCCATCCAGAGATCTCTATGATCATCATCCCCATGTAATGTGGGTTATAGTGTGCTGTGTCCTCCTGGTGACATATGACCTGTCTGCTGTCCTAGGTATGCAGGGATGTCGGTGTTATTACAGCCCGGGCCAGCGATGTATGTACAAGGGGGGGGCAACTATGCACAGGGGGTGTATTAACTATGTACAGTGGGGGTATGTACAGGGGGGGTATTAACTATGTACAGGGGGGTATGTACAGGGGGGGTATTAACTATGTACAGGGGGGGTATTAACTATGTACGGGGGGGTATTAACTATGTACAGTGGGGGTATGTACAGGGAGGGTATTAACTATGTACAGTGGGGGTATGTACAGGGGGCGGGTAGTAACTATGTACAGTGGGGGTATGTACAGGGGGTGGTAGTAACTATGTACAGTGGGGGTATGTATAGGGGGCGGTAGTAACTATGTACAGGTAGTATCTATGTACAGGGGGGTAAACGGGGTGTTACTATGTACAGGGGGGGTAACTATGGCTCTGCTTGGGACACTGATGCAAGGACTGAGGCTGGGTACACTGGTGTAAGGACTGAGGCTCCGCTGGGGGCACCTGATGTAAGGAGGGACTCTGCTGGGGGCACCTGGTGGCAGGCGATGTGGCAGGTGACATGCTTAAGGGTCCCACTGATTCGGCATTATGGGGAGTTGAATGATTTCATTTTATATTACAATGTAATAATAGAAATAATGCGCTTCAATCACCCTGACACCATAACAAACATGGTGTCGGGATGATTGAAGCGCCAACAGGTGTTTTGGAGTATACTTATCTGCCAATTTTGTTACACATTTCTATTGTGGTGTAGGATCTGTCTTCTTTCTTTCTATTTCTTTCTCTCTCTTTCTCTCACCTCGGACTGTAGCCACACCCCTTTGAACCACGCCCATTTAAGCCACACCCACTATCGTGTGTAAACCACGCCCATTTTTCGCCGCATTTTTTCATTTCAGCATGACACGCCTACAAACGAATGCCCCGCCCCCTAATTATAGAAAGGCTCCGCCTCAATACAAAAAAGTGTCCCAGATGTTTTTTTTGCAATGTTGGCAACTATGCGATTGTAAACTGATTTTTTTGGAGGTGTTTTGGAATAGCCCTCTGGTGTTCAGCTGGAGACTTTGTTTTTATTTTTAATGTGTAAATTTACTGTGGACTGCGCTGATTGAACTTTGTTACACGTGCAGCCACCAGCGATCACCTCATCCAGCAGCGATACCCACAGGTAATCACTGACTGTACAGATAGCCGCAAATAGTTGCAGCTGCCGGCAACCTGTCATTATAGTGAACAAGGGCCAGAGGCCACACCACACCTAGCCGCTCACAGCCGCAACAGAAATCAAAAGATTCTTGCTGCTGGAATTCGCACTGGCCTAAATTTGTGAAGGGAAATCTCCCCAATGGAACACAGATGGCAAAACAAGAAACTGATGGGGTCATTACCCTCGCTTACTTTATTCAAAATGAAAAAAGATAAGTTTTGAATTTAGTTACAATTTAAAGAAGAACTAATCCCTGCCTGCATCCCCCCTCCCTTTAAAGTGGAGTTCCACCCTAAAAAAAAAAATTATATCAAAAATCTAAAAATAAATAGAAAAAAAAAATTTTACTTACCAGAAATAGCGGTTGCTATGCGGATATTCCTAATCCGCCGCGGCTGGTCTTCATCCTTGCGTTGCCTTCTGGGGAATGGTGTGCGCTGCCTTCTGAGAACTGTGTGTATCCCAGAGTGCAGCCGTCCATTCAGAAAACACTGCGAAACTCGCGCATGCGCAGTAGGAAACAGGCAGTGAAGCCGCAAGGTTCCACTGCCTGTCTCCCTTAGTGAGAATGGCGGCGCTGGAAGCTGCCAGGATTGAGGGATCGGCCTCGGGGGGCCAACACTGCGGGCGATTAGAATAGGTAAGTGTCCTTATTAAAAGTCAGCAGCTACAGTGTTTGTAGCTGCTGACTTTAAAAAAAAAAAAAATCGCGGGTGGAATCCCGCTTTAAATATGGCAAACCCTAATGCCATGCATGAGCACCGTTGCAATGTAACATTGTTTGAAATAATAACAAAAAAGGCAAGATAAGCAACTCATAAAAATGACATTCTTAACATAATATCATGGGTCAGCCACGACCACTAATGCCCTGTACACACGATCGGATTTCCGATGGAATAAAATCCGATAGATTTTTCCGTCGCAATTCCGATGAAGCTGACTTTCATCAGTCTTGCCTACACACCATCAGACAAAATTCCGACCGTCCAAAACGCCCTGACGTACAACACGTACGACGGCACTATAAAGGGGAAGTTCAAATCCAACGGCGCCACCCTTTGGGCTGCTTTTGCTGATTTCGTGTTACCGCATGTTAGTAAAAGTTTGGTGTTAGCCGATTCGCGCTTTTCAGTCTCCGTGCTTTTCAGTCCGTTACAGCATGACGAATGTGCTATATCCATTACGAACACTAGTTTTACCAGAACGAGCGCTCTCGTCTTGTAATTTAGACTGAGCATGCGTGGATTTTTCTCCGATGGAGTTCTCCACAGACGATCGGAATTTGCTATAGTTTTTTTTTCTTCCATCTGTAAAATTTAAAACATGTTCTATTTTTTTACAGCCATGGAAAAAAGACCGATGGGGCCCACACACGATCGGTTTATAGGACCTCCCTTTTTATAATCACTAATATTCTTGTTACCATACTACTTTATTTTATTACTGGACAAAATTTGATTATATTATTTATTTGGAAAAAGTAGTATTCCTGCGCTTAGGAGAGTTTATATATATATATGTGTGTGTAGAGCTGCAGCTTCCCTATTAAGATCCTACAAGAGGATCCTAGATAAATGAAAAAATTGCTGTGGGGTGTGGCGCTGCTCACTCTTCAGGTGTGACCCAGAAGATAAAGATAGACCGCCTCAGAAGACGTTCAATACGAAACGTGCGTAAGGCGGAACCACGCACATCGCGCTGTGCCCATCCGGGTACCTGAGACTGGTGTGCAGCTGAGGCGCACGCTGCGATCCTAGTCATACGGATACCGTGGAGCTGTATTTTCGAAATTACCACGCCTTGGAGGCAGCCTTTTATGTTTTGATTTTAACTTTATTTTAATAAACTATCCGAATTTTACCGCACTATGGGAGCCTATCACTTTCTTTACTGAGGGCACTGGACAATCACTGTTTGTCAACCAAATCATCTCTGGATGTGAGAAACCGAGGATTTTTTGGAGACCCGCTGTGGATACATACCCTATCCCGGAAGTAACAGATCGGGAAATTGGGACCCCACCTGGATCCAGCCATATATGCTGTCGACCCCTGTAGGGGTGCGAGGAGCTGGTGAGTAGGGACCCTTGAGGGGAAGCATCTGTCAAAGTCACTGGAAGATTTCTTGTCATTTAATTCGTTTCACTGTGGACACTTTGAAATCACCATACACTGTGTGGACTATAAATTGATTTATTTGGACATTTTATAACCATTTGGTTCACAATATTTGAGGAATCAATTCCCCCTTTTTTGGTCACATGCATATCTATTGTGGTATATGACCCTTATGCAATTTAGCTAACTCACAGATACATCTAGTATTATTTATATTATTGAATATTTTCTGGCACTATTTTTGTTTAAAGTGGTTGTAAACCCACTTTTTCAACTTGCACCTACAGGTAAGCCTAGATTAAGGCTTACCTGTAGGTGCAAGAAATATCTCCTAAACCTACACGGTTTAGGAGATATTTACTAAAAATGACAGGTGTCGCTGTCTACGGCGCATTCATGGGGTTAATCCCATTCACAAAATCGGCTACTTCCCAGCAATCGCTGGGCGTAGCCAAATGTGACGGCTCCCGCGCGCATGCGCGGAGTCACGTCTTTGCCGCTCCGGCCAATCACAGCGCCGGAGCGGCGCTGTGATTGGCTGGTGCGGCGATACCCGGAAGTAACATTCCGGCTATCGCCGCAGTGATGGCTGCGTCTGCAGTGAGGGACGCGGACTGCTTCGGGGGCCCCGATCTAAGGTAAGTGGTACATAATGAGCTAGTATGCTAGTCATACTAGCTCATTATTCCTTTCTCTTGCAGGTTGGCAAAAAAAAAACGATTAGTGGGTTTACAACCACTTTAATACACTATTATCGTACCTTACATAGGGGCAATCCCAGCCTCTCATTGTGTTATCAGGCCTCTATTGGCTTTGGGAGGTGTGGGTATGTGATTGGAAGGTTTTGTCATTTATTATATTTTTTCACCCACTTATACTGTTATCTCCCCACCGCAGGGGACTTTGGTTCAATGATTGGAACCCAGTAACCTTTTGGGGTGACAAGCAACTAGTCCCGATATTTCCATCTCCTTTTTATTTTTGAATAAGATTAGCCTATCTTTATCTTCTGGGTCACACCTGAAGAGTGAGCAGCGCCACACCCCACAGCAATTTTTTCATATTATTTATTTGGTCAGCCCACAGAGTCAAAATGTTTACGTTTCGACCGGTTGGTTCTGGCATCCGCCGGGTCTAGCTGCGGTGGATAGGGGTCGGCCGTCAGTTTGATGCAATTGTCATAGTGATGTGCATTCCATTCAGTCTTTTCATAATCAGACTAGGTGAGCATGATACATTGTTTTTTGGAAATTTGTTAATATGCAGCGATTTTCTATCATACCAATTAATGCATATGTACTGATGTTATATTATTGTTTGACATTAATTATATATTTTTATGTCTTATACAGACTTGATGAAATTAAAGACAAGTGCTAAGCCCTGACGAAGCACAAACAGTGCGAAACATGTTGGCTAGTTGCACAATATAGATCTTTATTTTCACGTTTTTATGACTCTGTATTAATGTAATATCAATTTTAATGATGCTATAAATAAATTTATATTTTTCTAAAGTTTTGTTTCAAGTGTACTCACCTACTAACAGAACTGATATCTCCCTTCAAAATCCTGTTCTGCGAGAGCTTGTCTCTCTTTTTGTTTCCTTTAAACTTTCCACGTGGGACTGGGAGATTATACAGTTTCTGTGTCTGGAAAACATCCAAATATTTTTTATACATAAGTTGGATAGGAGTCCTGAGTGTTTCAGTACATTTTGGCCCCTTGCAGAAAGCCCCTGATGAACTTGTCATATAAATCCATACATTCTTTTTAAAGGCTGTCACAATAAACCCTCCAGCAGGTTGGGGAATTCCATTGACGTGAACATGATGATTGAAGAACTGCCATAAAAAGGAACAACCTGGTGAGCTTTCACCCTCCCGCTTCACCCAGAGGCAGGCACGACTCTTTTCAAATGGGTAAGCGGAACAGCTGGGCCAAGGTCAGTCCACTTATTATCACCCAGAAAACCCAGTGAAGACACCAGACTCAGATATCTGCGTTTTCTATCCAGCTTGGTGGGGGTGTAGACAACATATTCTTCTGCCAAAGTAAAAGGCTGGATATCCAGCATTGGGGCAGCCATTGATTCGGTATTGGATTCCATAACCACAGCACTTGACTTACCACTCTTCGCTGCAATCAGGTGAATATCAGGCTACTCCAGCTCTTTTCATAAGGGGTATTTGGATTGGTAACTAATTTACTGATAACTGTGTTAAAGAGAGACTATCTTTTTGTATGCTGAGAGCAAGACTGCCCTCTCCATCATTGCATCGTTTGCTAAAATGTGATTGTAATCTGCTACCTCTAACCAGCTAAGTGTGTATGGTTGACTTTTCAAAGCTGCAATATACAAGCCAGGTTATGTTAAAAACACAATTAATTTGGCTGTTTGGAAACAATCCATGTAGTGTAAACCTACTCTTAGCAGAGAAATTTGATTAATCACCTGGCATTAGGAATTCTGAATCCCTTTCTTCCCTGGTGATTATGTTCTGTACTATGACTTATCTTAATTAGTTACATTTAATTAGAAGTAGAGGATAGGCGGCTTATTTTTTGGCCCTGGAGGTCTTTCCACCTTAAAGCTGTGGAGACGCAGTAGATGACAGAAGCTGTCTGTTATTTGGTGTATAGATCTGCTTGTTTTGCTGTATGTTGTGTGGTGCGTATTGTTTTTGTATTTGACAGGGCATGATGGATATCATTGCTGATGATTGCGTGGGGTTTTACAATCCATGGGGGGGGGGGGGGGAGGGGAGAGCACTTGCTATGTGCAGTCAAGCATGGCTCCCTAATATCTTATTTGTAACATAAATATACAAGCACCTCACTTGGAAAATACAATGCAGAATCTAACGGGCTCCTGCTTTAATAAAAAAATAATAAAAAAAAACAGTACAAAATGTTATTATACCTTTTCTGTATCAGGTTAAAAAAAATGGAAAAACTGCCTTTACAGGGAGATAATCATCTTTTTTGTACTGCGTGTTAAAATGCTTCCAACTACATAATAATTATAAAAGAAACTGGTATAGGCAATGTATTAAATATGCAGATGGGGATTTTTTTTTTCATATAAAAGCTTTTCTTTTTAATTTTTTTCTTTATTTAAATACTGCAACACATAATATTTGTTAATATCAGTATTACTATTTTTATTTAGTATTTGAATTAACCCAGCAATGGGAAAGGCACAGATTTGAAACATAATTCAAATTTATAAACTTCCTGTAGAACTCTGCATCCTGTTGCCATCCTGTTGGCATAACCTGCCACCAATCTATGCATAATAAAAAAGGCCTCCAATCTTGCACATTTTATGGGGTTCTCTCCTGTACTAAAATTGCTTACTCTGATTTCACTGAACACTGTAAGCTTCTCACAGTGTATGAAAATTCAGAAAAAAGGGGGGACAAAAGTGGTGAGCGTGCGTCTTTTCTCCTGGGGGGGGGGGGGTAAGCTGGACGAGCCTGTTAGTCACAATGACCTCAAGGGTTTAAACCTGATTGGATTGTACACCTGTTTTCTGCCTGATTGCAGTTTGACTTCTCTGCTTTAATGGTCATGCATATGGAATTTACTGATTCAAGAATATATATCGGCTTTTGAATCAGTTGTTCAATATTCATACCGCCACCCCCCCTTCCTCTCCCCATACTCTCTGCATCATTCTACTATGGCCTTTTAGCCAATAATATGAACAATAGAGCTTGCTGTATGGTACTCTTGAGCCACTGGCTCCTATGAATATCCAGAATATTCGCTATACTAATGGATGCAAATTTTTGAAGCTCTATGGGTGGGACTTTCTTTCTTGGACCCCTTTTCTCCGCAAGAAAGTGAGACCTGTTTCTCTCCAACAATCCCTGAGTGTGTCCTGACGAAGCTAGACAGCGAAACGTGTTGACGCACAGAGGCTCACTATACTATACATGTGCTTTTTTTGTCATGTATTTTATATATGTTTTTTTAACTCTTCAAAGTCTTTTTTTGCACCATGTATTGTTATAAATAAATATTGAAATAATTTTGTATATTCTCCACTGTTCATTGTCCCCTAAAGTCCGACCTTCTCACGATGTGTATTAGAAGCTACAGAAAGTCATACAGAGCCTGTCGTATTTCTGGGCTTGAGAACATCCAACATTATCTAGTGCTTATCATCCCAGCCTTACTGTCCTTGGCCTGCCCCTTTCATTTATAAACCGCGTCCCACCCATCCTATTGTAATAATAAGGCCAGGCGGGTGTTCTTTTATTCTGGGTGGATGTCATATGATGTCCCCCCATTTGTGCGCCTCATATGTGTCCCCTGGAGCATGCATTAGCACAATCTACTACCGCTGTGTACACCAGACACAGTAAAACGGGACGATTGGTACCGGACTCCTGTGAGTGGTCCAGGTACCATGTGATCACTGCGACCAATTACAGTGATCATATGTTTTATAAGTAATTAATAGTCATGTAATGAATCAATTGTTCATTAATGATTCATTACTTACTATTGTGATGATGTGATTAGTCACAGTGATCACATGGTGTACAGGGTCAATCACAACAGCCCTGTACCATGTGATAGCTGTGGCCAATCACAGCATCACTATAGTAAACAATAGTCGTGAATGAAAGACATTCATGGCAGTTAAAACAATTGCTGTTGCAGTTATCACTGTAACAGCCAATCCTGATCACCTCCCCAGAGTAGTAGAGCATTACTGTGATGGCACTGCACTACTCTGGTGACAGTATGTTAAAAAAGCATTGTATAAAAAATGATAATTATGTCTAGCCTGTGAAAAAAGGTCTCACACATGTGGTGTCGCCATACTCAGGAGGAGTAGCAGAATGTGTTTTGGGTGTAATTTTAAGTATGCTAATGCTGTTTGTTAGAAATATCTTATTAGATGACAACTTTGTATACAAAATAAATAAATAAAATTATTTCCTGCATATTCCGAAAACATTTGGAAAAACAAATGGTATTTTCAAAAGACTCACTATGCCTCTTAGAAAATACCTTGGAATGTTTGCTACCAAAATGGGGCAATTTTGTGGGTGTTTCCACTGTCCTTGTGCTCCAGGGCCTTCAAAAATGTGATAGATAGTCAGAAAATTGTGTAATTTATGTGTACTTTATGCTCCTTGAAAGCCCAAAGGGGATCCTTGGATTTTGGGCCCCTCTATGAATCTAGGCTGTGAAAAAGTCTCACACATGTGGTATCACCATATTCAGGAGACATACCAGAATGTGTTTTGGGGTGTAATTATAAGTAAGTCTACGCTGTGTGTGAGATCTAACTTGTTACAATTACAACTTCATAAAAAAAAGAACACATTTTATTTAATTTCTTAATTTGCCAAAAAAAATGTGACAACTTTAAAACATTCACTATGCTTCTTAATAAATACCTTAGACTGTCTACTTTCCCAAAAAATTGGTTATTTTGGGGGTATTTGTACAGGCCTTTTAGGACCTCAAGAAATTAGATAGGCAGTCAGTACATCAGGAATGATCAATTTTCAAATATATACACCATAGTTTGTAGACTCTATAACTTTAGCACACACTAAAAAATATACACTGGTTTTGGGTTATTTTTTTACCAAAGGAATGAAGAATACATTTTGGCCTAAATCTGTGAAGAAAGATTATTTATTTGCAAAATTTTATAACAGAAACGGAAAAGTTTGGTATTTGTTCATTTACATAGCAAAAAAATCCCAGTGGTAAATAAATACCACCAAAAAAAAGCTCAAAAATTGGTAAAATTGTATTTGGGTACAGTGTTGCATGACTTAGTAATTGTCATTCATAGTGTTATAGCACTGAAAGCTGAAAATTGGCCTTGACAGGAAGGAACTGAAAGTATCTGGTGTTGAGGTGGGTAAATTTAAGTTCTTTCAGTCATGGAGGCTCAGTATCATATCTGGTTGTTGCTTAGCGCAGTCTGCATGCAAATACACCCTGCTAACGAACATCCACTCTCCCAGTTTAACGTCCATCCCTCAGGGCAGTAGTCTGCATGCAAATACACCCTACTTAGAAACACCTACTCTCCTAGTTTAACGTCCACCCATTAAGGCATTGAGATATTTGCATAACTTCCTCTTATATGAGGACAGAGAGCTCTGGAGAGGAGTACAGAGTACTGTTTTGCTGTTTTAGGAAAGATAAATACACCACCCTGCCAGATTTACACAGAGACCCATTGATGGTCTAAAAAAGGTATGTAATGAAAATTTATATGTTTTATTTAAAGTGTAACTCCACTTTTGTTGAGAAAAAAAACATTCCCCTCTGAGTGATCTAGTACATTGCAAGGATTATATCAAACTTTGTTGCAGATTCCTACCTGTTATTCTGAAAAAATCACTGTTTGTTTCTCTGTGTCTCTGGGCCAAGTGGGTCTAATGGGAGTGGTTTCATAATTAATTCCTCTAATGAGGAAAGCTGCTGAACCTGCATCCCTTTAGACGTATTCCTATTGGGAGTATCTCACCAAAAATAAATTTTTTGTTGCAAGGGATGCCTGAAATCTGACTTGTATCATAGGCAGACTTCTGGTAAATCACACAAGCAGGATATGATGTTTCTGGGGGGTGGTCAGTACACATTCAGCCATATTGCATTGCATTTTCAGAAAATTACAGCGGCTGCAGATTAAAAAGGAAAGGTCATTTTTAATAACATTCAATTACAATATGATTTGTGTCGCAATTGTATACACTATATTATTTTTTCTTTATTTGCTATTTTTTTTCCCAGCGAAAGTGGAGTTACCCTTTAAACATTGCATTAGCATATTGATGATGGGGGAAATGGAGGAACCAGGATAGCAAAATATAAGCAGATTAAACCTCAGTAAAACTGGGAGCTGACAACACCATCAGTTGTCCAGTGGGGAATAAGGTAGGTATTTCTCAGCTTTAAACTTCCCCTAGACCAGTGCTTCTCAACCTTGCTAGTGCCGTGACCCCTTGATAACATTTCCCAAGTTGTGGGGACCCCTAACAGTAAAATTATTTTCATAGCATGGGTTGTCAACACCCAAGGCAAGACAAGTAATTTGCGCCCCTAACTCATGGACATTTAGGGTTTCACCGAGTCCCTTCCACTCCTACAGTATTAAAACCCCTTATGGCACATTTTAGGATGTACCACTCTTTCTCTTTGTTCTCCTTTCTTTCCCTTTTATCTCTCTCTATCCTAATTTCTTTTTTTTCCCGCCCATCCCTCTCTAGCCACCTTTCTTGTTCTTTCTCTTTTTCTTTCTCTCCCTTTTTCTTTGTTCCTCCCCCTCTTTTCCCCTCCCTTCTATGTATTCTCTATTTGTATTCCTTATGTAACTCCTTGTTGGGGGGGGGGGGTTATAGGATGAGTGGCAGTGCTGGGGGGGAGTTCTGATCAGCCAACTTAGGTGCTCTTGATCAAGGTCATCTGCTGATCTCAGAACTGTAGTGGGGACTTTTAATGGCAACTATAATCACAGGTTGTGTTACTCACTGTGTCTCCAGCTTCACTGTGTCTCTGACTTTGTGGTGTCTCCTGGCAGTGACACATATGCCAAAATCAGGATATAGGGTCTCTTCCAGCCCCTCCCTCTTCAGATTCCTCACCAGTCAGCTGACCTCTAGTCTCTGCCCCCCAGCCATGCTGTGAACTGAATGGGCAGCTGCGAATAGGCTGAGTGGGCGATGGCAGGCTTCAGGAACAGCCCAGCTGAGCAGCAGCAAAAAGGCTGGGAGAGCGGTGTGGGCTTCAGGAACAGCCCAGGATTTGGTGACCCCTGGCAAATCATCATTTGACCCTGGGGGGGTCCCGACCCCAGGTTGAGAACCACTGCCCTAGGATGGCTTCACATTGTACCTTTGGTTTTCCTGTGGGCTAGCTGTACTTTACCATAGATTCTTATTGGATCTGGCCATGTTGGTGACTTTTCTTAAAAGTCCTGCATGCAGGACTTTTGGTGTGCTTTCAGAAAGTGCACCAAAACCACCCAATCTAATAGAAGTCTATGGCAAAGTGTAGCTGCACCGCAGCAGAGTGGTATGAAAGGGGCCTTAATATCCATGCCAATGGGAAGCCACACAATACTTATGGTTTTACAGGACTCCATTAGAGAGATTTCCTGTCCTGTGGCAATGGCTTTATCAGACAGGAATTGAGGGTTAATTAATCCCAAAATCACAGACAGAACTTTTTTTTAGTGGAGAAAAGCTAGAACCCATAACAACTTATTTCTTTATGTGTGTTGCAGGTGTTCACTCACTTCCTGTCTGATAAAACCATTGTCACTGTGATAGAAACTTAGAGAAAAATCTCTCCAATA
The DNA here is from genome assembly GCA_029206835.1 of Rana muscosa. NCBI lineage: Eukaryota > Metazoa > Chordata > Amphibia > Anura > Ranidae > Rana > Rana muscosa. The sequence continues at coordinate 120,496,367 of CM055123.1, read as the reverse complement.
CGGATGAGCTTACACGTGCTTGGACTAGGATCCAAATCCATGTGTGTGAGCCCACCAAGAAGCTGTCAGCTGTATTGGGCCAATCATCTGTGGCTGGGGCATTCTCTGCCCTGCATGTCTACAAGGGGCATGCATATGTGTGAATGCGGAGCAGGACACACACTTTCATTTACACAGCCTAAAGGTCCACTAATGATGGTTGTGTTGAAGATGCATTCCATACTACCATGTGTCATATTTTGTTCTATATTATTGTGCCATGAAAATACCACTTTAATATGCATAGCATTGTGAATGAGTCCACTTGTCTTTCAATCTCCTAGAGCCTACTGCAGTGCTGTTTCTTGGCCTAGGCTGACAAGGCCCAGGCCTAGGGCGGCACTTTGTCCTCCCAACGGCCGCCTCCCGTACAAGTGCAGCAACACCGGCCGCTGTAGCGCGGCACTTGTTAATAGGAAGTCTGTGGGCATACTTGGCTGGGGGAGAGGAGCGACTGGCACCCCCATAAGACGGTCGATGACTGGCCAGACCGGGTGTACGTAACATCTGGTGAGCGGAGCCTAATGCACCCTCCTCCGCGTGGCATCAACACCATCTTCTCCCCGGCCGGGGGTCTGTGACGATAGGAGGCGGAGGAGGAAAGAGAGAGAGAGGGAGGGGCCATCGGGGAGCAGCGCGCCGTGAGCGGTGCCACCGTCATGGGCTGAGGCTGTGTAGTTTATTTGTTTCAGGAGTCACACCAGGGTCGCCACAATGTGGGGGGGAGCAAGTACAGATTCAGGAGGCCCCATAAAACTCTCCTGGTCCTCCCCCACAGTGTCCCCCCTCCCTTGTGTCCCCTGTCCGCACAACGTCCCCCCCTGTCACCGCACCCTGTCCCCTCTGTCACTGCACCGCGTCTCCCTCTGTCTTCGTACTGCATCCCTATGTCATCGCACCCCATTCCCCTCTGTCATCACACTGCATCCCCCTCTGTCATCGCACCCTATCCCCCTCTGTCACCGCACCGTGTCCCCCTCTGTTACCACACCATGTCCCCCTCTGTTACCGTACCGCGTCCCCCTCTGTCATCACACTGCATCCCCTCTGTCATCGCACCGCGTCCTCCTCTGTCATTGCACCGCGTCCCCCTCTGTCACCGCACCGTGTCCCTCTGTCATCATACTGCGTCCCTCTCTGCCCTCATCACACTGTGTCCCCCTCTGTCCCCGGCGTCCCTCTCTGTCCTCATCACATTGCATCCCTCTCTGTCTGTCCCCAGCGTCCCTCTGTCCCCCCTGTCCTCGTCACACTGAATCCCTCTCTGTCCCAATCTGTCCTCGTCACACTGCGTCCCTCTCTGTCCCCGTTGTCCCTCTCTGTCCCTGTCACACAGTGTCCCTCTCTGTCCCTGGCAGAGTGAGGCTGCACTGACGGGGCTGCACTAATGGGCACTAGGGATGAGCCGAACACCCCCCAGGTGTTCGAACGCGCGAACACTGTTAAAGTCTATGGGACACGAATGTGAAAAATCAAAAGTGCTAATTTTAAAGGTTAATGTGCAAGTTATTAAATAAAAAGTGTTTAGGGACCAGGGTCCCTCCCCAGGGGACATGTATCAATGCAATTTTTTTTTTTTTTAAATGGTTGTTTTTTCGGGAGCAGTGATTTTAATAATGCTTAAAGTGAGACAATAAAAGTGAAATATTCCTTTAAATTTTGTACTTGGGGGTGTCTATAGTATGCCTATAAAGTGGCACATTTTTCCTGTGTTTAGAACAGTCCCTACACAAAATGACATTTCTAAAGGAAAAAAAGTAATTTAAAACTACTCGCGGCTATATTGAATTGTTGGGTCCCGGCAATACAGATAAAAGTCATTGAAGAAAACGGCATGGGTCCCCCCCCCCAGTCCATTACCAGGCCCTTTGCATTATTAAAATCACTGCTCCCGAAAAAACTGCAGTTTTTAAAACTTTTTTTGTATTGATACATGTCCCCTGGGGCAGGACCCGGGTCCCCAAACACTTTTTATGACAATACCATGCATATTAACCTTTAAAATTAGCACTTTTGATTTCTCCCATAGACTTTTAAAGGGTGTTCCGCGGCTTTCGAATTTGCTGCAAACACCCCAAATTCTTCGCTATTCGGCGAACACCCGATGTTCGAGTCGAACTCACGTTCGACTCGAACTTCGGGCTCATCCCTAATGGGCACTGATAAGGCCGCACTGATGGGCACCGATAGGGCTGCACTGATGGGTTTTACATTGATATTGTTCAAAAGTTGTTATTTATTTTTGGAAATTCTGCATAAAACATTTAACATTTTCCTTTTGTAGCGACCACCCCCCTTCTCTCTCCACCGTGCAGCTCGCTCTGTCTCTGGTCTAGGGGTAATCGAATAATGGGGAGAGAGAGAGGGCAGGCGGGCTACGCCGAGCATCCACCACGAGGCACACCTGTGGCTTCAGCGATGTCTGTTGTTACCTTCGGGTCTGTGCGATACACCAGGCTTCCCCCTCCAAGAGTCACCATTGAAGTTCATCCGCAGGAATTGAGCCTCACACCATTAAAGTCCAAGCTTCTTTATTTAAGGGATACTCCACACATGAACTTCCTTGTAGAACAGCACAGAAAGGAGGTGTGAGTGTGAACAGGCCCCAGACACGATTCTCGATCCTCCACCTCCTCCTGGAAAGTGGGATATGGTCTCCGCACGAGGGACAGGGGATCCTTCCCAGACCGTCTCCGACGAGAGACTCACCCGTCACCGGCAGTATGCTGCACCGGGTCTTCAAGTGAGGAGCTCTCCCCGGTCCATAGCGTCACACCGGGATTCAGGCCTCCATCCCCGAAGAGCCTTAGGTCCCTTCCCTCGCGGAGCTCAGTGTTGGGCACTGAGCCCCGGACCTTCCGGCAAGTACCACATCCCAAGCTCAAGGTGCCTGGGATGGATCACGACCTCAGACGGTCCTCTAGGCCAAGGGCACCTAGAGGACCGGACGCAGCTCCCTGTCCGCAGGCTGAAGGTGCCTGGAACACGACGACGACCGGAAGATGGCCACTCCCTTATATCCCCTCCCCCGGCATGCACAGCGGGTTCCCCACCCCACCGCACGGCCGCCGAGAGAGAACACACAGAAAGAGTGTCCACCGACCTTTCCACTCCAGCCCAGAAACAACAGTGCCATCTCTGGGCTGAGAGGGAAATTCAAGTCACTATACTGAAACTATTATAAACCAAACCTGCGGGGTACATACCCGCTACACACTCCCCCTGGTAATTGAACACTGGTCCCCAGTGTCTGGGATGAGCTGTACTCACAACGGTGGGCACAACTCATACCAAAGACCCCCTATGCAATTTGGAAACACTAAGATGCAAACACATAACAGTCTAAGCAATCGTGTCTGGGGTCCTGCAAAGAAAGAAACAAAGTGCAGAACCAATATAAACAGCATTGCAAACACATAATGATCCATACAAATAATTTCCCTCCCTTCCTGTCTAAGACCCACCCCAGCTTGAATAATCTTGCCGCGGCGTTCTCCTGCAGAGGGAATAAAACAGTTAAACACAAAACCCTGACACATGTGTATGTGAAGAAGGAAAGGAATCTTCTCCAAGAAGAAAATCCCTTTTTTTTTCCAGTGTGAGTGTGTAGAGTGTACATCGTTGCGCAAGACTGCCACCTGGTGACAGCCTCACGGTAACTGCAACCGTTGCCTCTCTTCTCTGGCAGCTTGAATCCCGAGTCTAACTACCCCAAAGTCTGCAAATTTTGCTGAAAACAGGAAAAGGGAAAAAAAAACTGGAACCGTCCTCTTCCGGGTACAACAAGCACCCTCTTTGCTGCAAGAGCCACTGAACAAAGTAAAAAAAAAAACAACGTCTGCAGCAAAGTTCAAAGTACAACACCTTAGAAAGGTAACACAGGAGTCTTTCTCTCCTCATAGGTAGAAACGAGGATGTGGTAGAACAAGGGGATTCAATTGTCCGTCCATGGTCTCAATCCGATACACCACATCATCTCCTTCTTTCCTTTTAATAACCACTTTGTCTGCGTGAATATGACGGCCCAGCATCCACTCAGCTTTACAGTCCTTGAACCGCTGGGACGCCTTAGAAGAACATGCCAAATATCTGCGGGCATGCGGGACTTTGAGGTGGGTCCAGACGAAGTCGTCATACCATCTCTCACGGCAGACTTCCACCTCAAACAACAGTTCTTTAGGAAGATACGGGTACTCCCACCCGTAGTCAGCAGCAACTTTCTGCCCAAACCGTCTCTGAAGCCTGGCTAACGGAGGCATGGTGGCTTTGTCCCCTTCGCCAGGCAACACAATGGAGTCCGGGTGGCGAGGGGCTCTGATTCCATCTGGTCGGGACAAAGGTGCCCGTAGCATGGGTCTTGGCTCCCCGGTACCCAATACTGGCGGTACCGGATTTGTAGAGGTATGCTGGGGACAAGACTCGTCTTCAGGCTTTGAGGCCTCCACCCGGGGAATACTTTCCCCCGTAGACATGGGTGAATCTCGGGGCCTCCTGAATGCAGCAAGTGGTAACTTGTCCCATCCCTTCTCGGCGAACAGCTCGTCGATCACGGTGTCATCTCCCAGGTCAGAGAGGGACTCCAGATCGGACGTATCACACTCCTCCGCGGGGATGTAGGTCACCGTTGAACTTTGGCTACCCTCCCCCGCGGGACCTCCGGGCCATGCTTTCCCAGCATCTCCGCCCAGGCACCGACTCCCTTCGCCCGGCTTACCTTGGCCATTACTTGAGGTGGGACGTCCGGAACTCTGGTCGACGGATCCGTCTGGGCTTTGGGTAAGCTGGCGAGATTGTCCGCCACCACCGCTGGTCGGGGCTACCACGCTGGTTCGTTTCTTCGGTGGCGGACGCTGTGAAAGAGTGGTGACCGAGTCAGCATCCTCGGATTTCTCCCGTTGTATTTTAACGACCACCTCCTCTGCGGTCGCTGCAATGTGCGCTGGGATGGCTCTTGAAGCAGCAATTCCTCCTCCTCGAGTAGTGTTACCAGAAGCCCGGCCTGGGTAGATGGTCCTCGGTCTTTGCACTACCGGGTCCACCTCAAACAGAAACTCCCCACAGGCCTCACACTGTCCGAAGGGCTTTAGATGGCACACCAGTCCCGTACACCCGGGACAAATTACACCCAGGGCCTCCACATCCATGCAGGAATACAAAGCGAGTTGGCCCCTTGGCTTCAGCCGGATCCCGGTATCCGTGAGTGGAGCAGCAGCAGTCATTGTAGTAGTAGCAGGGTGAACTGGAATCCACGAGGTGTGTCCAAACATGGCGACCTGCTGCTGATCCATATCGCACACTGCAGAATTCGCGCCAATGTCCAAGCTTCCACGTGTAGCACACTCTTCACGTCTTGGACTCCTCCCCTCTTGCTCCAGTTCGCGGGCTTTTTTTCTTCTTTAAGCTGGCCACGCCCACGAACCAAGCGGTGGGGGTTCGTGTCTGTTGGCGCAGTGCAATTAAAGACCCCCACATGTAGTACCTCACACGGCTGGGCCTTCCCCTCTCTGCTGCTCTTCCTGCGCGGTTCCTTCCCGTCACTTGGGTCGGTTCCACGCTCCAAGCCGGGCTGCACTTTGGGCCTGTTCAGTTAACTCGTCCCGCAGACTTGTCCAATTTTTTAGTGTACACACAATCCCGGACGAGCCCCCACGTGTAGCGGCCACCCCCCTTCTCTCTCCACCGTGCAGCTCGCTCTGTCTCTGGTCTAGGGGTAATCGAATAATGGGGAGAGAGAGAGGGCAGGCGGGCTACGCCGAGCATCCACCACGAGGCACACCTGTGGCTTCAGCGATGTCTGTTGTTACCTTCGGGTCTGTGCGATACACCAGGCTTCCCCCTCCAAGAGTCACCATTGAAGTTCATCCGCAGGAATTGAGCCTCACACCATTAAAGTCCAAGCTTCTTTATTTAAGGGATACTCCACACATGAACTTCCTTGTAGAACAGCACAGAAAGGAGGTGTGAGTGTGAACAGGCCCCAGACACGATTCTCGATCCTCCACCTCCTCCTGGAAAGTGGGATATGGTCTCCGCACGAGGGACAGGGGATCCTTCCCAGACCGTCTCCGACGAGAGACTCACCCGTCACCGGCAGTATGCTGCACCGGGTCTTCAAATGAGGAGCTCTCCCCGGTCCATAGCGTCACACCGGGATTCAGGCCTCCATCCCCGAAGAGCCTTAGGTCCCTTCCCTTGCGGAGCTCAGTGTTGGGCACTGAGCCCCGGACCTTCCGGCAAGTACCACATCCCAAGCTCAAGGTGCCTGGGATGGATCACGACCTCAGGCGGTCCTCTAGGCCAAGGGCACCTAGAGGACCGGACGCAGCTCCCTGTCCGCAGGCTGAAGGTGCCTGGAACACGACGACGACCGGAAGATGGCCACTCCCTTATATCCCCTCCCCCGGCATGCACAGCGGGTTCCCCGCCCCACCGCACGGCCGCCGAGAGAGAACACACAGAAAGAGTGTCCACCGACCTTTCCACTCCAGCCCAGAAACAACAGTGCCATCTCTGGGCTGAGAGGGAAATTCAAGTCACTATACTGAAACTATTATAAACCAAACCTGCGGGGTACATACCCGCTACACTTTCATGGGATAATTTCCGAGGGCGTGTTTAGGGGCGGGGCAGGGTAGGGTTGTATTTAAATTAGGGGGTGCAGGAGTTTAGTCAAGCCTAGGGTAGCACATAACCTAAATACACCACTGGCCTACTGTAAACCTGAAAATATTATCTGTTATGTTACAAATGGGTATTCCACCCATTGTGGGCCAATGGGCCCCACGAGCCCTTGGGATGTCAGTTGGATGGCCATGATGTAAAGTACAGCATACTGCTTTCAGTGTGTGCCCATGATCCCCACAATACTTTTGGAATGTGTTCTTATGTGCCCTCGGTTGGTAGAACTTCAGGTTATTGCAGTTTGAACTACAATACACCATAAAACACCACTTTTTAAAATAGCAAATGCTACCCTTTCGAAACCAGAGCAATAGCGCAACAGTAACAGCACTTGAGTGTCCATTTGGGCCCATAGAATTTGTATTTTCTACAAAGGGGCAAATGGCGCACCTTTACATAACCTTTCATTTAATTAAGCAAACATGTAGTAACAATAATCAGCACCCTTTTAACCATTTTTTGAAAACTAACACTCAACCTAAGTGCCTTTAAAAAACTATGTTGTAGAAGTGGCAGTGCAGACCTCTGAATCAAAACATTATCAATAAAGTTCTACGTTCATGCAAAAAAAAGTATACAAAAATCAATTGGGTAACAGTCATGATAACTTATTTGGAAAGTATTTTCAGTTTACATGGTGTAACCTAGGTTAAAGCAGATGCAAACCCCAACTGAATGACATTTAGTTTGATGAAACCCTGTGCATGATACACAACTACCATAGTTGTTGCATCTCAGTACAGCACATATCCTGCAGACTCTTTGCTGCCATTTTCTGTTTACATGCACGCTGGCGATGGCTGTATTGCATTTTTCAGGGCAGGTTCTCTGATGGTGACAACAGCGAACCTGCCTGTGTAATCTATGTTGAAATAGCCACTTGTGGTATCCACTGCAATCACATGTGACTTGGTGATTACATAAGCGCACAATTGAAAAAATGGGGTAGAGTGTTGTCACCTTGTAATAGAAAATGTGTGAACAAGGTCCTTCACGGCAGAATCACCTGGTATTATTTTAATGAAAGCTGCAGATTTAAAAATATAAAAAATTACTTTTGAAATAAATATGTTATAGCTTATTTGAGAATTTAGTGATTGGCATTACATATAATTTAAAGACAAATGTGTACACATAACGTGCATGATAGAGAACACTTTTTTCCAAGTAACCTGGCTGTATGATATCTATTGCCCTGCAGTTACTGAGTAACACGACTGAATTTTGCTGAAAAAAAAGAGCTCCGCAGAAATTGATTGCTTTTAGTAAGTCTCCCAGTCGACTGTGAATTTTGAAATGATTATTGGATTTGAAAGCAGACGGGGATTAGAACAGGTCAGATGAACGATTAATAACTTATTGATAGCAGATTAAAAGAGTGATATCAAATCTTTATCCGAGTGAAGATGTAGTTTATCAATTTGTCACAAAAATGTAACGATCACATCCAAAGAGCATCAGTGCTACTGCTGTAATTGATCCTGTGTTGCTGTACGTGCAGCTTACAGGAAAGGATTTTACATTATGAGAGATACAAACTCTAGCACAGTCAAAATGTAAAGCAGAGTTGCACCACATGGCATTTTAAGAATACAATAAAGCCCAAGTCAATCTTGTTTTTTATTGAATTACGTTTCTTTAAGTCCCTCTGTGTGTAAAACAGTTATTGTAAACGCACTACTTACCCTCTCTACCCTCAGTTATGCTCTCTGCACCCTGCTTTTACAGGGGCCACTGCCTTACTTCTGGATGCCCAGTGCCATCCACACCCTTTCTGTGAGCCCTGGCTGTCATGGACACACCCCGTGGCCTCAGTGACATTGTGCGGCCTTGGATCACAGTGTATTATTGCAAAAAACAACGCACTACGTTAAAATTATGAGCACCATTCGAATCTTACGTAGACCCCCCCTCTGGAGATAAACAGGCAGGACAATGCTCCATAAAGCCCCATATCCGGCCTTGCAGTAGGACCTCCATTGCTGCATTTGTTTACAATGTCAAAATGTAAAGCAGAGTTGCACCACATGGCATTTTAAGAATACTATAAAGACATTTATTGCTCTTTAAGTCTTGGGGCCGAGGATTGAGTAGAAAATATTTACCTTATTCCTCACTCCAGTAGGCTCCCTCCAGGGCAACAACTGGTCCTCCTCAGTCCCTCTATAAGCTGTGACCAGCTTCTTTTATACTTGAGCCTCCAAATTGTCTAATACAGGGTTAAAGAGGAAGTAAACCCAGTTAAAAAAAAAAACACCACCTGCAAGACAAAGGCATAATGAGCTAGTATGCATACTAGCTCATCATGTAACACTCACCTCCGATTGAAGCCCCCGCAGCCGTCCTCTTCCAATGCTCGGGCAGCCGACATTTTGCCCGGGGGTTACTTTCGGGTTTCGCAGCTTCGGCGCTGTAATTGGCCGGAGCCGCGATGACGTCACTCCTGCGCATGCGCGCGGGAGCAGCCAGTGATGGCATGGCCTCAATCAGGAACGGCACACTACAGTGGAGGTTTAGGAGATATTTCAAGCACCTACAGGTAAGCCTTAATCTAGAGGTTTAGGAGATATTTCAAGCACCTACAGGTAAGCCTTAATCTAGACGTACCTGTAGGTTAAAGTGGTTGTAAAGGGTTTACAACCACTTTAATGTCCCTGTATTGTACATGATGATGCCAAAGCTCAACCCACAAACTGGAGCTTCGGACGGAGGAGGCTAGCTCTGAAGCAGAGAAACCGATGCTCAGTACTGTCTGTTGTAAAACCCCCACCGGTGGGTGTCGCTGTCACCACTGGTTAGGGTGGGAAAGGCAACAGGCTGGACGTATTGGGTACCTCTTTCCTAGCAGCAGCCCAGGGGGCGTGGCGAACCCACTGTGCATGCTGAGAGAGGGTATTTAAGTGACAGACGCCATTAGGGTGGAGGTGTATTGGGGGTCGTCTTTTTCGAACCTCACCTGAGGGCCCTTCTGGCTTTAGGGATGTGTTGGCAGTTCCCGCCTCGGGAAAGATTCTGGCACTGAGAGCTGTTGTCTTTCTGAGGGAGCAAATCCAGTGAGGGGTTGTGCAAGTCTGTGGCAGAGAATATTCTATTGAACAAATTCCAATACCAAGTTTGTGGCAGAGACTATTCTATTGATTGAGCTTCGCACCGGCTGCTAGGCCAGTGAGATTGGGCCTATCCAGAGGTGGCTGAGTCCAGCGTGGAGATAGTCGCTCCTCTGGACCTAGGAAGTTCAGTGATTGACATGATTGACATGTAAGATACCTGAGTCCTCCCCATTCCTCTATCCCCTCTGTTGGAACATTTAATTCAAATAAAACCCTTGAAAGAGGCTTTGTAGTGGTGCAGACATTTCTTATGCAGGGCCGTCGGAACAGGACAGGCAAAACAAGCATTTGGGGCCCCAGCCTAGGGTGCCTGCCTGCTGCCTGTCCTGGATTTCCGCCCTGAGCCGATCCGCGGATTGCGGCCATAGGCTTTGGCCTAGCTCCAGAGCGGCGGTACACCCGGCAGCAGCGGCCGAGGTGAGTGGGGAGATGTGGACATTACAGGGGGGAGATGTGGACATTACGGGGGGGAGATGTGGATATTACAGGGGGGAGATGTGGACATTACAGGGGGGAGATGTGGACATTGCAGGGGGGAGATGTGGACATTACAGGGGGGAGATGTGGACATTACAGTGGGGGAGATGTGGACATTACAGTGGGGGAGATGTGGACATTACAGGGGAGATGAATTGGATATTACAGTGGAGGAGATGATGTGGATATTACAGTGTGGAGTCCCCCTGTCCATCCCACGGTCCCCCTGTCCATCCCACGGTCCCCCTGTCCATCCCACGGTCCCCCTGTCCTTCCCACAGTCCCCCTGTCCATCCCACAGTCTCCCTGTCCATCCCACGGTCCCCCTGTCCTTCCCACGGTCCCCCTGTCAATCCCACGGTCCCCCTGTCCATCCCGCTGTCCACTGTCCCCCTGTCCATCCCACGGTCCCCCTGTCCATCCCACGGTCCCCCTGTCCATCCCACTGTCCATAAACCCCCCTGTCCATCCCACTGTCCATAAACAGTCCTAAACAGCATCTTAATGTTAATGTGAGTGTGTATGTGTTTTAAGGATGTTGGATTATATGCAACAGCAGTATTTGCACTGTAAACCTTTTTTATTTATATAAAGTGTGGGTGAGCTTAAACTGTATTGCTATTCTGTGGTTCCTGTAGGCTTTGGGTGAGTGCGGGGGGGGGGGGTTGGGGGGGCCTCCATGTCCATTTTGCTTGGGGCCCCCAAATTCCTTCAGACGGCCCTGTTATTATGGATAGACTTTTCAAGGAGAACCCCTGAGCCGAACACTTGGAACAGTAAGGTAACGTGCAAAGACCCACAATTTAAACCAGCAGCTCCTACGGGGGTACCGCTACAATTGCAACTCATGTTTACTGGCAAGGTGAACATTTGGTTTGAGCACAGATAGATTACAGTGTGCATATGCTTGCTTCTTCTCAAGACACTTCACACTGGTTGGTTGCAAGAAAGAAGGGGAGAAGATGGAGGAATAAGAAGATGTCTGTATTTGTAAAAAGACAAACACTTGTCCCCCCATGTAGCTGTTGTTTACCGAGTGGCAGGTGTGGAAAGGGTACAGGAGACACAATTTCATTATGTGCTTTACATAAAAATAATTAGCTTATGCAACAAAACAAAAAGTTTCTTCTCCAGTGTCACCTTTTAACAATAAGGCACTTTAAGTACCAGTCAACAAGAGAATGCAGGGCTTACATACAGGAGGTTGTGCATGGCGTTCTTCCGTAAGCGTTGTTTCAACCATAAATTCCTGCTGCTTTGCAGAATGTTTCCCAGTATTACAGCACACAAGCTATGAGGTGTGCAACTTCTTCCTTCCACACTGTTCTCTTCCAAGATTTCCTGTCCTGAGCATGCACTTTTCTACCTCAACAGGAACATAGCCCTAACTCTAGGCCAAGACCCTGACAAGTGGGGTCCTGTCCCTGCATCTACTCCTCATGCTGCAGGCACACCTTATGACACCGGCAGGGGCATTATATTGTATAGTCTCCCTGCATCCAAGATGGCGGCCAAAATCTCAGAAGAACTCAAGATCCTATGCCAGGCTCCCATTGCTCTAATAGTAAGCACCCGTCACTGTATTGCGGTACCACTCCCTGCTCTGTTAGCCCAGTGGATCAATTGCAGTTCTTCTCAGCATATACTGCATTTTATATTAGCCAAAGTGTGTTGAACTGTATTTGAAACCATTCATTTTGATGATGCATTCATTAGCTGTGAGTCATTGCTAGAACCTAAAGCCATTCCCAGGATCTGATCAATCCCTCTTTCTATTAACATTCTAGATGTAAATAGAATGACTTTTTCTGCCATAGGAAGCAATAGCAGAAACATTTTTGCATGAACATATTTTTTTCTAAATGTTGTTCAAAGCACGTTGGGATTCAATAACTAAGTATGTATACTGGCTAAACTGCGAATGGCTGCTTCTAGTAAATTAGACCCCATCCTTTTTTATCTAAAAGAGCAGCACAGTGGCTAAGTGGTTAGCACTTCCACCTAGCAGCACTAGAGTCACCAGTTCAAATACCAACCACAACACTACCTTCCTGGCGTTTGCATGTTCTCCCTGTGCTGTGTGGGTTTCCTCTGGGTACTCTGGATTCCTCCCACACTCCAAAGACATGCTGGTAGGTTAATTGGCTCCTGTCTAAATTGGCCCTAGTATGTATGAAGGTGAGAAGGGACCTTAGATTGTAAGCTCCTTAAGGGCAGGGACTGATGTGAATATTCAATATATATGTAAAGGACTGTGCAAATTAACAGCGCTATATACGTACCTGTAATAAGTAAAATAAAAGAAGAAAATAAGCCCTGTACACTAGGCAATCAGGTTATAATGTCACTAAGTTAGGATTAGTGTACAAGTCAAATATAAAAGGAATTAACTTGCTTCTAGGGAAAATGCTTGATATTGAGATGCTTTTGATTGGCAATACCATTGATTTGTATAACTGATAAAACAACTTTAAATGTAGCAGAGTAGGACACTCAGCCTCTACAAAACACCAAATGCTGCGTACACACGGTCGGAGTTTCCAACGGGAAAACCTCAGTCGGAATTTCCAATGGAAAAATAGAGAACCTGCTCTCTATCTAATTCTGTTGGAAATTCCGACAGAAAAAGTCAGATGGAACATACACACGGTCGGAATATCCGACCAAAAGCTCCCATTGGACTCTTTCTGTAGGAAATTCCGACCGTGTGTAGGAGCATAAGTCAGGCAAGTAGGTAAGTAGCTGTAAAAGCAAGTAAATGGTGCCCCAAAAGGTGCAGTGAAAATGTAAATGTTGCATTCCAAAACTTTCCACACCGTTTTTAAAATGTTCCCAAAATGTTGCCATTGTTTCTTTTTCCACGGTAAGAGCCCATTCACACAGGGGCAACTTTGGATCCGACTTCAAATCGCCCCAGGTCGCCCCTAGTCACCTCAAGTCGCGCTGGCTGAGGAAATCAATGTAAGTGAATGGAGCCGTCTTAATGCACACTACTGCAGTCGCTCCGACTTCAAAAAAGGTCCCTGTACTACTTCAATCCGACTTCTAGGCGACCTGTACCCATTGATTTCAATGGGAGTTGCCTCTGAAGTCGGATCACTGTCTTAAGATAAGCAACTTTTTAGGAAGATAACATACATTTCTCAGGCAAACCCCTCCCTCCCACAGAGCTAATTCTTGTTGTATTGGCCACTGGAATGTCTCCTGTCCTGCAGGCAACTTGACATTGCCTTGTAAGTTGCCTGGAGTCGTGCTGTGATTCATACTCAAGTCGTGTCTGAGTTGCCTCATAAAATCGGGCTGGAAGTCGTGTTGCCCCTGTGTGAATGGAGTCTGAGGAATAAAGTTCACTGAACGTCTCATTCAATGGTAGTGTGGATTTACAGATTTTGCAACAAATGTCAAAAGTGATGAAAAAAACAAACATCCATGTACACAAGCATGTCAGTTGTCTGAAACGAAGGCAAACAGGTGTGATCCCACTCAACAGGGCCTACAGGATTACCCATGTTTTTCTTCATTTAATTGGACAGATTTTCTGTGGGTGGGTTGATGTGATTGGGTAATGTTTCTTATTTAAACTCTGTTTGTTATCTGGTGGCTCTCACTGCTGCCTGAAGAAGAGGACCTTAGTGGTCTTTAAATGCTTTTTTTTTGGGGGGGGGGGGGGGTTACTGATGACACCTTGTAAAGGATGTTGCACTTTGCAAAGGGAATTTTCCCAGAGCTCTGTGAATAAGGTAAAGCATTGCTGACATCCATCATCCAATCACATGCAAACAGAAATGCTGTTTTTTTTCTAAATTTCCTGGTAAGTGATTGGGTATTCTTTGCATTTATAAAGGGTATTCTTTTGCAAAGTGCAATATTTGCTCATTTACTTAGCTCTGAGACAAATGACATTGCAAAGTACAAAGGGAGCAGTCTATTTGCCTTTAGTAAACCAGACCGAAGTGTCCTTTTATTTTTGTTTGACCATGGTAGGCTGGCGATATATTGGATTAAAAAATATTAGGTCTTGCTGAGGATGAGCTGCTCTTTTTTTCACAAAGCTGTTATAAATCTATATAACTTCATAAACAGAATTTTGCTTCCCTTAAAATGGCTTGTTGTTTTGAAATGGCAAACTTTTATTGCAGCAAGATGCACAATTTGGCAATGACAAATGAGTGCTCAGCATGAAAAAGCTGTAGTCTCAGGCACTCACATGCTAATACAGTGCTGATGTTACAGATCATTTTTCTCCCCCTTGTAGGAGCAGCTTTTAAACATACGTTCTTAGATATCAAGAAGACACTTGGGTGGAATGAATGTCAAGACGGCTTCTACTGTCTTCCTGACAAAGTTGCATTAACTTATTGGACATTTGGGCAGCCAAGAATGTGCACAGCAAACGTTGTTCCAAGTGATTAAGTGTTTGTAAGTTATTTACAGTACATGCAGATGCGATGTCCGTTTCTTTTGGAAGATGGCTACGCAGCCTGGAGAGCAGACAGCTGGACTGCGGCCTCATCACGCCATAAGTAGTCCAGCCAATAGGTCTTTATTAATGCTGAGGACTAAATGAACTAAAAAAGATTTGCTGTGAGCATCTGCACTCTCTTCCCATGACTTGCATCCTTGCAGAGATCCTGCCACCTGCCCATAATATCACTGTTCTTTTATTTGTGCTCATGTTCCAGCGCTGCGTGTTCACACAACATGTTTCCTAGCAGGACACCTTTCTTGCCTTCCTCAATACCAATGCATTTGTCTTCTGTTTATATTTCAGAATGTGGGCCCCGAACAGCCGCAGCTGGTCCAAAAAGCCGATATTGCAGACTTCATCGGAGCCCCCGGCATCTGACAGCTGGAGTGTTCCCCGGCTCAACACAAATCACAAAGTCTTAGGAGCCCTCATTTTTATTTCAGTTTACACTAGAAGCAAGTTCACTTTGCCATGCCAGTTGTTCTTTTTGAAAAAAAAAAAAAGATTTGGCACAGTCAAAGCTGAAAAGCTTATTACGCCAGCACTCTGCTTTGTAAAATCTATACAAAGAAGTAAAGGCTCGGTTGTGTTATGTTGATGTTTTTTCATTATATTGATTTTCAACTAACTACAATAAAGCGACAGTACGTGAATTCCTGAAGAAGGGTGCTATTATATGAGCCATTATAACTGAGAGCTATTATATTCTAAGCTCTGATGAGCAAGATTCTTATGTGTTTAGATATGTTCTACTGTCTACAGTATATGTGGTATCTCAAATCTATATGGGGAAAAACAGAAATGTGTTGCTGCATAACACATAAAAATGATTAAAGGATAATATTCACAAAGTTTAAATAAGAGGATCGAGATAACTAGAACATTAAGTTTTGGAATTTATTTCTTTATTTGCAGTCTACCTACACACATACGTAAACTAGAGTTAAGCCAGCAGGAGGGGATCTGTAGAAGTTACACAAGGTGTAAGGCTGGGTTTACATATGTGCAAATTGGATGTGGTCTTCACCGCATACAATTTGCATGACATGTGAGTGTGACAGGCTCTCAATGGAGCCAATTCACACATGTCCGGGGTGGCCACGGTACAGTTTCCAAAAGGGTCCTGTGTGTTTTTGGGTCTGGGTAAAGTGCAATTCAGGTCCAAGTTTTTGCCAGAATTCTCGCCTGAACCGGTGAACAGAAACGTATCAGACCCCGAGCTAAAAAAAAGCGACCACACATATATCAGGGCCTAGCTGAACCCAGGCCCTGACCTGCCTGTTATCTATCTAATTTGTATGATGTACACAGATGTACTCCAGGATCACATATAGTTAGCTTTCAGTGGTATCCAATAAACAAAAGCTCAATACAAGTGTTAAGGGGTTCCTTATGTGTTAATTCTCAACTCTGTGATTTTTTATTTATTTAATGGTGCCCCTACCAGAGTGAAGTTAAAAAAGCAAAAAAATACTCACCCACCCTCAAGTGCTGTCACTGTCCTTACTCATTCTATTCTACCATTAGATGACTTTAGGCAACCCAGAAGACTTACTGTGGCATGCTGTAACAGCAGGGCATCATGGGCCTGCTCTCTGAGGAGGCATCACCATGGTGCCCTGCACTTACAATGTAATGATACACTCTCTGTATCATTGAGGGCCACCCAATGCTGTAGAAGAGGCAAAGAGACCAGGATGAAAACATTCTGAAAAAAATGTAAGTATTATATAAAAATAGCTCAAAGTACACCATGGAGGAGGCTTCCTGGTTGTCAGCGAGAAGAGGGCAGGCCGCTTGGAAAGGCAGCCCAAAGCACAGAGTTTGGTCTTAAAGTGTCCACTATTGAATTTTAGGAACATATGTAAAGTAGGCATTTGTGTTGAGCAGCACTTCGCTGTATATCTTCAAGTTGACAGATCTGGGGGTCCTTCAGGCTGGATTCCTACAATATATAAGTGGCAATTGTGTTGTTAAACTCTGGTATCCAAAGCACATACCCCAGATCTTCTACTGAGTGTATACATTGTAGTAATTGTTTTCATCATTCTAAGTATGACATACATGCTTCAATCTTTGCTCAGCTTTGGTTGTAAGATCTTTTTGTATCTAGTACATCCATTCTCATGCCTCCACCAATAACTGCATTTTTCTCTCAGTTCTTTAAAATTATGTTGGGTAGGCCATTTAGTGAATTTGAGAATTTGAATTTTTTTTTGTACTAATAGGTTTCCATGTTTACCCGTACTTATCTGTATTAATACAACATTAATAGAATGATATTGGATTAACACTGGGATTATACATTGTATACAAAAACATTTAGAGCTCATATAATTTATCTACTTTTCAAATAGTACAGTATATATAATTTTTTTTAAACAAAGTTTAATTTTTTTTTAAGTAATGATAAATCAATTAATTTACAGTTATGTTTATGACATTGTTAAAGTGGTTGTAAACCCACTTTTTCAACTTGCACCTACAGGTAAGCCTAGATTAAGGCTTACCTGTAGGTGCAAGAAATATCTCCTAAACCTACACGTTTTAGGAGATATTTACTAAAATGACAAGCGCCGCTGTCTACGGCGCATGCGCGCCTTAGACAACGGCGCATTCATGGGGTTAATCCCATTCACAAACTCGGCTACTTCCCAGCAATCGCTGGGCGTAGCCGAGTGGGACGCCTCCCGCGTGCATGCGCAGAGTGACGTCTCCGCCGCTCCGGCCAATCACAGCGCCGGAGCGGCGCTGTGATTGGCTGGTGCGGCGATACCCGGAAGTAACATTCCGGCTATCGCCGCAGTGATGTCTGCGGCTGAACAGAGGGACGAGGACGGCTTCGGGGGCCCTGATCTAAGGTAAGTGGAACATAATGAGCTATTATGCTAGTCATAATAGCTCATTATGCCTTTCTTTTACAGGTTGTAAAAAAAAAAAAAAGTGGGTTTACAACCACTTTAACACACCATAAGACACACTAAAGTACCTGTTATGGCATTTAAAGCTAAAGTACCTGTTATGGCATTTAAAAACAGTGACCATACCACAAAAATAGCTGTGTCATTACAATAGTTTCTATAAAGTGATTGGGACATCACATACTTTTTATGACATCATATTTAATACTATAACATCTTAAGCAAAATATATACAATGCTATTATTATTACTTGAAGTGACTGTATTATCAAATTTCTATCAATAAAATTGAATTAAATTAAATGATAAAAAAAAATTGTTCAAAGTTACACATGCGATAATCCTATTGTAGGTTCTTATGGGTTACCTTTATTTTCTAGCTTGGGGCCAGCATATAATTTTTTGTTATACGTCATGCCCCCAACATCTTTGTAAAATGACCCAGGGGTGGCCCAGGTCTTTAAGGTTCTTAGCAATGTCTCCAACATATAGCAACTTCAGAGATTGTGTTTTCAGGCTTGGGGCCAGTAAAACAGGAAAAAAGCCTAACCTGTTTTTTGTTGTTATGGTACAAGCCATAAACATCTTAGTCAAGGTGCCCAGGGGTGACCTAGGTCTTTAAGGACCCTAGTAATGTCTTTGACAAATACATTTCAGAGTCTGTGCTCAGCCCAGTACCTTCCCTATACTGTCCATATATTTCCATCTCTGTTGGTCAATCACTTTGATGGACAGCTTTATCAGGGTCCAGTCAATAACAAGCCAAACACCAGCCAATAGTTTGTATGTACAGTTAAAAAAAACACAGCTATTAGTAGATTAAATGTGAAAGATATTTTTTATTCTACAAAAGTAGAGTTTTCCTTTACATCTACAAGAGTGGAAATCAAAACATATACCGTATTTATCGGCGTATAACACGCACCCTAACTTTAAGAGGGACGTTTCAGGAAAATAACTTTCCACAGCCCCCTGCATATAACACGCAGGCACAGTTTACCCTCTATTTTCAGGGTAAAAAAGTGAGTGTTATACGCCAATAAATACAGTATATATCAACATATCTAACAGCAGTAAGCAAATAAAAAAATAATGTACCTCTGCATTATCTACAGCATATGTACTTTTGCTAACATTTGAATGCCTGCAGTACAAATATGTACCTGAGAGGCCTCTACTCTGGTGTGTAATGGCTGTGCATAGGTTATGAACAAAAACAGTGGAATGACCTTCAAGTGTTCAGAATTGTTCAGATCACCCACAAAGCATCTCATGGATGTCATGTGACTAGAATTTCCTAGTTACTGCCTTTATTAAACTTTAAGGCTAATTAACACATTCATCAAGACCAATGGACTGGAAAGGCCATAGTTTCCAGTGGAGAGGGATCAAGTTTTAGGATGAATCAGAAATAGGTTTAGTTCTTCTTTTTCAGATTTCACTATAAATCTAACAGACATGCTTTATAACAACCCATGTTGTATGAGGGACAGGGGCACATGGGTCTCTGACATGCCTTGCTTTGTTCTATCAAGTGTATTAACAAGTGACTCCCTGCAATCAAATCCTCTATGGGGCCAGGCCAAATGTACAGAACAAAACGCAGAAGTAGAGCTGGGGCATAGCAGGATGCAGAATGACAGAACCTACTACAGTCTGCCAGTAGGAGGAGCCAGAACTCACCCGCCTTGCTGCCCTTTAATCAACCCTTGATCTTTATGACCACATCCACCAGCGCATTGCTTAGAGCCAATTTGTTCAAATATGTTTCAAGTTTCTTTCCCCATGTTTCAAAGTGGAGGCATGTGCCAAGCTGTGAGAAGACATTGATTGAAGATGTGAAGGAAGAGGGGAGAAGGTCTAGATTAAGCCAGTCCTATATAACTCAAGTGTTTTGCAAAATGCAGGGTGCCAGTGAGGGGGCTCGGTGCTTCTGCAGCTCCCTCCATCCTTTTATCTGGCACGTCTGTCCGCTCTCATGGTTCTGCTTCACCGAAGCTCCCATTGTGATCCACTGAATGGGAAGCTTTGCTGCTGTCTGTCCTTCATTTAATTAAAGCTTCCGCTCCCTACAAGGCCATTATGTCACAACTTTACCTCCTTTCTTATTGTCTATAAAGCTATGCCTTTTTCCCCTTTCCCCCTACTCTGTGGAGAATGGAGTAAAGTAAGAAGAAAGGAAAGCGAATGTAACAGACGCCCAACATCTTTGAACTGAGAAACTGTAAGCAGGAAAAGCTGACCTTGTCTGAAAGTGTGCGCATGAAAAGAATGAATTGGGAGAACAATACCGGGATTGTTTTAGTTATGGAAAAACGCAGCAATAAGTCAATGAGACAACATTTTTAATATATTCTTTAATTGCATAAATTTATTAAAGCTATTATAATGTCAAGGGGTAAATAGAGGATATCTTGTCTGCTTTTTTGTTTATAATTTGATTTTTGTTTGAATAGGTGTCGTTTTTTTTTTCTACTTTCTCTTGCTGGTCAGCAGTTCCTTCCTTCTGCCCATTATTATCCCAGCAGGCATTTTATTTCACTATACCTACACATCACACCCAGCATAATGACCAAAGTGCTACCGGCTTTCTAACCTTTTGTTTACGACTTCAGTCTTTCAGTTTGTGTACACTTTCCTAATGTTTTCCCTTTTCCTTTAGTGTAATGCCCCGTACACACGATCGGTTTTCCCGTCAGAAAAAAGTTGGATGGTTTTTCCGACGGAATTCCTCTCAAGCCTCCCTTGCATACACACGGTCACACAAAAGTTTGGTGAACTTTTGACTACCAAGAACGCAGTGACGTAAAAGACTGCAACGAGCCAAGAAAATGAAGTTCTATGCTTCCGAGCATGCGTCGATTTGTTTCCGAGCATGCGTCGGAATTTAGCGCGTCGGAATTTGTGCACACGATCAAAAATTCCGATCATTTTTTTTCCTGATGGGAAAATAGAGAACCTGCTCTCTATCTTTTTCCAGCAGTTTTTCCGTTGGAAAAAAGTCTAATGGAGCATATACACGGTCGGGATTCTCGACCAAAAGCTCTCATCAGACTTTTTCCAACAGGAAAACCAATCGTGTGTACAGGGCATTAGAAGACCACACCTAGGCACAGGGAGTGTCCATTAAGCCTTGACAGTGAAGGTACTCATTAATTGAATGCAGCCTAAAACTATACTGGCTGTTGCTCATTCATGAAAGCTTTTGAACGGCAGCAAAGTACCGTATATACTTGAGTATAAGCTTTTCAGCACAATTTTTTGTGCTGAAAATGCCCCCCTCGGCTTATACTCGAGTCACCATTTTGCACCTGATCTCCCGGACTTTGGGGACCCGTTACCAGCCAAACTTGGCACACATGTAGCCCTATACTTCCTCTACAAGTGTGCAAATATTTTTGTCCAAAGAAACCTACGGCCGGAGAGCAACGATTTTTCAAAGCCGGGCACCCCTTCCATAGACTCCTATGTTAAACTGTAATTTTTCCGGTGACTTTGGGGACCCGGTCGTAGGTTCCCTGGACCCGAAACTTTGCAAACATGTAGCCCCATTTCTCCTCTACAAGTGTGCAAAGTTTGTTGTCTGGGAGACCTACGGCCAGGGAGCACCGATTTTTCAAATCCGGGCACCCCTTCCATAGACTCTCATGTTAAACGTCAGTCTCTGCATGGGAACAGTGAGGCATGGGCACAGTGAGGCATGCACATGGACACAGTGAGGCATGCACATGGACACCCTAGGCTTATACTCGAGTCAATACGTTTTCCCATTTTTTTGTGGTAAAATTAGGTGCCTCGGCTTATATTCGGGTCGGCTTATATTCGGGTCGGCTTATACTCGAGTATATACGGTAAATGTTTTTCTCAAACTTTTGTTTAGTATCTATTGTCATTTTAGAGGTAGAAGTGGTTTTTGGTTCTATGTATTAGCAACTTGACTCTGATTTCCTTCTGAATTTTACCAAGTGCTGTTGTGAAGGCTTTGTTTTGTTTGTTTTCCACTCTCCAAAATAAAAGAACATTTTAGAACCTGCCAATGCTTGAGTTTAAGGACCATTTATGATTGCTTGGACACACTGCTACTCAACATACTGCTGCAGCTGTTTATATAAATGAATATTGGACACGGTACCTTTTTCTTCCATTGGTTGCTGCAAATTCATGAAAGCTTCTGCATGTTTGCAACACAGCTGCTTTCATAAGGATGTGTAAAATAAATGGTATGTGCAAAGTAATAATTGGTGGCTAGAAGTTACTGTATTAAAACATGGCCATTGCACTTTGCACTACTACAATAAAAAACTCTAATTCTGTATATGGATAGAAGTGTGCATTGTATTATTTACATTTATTAAAGGGGAAGTGATACTGGGTTTCAATCTTTTTTATCTTAATTTATTTTTCAAAGTTTACACATTTACAAACATACTTAATCTATCATGTTTTTCATTACTTGTATAACATCTTTATTTTTAAAATAATAACTGAACACAAAGTGATTCCATGACAATAAATTGAGATATGCTAATAGTTGGCATTCTAATAAAAAGCCTAGCAATTTTTGATTGTTTTTGTTATAGAAGAAAAAATTTGGTATGGTTTTCTGGACTATTTTTTGTATTCCATCAAAATCCATCAATTATGGCTGCTGGCCTTTTGTGATTAACAAATAATATTTTTGTACTGTATTACTCTACAACACTGTTATATGGCTTCACATTTTAACCTTTCAGCGGCCAGAGTAATTTTTTATTTATTTTTTGCACACATGTAAAAAAATTAACATTTTTAGGCCTGAAAATTACTTCAAAACCCACAAAACGTTATATATTTTCTGAAAGCAGAGACAATGTTGGGAGTGTGCTACTATTTATCAAATTATTATTTTTTTGTGAAAAATTTTGTAAAAAATAAACTGAATTTATTTCAATGCACACAGACACAATATACTGTAATACCTATTGTTTGTTTAAATATAAAAGATGAAGTTATGTCAATTGAATATCCACCAAATATGTCAAGCCTCAAAGTTGAAACAGGAAAAAACTATGGTACTCAAAAAACGTCAATAGGTAACGCTTTAAATGTCTTTACAGGTCATCAATTTAGAATTAAATTTAAAGTTAACCATATATGATGGCCCTAGAATAATTGCTCTTACTCCAGAGGGCATGGCAAAACCTAATACATTGACGGCAGCCATGTAATAGGATGAATAGACACCTTACAATACAAATCCCAAAAGGGTACTGCATTGTACCCTTTTGGGGTAGGAGTGGAGAGTTGATTTTTATTAAACTACCCAGCAAAGCTCTTCCTCTTGGCATTGAGGGAGTTAGAGAGCGAGAGAGCATCTCTGTCTGGATATTCGCCTGCTAGCGGGAGACCATAGATCTGGGAGTGAGACTGGGAGTAAGGATACCTGGGAGCCCTGCTCACATCACAACACCTGCACCGCTGCAGCAGGAAAACTGGTGAGAGGGCTATTCCCCTATTGCTTAAACTGCTAGCAGGGACTGAGCCACTTAGAGCAGGACACCAAGTGTACCCAAACCATACCACACCCCTACTGTACTCTATACTGCACTTATTCAAGACCTAGACTGCACCTATAACAACCCTATACCACATTATACTGAACTTTTACTGCATCTGCCTTGCACCTGTGCTGAGACTATATCTTACCTTTACAGTACCTATTCTGCATGTAGGTTAACTGGGACTGTCGTTAAGTGCAAAGACAGTCCTAAAGGGCCCCAACCATAGCCGGCAGAAGAGCATCTCAAAGGACTGCCCTTTCGTAATAATTATTCTGCAAGCCCCCTTTGTTCTCCTGCCACCTCTATTACCATCCTACTTTTCTTTTGGACGGTGTACACTCATTCGGTCTTGAACTAGCATTGCTGCCATGAATGTGCTCTGGCAGTATAGTTCCAGCCCTCAGTAGATTAAACTGTAATGCTGCTCACTGCTGCACTTAAGGTGGCCTTCCTACTGTTGATCTGGACCAAATGTCATCTTATGCCTAGTCCTTACTGTTAATCACTTTGTATGCTAAATTGTGTTATTACCATTGTTAATCCATTGTTAATTATTTCATGCTTGCCTAGTTACCAACTATATTGGGTGACAATATATCAAGTTTGCCTTTACTACCTGGTTTGGTGGCTTTTTTCTTTGATATAGCACAACTATTGGGCACTAAGTATTACTTTCAGTGAATTTCTGTGATACTGTATGTTTGCACACTCAACCTGGAGTGTCAGAGGGACTGAGGTTCTTGAGAAGGTCAAGGCAAAAAACAGAGTGGCTCCTATGGGGGTTAGTGCTATAACAACTTTTGCTTCTTCCAGTTTTTATCTATCAGCCCCCATTCTCCTTTGTCAGACAAGAGGTTTCTTCTCCATATAAATGTGTACAGAGGTATATCATAACTTTAATGTCACCTCACCATGAAAAAACATCTAGCAAATAAGAATACAAATGATTGTCCTTACAATCTAGAGGCTAATCAATTAAAATTAGTTTAGACAGCAAAGAAGCAGGATGAGAGGCAAAACGAACGACCTGTGATATCAGGTTAATTCTGTTTACAAATGGATAAATATTACATTGCTGTCATATAAAACAGAATCAATATCATCTTCCTCATCACTGGTCTGCTACTTCGAAAATCAATGGCTCCCCCCAACTACACCTTACATCTGTTTTTCAGGGTGACAGGGGGGTCAGTGGTTTATTGAAGTATATCTGAATTTACAATATTAACAACTCACCATGGTTTGTTCGTGGGTTCACAGTGAATTAATTACCTGGTTAAGAAGCCATGAAAAAAAGAATCAATACATGATTTTTTTCCACTGTTTTGAGAATAAGAGATCTCGCCTGTCATCTGCAGCACATTTTGAAATACACAACTCATGTTTTCCTCTATGCATTGTATAGAAGTGACAGCATTAGCACTAGTTCTGTGATCATAATTCTTATAGCTGCTACTGCTAATATAATACATACCCATGATTAACTCCTTGAAATGTATTTAGTTTACTATAACAAAACTTATATGCATATATTTGATTTTACCCTACAAGGCTATGTATCAAGGCTTGAATTTGCCTCTTGTGGGTCCAAGGCACAACTCTCTACTTGGGACCTCTTTCCACTGACCCCATTCTGGCCCACATGAGGCTTTTCTTACCTGTATCCGCACTATACTTACATACTTAAACTTTCCTCCTGAACTTCTCTTATAGAAATTCTAACCTGATGTAAAGCACCATGTAGTCTCTGCAATTACATGAGTTAGCCTTTAAATTTATCCCAGTGTCCTTGTAGCACCCCATGGATTGTACACATCTGACTGGAAAGAGAAGAAATTAAAAGGTGATGGCACAATTATAACTCCCTACTACAAGAGAAACACAAAGAATGCACATCAGCATTGTGCTGTAGAATTGATAAAAATCCAACAAATGCAAAACTTTACTTACAATATACAATACAGTATGTAGAATAGACCAGCCTTTTACAAACAGGGTGCTCAAGCAGCTTGGGGTGCCTTCAGGTTTCTTAAGGAGTGCCTTTCAAAATGCCTAAAAATTGTCCAACAACTGTATACAAGCCAGAGGGTTGAGTAACTACTTTTTAATTACACAAAGCCACTGGTTGTCATTGTGCACCATTACAACCTTCTAGCCGCTGACGTAGTAACAACCAATGATATCATCGGTTGATAAGGCACAGCATCCTTGTTTGCCCTTCCCCTGCCCCACTCTGTCAGCACTGGGGTCACATTAGCTGAACGAGGGAGAGAAATTGAGAGAGAAAAGAAACATTGGAATACTAGTCAGTACCAGTGTGCAAAGGTGTATTTTCTTTGGAAGAATAAATCACCTGTAATGTTGGGTGTCCTGCATGTGTGGATGTTGCTGCATTATGTAAAATGTTAGTTTTGTTTTTACATATCAGAATGGGGTGCCTCGAAATTGTGCAGAATTTTAAACAGAAACACTGGAATAAACAAATGTAATTTACTGAAATGCATGTTTTCTCCTTGCCCAAATTAGTACCTACTCTGGACACCACTGCGTTTTAGGATTATTGCATGCACAGGACCAGGACCAGGAAACATCTAAAATAAGCTAGAATTGATCTCTGTAAACCTGAATAGCAGGAGATAAACTTAATTGAGCAATCTTGCACCAAAATAGTTATAGCTAAGATGTCACAAACACAGCATTGTCTGTACATCGTGATGGTTGACTGTCCAGAAATCAAGACCTCAAAACTAAATTTTGTTCACAATAACTCTTTCTTAATTTCTTTATAACTCACCTCCAATGCCAGATATATGCAGTGCTTACCACAGACGTCAGGTAAGTGAAATCTCTAAAAAATATCGTTTGGCATTGGTGCTCTGCTACACGACCTGTTCTCAACTCCCGCTGTACTCAGCTGCGCACTCAAAAATGCCACAATGTTCCTCTGAATTGTCGACCATCATGATATTATTATTATTTATTAACCTCTTCAGCTCCGGAAGGTTTACCCCCTTCCTGACCATGCCATTTTTGGCGATACGGCACTACGTTGCTTTAACTGACAATTGCACGGTCGTGCGACGCTGTACACAAATAAAATTGATGTCCTTTTTTCTCACAAATAGAGCTTTCTTTTGGTGATATTTGATCACCTCTGCGGTTTTAATTTCTTGCGCTATAAACAAAAAAAAGACCAACAATTTTGAAAAAAAACCAACATTTTTTACTTTCTGCTATAAAACACATCCACTAAAATAAATGTAAAAAATCGAATTTCTTAACCACTTCCCGCCCAGTCAATAGTGAATTGACGTCCGGGAAGTGGTTGCATTATCGATACTGGACGTCATATGACGTCCTGCAGGATAATGCCTTGCGTGCGCCCGCGGGGGCGCGCAGCGCGGTGATCGGGGACGGCATGTGTCCCTCGGACACAGCGCTTCCCCGATCACGGTAAACAGCCAATTTCATTGGCTGTTTACCATGTGATCGGCTGTGTCAAAGTCACAGCCGATCACCTGTCAAAACAGACTCGGCGGCGCGCTCCGTTCGCGCCGCCACAGGCTTGCAGAGCGGGGATCGGGGAAGGCGAGTGTCCCTTGGACACAGCGCGTCCCCGATCAGAGTAAACAGCCAATGAATTGGCTGTTTACCACGTGACCGGCTGTGTCCAATCACAGCCGGTCACAAATGTAAACAAACTCCACAGGAGTTACTACCTGATCCCTGCTCTCTCCTCACACACCGATCTGTGAGGAGAGAGAAGAGATCAGTAAGTTAGCTCAGTGTAGTTTGTCTACATAAGTTTACAGTGCACAAAACGCCCCCCCCCATAAAGAGGACCTGTCACACAGCCCAGCACATCAATCAGCCCAGCCAATCAGCCCATCTGTCAATCAGCCCATCTGTCAATCAGCCCATCTGTCAATCAGCCCATCTGTCAATCAATCAGCCCATCTGTCAATCAATCAGCCCATCTGTCAATCAATCAGCTGATCTGTCAATCAATCACCCCACCTGTCAATCAATCACCCCATCTGTCAATCAATCAACCCATCTGTCAATCAATCAATCAGCCCATCTGTCAATCAATCAGCCCATCTGTCAATCATCTGTCACAGGCCCACCTCCATCGGTACCGCCATTGGCACCGCCACACAGGCTACCAGTACCGCCATCGGTACCAGTACCACCACCAGTACCGCCACCAGGCCCAGCATCTATACTGCCACACAGGCCCGCTACCAGTATCACCACTAGTGCCGCCATCGGTACCACCACCAGTACCACCACCCGTACCACCGTTGGTAGTGCCACCACCACCTGTACCACCACCTGTACCGCCATCGGTACCATCACCACCCGTACCGCCATCGGTACCACCACAACCTGTACCACCATCGGTACCACCACCACCTGTACCGCCATCGGTATCACCACCACCCATACTGCCATCGCTACCACCACCACCCGTACCGCCACCTGTACCGCCATCGGTACCGCCGCCACCACCACCACCCGTACCGCCATCGGTACCACCACCACCTGTACCGCCATTGGTACCACCACCACCCATACCGCCATCGGTACCACCACACAGGCCCACCACTAATACCTCCATCGGTACTACCACACAGACCGCCACAACTACCACCAGCAGTACCATTACACAGGCCCACCAATAAGCACTGCCATAATGTCCCAAAGGGTTTACACACCTGAGGAGGCATATGCCATTCTTGCCATGTCAGATGATGAGAGCAGCGGGGAGCTCCCATTATCCGATTCTGGTTCGGAATACGAGCCAGTGGAGGATAGTGGCTCAGAGTCCGAGTCCCCGGAGGAAACCGTCCCTCCCAAAAGAATGCGATCGGCACCAAGATCAGCACCAAGATCAGCACCAAGATCAGGAGAACTGCCCACCACCAGCAGCGCCATACCCCAGGAAGAGGAGCCCAGTACAAGCAATGGAAATGCACGCCCAACCCGAAGAATCCAGCCCCAATCCTACCTTCCCGATGCCCTGGCAAACCCCTTATGGTTGCCTGCCAACTCAGGATCCGCTATCATCCCCCCTTTCACCGCACAGCCAGGTGTGCAGCCCGACACTACAAATTTTTCTAAATTTGATTATTTTTGTTTATTTTTCCCACAAGATTTGCTGCAGAATATAGTGGATCAAACGAATCTGTATGCATCCCAATTTATTGCTGCCAACCCCGATTCTTCCTACGCCCGCATGTTCCAGTGGCGGCGTCTAACATTGGAGGAATTTAAATTATTTTTGGGCCTTATGTTCAATATGGGGCTTACAAAAAAGAACAAAGTCCATTCATATTGGTCCAAACGCCCCATCCAACACATGCCCATATATTGCGCTGTCATGTCCAGGAAAAGATACGACATGATTATGCGCTTTCTCCACTTCAATGACAATTCACAGTGCCCTCCCCGAGATCATCCCAACTACAACAAATTGTACAAGATACGCCCCCTAATCAATGCCTTTTCCCAGCGATTTGAAGAAGTTTTCATCCCAGACCAAAAAATTTGTGTGAACGAGTCCCTCGTACATTTCACCGGCCGACTGCAGTTCAAGCAGTACATACCAAGCAAGAGAGCCAGGTATGGGCTAAAATTAAATAAATTATGTGATCGAGCCACTGGATACGTCTGCAAATTCAGGATCTACGAAGGCAAAGACTCCCAGCTCCAGCCCCGTGATTGCCCCACATATATTGGAACCAGTGGGAAAATTGTC
This sequence comes from Rana muscosa, assembly GCA_029206835.1. Classification (NCBI taxonomy): domain Eukaryota; kingdom Metazoa; phylum Chordata; class Amphibia; order Anura; family Ranidae; genus Rana; species Rana muscosa. The sequence goes on along the minus strand of CM055123.1, from coordinate 120,467,370 downwards.
TGGGAGTTGGCATACCCCCTGTTCGGAAAAGGTTACCATTTATATGTTGATAATTATTATACCAGCCTGCCCCTTTTTCGCCACCTTTACAGTAAACAAACCCCGGCCTGCGGTACCTTAAAAAAAAAACGGAAGGGATTCCCACAAATTTATTGACAAAAAAATTGCGACCTGGAGAATCGGCATCCATGAGGAACGAGGAGGTGTTGGCCATGAAGTGGAGGGACAAGAAAGATGTCCACATCCTCTCTACGATCCACAATGACACCATGGTGGAGATCCCAAGAAGACGCGGCTGCATTGTAAAGCCCGAATGTGTCCACGACTACAATTTGTACATGGGGGGGTGGATTTAAACGACCAGATGCTACAGCCCTACTTATCAACCAGAAAGTCCCGTTATTGGCACAAAAAAGTTGCGTTTCACCTGTTTCACATGGCCCTTTTTAATTCGTTTGTCTGCTACCAAAAAGCAACTCAAAATCACCGACTCCACTACCTCCAATATATCGAAGATATCATCGATGCCCTCATTTACCAACAAGATCCCGCCCCAGGAAGCATTCGCTCTGATAGTGTGAGTCGGCTTCACGAGCGACACTATCCCTTTAGCATCCCCCCCACAGAATCTGGAAGAAGACGCCAAAAGAAATGCCGTGTATGCAGCAGAGGAGGAGTAAGAAGAGACACCAGCTATTATTGTCCCGATTGTCCCTCCCAACCTGGCCTGTGCATCGGAAATTGCTTCAAAAATTATCATACATCCATTAGTTCCCCTTATTATTAACAGACTGCCATTTCCCCATTTGCCTGCTACCATGTTACTAACTACCTTCCATGTTAATTAACTGACCCTGGCCTGTTTACCGACGATGTCTTTGCTTGCCGATTTAAACCACGTTTCTGACCTCCACGTGCACCAACCTCAGCCTGTTTACCGACGATGCTTCTGCCTGCCGATTTAAACCACGTTTCTGACTTCCACGTGTACCGACCTTGGCCTGTTAATCGACCATGTTTTTGCCTGCCACTTGGACTGATCTTTTGGCCATCTACTTTTAGTACACAGGGGTCTCACATATGTGAGGGGCTTCAGAATAGCGTTCTGAGTAGAGAAAACCAGTTTTTCGTTTTCTGTGCTCCAAGAACAGGGTCTGGTTGCCCGGAGGCTTCAAAGCGATTTGGGTGGGAGAAGCCTCTACCCCTGTCCCCCTGGCCCTAAGCTTGATGGTCCTTCCTGCTGCCTGGACCAATAATTTGGCTGTGCTGACCATATTACTGCCTGTAATGACCCATGACATTATGGACCATGTTTCTTCCTGCTGCTTGGACCAATACTTTGGCTGTGTTGACCATATATCTGCCTGCTGCCTCTACTGACTTTGGACAGCATTTCTGCCAGGACACCTCTGCCTGCTACCTGGACCTGTGCTTTGGCTGTGCTCTGGCTGTGCTGACAGTATCTCTGCCTGTGCGAACTATGGACAGTATTCCTGCCTGCTGCCTGGATGATTGCTTTTGCTGTCGCTGACCTCATCCCTGCCTGCTGCCTGGACCGATGCTCTCCTCTGTGGACCACTGCACTTCTAAAACCACAGGTAATCTTTTGTTATTTGGTATGTACCTGCTATGTGTTAGATATATGAAGGGCCTTCAAAAATGTGATCGGTAGTCAGAAAATGATATGTGCAATTAATGCTGCTAGAATGCCTGGAGGTGCTACTTGGATGTTGGGCCTCTGTATGTGGCCAGGCTGTGTAAAAGTCTCAAACATGTGGTATCGCCATACTCAGGAGGAGTAGCAGAATGCATTTTGGGGTGTAATTTTTGCTATGTACATATTATGTGTTAGAAATATCTTATAAATTGACAACTTTGTGTAAAAAAAATGCATTTTAATTTTTTCTCCACATTTTCCAAAACCTTCTGGAAAAAAATGAACCGTTCAAAAGACTCATAATGCCTCATAGATTATACGTTGGGGTGTGTGCTTTCCAAAATGGGGTCATTTTGTGGAAAATTCTATTGTCCTGGTGCTCCAGGGCCTTCAAAATTGTAATAGGTGGTTGAGAAAGGATATGTGCGATTTATGCTTGTAGAACGCCTGAAAGTGCTACTTCAATGTTGGGCCTCTGTATATGGCCAGGCTGTGTAAAAGTCTCACACATGTGGTATCGCTATACTCAGGAGGAGTAGCAGAATGCATTTTGGGGTGTTATTTTTGCTATGTATATGCTATACGTTAGAAATATCTTATAAATGGACAACTTTGTGTAAAAAAAAAGCATTTTCATTTTTTCTCCACATTTTCCAAAACCTTCTGGAAAAAAAATGAACCGTTCAAAAGACTCATAATGCTTCATAGATTATACGTTGGGGTGTGTGCTTTCCAAAATGGGGTCATTTTGTGGAAAATTCTATTGTCCTGGTGCTCCAGGGCCTTCAAAATTGTAATAGGTGGTTGAGAAAGGATATGTGCGATTTATGCTTGTAGAACGCCTGAAAGTGCTACTTCAATGTTGGGCCTCTGTATATGGCCAGGCTGTGTAAAAGTCTCACACATGTGGTATCGCTATACTCAGGAGGAGTAGCAGAATGCATTTTGGGGTGTCATTTTTGCTATGTATATGCTATGTGTTAGAAATATCTTATAAATGGACAACTTTGTGTAAAAAAAATGCATTTTCATTTTTTCTCCACATTTTCCAAAACCTTCTGGAAAAAAATGAACTGTTCAAAAGACTCATAATGCTTCATAGATTATACGTTGGGGTGTGTGCTTTCCAAAATGGGGTCATTTTGTGGAAAATTCCATTGTCCTGGTGCTCCAGGGCCTTCAAAAGTGTAATAGGTGGTTGAGAAAGGATATGTGCGATTTATGCTTGTAGAACGCCTGAAAGTGCTACTTCAATGTTGGGCCTCTGTATGTGGCCAGGCTGTGTAAAAGTCTCACACATGTGGTATCGCTACACTCAGGAGGAGTAGCAGAATGTATTTTGGGGTGTAGTTGCAATTATGCATATGCTGTGTGAGAGAAAAAAACTGTTAATATGACCAGTTTGTGTAAAAAAAAAAAAAAAAAAATGTAAATTTTCCCAAGAATTGTGGGAAAAAAATACAACTTCAAAAAACTCACCATGCCTCTTAGTAAATACCTTGGACTGTCTACTTTCCAAAAAGGGGTAATTTTGGGGTATTTGTACTTTCCTCGCTTGTTAGTGTCTCAAGAAATGAGATATCCCTTCAGTACATCAGGCGTGATCAGATGTGATAAATTTTCAGTGATTGCCACCATAGTTTGTAGACTCTATAACTTTCACAAAGACCAAATAATATACACTAATTTGGGTTCATTTTACCAAAGATATGTAGCAGTATACATTTTGGCACAAATTTATGAAGAAAAATTACTTATTTGCAAAATTTTACAATAGAAACTAAAAAAAAGTGTTTTTTTTTTTTTTTAAATTGCTGTTTTTTTGCTTATATCGCAAAAAATAAAAAACCCAGTGGCGATTAAATACCACCAAAAGAAAGCTCTATTTGTGAGAAGAAAATGATAAAAAATTTGTTTGGATACAGTGTAGCATGACTAAGTAATTGTCATTCAAAGTGTGAGAGTACTGAAAGCTGAAAATTGGTCTGGGCGGGAAGGTGCATAAGTGCATGGTATTGAAGTGGTTAATCAATTTAGGCCAATATGTATTCTGCTACATGTTTTTGTTAAAAAAATCCCAATAAGCGTATATTGATTGGTTTTCGCAATAGTTATCGCGTCTACAATCTATGGCATAGGGTTGGACTTTTTTATTGGTTTTACTAGGAATGGCGGCGATCAGCAATTTTTAGTGGGACTGCAACATTGCGGCAGGCAAATTAGACACTAAGTGACACTTTCTAGGGACCAGTGACACCAATACAGTGACCACTGCTAAACAAAAATGCGCTGTCAAGCCTCATACACACGATCGGATAGCCTATGGATTCTAATCCGATGGTTTTGTCCATCGGAAATCCGATGAAGCTGACTTCCATCAGACTTGCCTACACACCATCAGTCAAAAAACCGACCGTTCCAAACGCGGTGATGTAAAACACTCAGATGAGCCGAGAAAAATGAAGTTTAATGCTTCTGAGCATGCGTCGACTTGATTCTGAGCATGCGTGGGTTTTTTATCCGATGGACTTGCCCATAGACGATCGGAAATTTGCTATTGGTTTTTGATCCATCGGAAAAATGTAAAACATGTTCTATTTTTTAAAACCGATGGAAAAAAAGACCGATGGGTCCCATACACGATCGGTTTGTCCGATGAAAAAAGTCCATCGGACTGTTTTCATCGGTAAAACCGATCGTGTGTACAGGGCTTCACTGTATAAATGACCCTGGCAGGGAAGGGGTTAACACCAGGGGTGATCAAAGGGTTAAGTGTGCTCCTCGGGGGTGCTTTCTAACTGCGTGGTGAATGCTGACACTGGAGGGAAACAGAGATCCGTGTTTCTGCTTAGCAGAAACACAAGATCTCCATTTTCCTCTCTGGCAGAATGGCGGTCTGCCTTGTTCTGCTTCTCTCCGGAACGATCGGCTTATTGGCTCCAGCTGTGTCCAATCACACCCGTCCAATCGCACCTGTACGCCCCGGAGCAGGAACAAGAAATGACGTACAGGTACGTGACTTTACGCTAAAGGGCCGCCCTGCTGCAGTACATGTACGTGGGGTGGTTCTTAAGTGGTTAATATTATACAGGATTTATAGCGCCAACAGTTTATGCAGCGCTTTACAATATAAAGGGGGACAATACAATTACAATACAGTTCAATACAGAAGGCGTAGGAGGGCCTTGCTCATGGAGCTTACAATCTAAAGGATATGCAGGTAATGTTATATTTGTGACTGTAATGCCTTGTACACAGGATAGGAATTTCTGATGGAAAAAGTCTGACAGACTTTTTCCATCGGAAATCCCTACCGTGTGTGTGCCCCATCTGAGAAATTCCGATGAATTACATCAGATTTTAAATATAGAACATGTTCTATTTTTTTCCGATGGAATTCCGATGTGAGTTTGGTCGGACAAAGGGGCATTAGAGGAATCAGCCAAATGATTGGACAGAGGGTAACTGTAATTAAATAACCCCAGAATAGGGTTACTAATGCACACAGGGTCAAAATGGCAAAGAGCATGCATTCAGTACAGAACCATGTTAAACAGACTATGAAGCTGTACAAACAGGAGCTCTTCAAAACTATCTACCTGGTGCTCAATTAAGGCACTAGGTGGCAGCACAGCTCGATAAGGCTCTATAGCAGGGATATGCAATTAGCGGACCTCCAGCTGTTGCCAAACTACAAGTCCCATGAGGCATAGCGAGACTCTGACAGCAGCAAGCATGACACACAGAGGCAGAGGCATAATGGGACTTGTAGTTTTGCAACAGCTGGAGGTCCGCTAATTGCATATCCCTGCTCTATAGCAACAGGGGCTCTGGACAAATCCCTACTCAAGCAAACAATACAAGTGAACACACAGCTACATTTATTTATATTCACAGACAGCGTCCCTCACAGTGAAGTCCAAGCCAGGTCTGACAACACAGGTGAACATCTGGAGGAGTCTTAGGACTGGTAACACAGGGAGGCACCTTGAACCAGGAGCACTTGAAGCACCATACTCTGGCAGCAATTGAAAAAGTACTTTCAGCAGTCGCTGGGTCTTTCACGGAAGCTGAGTGCTAGTGTGCTCCTGATTGGCTGCCCGCACACTGGTACTAAGCGCTGAGAATTGAACGCCTGGCTACAGACTATATGCACAACCACCTCTGTCTCACCAAGTGTGGTCTCTCTTAAGAATCTGAATACCAGAAACAGGGAAAATGATATCACCTCAATGTACCCAAGAGTCCAGTGGATTTTGGGGATTGTGGGATTGTGAGAACCCAGGGGATTTTTGGATTGTAGGAATGCAGAGAGTTGTGGGAGAGGAGTTAATTAAGTCTGTGGCTGCCTCTGTGCATGTTAAGTAGAGAGGCACTCTGCTACATGACTATTACAGAGCAATGTATAAGATTATACAGTATGTATTGGACTGACATTTAAAACCGGTATTAAATCCAAAAGCAAATATTTATTATATTGCAGCTCACCAATTGTTAGATGTGATGCCTGCATTACCTTTCTTTTTCAGGTTTTCTTTCTTTTATTCCTTTTTTATCTGGTGATCCAACCAGTAAATCTGTTGTTTTTCAACAGAACGAGATGTCTTGCAACTTTTGCCACTGACAGTGTAGTGTAATGTAACGTGGACTGCCTTGCCCAACGATGCCATAACATTGCCTTCCATGTGATGGTAGAGAGCTGGAATGGCCTTACGTGAAAAGAAATAGCGACTGGGCACATGCCATTGTGGTACAGCACATTCTGCAAATTCACAGAAGGGGGCAGAATTCACCAGGCAGACAGGCAGAAGTTGCAGGGCCAGCAGTTTTGACAAGCTTGCATGTACTGTCAGCCCATAGACGCTGGGCATGTACTGTCAAACAATTGTTGCCTCATCATACAGATTGGCTCCCCAAGCCGTTGCTTACAAATTAAAGAAAGCTTGCAGAGAAAATTTAATTTTTTGGGCTTTATAAATGCATATATTGCTGCAGCAGCTTCTTTACACAGTACAGATGTGCCACTTTACAGGTGGACTTATGCCCCATACACATGGTTGGATTTCCCATCGGAATAAACTCAGACGGGTTTTTCCGACGGAATTACGTTCAAGCTGTCTTGCATACACACTGTCACACCAAATTCCGACCGTCAAGAACGTAGTGACGTACAACACTACGACGAGCCGAGAAAAATGAAGTTCAATGCTTCCGAGCATGCGTCGAGTTGATTCTGAGCATGCATGGTTTTTAGTCCGTCGGAATTGCATCCAGACGAATGGAAATTCAGTCGGAAAAAAGAGAACATGTTCCGACGGAAAAAGTCCGATGGGGCATACACACGGTCGGAATATCCGATGAAAAAATTCTGTCTGACTTTTTCCATCGGAAATTCCGAGCGTGTGTATGCGGTATAAGGGGTCCCCCCAGGCATTATATTGAAAGGAATTTTTCATTTTTATACTTTCACTTTAAGCATCAATAAATCATTGCTCATTTAAAAAAAATTACTAACTTTTTTTTCATTGATACATGTCCCCCCAGGGTGGTACCCGGACCCCCATAACCATTGTATGCCCAATTACTTTCACATAAGCCTTCAAAATGGGAAATTTTTCACGTTCTGGTCCCATAGACTTTAATGGGGTTCGTTATTCGGTTCCGAACTTTTCCGATGTTTGAAAGTCCTGGTGCGAACCAAACAGGGTGTCGTTTGGCCCATACCTAGCTGCTAGCATTGGCTTTGTTTTGTTTTTTTGTTTTTTTTTTTGCAGCATTTGATATTTTTCTTTGTGAACATCATTTTTGAAAGTTTTGAAGCAGTTTCTTTAAGAAAATAAACTTTTGTGGTGATTTTACATGTGTGTTTTGCATTTTAATAAACTATATATAGTCTGCAGTGTGCATTGTTTTTGGTAATTTAAGCATTTACTGAACCTGTCCCTTGGGTATTGGGACCACTGCAGGACACAGTATATGCTATGGTCCTTTGGATGGAATTGGCTTCAAAACATAGGGGGGGGGGGCATAGGGTTTTTGGTCAACAAGTATTTATTTTTAAATCAGACATAATAAAACACTTTGGATCAGTGGCGGCTGGTGAAGTTTTAGGATGGGGGGGCCAGACCCCGCCCTTCCTTTTTGACCCCTCCCACTTGGTGGAAATGGGTGTGGTTTCAGCGAAATAGTGGGCGTAGCACTAAGGTGGTGTGGTTAGCATCTGAGATGAACGAGGGATGGAGGGAGAGGGAGAGAGAGAGGGAGGGACAGCAGGCCCAGATCCTACACAACAATAGAAATATGTGTATTCTAGAAAGTTTAACAATCAGCAGATAAAGATACTCCAAACACCTGGTGTTAGCGCTTCAATCAGCCCGGCACCATGGTTGTTATGGTGTCAGGATGATTGAAGCACATTATTTATATTATTACATTGTAATATAAAATGAATGCAGAATCAATGGGAGCCCTGTGCGTGTCGCCTGCCACCAGATGCCATCAGGTGTCCCCAGCGGAGTCCCTCCTTACATCAGGTGCCCCCAGCAGAGTCCCTCCTTACATGCAGCCTGTGTCCTATCAAATGCAGCCTCTGTCCCATCAAATGCAGCCTCTGTCCCATCAAATGTAGCCTCTGTCCCATCAAATGCAGCCTGTGTCCCATCAAATGCAGCCTCTGTCTCATCAAATGCAGCCTCTGTCTCATCAAATGCAGCCTCTGTCTCATCAAATGCAGCCTCTGTCCCATCAAATGCAGCCTCTGTCCCATCAAATGCAGCCTCTGTCCCATCAAATGCAGCCTGTGTCCCATCAAATGTAGCCTCTGTCTCATCAAATGCAGCCTCTGTCCCATCAAATGCAGATTGTCCCATCAAATGCAGCCTGTCCCATCAACTGCAGCCTGTCCTGCAGCATGTCCCATCAAATGCAGCCTGTCCCATCAAATGCAGCCTGTCTCGGAGGATGTCAGTGCAGTAACCCCCCATGTCGATGCAGCAGCCCCCAGGAATGTCAGTGAAGTAACCCCCCATGTCGGTGCAGCAGCCCCCAGGAATGTCAGTGAAGTGACCCCCTATGTCAGTGCAGCAGCACCCAGAAATGTCAGTGAAGTAACCCCCCATGCCGGTGCAGCAGCCCCCAGGGATGTCAGTGAAGTAACCCCCATGTCGGTGCAGCAGCCCCCAGAAATGTCAGTGAAGTAACCCCCCATGTTGGTGCAGCAGCCCCCAAGGATGTCAGTGAAGTACCCCCCCATGGATGTAAGTTTTTTAACCCCCCCAAGTGTCAGTGTATCAACCCCCCATGTCAGTGTAGTACCGGGGCGGTGATGAGGTTGCTGAGGACAAATCTCTCAGTGTCGGGGTGGAGGAAATCCCGGTCCAGGATGGGGGTCTCTCGGATGGTCACCCTCTTAGGAGGGGGTGGTGGGGGCACCTTGGACCTCTGGCGGGGAATGGGTTTGGCTCCGGCCCGGCTCAGGGCGCTCTCCAGGTAGAACACTTTGAACTTCTCCTCGGCCAGAACTTGTTGCAGCTTCTTCAGCTTCTCCCGGCACCACTCCAGCTCCAGCCGCATATCATCCACCGAGCTCAGCTCCATCACCGGAGCCTCCTCCCCGGGAGCTCCACCCGCCAGTGTGCCGCAAACTCCTCCGCGTCCCACATGTCTGTCTTCCGGTTTTCTCTCTCTCGGGCGCAATGAGAGAGAGAAAACAGGAAGTGACATCAAACTCAGATGTCAATCAAACTGCCCGGCCGTAGTAATAGATACTACGAGCGCGGGCGGAAGCTACTCGGCGCATCAGAAAGCGCCACAAGGCGGGATAAAAGCTTGCAAATGAAACACTGCGTCTGCAATCTCGTGATTGCATCGACGTGGCGCTTCCCATAATGCACATGGCCGGTGCCCGATTATAGTGCAGTCAGTTAAAATAAATTTGTTCTTATTTTTTTTTCTTACAGGGGCCGTTTTTTTTTTCTTCTTTTTTTTTTTTGGGTGACTATAGGAGGGGGGCGGCGCCCTGGCACCCCCTATGGACGGGCCACCACTGCTTTGGATAGTATATATACCATACCAAAAGGGAGAAAATAAGAAATGTTCATGGTTAGGGTTTAGACACACTTTAATTGTGAGTACTTGAGAAACTGTGCTTTTTGCTGTAATACGTCTTACATTGTCCTCCTTTTCTCTGTGTTAATGCAACAAGGTTGCTTAGTAAACAAAATAGAATTGTTCATCACTCTGTTCCCCATTCATGCACCCCCTTAGCTTGAAAATGTCCTCCAAAGTTCCAAAGGGATAGTTTGATTCAATGAAGCTTTACAATAGTTAATTATTTTGTCTATTAGAACTTTAATGAGACCATGTGTGCAGCACAGGCTAACAACACCATTGATTAACTGTGAAAATATTGATTTGTAATAAATACATTAGTGTAAAGCTGGCTTTTAAGGAACAAGCTAATGAATGCTCTGTGTCTTATGAGAAAGTTTAGGAGACTCTGGGGAACATAGGTTGTTGTATAAACCTATTTGTTCAAAATAAATACAGGTTGGCTTATATGTCTACATTTGAGCTCAATAATATACTAAATTAAACAATCTGAGTGAAATTTGTTATTTGTATACTTTTACCATCTTATTTGTATTCATGGGTCCAATGCTACAATCTATTTTCACAGGTATATGTCCTTTAGTGAAGACGTTAGCTATACTGTTACCAAGATATTCTGCATGGCACCATTGCTGGCTTAGATATTGACATATACAGTGCATCCAGAAAGTATTCACAATGCTTCACTTTTTCCACATTTTGTTATGTTACAGCCTTATTCCAGAATGGATTAAATTCATTATTTTCCTCAAAATTCTACAAACAATACCCCATATTGACAGACAATGTGAAAGAAGTTTGTTTAAAACCTTTAAAAATGTATTACAAATATAAAATAAAAAAATTACATGTACATAATTATTCACAGCCTTTGCCATGACACTACAAAAATGAGCTCAGGCGCATCCTGTCTCTACTTATCATCCACGAGATGATTCTACAACTTGATTGGAGTCCACCTGTGGTAAATTCAGTTGATTGGACATGATTTAGAAAGGCACACACCTGTCTATATAAGGTCCCACAGTTAAGAGTGCATGTCAGAGCATAAACCAAGCCATGAAGTCCAAGGAATTGTCTGTAGACCTCCCAGATAGGATAGTATTGAGGCACAGATCTGGGGATAGGTACAGAAAAGATTATGCAGCATTGAAGGTCCAAATGAGCATCATCTGCAAATGGAAGAAGTTTGGAACCAACAGGACTCCTCCTAGAGCAAACCACCCAGCCAAATCAGGGTAGAAGGGCCTTAGTCAGGGAGGTTTCCAAGAACCTGATGGTCACTCTGACAGAGCTCCGGCATTTTTCTGTGGAGAGGAGAGAACCATCCAGAAGAACAACCATCTCTGCAGCACTACACCAATCAGGCCTGTTTAGTAGAGTGGCCAGATGGAAGCCACTCCTCAGTAAAGGGCACATGACAGCCCACCTGAAGTTTGCTAAAAGGCACCCAAAGGACTCTCAGACCATGAGAAACACAATTCTCTGGTCTAATGAAACAAAGATTGAACTCTTTGGCCTGAATGGCAAGCGCCATGTCTGGAGGAAACCAGGCACCGCTCATCATCTGGCCAATACCATCTCTACAGTAAAGCATGGTGGTGGCCCAGACTTGAACCCGATTAAACATCTCTGGAGAGATCTGAAAATGGCTGTGCAATGACGCTCCCCATCCAACCTAATGGAGCTTGAGAGGTCCTGCAAAGAAGAATAGGAGAAACTGCCCAAAAACAGGTATGCCAAGCTTGTAGCATCATACCCAAAAAGACTTGAGGCTGTAAGTGGTGCCAAAGGTGCTTCCAAAAAGTATTGAGCAAAGACTGTGAATACTTATGTACATGTGATATTTTTTAATTTTTAATTTTTAATACATGTGCAAAGATTTCAACCAAACTTCTTTCATGTTGTCATTATGGGGTATTGTTTGTAGAATTTTTAGGAAAATAATGAATTTAATCCCTTTTGGAATAAGGCTGTAAGATAATAAAATATGGAAAAAGTGAAGCCCTGGGAATACTTTCCGGATGCACTGTAAATGGCTAAGTGCTTATTCTGGTGCCCCTGATACAGAAAACATATCTAAAACCTTTGAATACCATTCAAATTCTTGTGTCTGCAAGTAAAACATTAAACTATAATGTTAAAGGTATAAATGCAGCCAAAATCATAAACTAATTTAAGGCAAATACAGGTCACTCTAGTCACTAGAGAAGGGCAAATTGGTTGACCCCAACCTAAATAAACATGCTCTAGTTTTAGGTACTCCACTTGAAGACTCCCCCTGCTACTGATGGGCCTATGGGCCTGAATCTGCAGTTCTTAGTGCCATAAAGAAATTGGCACACTGGAAAAAAAATAATAATGCCGCGTACACAAGATTGGAATTTTTGACAACAAATGTTCGATGTGAGCTTTTGGTCGGATATTCCGACCGTGTGTAGGCTCCATTGGACATTTGCTTTCGGAATTTCTGACAACAAATGTTTGAGAGCAGGACCTCAATTTTTCCAACAAGAAAAGTTCTTGTCGGAAATTCCGACCGTGCGTAGCCATTTCCGACGCACAAAAGTGCTCCGCATGCTCAGAACCAATTTGACGCATGCTCAGAATCATTGTACTTCATTTTTCTCAGCTCATCATAGTGTTGTACGTTCCGCATTCTTGACCATCGGAATTTATGACAAAATTTGTGCGACCGTGTGAATCCAAGACAAGTTTTGAGCCAACATCCGTCGGAAAAAAAAACACGGTTTTGTTGTCGGAAATTCCGATTGTGTGTACGCGGCATAAGACTAATGCCGCGTACACACGACCGTTATTTATGTCATGCAAAAAAAAAAAGTTTTTCTCGTCGTGATTCATCTCAAGCCTGCCTTGCATACACACGTTCATGAAAAAAAAAAACACTTGAGCAAAGCTCGGTGACGTACAACACGTACAACAGCACTATAATGGGGAAGTTCTATTCGAATGGCGCCACCCTTTGGGCTGCATTTGCTGATCCTCATGTTAATAAAGTTTGGTGAGAGACGATTCGCGCTTTTCAGTCTTCATGCTTTTCAGTCCGTTACAGCGTGACAAATGTGCTATCTCCATTACAAACGCTAGTTTTACCAGAACGAGCGCTCCCGTCTCATATTTGATTCTGAGCATGCGCGTTTTTTTTTCTCCTTGTAAAAGCATACACACGACTATTTTTCACAACGTAAAAAAGAATGACGTGAAAAACGACGAGAAAAAATAGAGCAGGTTCTAATTTTTTTTTCGGGCAGTTTTCGCATCGAGAAAACTGCTATGGAGCATACACACGACCATTTTTCACAACCAATCTAAAAAATGGCAGTTTTTTTCGTCATGAAAAATGGTTGTGTGTAAGCGGCATGAGCTTTGTATGAGAAGTGACCATGAATTGTGATGCAAATGTTGGGACATTCTAGTATATGTGCATGCTCAGCAGCATCTCTTGGGCTTACATAGTATATACTGTACATATGCATCAAAATCACCCTTCATTTTCATGTAGATTTTTTTACAACCTCTACAAATGATTTTATTTGCTTATTATGCAACACAATGTTTTTTTTTAACACAAGAATGTTTATTAAAAGGTAGGTACATAATACAACAGTAATGTAATATGTGAAATTAATATAGCCATCACAATAAAGTATGTCATAGGACTTATTACAGGGGTACACTTAAAGAGATAATATGTTGAAGCAAGGAACAATGTGTAACCAGGACTTAAGACCACTAATTAATATAGCTACTGTGTGTACCTAGGTCAAATAAAAGCAGAGGTGAAGGAAAACACATAAAGTGCTTTAAGGCTAAAGCCCAGGGCAGAGTAACCATAGCAATCATCAAAAACCTAAATTAATTCCGCTATATAAAAAAAAAAGGGGGGGTGGGGAAGCGAGGCAGGCTAGGGGTGGAAGAGAGAGGGTCAGCTGGTCAGCTGGGGGGGGGTGAAGTAGAAATAATGGATGCGATTATACTCCATCAGATGTTGACTGTCCCTGAGCATCTATCCAGGCCGACCAAATCTTGTAAAATGTTTTGGGACAATTCCTGCTCTCATAGGTCAGTTTATACAAGGGTAACACAGCATGTATAGTCTTTCTCCAGGTAGACACTGTTGGGGGCGTGGGCAACTTCCACCTTAGCAAGATCTCCGGCCTTGCATAGAAGTTTGCATAGGTGAGAAATGTCCTCCATCACACCCAGTAACAGAAAAATAGGTTCAAGCCTCAAGGCTAAGTCATATATTTATTAACCACTGGTTCCCAAAAGGGACGAATTGCTGGACAGGACCACACCATATGTTAAAAGGTTCCCATAGAGGTACCACACTGCGTACATAGAGAACTCAGGTTAGGGTAAATATTGGCCAAACAGGGGGTGTAGTAGACTTTACAGTGCCTTGCAAAAGTATTCATCCTCTTGGCTTTTTACAGCCTTTAGTTCAATGTTTTTTTAATCTAAATTATATGTGATGGATCAGAACACAATAGTCTAAGTTGGTGAAGTAAAATTAGAAAAATATATACATAAAACTATTTTTCATAAATAAAAAACTGATAATTGGCATGTGCGTATGTATAAAAAGCTCTGGTGCAACCAATTACCTTCAGAAGTCACATAATTAGTGAAATGATGTCCACCTGTGTGCAATCTAAGTATCACATGATCTGTCATTACATATACACACCTTTTTGAAAGTCCCCAGAGGCTGCAACACCAAAGCAAGGGGCACCAATAACCAAACACTGCCATGAAGACCAAGGAACTCTCCAAACAAGTAAGGGACAATGTTGTTGAGAAGTACAAGTCAGGGTTACGTTATAAAAAAATATCCAAATCTTTGATGTTCCCAAGAGCACCAACAAATATATCATAACCAAATGGAAAGAACATGGCACAACAGCAAACCTGCCAAGAGACGGCCGCATACCAAAACTCACGGACTGGGCAAGGAGGGCATTAATCAGAGAGGCAGCACAGGGACCTAAGGTAACCCTGGAGGAGCTGCAAACCTGTACCACTCTGTGTGTGATTTGAGGCTAGGATGGAGGTTCAACTTCCAGCAGGACAATGACCCCAAACACACTGCTAAAGCAACACTTGAGTGGTTTAAGGGGAAACATGTAAATGTGTTGGAATGGTCTAGTCAAAGCCAAGACCTCAATCCAATAGAAAATCTGTGGTCAGACTTAAAGATTGCTGTTCACAAACGCAAACCATCCAACTTGAAGGAGCAGTTTTGCAAGGAGGAATAGGCAAAAATCCCAGTGGTAAGATGTGGCAAGCTCATAGAGACTTATCCAAAGCAACTTGGAGCTGTGATAGCCGCAAAAGGTGGCTCTACAAAGTATTGACTTTGGGGGGGGTGAATAGTTATGCACATTGACTTTTTCAGTTTTTTTGTCCCATTTGTTGTTTGCTTCACAAAAAAAAAAAAAAAAACATCTTCAAAGTTGTGGGCATGTTCTGTAAATTAAATGATGCAAATCCTCAAACAATCCACGTTAATTCCAGGTTGTGAATCAACAAAACACGAAAAATGCCAAGGGGGGGGTGAATACTTTTGCAAGAATCTTAACTGTACAAACCTTTCCCTGGCTGAGATCATGGAGGTCACGTATGAGGAAACACATTCCTCCCAGTCATATTCTGAAAGGTCAGGAATATCTCCTCGCTAGGGATGAGCTTCGTGTTCGAGTCGAACATACGTTCGACTCGAACATCGGCTGTTCGATCGTTCGACGAAGATCGAACGATTTGGGCCGTTCGCGCCAAATTCGAGTGACGCGAACGGCCCACAATGCACTACGCCATCGCAGTGTCATCCAGGCGCTGTGATTGGCCAAGCATGCACTGTGACCCCGCATGCTTGGCCAATCACAGCGCCGGCAGCGAGGAGAGCAATGATTGGCCACAGGCAGGATGCCTGTGGCCAATTATTGCTGAGGGTGTTTAGTACACGCCCCACACTATAAAAGGCCGCCGGCACGGCGGCCTAGTGTAGTGTGTTCCGGAGCAGGGATAGAGCAGCATAGGCAGGGACAGTGACTTTTATTTCTTTCTTGCTTAACCTGGATTCCTTTAGTTTAGGGAAAGAAAAGGATAGGTAGGGAGAGTGTCAGTGTGTTTTGTGCTTGTGCTATATTGTGCTTAAAAAAAACATTTTTTCTAGGGACAGAAAACTGTAGGTAGGGAGAGTGTGTCAGTTTCTTTCACTGTCAAAGTCCTTGTTTCCAGGGACCTGGAAGGACAGTGAGTGAATTCTCCTTGTGCTAAATTGTGCTTAAAAAAAACATTTTTTCTAGGGACAGAAAACTGTAGGTAGGGAGAGTGTGTCAGTTTCTTTCACTGTCAAAGTCCTTGTTTCCAGGGACCTGGAAGGACAGTGAGTGAATTCTCCTTGTGCTAAATTGTGCTTAAAAAAAACATTTTTTCTAGGGACAGAAAACTGTAGGTAGGGAGAGTGTGTCAGTTTCTTTCACTGTCAAAGTCCTTGTTTCCAGGGACCTGGAAGGACAGTGAGTGAATTCTCCTTGTGCTAAATTGTGCTTAAAAAAAACATTTTTTCTAGGGACAGAAAACTGTAGGTAGGGAGAGTGTGTCAGTTTCTTTCACTGTCAAAGTCCTTGTTTCCAGGGACCTGGAAGGACAGTGAGTGAATTCTCCTTGTGCTAAATTGTGCTTAAAAAAAACATTTTTTCTAGGGACAGTAAACTGTAGGCAGGGAGAGTGTGTCAGTTTCTTTCACTGTCAAAGTCCTTGTTTCCAGGGACCTGGAAGGACAGTGAGTGAATTCTCCTTGTGCTAAATTGTGCTTAAAAAAAACATTTTTTCTAGGGACAGAAAACTGTAGGTAGGGAGAGTGTGTCAGTTTCTTTCACTGTCAAAGTCCTTGTTTCCAGGGACCTGGAAGGACAGTGAGTGAATTCTCCTTGTGCTAAATTGTGCTTAAAAAAACATTTTTTCTAGGGACAGAAAACTGTAGGTAGGGAGAGTGTGTCAGTTTCTTTCACTGTCAAAGTCCTTGTTTCCAGGGACCTGGAAGGACAGTGAGTGAATTCTCCTTGTGCTAAATTGTGCTTAAAAAAAACATTTTTTCTAGGGACAGAAAACTGTAGGTAGGGAGAGTGTGTCAGTTTATTTCACTGTCAAAGTCCTTGTTTCCAGGGACCTGGAAGGACAGTGAGTGAATTCTCCTTGTGCTAAATTGTGCTTAAAAAAAACATTTTTTCTAGGGACAGTAAACTGTAGGCAGGGAGAGTGTGTCAGTTTCTTTCACTGTCAAAGTCCTTGTTTCCAGGGACCTGGAAGGACAGTGAGTGAATTCTCCTTGTGCTAAATTGTGCTTAAAAAAAACATTTTTTCTAGGGACAGAAAACTGTAGGTAGGGAGAGTGTGTCAGTTTCTTTCACTGTCAAAGTCCTTGTTTCCAGGGACCTGGAAGGACAGTGAGTGAATTCTCCTTGTGCTAAATTGTGCTTAAAAAAAACATTTTTTCTAGGGACAGTAAACTGTAGGCAGGGAGAGTGTGTCAGTTTCTTTCACTGTCAAAGTCCTTGTTTCCAGGGACCTGGAAGGACAGTGAGTGAATTCTCCTTGTGCTAAATTGTGCTTAAAAAAAACATTTTTTCTAGGGACAGAAAACTGTAGGTAGGGAGAGTGTGTCAGTTTCTTTCACTGTCAAAGTCCTTGTTTCCAGGGACCTGGAAGGACAGTGAGTGAATTCTCCTTGTGCTAAATTGTGCTTAAAAAAAACATTTTTTCTAGGGACAGAAAACTGTAGGTAGGGAGAGTGTGTCAGTTTCTTTCACTGTCAAAGTCCTTGTTTCCAGGGACCTGGAAGGACAGTGAGTGAATTCTCCTTGTGCTAAATTGTGCTTAAAAAAAACATTTTTTCTAGGGACAGAAAACTGTAGGTAGGGAGAGTGTGTCAGTTTCTTTCACTGTCAAAGTCCTTGTTTCCAGGGACCTGGAAGGACAGTGAGTGAATTCTCCTTGTGCTAAATTGTGCTTAAAAAAAACATTTTTTCTAGGGACAGAAAACTGTAGGTAGGGAGAGTGTGTCAGTTTCTTTCACTGTCAAAGTCCTTGTTTCCAGGGACCTGGAAGGACAGTGAGTGAATTCTCCTTGTGCTAAATTGTGCTTAAAAAAAACATTTTTTCTAGGGACAGAAAACTGTAGGTAGGGAGAGTGTGTCAGTTTCTTTCACTGTCAAAGTCCTTGTTTCCAGGGACCTGGAAGGACAGTGAGTGAATTCTCCTTGTGCTAAATTGTGCTTAAAAAAAACATTTTTTCTAGGGACAGAAAACTGTAGGTAGGGAGAGTGTGTCAGTTTCTTTCACTGTCAAAGTCCTTGTTTCAAGGGACAGAGAAGGACACCTGAAGGTAGCCCTTATTGCTTTTTTCCCATCTCCCTGCAGGCCATCTATTAGAATGTCTGGAAGGCAAACAAGGAGAGGCAGACAGTCAGGAGGCAATAAAAGAGGGCAAGCAGGCTCTGTGTCTGGGGGCAACAGTGCTGGTCGTGGACGCGGTGCATTGTCATCAGCACATGGCCATGGGACACGCTTGTCCTTCTTTTCGGCAGCTGGACATGTTGAGCCACATCATGCCGAAGACTTGGTAGAGTGGATGACCAAGCCCTCCTCCTCCTCCTCATCCTCTCTCACCCAGGCTCAGGGTACTGGAAAAGCAGCTGCCAAAGCGTCCTCTTCCCTGGTATCAATGTCAGACTCATCATCAGTCACTCCTTCCCTAGACCCACCATGTCCTCCTCCTGAGGAGTCCCCCGAACTGTTTCAGCACAGTGTTGGGTACATGCTCCAGGAGGATGCCCAGCGTTTCGAAGGGTCTGATGATGAAACCCAGCTAGAGGAAGGCAGTAGCGTGAGAGCAGACAGAGGGGATGCTCAAGAAGGACACCAATCTGGCAGTCATGTTCCAGCAGCTGCAGCATACTGCCAGATTGGCTCCAGTGATGAGGAGGGAGGTGATGATGAGGTCACTGACTCCACGTGGGTGCCTAATAGGAGAGAGGAGGAGGAGGAGGATGAGGAGGAGGCACATCTCCAACGAGGCAGGATGCCCTTTGGTGGCCAGCGTAAGGGCAGTACACCGACGGAATCACACCGCAGAGCTCCGCCTGTGCAGGGCGCTGCCTCTGCCCGTCATTCAAAAAGTTCTTTGGTGTGGGCCTTTTTTGAGGCTAGTGCATCAGATCGCACAGCTGCTGTTTGCAACATATGTCTCAAGCATATATCGCGTGGCCAAAACATCAGCCGCTTGGGTACCACATGCCTGACCAGACATATGTTGACCTGCCATGCAGCTCGTTGGCAAGCCTACCTGAAAGACCCACACCAAAGAACAAAGCGGACCTCTCCTTGCACCGCATCAGCTGGGATCTCCAACCCCACTATAACTTCAGTCCTCTCTGAAACATGCACTGAGAGGAATGAAGGTGTAGAATTAGGTGTGTCACAGCCAAGTACTTGCGGCCACTCTGCTAGCAGTACACCGATGTCCGATTCTAGCAGGCAAATTTCCCTGCCCCAGCTGCTGGACCGTCGAAAGAAGTTCACTCCCAGCCATCCACATGCCCAGCGGTTGAATGCTAGCTTGGCTAAATTGCTAGCGCTTCAACTGCTGCCTTTTCAGTTGGTAGACTCGGCCCCCTTCCGTGAGTTTGTGCAATGTGCGGTTCCTCAGTGGCAGGTTCCCAAACGCCACTTTTTCTCACGGAAGGCTATTCCGGCTCTCTACCGGCATGTGGAAGGCAATGTCTTGGCCTCGCTGGACAGGGCGGTCAGCGGTAAGGTGCATATTACCGCTGACTCATGGTCCAGCAGGCATGGACAGGGACGTTACCTTTCTTTCACGGCCCATTGGGTCACTCTTTTGGCAGCTGGGAAGGATGCAGGACAAGGTGCAGTAGTGTTGGAGGTTGTCCCACCGCCACGCCTCCAAAATGCTACTACTGGTTGTGACACACCTCTCTCCTCCACCCCCTCCTCTTCTTCTTCCTCCATGGCCTCTTCCTGTGGTTTGTCCTATGAACCAGCGGTGCTCCGTAGCCGTTCACGGGGCTACGCAAGTACGCAGGCAAAAAGATGCCATGCCGTGCTTGCGCTGGTGTGTTTGGGGGACAGAAGCCACACTGGGGCAGAGGTCCTGTCTGCTCTGCAGGGCCAGGCCGAGAGGTGGTTGACGCCACGCCAGCTTAAGCCAGGAATGGTGGTTTGCGACAATGGCACCAACCTCCTCTCCGCCCTCCGACAGGGACAACTGACCCATGTGCCCTGTGTGGCTCACGTCCTTAACCTGGTGGTGCAGCGGTTCTTGGGCAGGTACCCGGGCTTACAGGATGTCCTGAGGCAGGCCAGGAAAGTCTGTGTGCATTTCCGCAGATCTTATAATGCCAGTGCTCGCCTGGCTGAGCTGCAAAAGGAGTTGAACCTGCCCAAGAACTGCCTTATATGTGACATGCCCACCAGGTGGAACTCAACGTTGGCCATGCTGCAGCGGCTGCACACGCAGCAGAGGGCCATCAATGAGTACCTGTGCGACTACGGCACCAGGACAGGGTCAGGGGAGCTTGGTTTTTTTTTCTCCACGCCAGTGGGGCATGATCAGGGATGCATGCACTGTCCTGGCACCATTTGAGGAGGCCACGAGGATGGTGAGCAGTGACAGTGCATGCATCAGTGACACTGTACCTCTTGTCCACCTGTTGGAGCACACGCTGCGTGGAATAATGGACAGGGCACTTGAGGCAGAACAGAGGCAGGAAGAGGAGGACTTCCTTGCCTCTCAAGGCCCCCTTTACCCAGACAGTGTTCCTTCTGTCCCACCCATCGCACAGGAAGAGGAGGAGGAGGAGGAGGAGGAGGAGGAGGAGGATTGTGTCAGCATGGAGGTGGAGGCTGGCACTCAGCATCATCAGCAGCAGTCTTTTAGGGATGATTTACAGTCCCAAGAAACCAGTGGACTTGTACGTGGCTGGGAGGAGGTGGCTGCGGATCATGTCGTCCTTAGTGACCCAGAGGACTCCGGACCAAATGCCTCAGCAAACCTACGCTGCATGGCCTCCCTGATCCTGCAAAGTCTGCGGAAGGATCCTCGTATTCTTCGGATCAAGGAGAGGGACCATTACTGGCTGGCCACTCTCCTTGATCCACGGTACAAGGGTAAGGTTGCGGACCTTATGTTACCGTCGCAGAGGGAGCAGAGGATGAGACAACTCCGGGAGGCCTTGCAGAAAGGTCTGTGCAACGCGTTCCCAGAGACTGGGAGGTTACAAACTCCTGGTCCTGGACAACGAGTTGCTGAGGCTTCGGCCAGTCAAAGAAGGAGCGGTGGGGAAGGTGGCCGTCTGACCGATGCGTTCAGACAATTCTTTAGTCCGCAGCCCCAAAGTATGATCGGTTCCAGCAACCATCGCCAGCGTCTGATAAACATGGTGCAGGAATATCTAGGGGCAAGGTCAGACTTGGACACCTTCCCCACCGAAAATCCTCTGGCTTACTGGGTCTTGAGGATGGATCACTGGCCAGAGCTTGCACAGTATGCAATTGAGCTACTGGCCTGTCCTGCATCCAGCGTTCTTTCGGAACGCACATTCAGTGCTGCTGGAGGATTTGTCACGGATCACAGGGTGCGCCTGTCCACCGACTCGGTTGATCGACTGACTTTCATCAAGATGAACCAGTCTTGGATCACCACCAGCTACCACACACCTGATGCTGATATAACAGACTAATTGATTTTAACATGTCACATCCCTTCAAGACTGATGCTGATGCTGAGTGCCTGTGCTGTTATGTTGACTGGCTATCCTCCTCCTCCGAGTCCTCAATGATACGATTGATGATGATAGCTTGGAAGATCATTTTTGTTTATGGGTGCCGCCACCAGTGGCTAAGGCCCAATTTTTCAGCCCCTGTTTTACAGGGGCGTGTAATTACAATTTTTTTAGCAATAATTTGCCATAGGGCTCATTGCTGTGCTCCAAGTACAGTATCTGTGAGGGGTTGGAGTGTTGTGGCACCAGTGCCTAAGGCCCAATTTTTCAGCCCCTGTTTAACAGGGGCGTGTCATTACAATTTTTGAAGCAATACTTTGCAACAGGGCTCATTGCTGTGCTCCAAGTACAGTATCTGTGAGGGGTTGTAGTGTTGTGCCACCAGTGCCTAAGGCCCAATTTTTCAGCCCCTGTTCAACAGGGGCATGCAATTACAATTCTTGATCTAATAATTCACAGCAGGGTCCATTGCTGCACCCACCAAGAGTAACTCTGAGGGCTTACAGTCTTGTGGCAACGCCACCACCACCACCACCACGAAAGGCCCAATTTTTCAGCCCCTGTTCAAAAGGGGCATGTAATTACAATTCTTGATCTAATAATTCACAGCAGGGCCCATTGCTGCACCCACCAAGAGTAACTGTCAGGGCTTACAGTGTTGTGGCACCAGCACCACCATCAAAGCCCCAATTTTTACTACCACTGTTCAACAATTATATGTAATTAAAATTCCTGATATAATAGTTGACAGCAGGGCGTTCCAGCACCAACCAAGAGTAACTGAGTGCTTACAGTGTTGTGCCAACACCAACAACTAAGGGGCCTATTTCTGCAGAGTATATAGGGCAGGTCCCTACTTTCAAACATCCAACTTACAAACGACTCCTACTTGCAAACGAAAGAAGACAACAGGAAGTGAGAGGAAATCTACCCCTAGAAAGGAAAATTCTCTCCTGTAAGAATAAATATGGGAGAAAGGGGTCTCATCTGTACTGATGCTTTATCAGCAATCCTTGTTTCAAGAAAAACACCACATTTCAAAAACAGTTGTCATTGGGACGGAAAGTGAGGTGAAATGTTCTGAACAGGGGCACAGACAGCAAAACAAATGTTACAGGGGTGATAACCCTTACCTATGTTTCCCAAAAAGTTTAAAAATAGATTTTTGGGCTGGAGCTACACTTCAACAATGTACCTGTTCAAAATTACAAACAGATTCTACATAAGAACAAACCTACAGTCCCTGTCTTGTATGCACCGCCTGTATACGGCTGTTCAGAGTATATAGGGCCTTTTTTATTTTATGTGCGGGGTTCCCCTTAATATCCATACAAGACCCAAAGGGGCTGGTAATGGGCTGGGGTAGGGGGGGGGGTCATGGGGTAGCTATGCCATTTTTCTTAAAGAATTTCATCCATATTACCGGGACCAGACATTACATTAAAGCCGCAAGCAGTTTTAAATGGCTTTTTTTTCCTTTAGAAGTGTCATTTTGTGCAGGGACAGTTCTAAACACGGGAAACACGTGGCACTTCACAGGCATACTTTAGACACCCCCCAGGTACGATATTTAAAGGAATATTTGACTTTTTTTTTTTCACTTTATGCATCATTAAAATGACTGCTCCCGAAAAACGACCGTTTTTAAAACTTCTTTTTGCATTGATACATGTCCCCTGGTGCAGAACCCGGGTTCCCAAACCCTATTTATGACAATAACATGCATAATAGTTGTTATAATTAGCACTTTAGAATTCGAACGTTCGCATCCATTGTATTTAATAGGGTTCTAATGTTCGTTCGAACTTTCGGTCCGTTCGCGGGTTCTGGTGCGAACCGAACCCGGGGGTGTTCGGCTCATCACTACTCCTCGCCAGTGCTCATAGGTCCGGGTCAGTTTAACATTGTAGGCTGCGGATAAGCGGGGATAAAGGGAAGACAATGGGTTCCCCATAACGTTTGAGGTAAGGAGGCGCTCAGCAAGATCAGACCCCAGGACTATGGGCTCAGGGATTTGGGCTGTAAGCGCATGCCACAATTGTAGATAATGAAAGGTCATGTAGCTGGGCAAGAAGTACGCTTGTTTGAGAGCTTCAAAGAACATTCCATCAGTAGTGACATGTTTGAGCATTGTAAATTCCCGAACAGCCTATAAATGTGGATCAGGGAGGGAATACAAGTGGGAGGCGTAGAGGGTTTCTCCATAATGGGATATGAGGAAAAAAGGTAGAGGGCACTTTATATATGGCCCTTGCCTGGTGAACACACAAATAGTGACACTCATAAGGCTCGTGACTGATGGGTGAGCCCGCGGGCCTCGAAAAAACAGATTACTAAGGGCAGCATAGGAGTCCAATAACGCCACCTCGGGAGTCACCGCCAGGTTATGTCTGGGCTAGGAGAACCACCGTCGAACCGTAACCAACACGGCTGCCCAATAATAAAGTTGGGAGTTGGGTTGAGCCAGGCCACCGGGGGAGAGAGGTAGCTGTAAGGTTCGCCTAGCCAGTCGGGGGGTCTGCCCAGCCCACACAAAAGATACCACAATGCCAATGCAACACAAGTTTGTTAGCTTAAGAGCTAACTGCACATACTCCTCATCAGCATTGAGGGGGGAGGGGTAACTTTTGGGGATCACAAACCAGGCAGTGATAGAATATATAGTGATTCAGTGTTTATAAATTATGCAAGCTATTTTGAAAGACTTCACTGCCATTTACATGTAATGGAACACATTGTCTACAGTAAAGAGAGTGAACCATGGTGACCATGTTCATAGCAAGCATTGTGAACACTAAAGCCCCGTACACACGATCGGTTAACCTATGGATTTTCGTCCGATGGATTTGTCCATCGGGTAGCCGAGAAAAATGAAGTTCAATGCTTCTGAGCATGCGTCGACTTGATTCTGAGCATGCGTGGGTTTTTTATCCGATGGACTTGCCCATAGACGATCTGAGTTTTCGATCTTTTTTTTATCCATCGGAAAATTTTAAAACAAGTTCTATTTTTTAAAACCGATGGAAAAAAGACCGATGGGTACCATACACGATCGGTTGGTCTGATGAAAACCATCCATCGGACGGTTTTCATCAGTCAAACCGATCGTGTGTACGGGGCTTTATAGACAGAAAAAAATGTGACCATATGCATAAACAAAACAAAACAAAAAAATCAACCAAGGTAGATTTTTTTCAACAAGAGGAGGCCCAAAAGGTGAACTAAAGGAGTTAGGACAATGTTCTTACTTTTAGTGCTTTAGAAGGTAGTTAGAAGAGTTTTTATTTCTTCTTAAAACTACTTGCTGTCCAAACCAATTCTAAAACTTCTCACATTCATGTAAAAATCTGCATTTTCTTTATTGGAAAATATTTTCTGAAAGCAAAGGCCCTGGATAAACAAATGTTGGTTGTTGTATTTTTTTATGTCACATGATGTTTGCGCAGCGGTTTTTCAAATGCACATTTTTGTGAATTTAGTACACACAAAAACAATATAATACCAAGTTTTTTGGTAAATATAAAAGATGATGTTACGCCAAGCAAATAGATACTTAACAGGTCATCTTTTAAAATTGCACACACCTGTGCAATGGTGTGAAACTACAATACATACAAATAAAAATATCAAGTTATATTTTCACTAAAAGTACACTAACATCATTATTAGCGTGCGCAAATACAACAAATCCTGCTAAATTTAAAAAGAAAACTGTATTGAGTCAATAAATAAAGCTCTGTGTGTGAATAAGTTCTTGGTGCTCATTCATATGGGTGCTATGGCCTGTACAGTGTAAATGGGGGGTCTGTTTATGTGGCTGGAAGCACCTGGAGCCAGGGGAGGGCTAGCGGCCTTAGGCCTGGGGGGCAAGTCCAGTCAAGTGGCCCATTGAACCGCCGAATCAGCTCACCATCCATGGCCCACCTGGTTTTTCAATGCAGCCTCACCAGTGCCCATCAGTGCAGCCAACTCCAGTGCCCATCAATGCAGCCTGATCACTGGGGCAGGTTACATGGGGTGTATGGGGGGGGGATGGGGGTCAGCTAGGGGTGTCAGGGTCTCTCACCTCAGCGATCTCAGCTCAGCAGGTCCTTGCACGCCACGGTCTCCTGGGGGGTAACACTCCTGATCCTGGGGTCAAGTTGCAGCCAGCGCCCAGCCCTTCAGCCCTGCGTCCTGACTCCCTGGCATGCCCTGCCTCTGTCTGCTTCCAAGAATCCAGTCCCATGGAGTTGTAGTTTCCTCTGCGCTGCTGTGTTTTCCACCCACCAGAAGCTTGAGTGCGGACTACAACTCCCGGAATGCAACAGCTAGTGGTCGGCCGCCATGGCCATGCCCCCGGCCCGACTTCCTAGACCAGAATAAAAAAGAAAATTGTACCGGGCAGCGTCTGACAGCCATTTTGAACATAAGTTAGGGCGGCCTGGGAGGCAATTGCCACCCTGCCCCCTGGCCCAGCCCTCCCCTGCCTGGAGCTGTGTGCAGGCAGCCTATGTTATGCTATAGGGACACAGCAGCTGTACGGACACATCCAAAGGTTGTAATTTGACAGGTATATTGGTGCAGGTATACAGCCCCAAATACAGACAGTGAGTCTGTGACTTGCTTACAGCCACTGCGGTTTTTTTTTTTTTTTTAGAATTGTATTTATTTAAAAAAATATATATTTAACTGCCCTGTTGGGGGCACTCTGGTAAAATATCAGGAGTTTAAACAGACCCCTGATGTCTGACTTTTGAGATAGAGAAAGAGACTAAGGACACAGATTCCCCAATCCCTTTCCGTGCGGCCTCAACTGCACTGGAGACGAATAAATAGAAAGCCTTCTGGGGCTTCCTGTTCATTCACAAACGGAAGCATAGTAAACACAGTCTATTATGCTTCAGTAATAAATTAACACATTTAGTGATTGGTACCAATCACTCATTATTCTCACTTTGGAAAGAACTGAGCTGGTACAAAGTGTAAATATGACATATTCTGAAACAATTTCCCTGTGTGCCCTGCAGCAGCTGAAGTTGGGGGGAGAGAGAGGAGGAGAAGCTGGCAGTGCTGCAAAGGAAGGGGGCACACAGGGGGTCCAGGGATGAGAGGGGGAGATCAGAGCAGAGCAGTGGGGATGGTGGGGTGCAAATACTGGAACCAATCCTCTTGTGACATCCCCTGCAGTACAATAGGAGGGAGAGGAGGAAAAACCGGCTTGGCTGCAGGAGAAACTAGTCTGCCTGTTTGGAAGATACTCAGCCCCCCCCCCCGGTTCACGTACGCATTTCCATGTGAGCAAGGGGGGAACTGGGCACTTACATTTTTTTTAATTTTATTAAATATTTTATTTAAAATTATTTTTATTTTTATTTTTTTCAAGCGACGGGTACTCTTTACCAATCCCAGACCCCAGATCTCTCCTCTGCTCTAAAAAGCACCTCATCACCTATGGTTTTATACATCATAGAGATGATCGGGGAATGGAAGTTCCTCCTTCTTCTCTATGGTATGCTGTACCAACTTCCAGTTTCAGTCTTGAGCTCTTCAGTGAAATGGAAGAGCCTGGGAAGGCGGCAAAAGGAGGCAGGAGGAGTGAGGGAGACACTCGGATCACGTTTACATAATATAGCATTGCTCTGAAAAAACATACCAGGGTTATGACTGCAGATGCAGCCACGACCCTGGTAGAAGCACTGAATCCTGAGGAATTACAGGTACATCCATTTGTTGGAAGTGGTGCTTTTTTTTGGGCGTTTTTGGGAGTGATTGCCAGCAGAAAATCAAAGCTGACAGCTCCTAGAAGCTCCTAAACACCGTTAACTGCTGCTAGGCACTGTTTTCCAGTGGTTTTTTTTCTTCGCCACATGGTTGTTAAGAACCAGGCAGCTGTCACATCCTTAACAACCGATGAGCCATCAGCTGTTAGCGAGGCTTCCCTGAGAAAAATTCAGCTTAGAGGAAGTTAGAAAATAGGTTGGCAGATAATGGACTTTATATTTATAGCGCCCTGTTACTTTTAAACTGGCGCTATGTGTAAATTTAGGGGTATCTGAGCTGTAAATAGCTCAGAGCGATTATGTAAAGTATTGGGTTCTGTTCCAGCTTTGGCTGAGCTGTGTGCATTTCCCACTGTTGCCAGTAGGTGTCACTGTTGTCACAGGCCAGTGTGAGAAATACACCGAGCTGAAGTGCATTGGATATTCTTTCCCCAGAAACAGCCCAATCAGGAGCTTCTTTGTAGCTGGGAATGCTGGGGAAGGATATTTAAGGGGCAGTGCCATGTGCTCTGGGGAGTTCCTGCCTCATGGCCCTCCAGGCCTGAGGCCATGCTACTGTGTTTGCTGCAAGTAGGCCCAGAATCCTGTCTGGGGCCTACTTAACTAAAGGTGGTCCTGTGCTGTCTGTCCTGCGGGAAGAAGCCACTCAAACTGAGAAGATTCCAGGGGAGGACCTTGCTGGAAAGAACCGAGCTGAAGGCTGGTTTCTCAGGAAGGGCCTGGTGACTCGTTTGGAGGATGCACTGAAGTTAATCTACCTCACAGTACTGCCGGATGGCTTAAAGGCTCAGGTACTGTGCAGCTGACCTAACTAATTGACTACTGGCTAAACAATCCTGTGGCAGAGGATTATCCAGGAGTTTCCACTTATCACCCAAGTCTGTGGCAGAGACTTTGTCCGTGCTTCATACCGGCTGCTAGGTCGGTGTGAGAGGCCTATCCGGTTGTCGCAAGATCCAGTGACAGAAGCTGTTGTCCTCTGGATTCAAGAACCGCATTAGTGATCTGCAAAACCAAGGTATCTGAACTAGGTCACTTTCCAATGGTGTATCTTCTCTATGTTAACATTTTAATGAACATTAATTAAAAGTCAAGTTTTAGGTCACAGTGGTCTAGATGCGCGGTGATTTAGCACCTCACCTTTGTTTTGATATACAGTTTCCACACAAGTGACCATGGCATATACACTGTATACATTTTTGTAGTTTCAAGTTTTTAGTTTTCTGGCTGTACCAAGTAAGGCAAACAAAGCAGTTTTTTTCTGCCATCCTGGTCCCTGTGCGGGACCTGCATGCTTTCAGCACAGGGAGCTCTGTTGCAGGATGAGGTCACAATGCAGAAGAATAGAGTTAAAGCGGGGTTCCGGGCATAATTTTTAAAAATTTTTGCAAGCTAAAATTAATCACATTAAATCGTCCCTAAAACATATTAATAGCTCCCCAATCGTTACAGAAATCATTGCAAACACTTGCCTTATATCCTCCTGCTCATGTTGTGGCCGTATCCCTCATATGTGCGGACATGTGAAGCCTAGTTCTTTTTTCTTCCTGGTTTTCAGGGAGAGGTGCATGCTGGGCGATTTTTAGGGTTGAAAATATATTTATTGGTATTTTAACAGAGTATACATTAAAACAATATGCAAGGTTACAAACCGAAGACATTTACGGGTGAATCGGCGCGATGAGTCAGCAAAATGGCTATCGCCCACAGCTGAGCTCACATTGCCACGTATAACAGTGATAACAACAATGACCGTAAATCAACAAGGTAGAGTTGGCTAAAATAGCCTCGTCAATTATGGTAAGATTATAACCACCAGATGCCGTATAAGGAGGGGATGGCAAAAACAAAAGGAAAGGGTAGGGTGAAACAGTAAAAATAAAAATAAAAATAAATTTGGAATTAGTGGATCAGGTTATGGGGGTGGGGTAGGGTAGGAAGGAACAGAGAGGCGAGGAAAAGACGGAAAAGGAGGAAGAGAAGAGACAGACAGTAAAGAAATGAGAGGGGAGAAAGTAAAGAAGAGTTTAAGAGCTGCTGAGGAGACCGTCCTGGAAGGATGATGGTGTTGTGGGGTGGGGGGGGGACTCTAAAGTGGAAGCCCAGATCATTTCAGTGGCACGTAACGTGCAAGAATGATCACGTCGGAGCAGTCAACATATTCATGAGAGTATCGGAGGAGGAGAAGCGAAGCCAGATGAGCCACAATAATTTATATTTGTCAAAGGTGTCGTCGTCAAGGGCCAGCATTTCCTCCATTCTCATAGTGTCGTTCATAATCGAGACCCAATGTGACAAGGGAGGAATGGTGGTTGTTTTCCAATAGGATGGGATGAGCTGTCTGGCTGATGACATAAAGAAACGGAGTAGATTCTGTTTCTGTGAGGTGATCGATCCCGGGAGTATAGAGAGAAGGGCAATCTTAGGGGAGGGAGTCAAAGATTCATCGTACAGTGTGTTATAGCAATCAAATACCTGATTCCAGAAGGAGTGGATCCTCTCGCATTCCCACCAGACATGGAAGTAGGTCCCCGTAGCGGCAGAACAACGCCAGCAAGACGCTGAGGTGGACGGAAAAATCTTATGTAGTCTGGAGGGGTCTCTGTACCACCTTGACAGTATCTTGTAGTTTTTTTCCTGGGAGTAACAGGAAATTGTGGACTTATGGGTAAAATGGAACGAGGTCTGCCAATCAGGTCGCGGGATGTCCTCACCTAAGTCTGCAGACCACAGCCTGGTGTAAGAAGGTAGATCAGTGTGCGTAAGGGTTTGTAAGAGGCAATATATGGACGAGAGAAGGTGTCTGGGCATCTCTGAGAGGGAACATAGCCGTTCAAACTCAGTTCTAGGTCGATGTATTTGGGATGAAGAATGTAAATGTTTTGTGAGAGTAGACAAGTGTAGTGTAGTGAGCCAATCGCAAGGTCTGGTTGATGTCACAGGTGTCCCTTGTGTCGGGTGTACAAAGGAGTGCGCTTGGGGCCAGTCATTCCTCTTGTAGGGGCCTATCGTCGCTGCCCCTACACCCTGGGGGAAGGCGGGATTATCAAATAGGGGAGACAATGGTGAGGGTTCGGAGGATAGAGTGGAATTCAGTCCCCTATAATACCACAATCTGAGAGAGGCCAATGTCAGAGGGGAGCAAGAGGGAATACGAGTGAGTTCATTTTTGTATCCCCATAGTAATGCTCGGAGATCTACGGGAGCTAAATCCTGTTCTATGGCGACAGAGGCCTTTAAGAAGGGACGAGGGAACCATTCAAGGATGCGCGCAACGTGGGCGGCCTTATAATAGGACTCAAAGTCAGGGAGGCCCGCTCCACCCTGCATTTTTGGGCGGGTGAGCAAATTACCCCTCACTCTAGGTAACCTCCGGTTCCACATAAATCTAACAGCGAGGGAGCGTAGAGAGGCAAAGAAAGATTTGGGGACCAGGATAGGAACAGTTTGCAGTAGATACAGAAGTTTGGGTAGGGTGTCCATTTTCAGGGTATTGATTCGTCCAAACCATGGTAAAGAAGACCCCCCCCCCATTCCCCCAGGTCCTTCCGCAGACGGGAGAGTAAGGGAACATAGTTCAGAGAAAAGAGATTGGAGAGGTCAGAAGGTATGATGACCCCTAGGTACGAAACACCCTTCGTCTGCCACTGGAAAGAGAAGTTCGCCCTGAGTACAGACATCGTGGTGGGGGGAAGGGAGATATTGAGAGCTTCAGTTTTAGAAATGTTAAGTTTGAAATTGCTGAACGAGCCAAAGCGATGGAATTCTGAGAAAAGGGATGGCAAGGAAATATGGGGGTGTTGTATGTAGACCAGGAGATCATCGGCATAGAGGGACAATTTGTAATGAGAGGAGGGTGTTTGGATACCGTGTATAGAGGTATTTTGTCTAATGGCGCAGGCTAGGTGTTCTATAACAATGACAAATAAGAGGGGGGAAAGGGGGCAGCCCTGTCCGGTACCGTTGAAGATATCAAACGGCTCAGAGGCGGTGCTATTGACTAGGACCGAGGCCGAGGGATGGGAGTAAAGAGACAGTACCTTAGAGATAAAGGTCGTGCCCAAGCCTAACTGTTCTAGTGAGAGCTGAAGAAATCTCCAGTTGACCCGATCGAACGCTTTCTCAGCGTCGAAAGAGAGGAGGCAGGCTTTTAGACCTTTGCGCCAAATAAGAGAGATTAGGTGAATAGTCTTGCTGGTGTTGTCCCGCGCCTCACGGCCCGGGACAAATCCCACTTGGTCATTATGGATTACTCCTGGGAGTAGAGGGGATAAGCGATTGGCCAATACCTTTGCGAACAGTTTCAGGTCGACATTGAGCAGAGATATCGGCCGGTAACTGCTACATTGAGATGGATCCTTGCCCTGTTTGGGAATGACGGAGATGTTGGCGGACAGTAAGCTTTTAGGAGGTGGGTTGGATTCATCTATGGCATTGAACATCTTCGCCAAAAGTGGGGCCAATAGGGGAGCAAAAGTTTTATAAAAACGGGGAGTGTACCCATCCGGGCCCGGGCATTTACCAATCTTCAAGTCTCTGATGGCGCCCATAAATTCGGCCGCGATCAGGGGCCTGTCTAGTTCCTCGACCTCTGGTGAGGCAATGGGGGGTAACGCCGTCTCCATAATATAATCTCGCATGTCGTCAGTCGTGGGGGTGGTGCGTGCAGGTGAGGTAGCGGGTTGTAGGTTGTAGAGTCTGGAGTAGTAGTCCCGGAAGGCAGAAGATATGCCGTCCGTGTTAAACGTCTTAGTTTGATCAGAATGTGTAATAAAGGGAATGGAGTATCGGGGAGGTCTAGGATGGAGGACCCTAGCTAGGTGTTTGCCACATTTATTTGCTAGTGAATAGTGGTAATTGCGTGCCCTATCCCGGGCTATTAAGGAATGTGCGTCTAGTAGCTGAAGTAGGTCTCTGCGAGCGTTCGACAGTCTGACAAAAATGGCGGGGTCTAAGTTTTGTTTGTGGACAGGTTCAAGTTCCGCTATAGTAGAGAGGAGACGGCGGATGTCATCCGTTCGTGTCTTTTTGAGACGTGAGCCGTGCTGTATAAATACGCCACGGACCACGCATTTCAGGGCCTCCCACTGATTGGGAGGAGAGGTAGTATCTGCGGAGTGGTCTGAAATAAAGTTCCGGATGGTCTTAGAGATTTCCGCCACACAGACGGAGTCCCGTAGCAGATTGTCATTAAGTCTCCATTGTGTGCCTCTACGGAAGGCTGGGGGACGTGAAAGGGTCAGGTAAATCGGTGCGTGGTCGGACCAAAGCAGGTGACCCAGCGTCGCCTGTATGGGCGAATCTAGTAATGATTGGGATATGAGGAAGTGGTCGAGTCTGCTATATGAATTGTGTGCAGCTGAGTAATGGCTATAATCTCTGTCCGTGGGATGTTGGACACGCCAAACATCCACTAGGTGGGAGGAATGTAGTAGGGCCTTGATGCGTGCGAGTGTAGAGTGTGGAACAGAGGACTTACCCGAGGAAGAGTCTGCAGACGGGGACATGACGATGTTGAGATCCCCACCAATGATGAAGCATGGGCCCCCGAATGAGGAAAGTCTGGTGAGAACCGACGAGAGGAACCGAGCCTGATCCACATTCGGTACATAAACGTTGGCCACTGTGAAGAGAAAACTGTTTAGTTTCAGCTTGAGAAAGATGAATCGGCCATTGACATTAACAAGGGAGTCTAGGACCTCAGGTTTAAATGATTTATGGAAGGCAATGGCTACTCCCTTAGATTTGGCTAGGGGGTTAGTACTATGGTACCAATGTGGGTAGTACCTGTTGCGTAGTGCAGGTACGGAATCCGTACGGAAATGCGTTTCCTG
Source organism: Rana muscosa (assembly GCA_029206835.1). Classification (NCBI taxonomy): domain Eukaryota; kingdom Metazoa; phylum Chordata; class Amphibia; order Anura; family Ranidae; genus Rana; species Rana muscosa. The sequence continues at coordinate 120,434,183 of CM055123.1, read as the reverse complement.
TAGCAATAAAATGTTAGAGCGCTTTTTATGAAAGTTGTAAAGAATCTGGCTTCACTTCTCTGGTGTGTTAAACCCCCTACAATTAAAAGATGCTAAAGCTATCGGGCAAACAGTAGCAATTACATATTCAGGTATGGGGGGTGGGGATAGGGGGAGTAGTTAGATAAAGTAGACATGTCATAGGTCAGCAGCTCATGGGGAGGAGGACAGTGCCACAGAAGGCCCAGAAAAAGAGAGAGAAAGAAGAGAGGTAAGAGAGTAAGAGAGAAAAATGAGGGGAGTAGACAGGAGGGAAGAAGGGGGGGAGTGGCATAAATCAGCAGGATCAGGGGAACATAGTAACACTTGGTATCATTACGGTCATTGTCCCCACCTCCCGTGAAGAGTAACAGAAACATCAAAAAATATACAAAGAGGGCCAGTGAGGAAGATGACCAACATATCAAGTTCAATAGAAAAAATCGAACAATAACAAAAAAGGCCACAAGGTGGCTCCAAAGGACTGCAGGTGAGAGAAAAAAAATTCTCATAGCATGGCATTTAACCATATACCAGTCAGTGTCCATAGTGACACTGATAAAAAGAAAAACCCCGTCGGGGGGGGGGGGGTGCAGTGGGAATTCGCCGGGCGGGGTAGCTTCCCAGATCCCAGCTCCACGGAAAATCAAACACTAAACAGGACCAATGTACGGGAACCATGGTGTGAAAACAGTGCTACATGAAATTGGTCAAAAACATGTGTAAGGAAACTCGAGGTATAGGCAAACATATACCATGGCGTAGTGGTAATACAGTATAAAATACACAGGTGGGAGGTGATTGCAAAAGAGAAACATGCACATCTAGGTTGCAAAGGGTAGTTATTAGTTAATGCATAACAAGAGGTCTGCGTCCTGGGCCAAAGAATATGAGCAACCTGTGGGAAACACAATGGGGTTAACAGGGAGAAAACCACTAGAACAGTACAAGTCTTAGGGTGAATAAACCACGTGAAAGAAACAGTAACTGGATGAGGGCGGCAGAATAGGTCTTAGAAAACAATGGCAGTAACCCAGGTACAGGGGAGACAGATTGCAATAGCGACTCGTCCGCTCCCGCCCTGTGTCATCTCAGTGGGGGACCCTGAAAAAGCAAAACAAGGGGAGTATCAAATTCAAACAGGGCAGTTTCAATCGGCCGAGTCTCGTTGAGGCGGGGGCCTGGAGTAGTGCTTGCGTCCTTGTGTCTGCCATGAAGGGGCAAAGGGTAGGCCAGGAATAGTCGGCGTGAATGGCCAATCTGGGATAGACACCTGTGGGAGTCCCAGTGTGTTGAGGAAGGACGGCAGGTCTCCAAGCGTGCGAAAGATGGCGGTTTTACCCTCATGATGGACTCGTAGATGGAACGGGAACCGCCATTGGTATTTCATCTGCTTCGACTGTAGGAGCTGCGTGAGCGGTTTCAGTGCTTTTCTCATCGTCAATGTCTGACGGGACAGGTCTGGGAGAAGCATCACGGGGGTATCGTTAAAACGTATGGTGTCCTGCGAGCTAGCAGCTCTCATAATGTCCTCCTTGATTTTGTAGAAATGCACGCGGCACAGGCTGTCTCGGATAAAGGAGGGGTCCGTGGTCGTTCTGTGGACCCGGTCTAGCTCAATGGGGTCATCTTTACGGCGCTGCAACAATTGATTAAAGATGGCGGTCACCGCCACAGGTAGATTTTTGTCGTCCACAGACTCGGGGATTCCGCGGATGCGTATATTATTGCGACGATTACGGTTTTCGATGTCATCCTGCTGGTACGCAAGCTGCTGCATCATAACGGTATGTGCGTTAAGGATCTTCTCATGCGACTGTACTGTGGCGCTAAGACTGTCAGTGGCAGCATCTATGTCCTCAAAGCGTGCACCCACATCTTTCTTGAGGTCAGAGATCTCTTTCCTGTAGGATTTCTCTATCCTGTTAACATAGTGTTCAAAGTCTGCTTTAGTGGGCAGGGACCTGACATAGCTGTGCAGGGAACGGATCTGTGCCTCCATGTCCCAGCCCTCACCAGAGCCCAGGGAGGCATTAGAGCGGCTTCTGGTGAGCATAAAGTCAGTTTCCTCAGGGAGGGGATGGATATTGTGTGTGCTCACCTGAGAGTGCAGGGATGGCTCAGAGCGGGCCGGGGACGGAGGCGCCGGCGCCATCTTGGATTTGGATCGGCGCTGTGCAGCGTTCCGGGATCGGGTGAAAAACTCCTCCAGATTGCCTCCTTTTTTTCCCCCACCAGTTCCCTTCTGTGCCCGGTATCTGTTTTTCCCCATGTGCTGATGTTTGGGCGAATTTCTGGCGAGTTTCCAGCAGTTAGAAGGTCCGTGGAGCTGAAGGATCAGGGATCTGAGAGAGAACACGTCTCACTGCTCCATGCGTCAAGCCACGCCCCCCTGCTGGGCGATTTTTAGGCACAGTAATGCCCATAGACTCATGGGAAATTAGTGTTATCATTTCCCAGGAGGCAATGGGGTCTTAGGACAGGAAGTTGAACCACCTAGGACCAGGAACTAGGCAGATTACGAAATCTGCCTAGTAACAGCCAGATAAAAGTGAGTAAAAAATGTTTTTTTGTTTTTGTTTTTTACATTAAAGGCAAGCTGTTAATAGAAAGTTATTTTTTAGGGTGGAACTCTGCTTTTAGTTTATAGGGGCTGTTGAGTATGCATGCTTGTCAGACTGCGGGAGACCTAAACCAATGCCTTCTGTGTTGAGCAGGGGTTTGGCTCTCCATCATGCTTGTCAGTACAGGCCATTTTTACCCTAGCTGCAGCACCATAGAATAGTAAAAAATAAATAAATAAAAAGACATCCACATTTATTAATGCTTATGCAAACTGACTGCATTACATGAATAAAATAAATACAGCTTCAACTGAGCTTTAAGGGCTTGATTTATCGGTTAGGTTAGGCCCAACAGAACCCTCAATTTAAATCAGCTAAGAGCATTTCAGTTCAACACAAAAGGGTTTTTAAAGTAGCCACATCCTGTATAAAAACTTCTGTCCTGCCTGGAGCTGCCGCATGGGACCATTGCTCTTTTTGGTCTCATTACAGGGGTCTAACATGTCCCCTGCTGTGTCAGACCTATAGCTCTCCAATTAGCAAAGCTCATGCTCCTTGCTGATAGGAGAGCACTAGCTTACTCAGCATGAGCTGTGTTGGACCTCTGCAAAGAGGTCACTGCTTCCCCATGGAGGGCAAGGGTCCCATGCTGCTGGAGGGGGCAGACTTGTCTAGTTTTTATATAAACAAACTGTAATGCTTTGCACACCTTTTGTTTTGATACATCTGAAATGTATTTAGATAATTTAAACTAGGAGTTCAATTGAGATTTAGGTTGAATATATGTTTATTGAAGTTTAACAAGGATACAGTAAAGTGTATAGGAATCAAAGGTAACAACTGACAACTCCAGTGTATCACATGTATTTGGGTAAACCTATATTGGACATGAGGCATATGGATAACATATGCATAATACTAGGATTCACATAATAAACATAGGCCCTAAGGCAGGGTGCGTGCTACATGTAGAATACTGGGAAGATGGATTATAAAAATACAAGAAACCCATCATGGTTGTATCCTAGAGTCTAAGGGGTATAGTAACAAACTGAGAAAAGGGAGAGAGACAGAAAATAAAGAGATAGGGAAGAACATAAGGAAAGGAGAAGCAGAGAAGAATTGGGCTATAAGTTTGGTCCATCAGGTTTTAAGTCCAAGCTTGTATAGCCTGAACTATGGGGAGAAAAGACATGTAGGAATAAGAGTGAAAGGGAGACCAGGGCAAGCCCATTGGGGGGGGGGGGGGGGGGGTGCCCTAATGTTTTTCAATGCCCCACATAAAAAAATAAAAATAAAGGAAAAGTGTTATAGAAGTTGTCCGGTCTAGCTCGCAGAGGAGGAAACTAAAAAAAACACAAGCTTTAAAGGGAGCCCCAAAGCCAGCGAATCACAAGGCATTTATTACCAAAGCTGACCTCTAAGTCATTTGAGATTTAACTTCTTGAGTACCGGGCCATTGACAAATGACGGCCACAAGGTGGCTCTACAAATCCGGGAGGCCGTCTACTGACAGCCTCTGCTCCTCTGGCCACTGGGGGCGCGCGAGCGCCGCCAGCGGCGCACGCACGTGCCCGCCGCATCACTGAGGTGCCGATGAGCGTGCTTGGCGGCTGCGATGTCCGCCAGGTACCCGCGATCGGCCGTTACACAGCCAAGGACGTGGATCTCTGTGTGTAAACACAGAGATCCACATCCTGTCAGGGAGAGGAGACCGATGCTGTGTCCCTTGTACATAGGGACACAGATCGGTCACCTCCCCCAGTCAGTCCCCTCCCCCCACAGTAAGAATCACTCCTAGGGAACACATTTAACCCCTTCCTCGCCCCAAGTGTTAACCCCTTCCCTGACAGTCACATTTATACAGTAATCAGTGCATATTTATAGTGAATGGTCCCAAAAATGTGTCAAAAGTGTCCGATGTGTCAGCCGTAATATCGAAGTCCTGACAAAAATCGCAGATAACCGCCATTACTAGTAAAAAAAATAAAAAATAATAAAAAGGCATAATTCTATCCCCTATTTTGTAGGCTCTATAACTTTTGCGCAAACCAATCACTATACGTTTATTGCGATTTTTTTTACCGAAAATATGTATGTAGCGGGTATACACTTTTCTGTGTATTAAAAACTGGCAGAGACACCAGTGATGTGCAGTTCCCTGCGGCCCCGCGGGTGGCGCTGTCGCCTTGGGCTGGGGTTGAACCATTGCTGTGTGCTGTGCTTCCTTTTTGTCCTCCCTCGGCAGCGGTATGGTGGGGCGGGGAACCCGCCGTGCTTGCTGGGAGAGGGTATAAAGGGGCCGGCCATCTTTGTCACGGGGTGGAGTCCCAGGCACCTTCAGCCTGTGGGCGGTGGTTCGTGTCGGTCCTCTAGGCGGCCTAGGCCTAGAGGACGTTCAGAGGTCGTGTTCCATTCTAGGCACCTTTAGCCTGGGGTGAGGTACTCGGATGGAGGTCTGGAGCTCAGTGCCCAACACTGAGTTCCGCGAGGGAAGGAGATCCTAGGGGACCCTGGGAGAGGGTACCCGAATCCGGGGGGCGTAATGGACCGGTGGAAGACACTTGCTTGAAGACCCGGTGCAGCATATTGCTGGTGACAGGTGAGCCCTTCCATCGGAGACCGCCTGGAAGGAAATCCCCCTTCGCCGGGAGACCGCAACCCACTTTCAGGAAGGAAAGTGGAGAGTTCATTGTGTCTGGGCCTACTCGCATCCACACCCCCTTTTCTGTTCTGTTCTTTAAGGAGTCCAACTGATTGTGTTCACTTTTGCATTGAGAAGAATAAAGGAGTGTTGGACTTTAATGGTGTGGGGCTCGTTTTCTGGCAGACATTGTTCAAGGTAACTCTCTTTGGAGGTTCCAGGTGCAGAACACCGACCCAAAGGTAAAACAAGAACTTTGCTTACACCACACAAACATCTGTGGTGAAGGCTTGGCGTGGTGACCCCGCACTCTCTCCTCTAAGGTACCCCTAGACAAGAGACAGACGATCTGGAGAAAAAGAGGGGAGAGTAAAGGCCGCTACACGTGGGGGCACGGGTCCGGTATGGTGTTCGTGTTACTACGGAATTGAACGTGTCTGCCGGGAGGAGTTCCGAGTAGGTGGGCCAATTTATTGGTCAAAGTGCATCCCTGCTCGAAGTCGTGGACACGACCCAGTGAAGGGAAAGGCCCGCGCAGAAGAGCGAGGAAAGGGGGGAGCTCAGCCGTGTGAAGGACTACACGTGGGGGCTTCTATTTGCACTGCGCCACCAGGCACACCCCCACCGCTTAGTTCGTGGGTGTGACTCAGAAAGGAAAAAGAAGAAAAGCCCGCAAACAGGAGCAAAGGGGAGGAGTCCAATACGTGTGAAGGACTACACGTGGGACGTTGGCACAAAACTTTGCAGTGCGCGATGGACCAACAGCAAGTCACCATGTTCGGACAAACAGCGTGGGTTCCACTTCATCCTTCCACCACGTCTTTGACTGCTGCTGCTCCGGCGACCGATACAGGGATTCGGCTAAAGCCAAGGGGACGATTCGCCCTGTATTCATGCATGGACGTTGAGGCCCTGGGTGTGATTTGTCCCGGCTGCTCGGGACTGGTGTGTCATCTAAAGCCATTCGGGCGATGCAAGGCCTGTGGGGAGTTTCTATTTGAAGTAGATCCAGCGTTTGAGAAGCCGAGAACCATTTACCCTGGCCGTGTTGCAGGCAGCACCACTCAAAGAGGAGGAATCACTGCTTTGACAGCCATCCCTGCGCGCACTGCAGCGACCGCGGAGGAAGTCGCGACTACTCAACAGGAGAAATCCGAGGATGCTGACTCGGTCACCACTGTCTCACAGCGTCCACCGCCGAAGAGAAAGACCGGTATGGTAGCCCCGTCCAGCGGTTGCGGTGGACCATCTCGCCTGCCTACGCCCGGCCGGGATGAATCCGGTAAGAAGAGTTCCGGACATCCTGCCTCTAGAAAAGGCTGAGGTAAGCCAGGCGGAGGGACTTGGTGTGTGGGTGGAGGTGTCGGGGATCCACAACCCTGTGTGTCCGTGGGGGGTGGTAGTCCCATTTCCACTACAGGCCACATACCCGCGGAGGAGTGTGACACCTCCGACCTAGAGTCGTTCTCCGGTTTGGGAGACGATTTCGCCATAGACGAACTGTTTGCTCAAAAGGGGTGGGACAAAGTACCTCTCGCCTCGTCCCGTGGAACCAGGGACCCACCCATGTCTACAGGGGATAGTACACCCTGGGTGGAGGCACCAGCACCTGAGGAGAGGTCCCGTCCCCAGCCCGCTCTTGCTTTCCCGGTGCCACCTGCACCTAATGCCGGGGAAAAGAGACTGTTGTTGCGGGCACTTATGCCCAGACCAGATGTGATCAAGGTCCCTCGCCACCCGGACTCAATAGTTTTACCTGGCGAAGGGGACAGAGCCACTATGCTTCCTCTGGCGAGACTACAACGCCTATTTGGCCAGAAGGTTGCTGCTGAGTACGGATGGGAGTATCCATACTTGTCCAAGGAGTTGCTGTATGAGGTGGAAGTGTGCCGGGAGCGCTGGTACAATGACTTTGTGTGGACCCACCTTCAGGTTCCACACGCCCGCAGGTACCTGGCGTGTTCCCCCAAGGCCTCTCAGCGTTTTAAAGATTGCAAGGCAGAATGGATGTTGGGACGGCACATCCACGCGGACAAGGTGCTGGTCTGGTGGAAAGAAGGGGAGGATGTTGAGTATCATCTGGAGACCATGGATCAGCATTTGAAGCCACTTGTTCTGCCGCATCCCCGCTTCTATCTGTAGGAGGAAAGAGACTCCTTTCCTGTTTCTTATGCTGCTGAACTTTCTGTGGTTTGTTGTCCCTGTTACCCAGAGGAATGAAGGACTGTTCCTGTTTTTGTTCTTCAATTTTCCAGCAAGAGATCATGGACTCTGGGGTAGATAGGGCTCAAGAGAAGAAGGAAAGTTCCACGAGTGCAGTTACCGCGACGCTGTCACCAGGTGGCAGTATTGCGCATCGTTAACACTTTTCACACACTCACTCTTTGGAGAAAAGGGATTTCTTCACGAATAAGTTTCTTTCCTCTTACACGAATACATGTGTCAGGGTTTATGTGTGTTAATTTTTTTTTCCCTCTGCAGGAGAGCATCCCATCAAGACCACTGAGTACGGGGTGGGTCTTAGTCAGGATGGGTGGGAAGGAAAAAAGTGTAATGTGAATATGTGATTCTAAAGTCATGGTTAAAATGTTGTTGTTTCCCTTCCCTTTTCTGTAAGGCTCAGACACAATTGCTTCAGTTGGCCAAGTTTTCAAAAGTTTTATTTTGTACAATTTGTAGTTGGTTTCTGGACTGGGCTATGCCAGCCGTTGAGGGCATAGTTTGCTCCAGACACTGGGGACCAGTGTCAAATCACCAGGGGGAGAGTGTAGCGGGTATACACTTTTCTGTGTATTTAAAACTGGCAGAGACACCAGTGATGTGCAGTTCCCTGCGGCCCCGCGGGTGGCGCTGTCACCTTGGGCTGGGGTTGAACCATTGCTGTGTGCTGTGCTTCCTTTTTGTCCTCCCTCGGCAGCGGTATGGTGGGGCGGGGAACACGCCGTGCTTGCTGGGAGAGGGTATAAAGGGGCCGGCCATCTTTGTCATGGGGTGGAGTCCCAGGCACCTTCAGCCTGTGGGCGGTGGTTCGTGTCGGTCCTCTAGGCGGCCTAGGCCTAGAGGACGTTCGGAGGTCGTGTTCAATTCCAGGCACCTTTAGCCTGGGGTGAGGTACTCGGATGGAGGTCTGGAGCTCAGTGCCCAACATTGAGTTCCGCGAGGGAAGGAGATCCTAGGGGACCCTGGGAGAGGGTACCCGAATCCGGAGGGTGTAATGGACCGGTGGAAGACACTTGCTTGAAGACCCGGTGCAGCATATTGCCGGTGACAGGTGAGCCCTTCCATCGGAGACCGCCTGGAAGGAAATCCCCCTTCGCCTGGAGACCGCAACCCACTTTCAGGAAGGAAAGTGGAGAGTTCATTGTGTCTGGGCCTACTCGCATCCACACCCCCTTGTCTGTTCTGTTCTTTAAGGAGTCCAACTGATTGTGTTCACTTTTGCATTGAGAAGAATAAAGGAGTGTTGGACTTTAATGGTGTGGGGCTCGTTTTCTGGCAGACATTGTTCAAGGTAACTCTCTTTGGAGGTTCCAGGTGCAGAACACCGACCCGAAGGTAAAAGAAGAACTTTGCTTACACCACACAAACATCTGTGGTGAAGGCTTGGCGTGGTGACCCCGCACTCTCTCCTCTAAGGTACCCCTAGACAAGAGACAGACGAGCTGGAGAAAAAGAGGGGAGAGTGGAGGCCGCTACATGTAGAAGAATACGTATCGGCCTAAACTGAGAAAAAAAAAAAGTAAAAAAAAAAGAAATTGGCATATTTATTATAGTAAAAAATATTGTGTTTTTTTCAAAATTTTCGCTCTTTTTTTGTTTATTGCGCAAAAAATAATAACCGCAGAGGTGATCAAATACCACCAAAAGAAAGCTCTATTTGTGGGAAAGAAAGGGACGTCAATTTTTTTTGGGAGCCACGACCGCGCAATTTTCATTCAAAGCGTGACTGTGCCGAAAGCTGACATTTCGCCTGGGCAGGAAGGGGGTATATGTGCCCAGTAAGCAAGTGGTTAAACTGCATTTTTTCAGGTAGGGGAGAGTTAAGTTTTTATGGGGATGATTTACTACCTACTTTTTACTTTTTACTTTTTTGGATTGGTGCGGGACTCCTATAGCAAAGAACAAATGCATAATACGATCTGAAAAATAACAGATTTTATTCTTTTTATGTTGCCTATGGTTTTCTACATTTCTGATGAGGCAAATGTCAAACAGATGGGAGTATGTCTGTAGACACTTCTGGACCAATATTTCATTAAAACAGTTATCCAAATGTAGCGGGTATATACTTTCTATTTTTTGAATCTGGTGGGGAAACTGTGATGTATGGTTCCCTGGGGCCCACCAGGTGGCACTGTCGCTTTGGGCCCGGGGTTGAGCCATCGTTGCAGTGGCGTACCTCTTTTGGTCTCTCTCAGCGGTTGTATGGTGGGGCGGGGAACCCGCCGTGCTTGCTGGGAGGGGGTATAAAGGGGGCGGCCATTTTTGGTGGCGGGAGTCGAGTCCCGGGCACCTTCAGCCTGAGGGCGGTGGTTCGTGTCGGTCCTCTAGGCGGCCTAGGCCTAGAGGACGTTCGGAGGTCGTGTTCCATCCCAGGCACCTTTAGCCTGGGGTGAGGTACTCGGAATGGAGGTCTGGAGCTCAGTGCCCAACACTGAGTTCCGCGAGGGAAGGAGGTCCTAGGGAACCCCGGGAGTGGGTACCCGAATCCGGAAGGCGTAATGGACCGGTGGGAGATACTTGCTTGAAGACCTGGTGCAGCATATTGCCAGTGACAGGTGAGCCTCCCATCGGAGACCGCCTGGAAGGAAATTCCCCCTCGCTCGGAGACCGCAACCCACTTTCAGGAAGGAAAGTGGAGAGTTCATTGTGTCTGGGCCTACTCGCATCCACACCTCCGTTTCTGTTCTGTTCTCCAATCTAACTGATTGTGTTCACCAGGAAGAATAAAGGAGTGTTGGGCTTTAATGGTGTGGGGCTCATTTTCTGGCAGACATTGTTCAAGGTAACTCTCATTGGAGGTTTCAGGTGCAGAACACTGACCCGAAGGTAAAACAAGAACTTTGCTTCCACCACACAAACATCTGCGGTGAGGGCTTGGCTTGGTGACCCCGCTCTCTCTCCTCTAAAGTACCCCTAGACAAGAGACAGACGAGCTGATAGAAGAGAGGGGAGAGAGGAGGCCGCTACACGTGGGGGCTCGGGTCCGGTATAGTGTTCGTGTTACTACGGAATTGAACGTGTCTGCCCGGAGGAGTTACGAGTAGGCAGGCCTTCATTGTCCGAAGTGCATCCCTACTCAAAGTCGTGGACATGACCCAATGATGGGGAAGGCCCGCGCAGAAGAGTGGAAAAAGGGGGAAGCTCAGCCGTGTGAAGTAGTACACGTGGGGGCTTCTATTGCACTGCGCCACCAGACACACCCCCACCGCTTAGTTCGTGGGCGTGACTCAGAAAGAGAAAAGAAGAAAAGCCCGCGAACTGGAGCAAAGGGGAGGAGTCCAATACGTGTGAAGGACTACACGTGGGACGTTGGCGCAAAAACCTGGCAGTGTGCAATGGATCAGCAACAGGTCACCATGTTCGGACATACATCATGGATTCCGGTTCACCCTTCTACCACGACACTGACTGCTGCTGCTCCGGTAACAGATACGGGGATCCGGCTAAAGCCAAGGGGTCGTTTCGCCCTGTATTCGTGCATGGACGTTGAGGCCCTGGGTGTGATTTGTCCCGGTTGTTCGGGACTGGTGTGCCAACTGAAGCCGTTTGGGCGATGCAAGGCCTGTGGTGAGTTCCTTTTTGAAGTGGATCCAGCGGTTGAGAAGCCAAGAACCATTTACCCTGGCCGGGCTGCAGGCAACACCACTCAGAGAGGAGGAATCACTGCTTTGACAGCCATCCCTGCGCACACTGCAACAACCGCGGAAGAGGTCGTGAGTACTCAACGGGAGAAATCCGAGGATGGTGACTCGGTCACCACTGTCTCGCAGCGTCCACCACCGAAGAGAAAGACCAGTATGGTAGCCCCGACCAGCAGTTGTGGTGGACCGTCTCACCCGCTTACACCCGGCCCGGATGGATCTGTCGATAAGAGTTCCGAACGTCCCGCTTCAAGTAAAGGCCGAGGTAAGCCAGGCGGGGAGATTTGGTGTGTGGGAAGAGGTGAAGATTCAGTCTCCACTACAGGCTACCTGCCCGCGGAGGAGTGTGACACCTCTGACCTGGAGTCGCTCTCGGATATGGGAGACGATGTTGCTATTGATGAACTGTTTGCAGAAAAGGGCTGGGACAAAGTACCTCTTGCCGCCTCCCGCAGAACCAGGGACCCACCCATGTCTACAGGGGACAGTATACCCCGGGTGGAGGCACCAGCGCCTGAAGAGGGGTCCCGTTCCCAACCTGCCCTTACATCCCCAGTGTCACCTACACCCAGGACCGGGGAAAAGAGACTGTTGTTGCGGGCACCTATGCCCAGATCAGATGTGATCAAGGTCCCTCGCCAGCCGGACTCGATAGTTTTGCCTGGCGAAGGGGACAGAGCCACTATGCCTCCTCTGGCGAGACTACAACGCCTATTTGGTCAGAAGGTTGCTGCAGAGTATGGATGGGAGTACCCATACTTGTCCAAGGAGTTGTTGTACGAAGTGGAAGTTTGCCGGGAGCGCTGGTACAATGACTTTGTGTGGACTCACCTTCAGATTCCACAAGCCCGCAGGTACCTGGCGTGTTCTCCCAAGGCCTCTCAGCGTTTTAAGGACTGCAAGGCAGAGTGGATGTTGGGACGGCACATCCAGGCAGACGAGGTGCTGATCCGGCGCAAGGAAGGGGAAGATGTTGAGTATCATCTGGAGACCATGGATCAGCACTTGAAACCACTTGTTCTGCCGTATCCCCGTTTCTATTTGTAGGAGAGAAAAGACTCCGTTCTTGTTTGTATGCTGCTGAACTTTCTGGGGCCTGTTGTCCTTGTTACCCAGAGGAATGAAGGACTGTTCCTGTTTGTTCTTCACTTTTCCAGCAAGAGATCATGGATTCTGGGGTAGATAGGGCTCAGGAGAAGAAGAAAAGTTCCACGAGTGCAGTTACCGCGACGCTGTCACCAGGTAGCAGTGTTGTGCATCGTTAACACTTTTCACACACTCACTCTATAGAGAAAAGGGATTTCTTTACGAAGAAGTTTCTTTCCTCTTACACGAATATATGTGTCAGGGTTTATGTGTGATAATTTTCTTTTCTTTTTTTTCCTCTGCAGGAGAGCATCCCATCAAGACCACTGAGTATGGGGTGGGTCTTAGTCAGGATGGGTGGGGGAAAAGCATAATGTGAATATGTGATTCTATAGTTATGGTTAAAATGTTGTTGTTTCCCTTCCCTTTTATGTAAGGCTCAGACACAATTGCTTTAGTTGACCAAGTTTTTCAAAAGTATATTTTGTACAATTTATAGTTGGTTTATGGACTGGACTATATCAGCCGTTGAGGGCATAGTTTGCTCCAGACACTGGGGACCAGTGTCAAATCACCAGGGGGAGAGTGTAGCGGGTATATGCTTTCTATTTTTTTGAATCTGGTGGGGAAACTGTGATGTATGGCTTCCTGGGGCCCACCAGGTGGCACTGTCGCTTTGGGCCCGGGGTTGAGCCATCGTTGCGGTGGCGTACCTCTTTTGGTCTCTCTCAGCGGTTGTATGGTGGGGCGGGGAATCTGCAGTGCTTGCTGGGAGGGGGTATAAAGGGGGCGGCTATTTTTGGTGGCGGGGGTCGAGTCCCGGGCACCTTCAGCCTGAGGGCGGTGGTTCATGTCGGTCCCCTAGGCGGCCTAGGCCTAGAGGACGTTCGGAGGTCGTGTTCCATCCCAGGCACCTTTAGCCTGGGGTGAGGTACTCGGAATGGAGGTCTGGAGCTCAGTGCCCAACACTGAGTTCCGCGAGGGAAGGAGGTCCTAGGGAACCCTGGGAGTGGGTACCCGAATCCGAAAGGCGTAATGGCCTGGTGGGAGATACTTGCTTGAAGACCCGGTGCAGCATATTGCCAGTGACAGGTGAGCCTCCCATCGGAGACTGCCTGGAAGGAAATTCCCCCTCGCTCGGAGACCGCAACCCACTTTCAGGAAGGAAAGTGGAGAGTTCATTGTGTCTGGGCCTACTCGCATCCACACCTCCTTTTCTGTTCTGTTCTCCAAAGGAGTCTAACTGATTGTGTTCACCAGGAAGAATAAAGGAGTGTTGGACTTTAATGGTGTGGGGCTCATTTTCTGGCAGACATTGTTCCAGGTAACTCTCATTGGAGGTTCCAGGTGCAGAACACTGACCCGAAGGTAAAATAAGAACTTTGCTTCCACCACACAAACATCTGCGGTGAGGGCTTGGCGTGATGACCCCGCTCTCTCTCCTCTAAAGTACCCCTAGACAAGAGACAGACGAGCTGATAGAAGAGAGGGGAGAGAGGAGGCCGCTACACAAAGAAAAAAAAAAAGGTCATAATTTGCTTTCTTTACTTCATATAATATTAAGCTGTAAAAATTTGGGTAAGCATTACCCATTAGAATTGCAATTAGTTTTGCTATTAAAAGCTATAAATTGGATTAAGCATGTGGGTTGCAGATGACTGAGCTCTTTTTTTTTTTTACCCACCTGACAGGTCTTTCCATGATATAAAAAAAAAAAACGAAGGCTCACGGAAAGTGCAGTGGAAATAGGTTTTGAATTCCGCTTCACAGCTGAGGGTTCCTTGTGGAAAAAATTAAATTTTTTCGGCAGGAGAAGCTGGCATGGAGTCACTGGCAATATCTGTCCTGTGCTCATATCATCTGCTGCTGCTCTTCCGGAAACATAGTTAGCTGGGTTATCAAAGAGCTCAGAGGGGACTTCTGGGGAATGGGGGGGGGATGTGAATAAATAACTATCCAGCATTTTTCATTGACATTTCATAGAAAAAAATCACCTTCGGAAAACAGGCTTCAGTTATATGGAAACACAAGGTGTCAAAGTTACATGTGTATTCTGTTTCAATGCAACATATTGTAGTGGTGTATATGGAAGTTTAAATAACATGTTCTAATGGCCCCCTGCTCACTTTTTGGACTCTTCAAAATTAAGCAATATAGACTTTATTATCTAGTGTATTGCATATACTTTAAACACTTAAGGACTAGGGATGAGCTTCGAGTTCGAGTCGAACTCATGTTCGACTCGAACATTGCCTGTTCGCCCGTTCGCCGAACAGCGAACAAATTGGGGTGTTCGCGGCAAATTCGAAAAATCTATGGGAGAAATCTAAAGTGCTAATTATAAAGGCTAATATGCAAGTTATTGTCCTAAAAAGTGTTTGGGGACCCGGGTCCTGCCCCAGGGGACATGTATCAATGCAAAAATAAGTTTTAAAAACGGCCGTTTTTTCGGGAGCAGTGATTTTAATAATGCTTAAAATGAAAAAATAAAAGTGAAATATTCCTTTAAATTTCGTACCTGGGGGGTGTGTATGATATGCATGTAAAGTGGCGCATGTTTCCCGTGCTTAGAACTGTCCCTGCACAAAGTGTCATTTTTGAAAGAAAAAAATGCATTTAAAACTGACTCGCGGCTATTAATGAATTGTCGGCTCCCGGCAATACATACAAAAGTCATTGATAAAAAAAAAAAAAAAGCGTGGGTGTTCCCCAGAATTCAATTACCAGGCCCTTCAGGTCTGGAATGGATATTAAGGGGAACCCCGCCGCAAATAAAAAAAAAATTGACGTGGGGTTCCCCCAAATATCCATTCCAGGCCCTTCAGATCTGGCATGGATTTTAAGGGGAACTCCACCCCAAATTAAAAAAAAAATGGCGTGGAGTCCCCCTAAAAATCCATACCAGACCCCTTATCCGAGCATGCAACCTGGCCGGCCGCAGGGGAAAAGGGGGGGACGAGAGAGCGTACCAAGCCACCTGCCCTCAACATGGGGAGGATGTCCCCATGTTGATGGGGACAAGGGCCTCATCCCCACAACCCTTGCCCGGTGGTTGTGGGGGTCTGCGGGCGGGGGGCTTATCGGAATCTGGAAGACCCCTTTAACAAAGAGGACCCCCAGATCTACGGCCCCCCCCCTATGTGAATTGGTAAGGGGTACATTGTACCCCTACCATTTCACGAAGAAAGCGTAAAAAAATGTTTAAAAAAACACACAAACACCTTGAAAAAGTCCTTTATTAGAAAAAAAAAAAAAAAAAAAACCCATTCCAACGGTGAAATCCAGTGTCCCGCGGCGATCCCGATGTCCAGCGCTGTCCGTCATTGGTTGTGCCTGAGCGGACCTGATGGGGAACTCCCTCTCAGTATTTTAAATGTATAGACCCGCCCCTTCTAAAGTTCCCAATCAGGTCCGCTCAGCGGACCAGATGCGGAACATGAGAAGGGGCGGGTCTATACATGTATTACCAAAGTGAGAGCAGTTCCCCATCAGGTCCGCCTCCTCGGTATGTCAGACCCGCCTACGTCATTGGCTTGAGCGGGGAACTTCCTTCACTGTGTAATTTAAATTTACATAGTGAAGGAAGTTCCCCGCTCAAGCCAATGACGTAGGCGGGTCCGACATACCGAGGGGGCGGACCTGATGGGGAACTGCTCTCACTTTGGTAATACATGTATAAACCCGCCCCTTCTCATGTTCTGCATCTCGCCCGCTGAGCGGACCTGATGGGGAACATTAGAAGGGGCGGGTCTATACATTTAAAATACTGAGAGGGAGTTCCCCATCAGGTCCGCTCAGGCACAACCAATGAAGGACAGCGCTGGACATCGGGATCGCCGCGGGACACTGGATTTCACCGCTGGAATGTTTATTTATTTATTTTTTTAAATAAAGGACTTTTTCAAGGTGTTTGTGTGTTTTTTTAAACATTTTTTTACGCTTTCTTCGTGAAATGGTAGGGGTACAATGTACCCGTTACCAATTCACATAGGGGGGGGCGGGATCTGGGGGTCCCCTTTGTTAAAGGGGTCTTCCAGATTCCGATAAGCCCCCCGCCCGCAGACCCCCACAACCACCGGGCAAGGGTTGTGGGGATGAGGCCCTTGTCCCCATCAACATGGGGACATCCTCCCCATGTTGAGGGCATGTGGCTTGGTACGGTTCAGGAGGGAGGGGGGGCCGCTCTCTCGTCCCCCCCTTTTCCCCTGCGGCCGGCCAGGTTGCGTGCTCGGATAAGGGGTCTGGTATGGATTTTTAGGGGGACTCCACGCCATTTTTTTTTAAACTTGGGGTGGAGTTCCCCTTAAAATCCATGCCAGATCTGAAGGGCCTGGTAATTGAATTCTGGGGAACCCCCACGCTTTTTTTTTTTTTTTTTATCAATGACTTTTGTATGTATTGCCGGGAGCCGACAATTCATTAATAGCCGCGAGTCAGTTTTAAATGCATTTTTTTTCTTTCAAAAATGACATTTTTTGCAGGGACAGTTCTAAGCACGGGAAACATGCGCCACTTTACATGCATATCATACACACCCCCCAGGTACGAAATTTAAAGGAATATTTCACTTTTATTTTTTCATTTTAAGCATTATTAAAATCACTGCTCCCGAAAAAACGGCCGTTTTTAAAACTTCTTTTTGCATTGATACATGTCCCCTGGGGCAGGACCCCGGTCCCCAAACACTTTTTAGGACAATAACTTGCATATTAGCCTTTATAATTAACACTTTAGATTTCGAACGTTCGAGTCCATTGTATTTAATAGGGTTCTAAAGTTTACACGAACATTTTGTCTGTTCGCAGGTTCTGGTGCGAACCGAACAGGGGGGTGTTCGGCTCATCCCTGTTAAGGACCAGCCACTGTATATATACGTCGGCAGAATGGCTCGTACAGGCACAATCACGTACCTGTACGTCCCCTTTAACTGCCCGACGACGGGGCCGCGCACGCGTCACCGACGGCGCGCTTGCGACTCCCCTGCCTTCCCTGTGAGTCGGACCGCGGGTCCCGCGGACTCGATCACTGCGGGGATCCCCGCGATCGTCTCACGGAGGCATGGAGCGGGGAGATGTTAGTGTAAACACAACATCTCCCCGCTCCCCTACTGACAATGTCACGATCTCCGCTCTGTGTAATCAGAGCGGAGATCGGTCACGTGTCACTCGTAGCCACGCCCCCACACAGTAGTAATCACTCCCCTAGGCACACTTAACCCCTTCAGCGCCCCTAGTGGTAAACCCCTTCACTGCCAGTGTCATTTTTACAGTAACCAGTGCATTTTTATTGCACTGATCGCTGTAAAAATGACAATGGTCCCAAAAATGTGTCAAAAGTGTCCGATGTGTCCGCCATAATGTCGCAGTCATGAAAAAAATCGCTGATCGCCGCCATTACTAGTAAAAAAAGAAAATAAAAGAAAATGCCATAAAACTACCCCCTATTTTGTAAACGCTATAACTTTTGCGCAAACCAATCAATAAACGCTGATTGCGATTTTTTTTACCAAAAATATGTAGAAGAATACGTATCGGCCTAAACTGAGGATTTTTTTTTATTTTTTATATATTTTTGGGGGATATTTATTATAGCAAAAAGTAAAAAATATTGATTTTTTTTCCAAATTGTCGCTCTATTTTTGATTATAGCGCAAAAAATAAAAACCGCAGTGGTGATCAAATACCACCAAAAGAAAGCTCTATTTGTGGGAAAAAAAGGACGTCAATTTTGTTTGGGAGCCACATCGCACGACCGCACAATTGTCAGTTAAAATGACGCAGTGCCGAATCGCAAAAAGGGGCCTGGTCTTTATGCTGCGTATTGGTCCGGGGCTTAAGTGGTTAAAGTGGCTGTAAAGGCCCCAGGTTTTTTACCTTACTGCATTCTATGCTTATAGGTAAAAATCCTTCTGTGCGCAGCGGGCCCCCCTAGCCCCCCTAATATTTACCTGACCCTCTTCGCGATCCGACGATGTGCAACAGCCTCGGCTCTCCGGGGACTTTAACTCCTCATTGGCTGAGGCAGCAGTGGGAGCCATTGGCCAGTGAGCCAATGAGGAGAGTGGGGGTTGGGCCGAACCTTGGCTCTGTGTGTGAATGAACACGTAATGCTGAGGCTCGGGACTGCGCCTGTTTGGGTGCGCCCACAGCAAGCTGCTTGCTCTGGGGGCACTCGGCATGAGGGAGTGGACTGGAGCGCCTCTGGGGGACCCGAGAAGAGGAGGATCCAGGCTGATCTGTGCAAAACCACTGCAACACAGCAGGTAACTATAACATGTTTGTTATTTAAAAAAAAAAAAAAAAAAAAACAACAAGCCTTTACTATCACCTTAAAGTGCAACTAAACTCTCTTAATCAACATTATTTTTAATTGCTATGTTGCTAGCAATAGTAAACAGACAGGAATTAATATTATATTTGCTTGTTTTAAACTTTTTTCACATTTCCTGACTGCTGGCCTAGGCCAAAATGATGTCATACATTCCAAGAGTCTTCATGGGCTTTTTTTTTTTCATCTGGAAGAGGGGAGGAGGAGCTTTCTCACCTAAGCACACCCTCTTGCCTGCATGCCTGAGCTACTGTAAGGGCAGACAGATCCCAGGAAGCAAATGCTACATGAAAAATCTTCCCTTACTCAAGATGGTGATTTCTCAGCAAAATAAAAGCATAGAGACATGGATGGATGGATGAGTTTGCTTTGAATTTTAAATGTTTAAATTGCATTTTTTGTATGTTATGCTCAGATACAGTTTGGTTCCACCTTAACCCTTGTTTGCTATCAAGAGCAGGGCCGCCATCAGGAATTTTACACAGCTTCAGGCATGGGCCCCCTGGAGCAGCGAACCGGGGGGGGGGGGTGCTGCCACTGAAAATGGAGAAGTGGGGGGGGAGGCTGCCATGAATTGAGAAACAGGGGTGCCACGAATTGAGAAGCGGAGGGTGCTGCCGCCGCAAATTATTAAGGTTGGGGGGGCTTTGGGTGCTGACGTACAAAAAAAAAAAGGGGGTTGCCATCTGGGACCCTGGGGACCTCCGGACCTCTGGGGACCTCTGGGCCCCTTACAAAAAAAAATGCATTAATTAATAAAATAAAAAATGTATATATATAAAAAAAGGGGGGTTGCCATCCGGGGCCCTGGGGACATCCGGGCCTTTGGGGACCTCTGGGACCCTTATGAAAAAATAAAGTAAAAAAAAAAAAAAATTTACAAAAAAAAAAAGGGGGGTTGCCATCCAGGGCCCCTGGGGACCTCCGGGCCCCTTACAAAAAAAGGGGGGTTGCCATCCGGCCCCTGGAGACCTCCGGGCCCCTTACAGGTGTACTGCCTGTACACCCCTGATGACGGCCCTGATCAAGAGTCCATGCTTTTTTATTTCTTCACAAAATCAGATAAAATAAAATTATATGTAGCGGGTGTTTGAATTTATGTGAGGACTCTGGTGGTGTGGGATTCCTTTGGGCCTACAGGTGGCGTTGTTGCCTTGGGCCAGAGCTGAACTCACACCGCAAACTGTGCCTTTTTGTCCTCCCCTGGAGCTGGTACAGCGGGGCGGGGAACCCGCTGTGACGCAAAGGGAGAGGTCATAAAAGGGGCGGACGCCCTGATTTTGGGCAGAGAGTTGGAGGACGCGGCCGCACCCAGGCACCTTCAGCTTGGGTGCTGGCGTTCCGGTGTTTCAGGCCTAGGCGCCCTTGGCCTAGCTGGAGCGGGGATGGAGTCCATCTCAGGCACCTTTAGCCTGGGGTGAGGTACTATGGCGGATGCCTGGGGCTCAGTACCTTCGACTGAGTTCCGCGAGGGTGGAGGAATCCGAGGGGGCCCTAACTCCTTGGGTGCCCGTGTCTGAGTTCGTGAGGACTGGTGCACAGTAACTTCTCTGAAGATCCCGGCGCAGCATCGCTGGTGACGGAGAAGCCTCCATTTCTCCCTTGGACGGATTTCTTTATCTGACAGGGGCAAAGTGAGCGAAGGTAATTCACGTTCTATATTACCTAGTCAGTGGCAGTGACTATTTACCACTGGTGACAGCACAGTGGGCAGCAGCAAGAAGGGAAAGGATTGTGCCTCGATCTGTCCCCATTTTCCAAAGGAGAAAGATTGTTTTATTGCTTGGCAAGAAGAATAAAACTGAGTTGTACCTATTCACTGTGTGGAACTTGGGTTACTAAAGCGAAGGAGTCAGGGACGAAGGACTGGACTTGACTCTAGGACACCTACACAAAAGCCCAATCTTCTGGCCTTCACCTGTTAGTTACGGAGGACATGGGCCGTGGTGTGTTTTATCTCTCTCTCCCAGGTACCTCTAGACAACAGCCATATAACCGATAAAGCAAGGGAGAGGAGTGAGGTCGCTACACGTGGGGGCATCGTATCCGGGATATGTGTATGGTGTCTGAAATTGAACTTTGCTGCCCGGAGGAGTTCCGAGTAGGTCGGCCATATTGGCCAACGCACCACGAGGCAACCCATAACTGTGTAGTTCGTGGGCGGGGCAAGGGAAAAGCCAGCGAACAAGTGAGAAGCCCGCGAACAAGTGTAGAAGGTGGGAGGAGTCTGGCCACGTGGACGTACGCACGTGGAGATTCCGGCGCAGGTGGGTCAGTGCGCAATGGAGCAGCAAAGAGAGAGGATGGCTTCAAGTGCTCCGTGGATTTCTGTTCCTGCCTTCACGGATATGTCTTCTCTGGCTGCTCCGATTATGGATACGGGGATAAGACTAAGGCCTCGGGGGGGCGATTGGCTCTCTTTACCTGTAGAGACATGGAAGTCCTCGGTGTGATCTGTCCCGGCTGTTCGGGACTGGTGGTCCAGCTTAAGCCGTTCGGGCGCTGTGAGGTCTGCAAAGAATTTCTCTTCGAGGTGGAACCATCCACAGAAAAGCCTCGGGCTGTCCACCTCAACTACCTCACAGGGGCTGCCACTCCAGAGGGAGAGATCGATGCTGGTGCGTTCCCCGTGCGCACTGATACGGGCGAAGGGACTGCCCAAGCGGAAGTGAAAAGAGAGAAATCCGAGGATGCTGCCTCGGTCCCCAGCAGCTCCCTGCTCCGGCCGCCGAAGAGAAAAGTCTGCCTAGTGATGGCCTCGTGTGGCTGTGGAAGAGCTTCGCCCCACTGCTTGCCTGACCTGGATGGATTCGGTAGACAACGTCCTGGACATCCCTGCTCGTTTAAAGGTCCAGGTGAGCCAGGGGTTGGGACTGTCTGTGTGGTAGAAAGTGGCGGTAGCCCACAGTCGATAGAGGCCGTCAAGGGGGATAGTTCCATGACTGGGAATTATCTGCCCGCTGAGTGCTACGACACCTCTGACCTGGATTCATTGTCTGACAATGGCGATGATGGGGAGATAGACGAAATCTTCCAACAGAAGGGATGGGACAAAATGAAGCTACCCTCGGCCCGTGTCACAAGGGACCTGCCCGTGTCTACTGGAGATAGTACACCTCGGGTAGAGGCCCCGGCGCCAAAGGAAGAAGCTGGTCCTCTGTCTGAAGTTCCCCTTCTGGATTCAACATCCATTTCACCGGCCCCTGTTGCGGGAGTGCAACGTCAATCACTGCGGGCTCCTAGGCCCAGGTCTACCGAGGTGGTGAACGCACCTCGCCACCCAGAGGCGATTGTTCCACCTGGAGAAGGAGACCAAGCTACTATGCCACTAGGGATGAGCTTCGAGTTCGAGTCGAACTCATGTTCGACTCGAACATTGCCTGTTCGCCCGTTCGCCGAACAGCGAACAAATTGGGGTGTTCGCGGCAAATTCGAAAAATCTATGGGAGAAATCTAAAGTGCTAATTATAAAGGCTTATATGCAAGTTATTGTCCTAAAAAGTGTTTGGGGACCCGGGTCCTGCCCCAGGGGACATGTATCAATGCAAAAAGAAGTTTTAAAAACGGCCGTTTTTTCGGGAGCAGTGATTTTAATAATGCTTAAAATGAAAAAATAAAAGTGAAATATTCCTTTAAATTTCGTACCTGGGGGGTGTGTATGATATGCATGTAAAGTGGCGCATGTTTCCCGTGCTTAGAACTGTCCCTGCAAAAAATGTCATTTTTGAAAGAAAAAAATGCATTTAAAACTGACTCGCGGCTATTAATGAATTGTCGGCTCCCGGCAATACATACAAAAGTCATTGATAAAAAAAAAAAAAAAAGCGTGGGGGTTCCCCAGAATTCAATTACCAGGCCCTTCAGGTCTGGAATGGATATTAAGGGGAACCCCGCCGCAAATAAAAAAAAAATTGACGTGGGGTTCCCCCAAATATCCATTCCAGGCCCTTCAGATCTGGCATGGATTTTAAGGGGAACTCCACCCCAAATTTAAAAAAAAAATGGCGTGGAGTCCCCCTAAAAATCCATACCAGACCCCTTATCCGAGCATGCAACCTGGCCGGCCGCAGGGGAAAAGGGGGGACGAGAGAGCGCCCCCCCCTCCCTCCTGAACCGTACCAAGCCACATGCCCTCAACATGGGGAGGATGTCCCCATGTTGATGGGGACAAGGGCCTCATCCCCACAACCCTTACCCGGTGGTTGTGGGGGTCTGCGGGCGGGGGGCTTATCGGAATCTGGAAGACCCCTTTAACAAAGGGGACCCCCAGATCCCGCCCCCCCCCTATGTGAATTGGTAAGGGGTACATTGTACCCCTACCATTTCACGAAGAAAGCGTAAAAAAATGTTTAAAAAAACACACAAACACCTTGAAAAAGTCCTTTATTTAAAAAAAAAAAAAAAAACATTCCAGCGGTGAAATCCAGTGTCCCGCGGCGATCCCGATGTCCAGCGCTGTCCTTCATTGGTTGTGCCTGAGCGGACCTGATGGGGAACTCCCTCTCAGTATTTTAAATGTATAGACCCGCCCCTTCTAAAGTTCCCCATCAGGTCCGCTCAGCGGACCAGATGCGGAACATGAGAAGGGGCGGGTCTATACATGTATTACCAAAGTGAGAGCAGTTCCCCATCAGGTCCGCCCCCTCGGTATGTCGGACCCGCCTACGTCATTGGCTTGAGCGGGGAACTTCCTTCACTATGTAAATTTAAATTACACAGTGAAGGAAGTTCCCCGCTCAAGCCAATGACGTAGGCGGGTCCGACATACCGAGGGGGCGGACCTGATGGGGAACTGCTCTCACTTTGGTAATACATGTATAGACCCGCCCCTTCTCATGTTCCGCATCTGGTCCGCTGAGCGGACCTGATGGGGAACTTTAGAAGGGGCGGGTCTATACATTTAAAATACTGAGAGGGAGTTCCCCATCAGGTCCGCTCAGGCACAACCAATGAAGGACAGCGCTGGACATCGGGATCGCCGCGGGACACTGGATTTCACCGCTGGAATGTTTATTTATTTATTTTTTTAAATAAAGGACTTTTTCAAGGTGTTTGTGTGTTTTTTTAAACATTTTTTTTACGCTTTCTTCGTGAAATGGTAGGGGTACAATGTACCCGTTACCAATTCACATAGGGGGGGGGGGGGCGGGATCTGGGGGTCCCCTTTGTTAAAGGGGTCTTCCAGATTCCGATAAGCCCCCTGCCCGCAGACCCCCACAACCACCGGGCAAGGGTTGTGGGGATGAGGCCCTTGTCCCCATCAACATGGGGACATCCTCCCCATGTTGAGGGCATGTGGCTTGGTACGGTTCAGGAGGGAGGGGGGGGCGCTCTCTCATCCCCCCCTTTTCCCCTGCGGCCGGCCAGGTTGCGTGCTCGGATAAGGGGTCTGGTATGGATTTTTAGGGGGACTCCACGCCATTTTTTTTTTAAACTTGGGGTGGAGTTCCCCTTAAAATCCATGCCAGATCTGAAGGGCCTGGTAATTGAATTCTGGGGAACCCCCACGCTTTTTTTTTTTTTTCTCAATGACTTTTGTATGTATTGCCGGGAGCCGACAATTCATTAATAGCCGCGAGTCAGTTTTAAATGCATTTTTTTTCTTTCAAAAATGACATTTTTTGCAGGGACAGTTCTAAGCACGGGAAACATGCGCCACTTTACATGCATATCATACACACCCCCCAGGTACGAAATTTAAAGGAATATTTCACTTTTATTTTTTCATTTTAAGCATTATTAAAATCACTGCTCCCGAAAAAACGGCCGTTTTTAAAACTTCTTTTTGCATTGATACATGTCCCCTGGGGCAGGACCCAGGTCCCCAAACACTTTTTAGGACAATAACTTGCATATTAGCCTTTATAATTAACACTTTAGATTTCGAACGTTCGAGTCCATTGTATTTAATAGGGTTCTAAAGTTTACACGAACATTTTGTCTGTTCGCAGGTTCTGGTGCGAACCGAACAGGAGGGTGTTCGGCTCATCCCTGTATGCCACCTTTGTCAAGGCTGCAGTGTCTCTTTGGCCAGAAGGTTGCTCAGGAATATGGGTGGGAATACCCGTATCTGCCTCGGGAACTGCTCTATGAGGTGGAG
Source organism: Rana muscosa (assembly GCA_029206835.1). Classification (NCBI taxonomy): domain Eukaryota; kingdom Metazoa; phylum Chordata; class Amphibia; order Anura; family Ranidae; genus Rana; species Rana muscosa. Next base: position 120,409,580 of record CM055123.1, on the reverse strand, counting down.
GTCTTTCGGCAAAGATGGTATGGTACCTTTGTATGGGACAAACTGAAAGTACAGCAAGCACGGCGGTACCTTTCCTGTTCACCAACGGTCACCAAGAAGTTTCAGGACTGTAAAGCTAAATGGATGCTGGGAAGACACATTCATGCGGACAAAGTGGTGATCTGCCGCAAAGAAGGAAAAAGTGTTGAGTACCATGTGGAGGCTTTTGATGATCGTTTGAAGCCTATATCACTGCCTCATCCAAAGTTTTACCTGTAAGGGAAAAAAGACTCCTGTGTGCTTTTCTTTTCTATTCCTGGCTGAACTTTCCGGAGTGCCTTTTCTTGAACACAGGGACTGTGCCCTAGTTTTTTTGTATTTGGGCAGTTCTACTCGTTGGAGATATGGGAGCTGTTTTTTTTTTTTGTTTGTTCTTCCTCCCTCTCCTGGCACTTAAAAAGAAATCAGTGAATTTGGGTTTTAGATAGTGTAAGGTCACAGAGAAAATGTTCAAGGGGAAAGTTCGTCTGAAAGTGATGAGTGTCTTGACCACGGCACTGTCATCAGGTGGCAGTGTTGCGCAACGATTGTTAGTTTTTTTGACATTATGCAGCACTTATTGGAGTGAGTGGGTTTCTTCTAGGATAGACCCATTCATTCCAAGCAAACACACATGTTGGTAGGATGTATGTTTCTTTTCTTTCCCTCTGCAGGAGACTCGTCTGTCAAGACTACTGAGAATGGGTGGTCCTTAGATAGCCAGAGGGAGGGAAGACTGTAATTGTGTGAGATATTTAAAGTGTTTTATTGGAAAGTTTTATAGTTATATTGTTTTAAGTTTTCCTTTTCCCATTCAGGTCTTGGCACAATTCAGGGCTAAATTGTGTAGTTTGGTTTCTGGGCTGAACTTATGTTATCACCCTTGTGGGATGTGAGTTTGTACCAGACACTGGGGACCAGTGTCAAATCACCAGGGGGAGAGTGTAGCGGGTGTTTGAATTTATGTGAGGACTCTGGTGGTGTGGGGTTCCTTGGGGCCTACAGGTGGCGTTGTTGCCTTGGGCCGGAGCTGAACTCACACCGCAAACTGTGCCTTTTTGTCCTCCCCTGGAGCTGGTACAGCGGGGCGGGGAACCCGCTGTGACCCAAAGGGAGAGGTCATAAAAGGGGCGGACGCCCTGATTTTGGGCAGAGAGTTGGAGGACGCGGCCGCACCCAGGCACCTTCAGCTTGGGTGCTGGCGTTCCGGTGTTTCAGGCCTAGGCGCCCTTGGCCTAGCTGGAGCGGGGATGGAGTCCATCTCAGGCACCTTTAGCCTGGGGTGAGGTACTATGGCAGATGCCTGGGGCTCAGTACCTTTGACTGAGTTCCGCGAGGGTTGAGGAATCCGAGGGGGCCCTAACTCCTTGGGTGCCCGTGTCTGAGTTCGTGAGGACTGGTGCACAGTAACTTCTCTGAAGATCCCGGCGCAGCATCGCTGGTGACGGAGAGGCCTCCATTTCTCCCTTGGACGGATTTCTTCCTCTGACAAGGGCAAAGTGAGCGAAGGTAATTCACGTTCTATATTACATAGTCAGTGGCAGTGACTATTCACCACTGGTGACAGCACAGTGGGCAGCAGCAAGAAGGGAAAGGATTGTGCCTCCATCTGTCCCCATTTTCCAAAGGAGAAAGATTGTTTTATTGCTTGGCAAGAAGAATAAAACTGAGTTGTACCTATTCACTGTGTGGAACTTGGGTTACTAAAGCGAAGGAGTCAGGGACGAAGGACTGGACTTGACTCTAGGACACCTACACAAAAGCCCAATCTTCTGGCCTTCACCTCTCAGTTACGGAGGACATGGTCCGTGGTGTGTATCATCTCTCTCTCTCAGGTACCCCTAGACAACAGCCATATAACCGATAAAGCAAGGGAGAGGGGTGAGGCCGCTACATATATAATTGTATAACACTAATTTTTTTATAACCAATCTTGGTTGACAAACCTAAGCTTCTGCCAATGAGCATGGAAAGCATAACATGTTATTTGTCACTGAGGATTGGAGTAGAAAAACACAGTTATATAAAATAGCAATAGCATTATTTGGAAAAATTGACTGCAAGTATCACACATTGAATTGGCATTTATGAGTAAAATCCAAAAAAAAGCATGAGAAAAAAACAAGTAATTGTTAATAGCTGTGGCTAAATTGAACTAAATTAGTGTTCATTTTTATTCACTTGGCCTTACTGGCCAGAACAGTATACCAATGATAAAGCCTAGAGCTTTGCATTAACACAAGCCAAGAGGTGGGAAAATGATAAAATGATGTGGCTGAGTTATCACATTGCATTAAACAATGGGCCTTCCTGAGCATTGCTTTTTGCCAGGTAAACATACATTCAGCAAGCATTTTGTGTTTTTAAATGAATTCCTAAAATAAATTGTGTGATAAAAAAACATTCATTGCCAATCTTCTCAATTTTTAAAGTGCCATATTTTAGGGGTGTGCTGTGAATTAGGATTACAATTTGACATTGAGTATCCTTGCTATAATTGCCTGTACCTCACTGTAGCTCAGCATATGTCTATCATTCCTCATGATGGATTTTGTAATAATGAGCTATATTCTTTATTTACAGCTGAACTAAAGCAGATATAAAAGAAATACATTATTGCAAGGGTTGATTGTTAATATATCCTTTTTTTTTTTTTAATTCAAGCAATGTAAGTAGCTGGATTTGACTTGGTATTAGCCCATACTGTCTACTATACGAAAAAAACTCAGACTGGAGAGGGAGAAGCAGCACAAGAAACCAATCAGAGCATGCTGATAGGAGGAGAAAGTGGCAGAGAATTGTTTATCAGACTGCTGATTTTTCTCTTGGTCCATTCACATGCTGGGGGAGGGACAAGACTTGTGTGTGTTGTTGAACTACAGCAGAGAAAAATCAGGTCTTCTGGCATGGCAGGGTATTTCTGTGTGGCAGGGCTTGATGGACAGAATTACAAATAAATTATTTGCCAGGTAAAACCACTTTCCTGGTGCCTCCATGGCAGCATACATGTGAGATAGAGCTCCGCAGTACATCCATACCTCTGCCTTTGGCAGTGTCTGCCGGGTTCAGCCTCTCCCGTGCGCAGTCCCTGTTCTTGGGCCGCTATTAGCGCTAATAAGACTGGGAACCCTTTCTGTGGATCTTTTGGGGTCTAGCAGAGTTTCCTCACAGGAACGCAGTCTGTTGGTGTTTCAAGAACAAACGAAGGCTGGTGGATGCAGCGGGAGGATCAGCTTCCTTTCTTCCTTGGTCAGGTCAGGTTTTTTTCTTTATGTCTTAAAAGGAAAAAAATAAATGTAGGCAAAGAGCTTAGATAAATTACTTTAAAAACCTGTGCAGTGTTTTTTTATTGACATTTTTTTTCCACCAGGTGAATGGGTAGGGGTACGATGTACCCCATACTCATTCACATAGGGTGGGGGGCCGGGATCTGGGGGCCCCCTTATTAAAGGGGGCTCCTGGATTCCGATAAGCCCCCCGCCTGCAGACCCCGACAACCAACGGCCAGGGTTGTCGGGAAGAGGCCCTTGTCCCTATCAAAATGGGGGCAGGGTGTTTTGGGGTGGGGGGGCCGCAGGGCGCCCCCCTGCCCCAAAGCACCCACCCCCCCCATGTTGAGGGCATATGGCCTGGCACGGTTCAGGAGGGGGGGCGCTCGCTCTTCCCCACCCCCTTTCCTGACGGGCTGCATGCTCGGATAAGGGTCTGGTATGGATTTTGGGGGGACCCCCACGCCGTTTTTTCAGCATAGGGGGTTTCCCTTAAAAATCCATACCATGCCGGTTTTTTATTTAAAATTTGGCGCGGAGTTCCCCCTCATGAGAACAGCGCCAAGATCGCGGTCAGCCACTGTACTCTTCCCTCTCCTCTCCCAGGTCAGCAAATCCGTAGCTAAAATGCAAAGGAACCGATGAACGGCTGATTTCAAACTTCACAAAGACTCCGGAGCTCAAAAACGCAACGCACAAGTGTGAATCCAGCCTTAGGGAAAACACCTGTTAAATTAGTTACTTCTGCCAGAGGTCGGGCTCACCAATTAAGTTTTCCCCACCTTTCCTTTAAAAATTTGGCTCCCTTTTGGGCTCAGGGCTGCTCTGCATATCCAGTGTGTGCCCTGCAGTTCAAAACGTTTCAGCAAAACAGGTATGTGTCATTTTGCTTTCACGCTTGAGACAGTGGTTCTGTTAGTTTTTCCCCAATGGGTTCTATCCTTTCTCTTACTTCGTCTTCCTGCAGCTGATCCTCCTGCCCATTTTGCCATGAGCCATTCGTCACAAAGTCAAGATCCTCTTGTGTCCAATAGGTATGGGACCATCTGTATGTGAGTATACCAAAAACAAAAAAAGAGTGTGCCACTGACTAACAAACCCTGTTTGTTTTATCCCTGTTCCCTCAAAGCGGTCCAGAAAATCTTCAAGACACTATGACACTAGGGCAGCACAGTGGTGTAGTGGTTAGCACTTTCACCTAGCAGCAAAAGGGTCGCTGGTTCGAATCCCAACCACGACACCATCTGCCTGGAGTTTGCATGTTCTCCCTGTGTCTGCGTGGGTTTCCTCTGGGTACTCCAGTTTCCTCCCACACTCCAAAGACATGCTGGTAGGTTAATGGGATCTTGTCCAAATTGGCCCAGTATATACTGTACGTATATATATGTGTACGACTGTGTGTCCCAAGCATGTCAAGATCCTACGGGGTAAAATGACCACACCAGCCAAGCAGACACTGGCTGCAAAAAGTGCCTAGAGGCGATTCAGTTCGCATGTTAGCGCTATACAAGTCACTCATTCATTCATTCACAACAACGACAGTTCAGAGCAGGGATCATGCTCTTCACATCATAAGTCTTCTAGGAGATCTCAAAGACATTATCGCTCTTCAACATGACCGCGCTGCGTGCTCCTGATTGCGCGCATGCGCGGTCTTAGGAAGGGGGTACCATTTGTGATCGACCGTGGCGTAAATGCCCAATGGGTGTTCAGCACTGTCAGTGACTCGCTGTGTCTCAGGGACACGCCACCAGTGACAGTGCAGGGCTGCGCGCTGCGATTGCGCATGCCCTGTGTGAATGTCATATGACGTCGGCCCAGAACGAGAGCCGATAACACCTAAGGCACAATTTTTTGCAGATTATATAGGGCAGGCCGTATAGTATAAATACTGCTGTTAAGAGCGGGACCCCCACGCCATTTTTTTTCATTTGGGTGCGGGGTTCCCCTTAATATCCATACCAGACCCAAAGGGCCTGGTAATAGACTGGGGGGGGGACCTATGCCATTTTTTTCAATGATTTTCATCTATATTACCGGGACTTGACAATACATTACAACCGCGAGTAGTTTTAATTTACATTTTTTCCTTAAAGGGGTTGTAAAGGTTCGTGTTTTTTCACCTTAATGCATCCTATGTGTAGCGGGGTGCTAAATTTAGGGGAAGTGTTTGGGTGGTAGTTATGCCCAAACACCCTAATTGATAGAGTTTTTGAAACCATTTTTGTCCACAGGTGGAGTATTGGTGTACAGTTCCCTGTGGCCTGCAGGTGGCGCTGCTATAGTGGGCCAGGGTTGAACCACTGATACAGTGCTGTGCCTTGTGTGTCCCCTCTCGGCAACCATACAGTGGGTGTGGTCTACCTTCTGGCATGCTGGGAGAGGATATAAAAGGGGCAGACGCTGCCTGTTCTGGGTTCTCGTTCCTGTCAGCCCTGGGCACCTTTAGCCCTGGGACTGCGCCAAAGGTCTGGGCCCAGCACCTTCAGCTGGAGCCCACCGGGGATCGAGGAATCTCAGGGTGCCGCCTTGCGAGGGGACCCATATCCTAGATGAGAAGGCTGGGGGAGGAACCATTCCGAAGGACTGGTGCGGAAGTCACAGTGAAGGAAGGGTCCCGGTAACTCTCTGGAGGGAAGTCTTCTCCTTGAACAGAGACCGAGTTCACCAGGTCTGTGGCAGAGACCGAGTTCACCAGGTCTGTGGCAGAGACCAAGTGTATAGTTCGAGCATCATTTCGGCTGCTAGTCCCAAGCTAGGGAGACTATCCGAATGGGCTGAGTCTGCTTGAGAATCCGAGCAGTGAATTGTGTTACCTTTGTGCCTGGACCTCATCCATATCTTAAGCTGTCCTGTTCTCCCTCCAACCTTTTCTGTCAGAGACTGTGTTTTATAAGAAATAAACCTCTACGTTGGAGTGCAGCTGGTGTGGACATTCAAGTTACTGTGGGGATACAAGGACTTGTCTTTATTCAAAATAAAGGTGAGAGACATTCTCTGGTTGTCTAACTGTGGAAGACCCATCAAAAACACTGCTCAACTTCTTCACATAGGAGGGTACAGGCTTGTGGTGCGGTGTGCCTCTCTCTTCCTGTGAGGAGCCAAAGTTAATGCAGGTAAAGAAAGGGGTCTGTGCGTTACACGTGGGTGCTCGTCCGGGATTTCCACAGCAGAAAGAAGCCCAGAGTTTGAACTCGTTTCCCCTGTGAAGTTCTGTGGAGGTCGGCCATCTTTGGAGAAAAGTAACTGCGCCACGAGGAGAGCTCCAGCTGCGTAGTTCGTGGGCGTGCCTAAGGAAAGGAACCTCCTTTGCTGCTTCTGTGACCGATACGGGGATCCGACTGAAGCCTCAGGGTCGTTTCGCTCTCTATGTTTGCAGAGAGGCGGAGGCCCTTGGAGTGGTTTGTCCCGGATGCCAGGGACTGGTGGTGCATCTTCGGCCCTTCGGGAGATGTGAGCAGTGTAAGGAGTTTTTATTCGAGGTGGAGCAGCCTACTGAAAAGCCTCGGGCCTTTCGTCTAAACTGCCTTACAGGCGTCACCACTTTGGAAGAAGGAACCAGAGCTTCCGCAGTCACCCCTACGCGCACTGTTGAGACTTCGGAGGAAGTCACTGATGAAAATGTTCCGGTTGTTGAGGAACAAGAGTCGGAGAGACCGGAGGATGCTGTTTCGGTCTTTACGGAGTCCTCACTCCCACCGCCCAAGAGGAAGGTCGGCTATGTTACAGCTTCCTGCAGCCATGGTAGAGTCACACCCCAGCACTTGCCCTGATCGGATGCATCCACAGGAAAAAGTCCCGGACATCCTGCTTCAACTACAAGCCGAGGTAAGCCGAGGAAAGGGACCTTGGCTAAGGTCTGAAGTGTCGGGGATGCGTGGGCCAGGGACCCCAGGGCCCTTGAACTTGTCAGAGGCGGTGATTCGTCATCCACCCGGAGTTACCTGCCGGCGGAGGAATGTGATACCTCCGACCTGAAGTCAGTCTCCGATCCAGGGGATGATGTGGCCATTGATGAGTTATTTGAGCGGAAGGGTTGGGATAAGGTACCCCTGTCCTCGTCCCGTAGGAAAAGGGACTCACCCATAGTCACTGGGGATGCTACGCCCCGGAGCCTGAGGAGGAATCTGTCCCGTTGTCTGCCCTTCCACCACTGGAGATGCCTGTACCTGTTGCTGAGGTAGCGAGAGTGTTATTGCGGGCCCCTATGTCTGGTCCGGACGCAGTGAAAGTGCCTCAACACCCGGATACCATAATTTTACCAGGGATGGGAGATCGAGCAACCATGCCACCATTGTCCCGATTACAGAGGTTGTTTAACCAGAAAGTTGCAAGCGAGTACGGATGGGAATAACCGTACCTGCCTAAAGAGTTGCTGTTTGAAGTGGAGGCCTATAGATATCGGTGGTACGCGGACTTTGTTTGGACTCACCTAAAGGTACCCCAGGCCCGTAGGTACTACTCCTGTTCCGCTGCAGCCACTAAGCGGTATTAAGCGGAGTGTAAAGAGTCATGGATGCTCGGCAGACACATACATGCCGATAAAGTGGTCATTTGCCGAAAAGATAAAAACAATGCTGAATATCACATTGACACTTTTGATAAAAACTGGAAACCATTGGTGTTGCCGCATCCGCAGTACTATCTTTAAGAGACTGGACTCTTTTGTGTTTGCCTTTGTTTTATTCTGGAGTATATTCTCCTGGAGCCCAAGAACTTTAGCCCTTTCAGATGGGGTTTTCTACTTGCTGGAGGAGCGGGAGTAGTTGTTTTTTTTCCCCCCTCTCACAGCGCCTAAGAGACAGAGACTTTTGGGGTAGAAGTAGCTCAGGGCCAGGGCCAAAGGAGAATAAGAAGGAAGATTTACCCTCAAGAAAAAAAAAGTTTTAGGACAAGTGTCTTGACAGTGACGCTTCCACTAGTTATATGGAGGGAGGAAGGCACCAACTCAATACATTTTTTACTTTCAGCACTTTTAATATGACGCTTCCACTAGGTGGCGGTGTTGCATAACTTTTACATTGCATTTTAAGTGTAACTTACTTTTTAGAAGGAAAGGGTTTTTCCTTTCGGGGAGAATTCTTTCACTTCTAGTGTAAATAGGTTGGAATGTCAATTATTGGTTGTATGTTTTCTTTTCCTTCCTCTGCAGGTGGACACCAAGCAAATCACTGAGAATGGGGTGGGTTTAGCTATTGCAGAGGGAAGGGAAGCTGTAAATGATAAATGTATTTTATGTGAGATTGAGAATGTGATGTACACATGTGTTTCTCTGCTCTTCTTTCATTTCTGTCTTTAACTCCCTTTCCCCATGTTCAAGTTCCGGCACAAACAAACATTTTTTTCTTTTTTTTGTAGATAGTTTCTGGAATAGGTCTATGTTGACTCAGGCTTGAGGGACATAGGTTTGTTCCAGACACTGGGGACCAGTGTCTATTTAGTGGGGGGAGTATGTAGCGGGGTGCTAAATTTAGGGGATGGAGCCCACCGGGGATGGAGGAATCTCAGCGAGCCGCCTTGCGAGGGGACCCGTATCCTAGATGAGGAGGCCGGGGGAGGAACCATTCCGAAGGACTGGTGCGGAAGTCACAGTGAAGGAAGGGTCCCGGTAACTCTCTGGAGGGATGTCTTCTCCTTGAACAGAGACCAAGTTCACCAGGTCTGTGGCAGAGACCGAGTTCACCAGGTCTGTGGCAGAGACCGAGTTCACCAGGTCTGTGGCAGAGACCGAGTTCACCAGGTCTGTGGCAGAGACCAAGTGTATAGTTCGAGCATCATTTCGGCTGCTAGTCCCAAGCTAGGGAGACTATCCGAATGGGCTGAGTCTGCTTGAGAATCGGAGCAGTGAATTGTGTTACGTTTGTGCCTGGACCTCATCCACATCTTAAGCTGTCCTGTCCTCCCTCCAACCTTTTCTGTCAGAGACTGTGTTTTATAAGAAATAAACCTCTACGTTCGAGTGCAGCTGGTGTGGACATTCAAGTTACTGTGGGGATACAAGGACTTGTCTTTATTCAAAATAGAGGTGAGAGACATTCTCTGGTTGTCTAACTGTGGAAGACCCATCAACAACACCGCTCAACCTCTTCACATAGGAGGGTACGGGCTTGTGGTGCGGTGTGCCTCTCTCTTCCTGCGAGAAGCCAAAGTTAATGAAGGTAAAGAAAGGGGTCTGTGCGCTACATATGCATTAAGGTAAAAAAACACCTGGCAATGACGGCCCCCCAGCCGCCCGTTTTACTTACCTGAGCCCGTTCACCTGCTGTGCGCATCCCCGGCGTCCTTTTCTCCACGGAGTCTGGCCGTTGATTGGCTCGATTGGATAGATTGATAGCAGCGCAGCCATTGGCTCGCGCTGCTGTCAATCACATCCAATGACGCGGCGGGCCCGAGTGATACAGTCGGTGGCTATAACCGCAGACTATATCACGGGAGCGTGCCCGCAAGCTAACCCCCTTGGGAGAGCACTTCCCAGGAAGGTGGTTAGCTCTTGCGGGGAGGAGCCGAGACAGTCGCCGAGGAACCCCAGTAGACGAGGATCGGGGCCACTCTGTGAAAAACAATCTGCACAGTGGAGGTAAGTATAACATGTTTGTTATTTAAAAAAAAAAACGAAGCCTTACAACCACTTTAAGAAATGTAATTTTGCTGTGGTATCGTTCTAAACACGGGAAACATGCACCACTTTACAGGCATACCAAGGACACCCCCCAGCAGAGGCGGCTCTAGGCTTTGTGAGGCCTTAGGCAAATCTTAGACATGAGGCCCCACTCACGGAAAAAAAAATGAAAGCGATAGAAATGAACTGCATAAATTGCATATATTACAGTAAGAGCCTTAAATCATATGAGTATGTATTCACAGTTTCTAGAATTTTCTCTAACCAATTACTCTTCAATCAAATATCATTATACATAGGGTATATTAGCAATGTGTTTAAGTTATAGCAAATATGTCAAAAACCATATTTCCATCAAGGTCAGGTTAATATAAACCAGCCAGCACAGAGTTCCCCCTTACATCAGCGTCTTCAGGAGAACCCCTTACAGTGCAAGGGGAAATTTGATGTAAAGGGGAATGCTGCAGAATTTGGTGTAAGGGGGAACTCTGATGCAAGGATGGGGGGTTACTGATATAAGGGGTAACCTTTATATCAGTGCCCCCTTACCTTACTGTATTCACCCCCCCTTACATCAGTGACCCTCCCTCTGACTGGCGTGGCGGTGCTATCACTGATCTCCCTCTCAGGTGCACTGTGCAGACATTTCTCTCTGAGCTCCAGCATGGCGGCTTTGGTAAAATCCTATAGTCTCCTCTCCACAGTCAACACACACCTGACTCCTCCGATGACACCCATCCTAGCAGCGCTCCCACTCTTGACTCCTCTGTAGCCCCCCCCCCCAAAGACTTTAGACATGATACAAGAGATGGTCAGAGACTGTGTGGCTATAATACAGGAGATGGTCAGAGACTTGCAGACATGATACAAGAGATGGTCTTATTATTGGACCCTAGGCAAACATTTTCCTGGGCCCCCCACCCCTAGCAATTTCACTCTCCACCCCAACAGCCCAAAAAACAAACACACACATAGACTTATCTAAAAACAACTTTAATAATGTAAACATAAATATCTGGTTCACACTCACTGATTGCTCAAGGCTCACTAATTGGTTGCCAGGTTACTGCACATCATACCCACTCACTGATTGGTTGCTAGAAGTTACTGCACAATATTACCACTCAATGTTTGGTTGCTCAAGGTTACTGCACATCATAACAGCTCACTGATTGGGTGCTAGATGTTACTGCACATTATTACTGCTCATTGATTGGTTGATATGGGTTACTGCTCATTACCCAGGAGGTGGGGTGGTAGGAAGCTGGCAGAGGGGTACAGGTGGGGGTGAAGATGACAGGGGGGATGTTAGGAAGCTGGCAGAGGGGTACAGGTGGTATGAAGATGACAGGGGGGATGGTGAGAAGCTGGCAGAGGGGTACAGGTGGGATGAAGATAACAGGGGGGGTGGATGGAAGCAGACAGAGGGGTACAGGTGGGATCAAGATGACAGGCGGAGTGGTAGGAAGCTGGCAGAGGGGTACAGGTGGGCTGAAGATGACAGACAGGGTAGTAGGAAGCTGGCAGAGGGGTACAGGTGGGAAGAAGGTGACTGACAGGGTAGTAGGAAGCTGGCAGAGGGGTACAGGTGGGATGAAGGTGACAGGCGGGGTGGTAGTAATCTGTCAGAGGGGTACAGGTGGGATGAAGATGACAGGGGGTGGTAGGAAGCTGGTAGAGGGGTACAGGTGGAATGAAGATGACAGTGGGGGTGGTAGGAAGCTGGCAGAGGGGTACTGGTGGGATGCAGATGACAGTGAGGGTGGTAGGAAGGTGGCAGAGGGGTACTGGTGGGATGCAGATGACAGACAGGGTGGTAGGAAGCTGGCAGAGGCACACTGGTGGAATGAAGATGACAGGCAGGGTGGTAGGAAGCTGGCAGAGGGTACAGGTGGGATGAAGATGACAGGCGGGGTGGTAGGAAGCTGGCAGAGGGATACAGGTAGGATGAAGATGACAGGGGTTGGAGGGAAGCTGGCAGAGGGGTACAGGTGGGATGAAGATGACAGGCGGGGTGGTAGGAAGTTGGCAGAAGGGTACAGGTGGGATGAAGATGACAGGCGGGGTGGTAGGATTATGGCAGAGTAGTACTGGTGAGATGCAGATGACAGACGGGGGGGGTAGGAAGCTGGCAGAGGGTACAGGTGGGATGAAGATGACAGGCGGGGTGGTAGGAAGGTGGCAGAGGGTACAGGTGGAATGAAGGTGACAGGCTGGGTGGTAGAAAGCTGGCAGAGGGGTACAGGTGGGATGAAGATGACAGGGGGGTGGTAGGAAGCTGGCAGAGGGGTACAGGTGGGATGAAGATGACAGGCGGGGTGGTAGGAAGGTGGCAGAGGGTACAGGTGGGATGAAGATGACAGGCGGGGTGGTAGGAAGGTGGCAGAGGGGTACAGGTGGGGGTGAAGATGACAGGGGGGATGTTAGGAAGCTGGCAGAGGGGTACAGGTGGTATGAAGATGACAGGGGGGATGGTGAGAAGCTGGCAGAGGGGTACAGGTGGGATGAAGATAACAGGGGGGGTGGATGGAAGCTGACAGAGGGGTACAGGTGGGATGAAGATGACAGACAGGGTAGTAGGAAGCTGGCAGAGGGGTACAGGTGGGATGAAGGTGACTGACAGGGTAGTAGGAAGCTGGCAGAGGGGTACAGGTGGAATGAAGGTGACAGGCGGGGTGGTAGTAATCTGTCAGAGGGGTACAGGTGGGATGAAGATGACAGGGGGGTGGTAGGAAGCTGGTAGAGGGGTACAGGTGGAATGAAGATGACAGTGGGGGGGTAGGAAGCTGGCAGAGGGGTACTGGTGGGATGCAGATGACAGTGAGGGTGGTAGGAAGGTGGCAGAGGGGTACTGGTGTGATGCAGATGACAGACAGGGTGGTAGGAAGCTGGCAGAGGCACACTGGTGGAATGAAGATGACAGGCAGGGTGGTAGGAAGCTGGCAGAGGGTACAGGTGGGATGAAGATGACAGGCGGGGTGGTAGGAAGCTGGCAGAGGGATACAGGTAGGATGAAGATGACAGGGGGTGGTAGGAAGCTGGCAGAGGGGTACAGGTGGGATGAAGATGACAGGCGGGGTGGTAGGAAGTTGGCAGAAGGGTACAGGTGGGATGAAGATGACAGGCGGGGTGGTAGGATTATGGCAGAGTGGTACTGGTGAGATGCAGATGACAGACGGGGTGGTAGGAAGCTGGCAGAGGGTACAGGTGGGATGAAGATGACAGGCGGGGTGGTAGGAAGGTGGCAGAGGGTACAGGTGTAATGAAGGTGACAGGCTGGGTGGTAGAAAGCTGGCAGAGGGGTACAGGTGGGATGAAGATGACAGGGGGGGGTGGTAGGAAGCTGGCAGAGGGGTACAGGTGGGATGAAGATGACAGGCGGGGTGGTAGGAAGGTGGCAGAGGGTACAGGTGGGATGAAGATGACAGGTGGGGTGGTAGGAAGGTGGCAGAGGGATACAGGTAGGATGAAGATGACAGGGGGGGTGGATGGAAGCTGGCAGAGGGGTACAGGTGGGATGAAGATGACAGGCGGGGTGGTAGGAAGGTGGCAGAGGGGTACAGGTGGGATGAAGATGAGAGGCAGGGTGGTAGGATTATGGCAGAGTGGTACTGGTGAGATGCAGATGACAGACAGGGTGGTAGGAAGCTGGCAGAGATGTACAGGTGGGATGAAGATGACAGGCGGGATGGTAGGAAGCTGGCAGAGGGGCACTGGTGGGATGAAGATGACAGGCGGGGTGGTAGAAAGCTGGCAGAGGGGTATTGGTGGGATGAAGATGACAGGGGGGTGATAGGAAGCTGGCAGATGGGTACAGGTGGGATGAAGATGACAGGGCGTGGTAGGAAGCTGGCAGAGGGGTACAGGTGGTATGAAGATGACAGGGGGGATGGTGAGAAGCTGGCAGAGGGGTACAGGTGGGATGAAGATAACAGGGGGGGGGTGGATGGAATCTGGCAGAGGGGTACAGGTGGGATCAAGATGACAGGCAGAGTGGTAGGAAGCTGGCAGAGGGGTACAGGTGGGCTGAAGATGACAGACAGGGTAGTAGGAAGCTGGCAGAGGGGTACAGGTGGGATGAAGATGACTGACAGGGTAGTAGGAAGCTGGCAGAGGGGTACAGGTGGGATGAAGGTGACAGGCGGGGTGGTAGTAATCTGTCAGAGGGGTACAGGTGGGATGAAGATGACAGGGGGGTGGTAGGAAGCTGGTAGAGGGGTACAGGTGGAATGAAGATGACAGTGGGGGTGGTAGGAAGCTGGCAGAGGGGTACTGGTGGGATGCAGATGACAGTGAGGGTGGTAGGAAGGTGGCAGAGGGGTACTGGTGGGATGCAGATGACAGACAGGGTGGTAGGAAGCTGGCAGAGGCACACTGGTGGAATGAAGATGACAGGCAGGGTGGTAGGAAGCTGGCAGAGGGTACAGGTGGGATGAAGATGACAGGCGGGGTGGTAGGAAGCTGGCAGAGGGATACAGGTAGGATGAAGATGACAGGGGGTGGAGGGAAGCTGGCAGAGGGGTACAGGTGGGATGAAGATGACAGGCGGGGTGGTAGGAAGTTGGCAGAAGGGTACAGGTGGGATGAAGATGACAGGCGGGGTGGTAGGATTATGGCAGAGTAGTACTGGTGAGATGCAGATGACAGACGGGGGGGGGGTAGGAAGCTGGCAGAGGGTACAGGTGGGATGAAGATGACAGGCGGGGTGGTAGGAAGGTGGCAGAGGGTACAGGTGGAATGAAGGTGACAGGCTGGGTGGTAGAAAGCTGGCAGAGGGGTACAGGTGGGATGAAGATGACAGGGGGGTGGTAGGAAGCTGGCAGAGGGGTACAGGTGGGATGAAGATGACAGGCGGGGTGGTAGGAAGGTGGCAGAGGGTACAGGTGGGATGAAGATGACAGGCGGGGTGGTAGGAAGGTGGCAGAGGGGTACAGGTGGGGGTGAAGATGACAGGGGGGATGTTAGGAAGCTGGCAGAGGGGTACAGGTGGTATGAAGATGACAGGGGGGATGGTGAGAAGCTGGCAGAGGGGTACAGGTGGGATGAAGATAACAGGGGGGGTGGATGGAAGCTGACAGAGGGGTACAGGTGGGATGAAGATGACAGACAGGGTAGTAGGAAGCTGGCAGAGGGGTACAGGTGGGATGAAGGTGACTGACAGGGTAGTAGGAAGCTGGCAGAGGGGTACAGGTGGGATGAAGGTGACAGGCGGGGTGGTAGTAATCTGTCAGAGGGGTACAGGTGGGATGAAGATGACAGGGGGGTGGTAGGAAGCTGGTAGAGGGGTACAGGTGGAATGAAGATGACAGTGGGGGTGGTAGGAAGCTGGCAGAGGGGTACTGGTGGGATGCAGATGACAGTGAGGGTGGTAGGAAGGTGGCAGAGGGGTACTGGTGTGATGCAGATGACAGACAGGGTGGTAGGAAGCTGGCAGAGGCACACTGGTGGAATGAAGATGACAGGCAGGGTGGTAGGAAGCTGGCAGAGGGTACAGGTGGGATGAAGATGACAGGCGGGGTGGTAGGAAGCTGGCAGAGGGATACAGGTAGGATGAAGATGACAGGGGGTGGTAGGAAGCTGGCAGAGGGGTACAGGTGGGATGAAGATGACAGGCGGGGTGGTAGGAAGTTGGCAGAAGGGTACAGGTGGGATGAAGATGACAGGCGGGGTGGTAGGATTATGGCAGAGTGGTACTGGTGAGATGCAGATGACAGACGGGGTGGTAGGAAGCTGGCAGAGGGTACAGGTGGGATGAAGATGACAGGCGGGGTGGTAGGAAGGTGGCAGAGGGTACAGGTGGAATGAAGGTGACAGGCTGGGTGGTAGAAAGCTGGCAGAGGGGTACAGGTGGGATGAAGATGACAGGGGGGGTGGTAGGAAGCTGGCAGAGGGGTACAGGTGGGATGAAGATGACAGGCGGGGTGGTAGGAAGGTGGCAGAGGGTACAGGTGGGATGAAGATGACAGGTGGGGTGGTAGGAAGGTGGCAGAGGGATACAGGTAGGATGAAGATGACAGGGGGGGTGGATGGAAGCTGGCAGAGGGGTACAGGTGGGATGAAGATGACAGGCGGGGTGGTAGGAAGGTGGCAGAGGGGTACAGGTGGGATGAAGATGAGAGGCAGGGTGGTAGGATTATGGCAGAGTGGTACTGGTGAGATGCAGATGACAGACAGGGTGGTAGGAAGCTGGCAGAGATGTACAGGTGGGATGAAGATGACAGGCAGGATGGTAGGAAGCTGGCAGAGGGGCACTGGTGGGATGAAGATGACAGGCGGGGTGGTAGAAAGCTGGCAGAGGGGTATTGGTGGGATGAAGATGACAGGGGGGTGATAGGAAGCTGGCAGATGGGTACAGGTGGGATGAAGATGACAGGGCGTGGTAGGAAGCTGGCAGAGGGGTACAGGTGGTATGAAGATGACAGGGGGGATGGTGAGAAGCTGGCAGAGGGGTACAGGTGGGATGAAGATAACAGGGGGGGGGTGGATGGAATCTGGCAGAGGGGTACAGGTGGGATCAAGATGACAGGCAGAGTGGTAGGAAGCTGGCAGAGGGGTACAGGTGGGCTGAAGATGACAGACAGGGTAGTAGGAAGCTGGCAGAGGGGTACAGGTGGGATGAAGATGACTGACAGGGTAGTAGGAAGCTGGCAGAGGGGTACAGGTGGGATGAAGGTGACAGGCGGGGTGGTAGTAATCTGTCAGAGGGGTACAGGTGGGATGAAGATGACAGGGGGGTGGTAGGAAGCTGGTAGAGGGGTACAGGTGGAATGAAGATGACAGTGGGGGTGGTAGGAAGCTGGCAGAGGGGTACTGGTGGGATGCAGATGACAGTGAGGGTGTTAGGAAGCTGGCAGAGGGGTACTGGTGGGATGCAGATGACAGACAGGGTGGTAGGAAGCTGGCAGAGGCACACTGGTGGAATGAAGATGACAGGCGGGGTGGTAGGAAGCTGGCAGAGGGTACAGGTGGGATGAAGATGACAGGCGGGGTGGTAGGAAGCTGGCAGAGGGATACAGGTAGGATGAAGATGACAGGGGGGGATGGAAGCTGGCAGAGGGGTACAGGTGGGATGAAGATGACAGGCGGGGTGGTAGGAAGTTGGCAGAGGGGTACAGGTGGGATGAAGATGACAGGCGGGGTGGTAGGATTATGGCAGAGTGGTACTGGTGAGATGCAGATGACAGACGGGGTGGTAGGAAGCTGGCAGAGGGTACAGGTGGGATGAAGATGACAGGCGGGGTGGTAGGAAGGTGGCAGAGGGTACAGGTGGAATGAAGGTGACAGGCTGGGTGGTAGAAAGCTGGCAGAGGGGTACAGGTGGGATGAAGATGACAGGGGGGTGGTAGGAAGCTGGCAGAGGGGTACAGGTGGGATGAAGATGACAGGCGGGGTGGTAGGAAGGTGGCAGAGGGTACAGGTGGGATGAAGATGACAGGCGGGGTGGTAGGAAGGTGGCAGAGGGATACAGGTAGGATGAAGATGACAGGGGGGGTGGATGGAAGCTGGCAGAGGGGTACAGGTGGGATGAAGATGACAGGCGGGGTGGTAGGAAGCTGGTAGAGGGGTACAGGTGGAATGAAGATGACAGTCGGGGTGGTAGGAAGCTGGCAGAGGGGTACTGGTGGGATGCAGATGACAGTGAGGGTGGTAGGAAGGTGGCAGAGGGGTACTGGTGGGATGCAGATGACAGACAGGGTGGTAGGAAGCTGGCAGAGGCACACTGGTGGAATGAAGATGACAGGCAGGGTGGTAGGAAGCTGGCAGAGGGTACAGGTGGGATGAAGATGACAGGCGGGGTGGTAGGAAGCTGGCAGAGGGATACAGGTAGGATGAAGATGACAGGGGGTGGAGGGAAGCTGGCAGAGGGGTACAGGTGGGATGAAGATGACAGGCGGGGTGGTAGGAAGTTGGCAGAAGGGTACAGGTGGGATGAAGATGACAGGCGGGGTGGTAGGATTATGGCAGAGTGGTACTGGTGAGATGCAGATGACAGACGGGGGGGGGTAGGAAGCTGGCAGAGGGTACAGGTGGGATGAAGATGACAGGCGGGGTGGTAGGAAGGTGGCAGAGGGTACAGGTGGAATGAAGGTGACAGGCTGGGTGGTAGAAAGCTGGCAGAGGGGTACAGGTGGGATGAAGATGACAGGGGGGTGGTAGGAAGCTGGCAGAGGGGTACAGGTGGGATGAAGATGACAGGCGGGGTGGTAGGAAGGTGGCAGAGGGTACAGGTGGGATGAAGATGACAGGCGGGGTGGTAGGAAGGTGGCAGAGGGGTACAGGTGGGGGTGAAGATGACAGGGGGGATGTTAGGAAGCTGGCAGAGGGGTACAGGTGGTATGAAGATGACAGGGGGGATGGTGAGAAGCTGGCAGAGGGGTACAGGTGGGATGAAGATAACAGGGGGGGTGGATGGAAGCTGACAGAGGGGTACAGGTGGGATGAAGATGACAGACAGGGTAGTAGGAAGCTGGCAGAGGGGTACAGGTGGGATGAAGGTGACTGACAGGGTAGTAGGAAGCTGGCAGAGGGGTACAGGTGGGATGAAGGTGACAGGCGGGGTGGTAGTAATCTGTCAGAGGGGTACAGGTGGGATGAAGATGACAGGGGGTGGTAGGAAGCTGGTAGAGGGGTACCGGTGGAATGAAGATGACAGTGGGGGTGGTAGGAAGCTGGCAGAGGGGTACTGGTGGGATGCAGATGACAGTGAGGGTGGTAGGAAGGTGGCAGAGGGGTACTGGTGTGATGCAGATGACAGACAGGGTGGTAGGAAGCTGGCAGAGGCACACTGGTGGAATGAAGATGACAGGCAGGGTGGTAGGAAGCTGGCAGAGGGTACAGGTGGGATGAAGATGACAGGCGGGGTGGTAGGAAGCTGGCAGAGGGATACAGGTAGGATGAAGATGACAGGGGGTGGTAGGAAGCTGGCAGAGGGGTACAGGTGGGATGAAGATGACAGGCGGGGTGGTAGGAAGTTGGCAGAAGGGTACAGGTGGGATGAAGATGACAGGCGGGGTGGTAGGATTATGGCAGAGTGGTACTGGTGAGATGCAGATGACAGACGGGGTGGTAGGAAGCTGGCAGAGGGTACAGGTGGGATGAAGATGACAGGCGGGGTGGTAGGAAGGTGGCAGAGGGTACAGGTGGAATGAAGGTGACAGGCTGGGTGGTAGAAAGCTGGCAGAGGGGTACAGGTGGGATGAAGATGACAGGGGGGGTGGTAGGAAGCTGGCAGAGGGGTACAGGTGGGATGAAGATGACAGGCGGGGTGGTAGGAAGGTGGCAGAGGGTACAGTTGGGATGAAGATGACAGGTGGGGTGGTAGGAAGGTGGCAGAGGGATACAGGTAGGATGAAGATGACAGGGGGGGTGGATGGAAGCTGGCAGAGGGGTACAGGTGGGATGAAGATGACAGGCGGGGTGGTAGGAAGGTGGCAGAGGGGTACAGGTGGGATGAAGATGAGAGGCAGGGTGGTAGGATTATGGCAGAGTGGTACTGGTGAGATGCAGATGACAGACAGGGTGGTAGGAAGCTGGCAGAGATGTACAGGTGGGATGAAGATGACAGGCGGGATGGTAGGAAGCTGGCAGAGGGGCACTGGTGGGATGAAGATGACAGGCGGGGTGGTAGAAAGCTGGCAGAGGGGTATTGGTGGGATGAAGATGACAGGGGGGTGATAGGAAGCTGGCAGATGGGTACAGGTGGGATGAAGATGACAGGGCGTGGTAGGAAGCTGGCAGAGGGGTACAGGTGGTATGAAGATGACAGGGGGGATGGTGAGAAGCTGGCAGAGGGGTACAGGTGGGATGAAGATAACAGGGGGGGGGGGTGGATGGAATCTGACAGAGGGGTACAGGTGGGATCAAGATGACAGGCAGAGTGGTAGGAAGCTGGCAGAGGGGTACAGGTGGGCTGAAGATGACAGACAGGGTAGTAGGAAGCTGGCAGAGGGGTACAGGTGGGATGAAGATGACTGACAGGGTAGTAGGAAGCTGGCAGAGGGGTACAGGTGGGATGAAGGTGACAGGCGGGGTGGTAGTAATCTGTCAGAGGGGTACAGGTGGGATGAAGATGACAGGGGGGTGGTAGGAAGCTGGTAGAGGGGTACAGGTGGAATGAAGATGACAGTGGGGGTGGTAGGAAGCTGGCAGAGGGGTACTGGTGGGATGCAGATGACAGTGAGGGTGTTAGGAAGCTGGCAGAGGGGTACTGGTGGGATGCAGATGACAGACAGGGTGGTAGGAAGCTGGCAGAGGCACACTGGTGGAATGAAGATGACAGGCGGGGTGGTAGGAAGCTGGCAGAGGGTACAGGTGGGATGAAGATGACAGGCGGGGTGGTAGGAAGCTGGCAGAGGGATACAGGTAGGATGAAGATGACAGGGGGGGATGGAAGCTGGCAGAGGGGTACAGGTGGGATGAAGATGACAGGCGGGGTGGTAGGAAGTTGGCAGAGGGGTACAGGTGGGATGAAGATGACAGGCGGGGTGGTAGGATTATGGCAGAGTGGTACTGGTGAGATGCAGATGACAGACGGGGTGGTAGGAAGCTGGCAGAGGGTACAGGTGGGATGAAGATGACAGGCGGGGTGGTAGGAAGGTGGCAGAGGGTACAGGTGGAATGAAGGTGACAGGCTGGGTGGTAGAAAGCTGGCAGAGGGGTACAGGTGGGATGAAGATGACAGGCGGGGTGGTAGGAAGGTGGCAGAGGGTACAGGTGGGATGAAGATGACAGGTGGGGTGGTAGGAAGGTGGCAGAGGGATACAGGTAGGATGAAGATGACAGGGGGGGTGGATGGAAGCTGGCAGAGGGGTACAGGTGGGATGAAGATGACAGGCGGGGTGGTAGGAAGGTGGCAGAGGGGTACAGGTGGGATGAAGATGAGAGGCAGGGTGGTAGGATTATGGCAGAGTGGTACTGGTGAGATGCAGATGACAGACAGGGTGGTAGGAAGCTGGCAGAGATGTACAGGTGGGATGAAGATGACAGGCGGGGTGGTAGGAAGGTGGCAGAGGGTACAGGTGGGATGAAGATGACAGGCGGGGTGGTAGGAAGGTGGCAGAGGGATACAGGTAGGATGAAGATGACAGGGGGGGTGGATGGAAGCTGGCAGAGGGGTACAGGTGGGATGAAGATGACAGGCGGGGTGGTAGGAAGTTGGCAGAGGGGTACAGGTGGGATGAAGATGACAGGCAGGGTGGTAGGATTATGGCAGAGTGGTACTGGTAAGATGCAGATGACAGACAGGGTGGTAGGAAGCTGGCAGAGATGTACAGGTGGGATGAAGATGACAGGCGGGATGGTAGGAAGCTGGCAGAGGGGCACTGGTGGGATGAAGATGACAGGCGGGGTGGTAGAAAGCTGGCAGAGGGGTATTGGTGGGATGAAGATGACAGGGGGTGATAGGAAGCTGGCAGATGGGTACAGGTGGGATGAAGATGACAGGGGGTGGTAGGAAGCTGGCAGAGGGGTACAGGTGTGATGAAGATGACAGGGGGGGTGGTAGAAAGCTGGCAGAGGGTACAGGTGGGATGAAGATGACAGGCGGGGTGGTAGGAAGGTGGCAGAGGGTACAGGTGGAATGAAGATGACAGGCTGGGTGGTAGAAAGCTGGCAGAGGGGTACAGGTGGGATGAAGATGACAGGGGGTGGTAGGAAGCTGGCAGAGGAGTACAGGTGGGATGAAGATGACAGGGGGTGGTAGAAAGGTGGCAGAGGGGTACAGGTGGGATGAAGATGACAGGGGGGAGGTAGGAAGCTGGCAGAGGGTACAGGTGGGATGAAGATGACAGGCGGGGTGGTAGGAAGGTGGCAGAGGGTACAGGTGGAATGAAGATGACAGGCTGGGTGGTAGAAAGCTGGCAGAGGGGTACAGGTGGGATGAAGATGACAGGGGGGTGGTAGGAAGCTGGCAGAGGGGTACAGGTGGGATGAAGATGACAGGCGGGGTGGTAGGAAGGTGGCAGAGGGTACAGGTGGGATGAAGATGACAGGCGGGGTGGTAGGAAGGTGGCAGAGGGATACAGGTAGAATGAAGATGACAGGGGGGTGGATGGAAGCTGGCAGAGGGGTACAGGTGGGATGAAGATGACAGGCGGGGTGGTAGGAAGTTGGCAGAGGGGTACAGGTGGGATGAAGATGACAGGCGGGGTGGTAGGATTATGGCAGAGTGGTACTGGTGAGATGCAGATGACAGACGGGGTGGTAGGAAGCTGGCAGAGATGTACAGGTGGGATGAAGATGACAGGCGGGATGGTAGGAAGCTGGCAGAGGGGCACTGGTGGGATGAAGATGACAGGGGGGTAGTAGGAAGCTGGCAGAGGGGTACAGGTGGGATGAAGATGACAGGCGGGGTGGTAGGAAGGTGGCAGAGGGTACAGGTGGGATGAAGATGACTGGTAGGAAGCTGGTAGATGGGTACAGGTGGAATGAAGATGACAGTGGGGGTGGTAGGAAGCTGGCAGAGGGGTACTGGTGGGATGCAGATGACAGTGGGGGTGGTAGGAAGCTGCCAGAGGGGTACTGGTGGGATGCAGATGACAGACAGGGTGGTAGGAAGCTGGCAGAGGGGTACAGGTGGGATGAAGATGACAGGGGGGTGGTAGGAAGCTGGCAGAGGGGTACAGGTGGGATGAAGATGACAGGCGGGGTGGTAGGAAGGTGGCAGAGGGTACAGGTGGGATGAAGATGACAGGCGGGGTGGTAGGAAGCTGGCAGAGGGATACAGGTAGGATGAAGATGACAGGGGAATGGATGGAAGCTGGCAGAGGGGTACAGGTGGGATGAAGATGACAGGTGGGGTGGTAGGAAGTTGGCAGAGGGGTACATGTGGGATGAAGATGACAGGGGGGTGGTAGGAAGCTGGCAGAGGGGTACAGGTGGGATGAAGATGACAGGCAGGGTGGTAGGATTATGGCAGAGTGGTACTGGTGAGATGCAGATGACAGACAGGGTGGTAGGAAGCTGGCATAGATGTACAGGTGGGATGAAGATGACAGGCGGGATGGTAGGAAGCTGGCAGAGGGGCACTGGTGGGATGAAGATGACAGGCGGGGTGGTAGAAAGCTGGCAGAAGGGTATTGGTGGGATGAAGATGACAGGGGGGTGATAGGAAGCTGGCAGATGGGTACAGGTGGGATGAAGATGACAGGGGGTGGTAGGAAGCTGGCAGAGGGGTACAGGTGTGATGAAGATGACAGGGGGGTGGTAGGAAGCTGGCAGAGGGTACAGGTGGGATGAAGATGACAGGCGGGGTGGTAGGAAGGTGGCAGAGGGTACAGGTGGAATGAAGATGACAGGCTGGGTGGTAGAAAGCTGGCAGAGGGGTACAGGTGGGATGAAGATGACAGGGGGTGGTAGGAAGCTGGCAGAGGGGTACAGGTGGGATGAAGAGGACAGGGGGGTGGTAGGAAGCTGGCAGAGGATACAGGTGGGATGAAGATGACAGGCGGGGTGGTAGGAAGGTGGCAAAGGGTACAGGTGGAATGAAGATGACAGGCTGGGTGGTAGAAAGCTGGCAGAGTGGTACAGGTGGGATGAAGATGACAGGGGGATGGTAGGAAGCTGGCAGAGGGGTACAGGTGGGATGAAGATGACAGGGGGTGGTAGGAAGCTGGCAGAGGGGTACAGGTGGGATGAAGATGACAGGCGGGGTGGTAGGAAGGTGGCAGAGGGTACAGGTGGGATGAAGATGACAGGCGGGGTGGTAGGAAGGTGGCAGAGGGATACAGGTAGGATGAAGATGACAGGGGGGTGGATGGAAGCTGGCAGAGGGGTACAGGTGGGATGAAGATGACAGGCGGGGTGGTAGGTAGTTGGCAGAGGGGTACAGGTGAGATGAAGATGACAGGCGGGGTGGTAGGATTATGGCAGAGTGGTACTGGTGAGATGCAGATGACAGACGGGGTGGTAGGAAGCTGGCAGAGATGTACAGGTGGGATGAAGATGACAGGCGGGATGGTAGGAAGCTGGCAGAGGGGCACTGGTGGGATGAAGATGACAGGGGGGTGGTAGGAAGCTGGCAGAGGAGTACAGGTGGGATGAAGATGACAGGGGGTGGTAAGAAGCTGGCAGAGGGTACAGGTGGGATGAAGATGACAGGCGGGGTGGTAGGAAGGTGGCAGAGGGGTACAGGTGGGATGAAGAGGACAGGGGGGTGGTAGGAAGCTGGCAGAGGATACAGGTGGGATGAAGATGACAGGCGGGGTGGTAGGAAGGTGGCAAAGGGTACAGGTGGAATGAAGATGACAGGCTGGGTGGTAGAAAGCTGGCAGAGTGGTACAGGTGGGATGAAGATGACAGGGGGGTGGTAGGAAGCTGGCAGAGGGGTACAGGTGGGATGAAGATGACAGGGGGTGGTAGGAAGCTGGCAGAGGGGTACAGGTGGGATGAAGATGACAGGCGGGGTGGTAGGAAGGTGGCAGAGGGTACAGGTGGGATGAAGATGACAGGCGGGGTGGTAGGAAGGTGGCAGAGGGATACAGGTAGGATGAAGATGACAGGGGGGTGGATGGAAGCTGGCAGAGGGGTACAGGTGGGATGAAGATGACAGGCGGGGTGGTAGGTAGTTGGCAGAGGGGTACAGGTGAGATGAAGATGACAGGCGGGGTGGTAGGATTATGGCAGAGTGGTACTGGTGAGATGCAGATGACAGACGGGGTGGTAGGAAGCTGGCAGAGATGTACAGGTGGGATGAAGATGACAGGCGGGATGGTAGGAAGCTGGCAGAGGGGCACTGGTGGGATGAAGATGACAGGGGGGTGGTAGGAAGCTGGCAGAGGAGTACAGGTGGGATGAAGATGACAGGGGGTGGTAAGAAGCTGGCAGAGGGTACAGGTGGGATGAAGATGACAGGCGGGGTGGTAGGAAGGTGGCAGAGGGTACAGGTGGAATGAAGATGACAGGCTGGGTGGTAGAAAGCTGGCAGAGGGGTACAGGTGGGATGAAGATGACAGGGGGTGGTAGGAAGCTGGCAGAGGGGTACAGGTGGGATGAAGATGACAGGGGGTGGTAGGAAGCTGGAAGAGGGTACAGGTGGGATGAAGATGACAGGCGGGGTGGTAGGAAGGTGGCAGAGGGTACAGGTGGGATGAAGATGACAGGGGGGTGGTAGGAAGCTGGCAGAGGGGTACAGGTGGGATGAAGATGACAGGCGGGGTGGTAGGAAGGTGGCAGAGGGTACAGGTGGGATGAAGATGACAGGCGGGGTGGTAGGAAGGTGGCAGAGGGGTACAGGCGGGATGAAGATGACAGGGGGGGTGGATGGAAGCTGGCAGAGGTGTACAGGTGGGATGAAGATGACAGGCGGGGTGGTAGGAAGGTGGCAGCGGGTGGCTGGCTGGTAGGTGTGATGAATGGCAGTCAGTAGGTGGCATCATATACTGGATAATATACAGATCATAGTGTGTGTGCAGGGCCGATCCTAGACAGGGTGCGAGGGGTGCAGTTCACCCAGGCGCCACAGAGGTGGGGGCGCTCAAGTGCCAGTGTGCTCCCCTCCCTCCTTCTTGCTGGTATTCAGAGGCCGCTCACCGCCGCTGCTATTTCATCCCGCCCAAGCCCTCCCCCATCCATCCTCCTGTCAGAGGAGATCGGAGCGGGTGCCCTCCGTAAGAGGGGGCGGATTTCTCCCCCTCCCTCTGCGCATAATATTAGAGCCTCGCATTGCCTCGGCCGCCCAATCTGCTCCCTCCCCCTGCATCCTCATTGGCAGGGAGGAGAGCGACTTCAGGAAGGGCTGCACCAGCAGGGGGGGACAAGCCTTCCATTATCTCAGTAACCGTGGAGAAACAGACTGATTTCTCCCGTCCGTAGGACAGGGGAATCAGTCTGTAAATTCTGAGACGACTGGTGGCTGCATCTCTGTAAAGTGTCTGTGACAGTGACACTTACACAGCCGCCCAGCGAACACACCACCCCCCCCCCCCCTCTCCTTACTGACGGGAGATCAGTGAGGAATACAGCTCCTCCCACCTCTGCTCCTCCAGTGACTTCCCGCTCCGCCCACACTATCTCCAGCGTACAGTGAAAGGATGTGTGGGCGGGAAATATGAAAACAGCAGCTGCAGATTCGTCTGTGAGACTGAAGGATTTCTGCTTCCAGCCTGGAAATGTGAGTGAGTGTGGAGGGACTATTTTCTTATTTTCGGGCACATGTACATCATGCCGCCCCACTATTCTATTAGTCCCGGCTGGCGGAGTGATATTGCAATTCTCCGTTCGGCTCTCGGCTGCAATCCTAACAAGATGTGAAGAAGTTGAGTGGCTGACAGGAGAGCAGGAGGACAGCGTGGCTGCACTGGACACAGTGAGTGGGGATTAGAGGATAGAATACTCACTGTGTCCTATTATGTATTTCACAGCACAGCAGGTTATCAGCATTTCAATTATCACACAGGTAGCAAGTAGCACTGTAAGCAGGTGCTCTATCATGTCTCTATCATGTCTCTGTCACATTGCTTTTGGGTGCTGACTTTGTTATGGCTGTTAACTTATTGCTGTACTTACTGTATGTAACAGCCATAACAAAGTCAGCACCCAAAAGCAATGTGACATAGAGACATGATAGAGACATGATAGAGCTCCTGCTTACAGTGCTGCCTGTGTGATAATTGTAATGCTGATGATAATAAGAAACAGTGTAATGCTAATTTACACTTCATTTTAACTGCTTCCTGTCCAGCGACGTATCAGTACGTCGCTGGATTGGAAGGGTGATATCTTGGTCATCACTACAGTAATGATCAAGATACCATTTTTTAACACCAGGAATTCTGCACAAAGTAAAAGTAATCCTAGTGGCTAAGAAGCCCCTGTATTACTTTTACAGGCAGTGGAAGGGGGTTCCACCACCACCTTTACTGCTTTTAAGATGTGACCATTAGCATCTGGTTACTGGGACACAGTGAGAGGGATGGATGTCATTCCGCCCACCGTGTGATGTCAGAAACTGGAAGTGATGAGGATTTTATCACTTTCGGTTTCGGGCTCATTTAATGAAACCATTACCGGCTTGAACAAGTATCTGATCAAACTGATCTCGGTTTGATCTTATGCTTTGGAGGCCAGAGGACAGATATGGGGTCTAAAAGACCCCAGATCCCTCCTTGAAGAGGACATGTCATGGCCCATGCTATCACAAGGGATGTTGTTCATCTCTTGTGAAAGCAAAAATGAAAAAAAAAAAATGTAAAGATACAGTGTAAGATTTGTTTTTCTGTGTAATAAAATACAATTTAAAAGAAATTTAAACTGCCCCCACTCCTTCATGCTTATTAATTGCAAATGCATGCAGTGGCTCCGCACACATATGTAAATCGCTTCAAGCCGGGGCCAGGGGTGGGGTCAAGGGCATAGTTGAAGGGGGCCCCGTCAGGTAGGCTGTACAGTACCCCATGATTTCTAACAGCGGCCCTGCCCATTTGTCTCCCCCCCTCCTGTTCTTTCAAGACATTCACTAACTTTCACTTTCAGTTAGGCTGGTAATATACAGTACAAATTTCTTTCCAGCAACCACAGATTGCAGGAAAGAAACTTGCATGATTCCCCCTTGCAGTCTCTGACCATCTCCTGTACTATATCCGCAGTCTCTGACCATCTCCTGTAATATGTCTGCAGTCTCTGACCATCTCCTGTATTATATCTGCAGTCTCTGACCGTCTCCTGTAATATGTCTGCACTCTCTGATCATCTCCTGTATTATTTCTGCAGTCTCTGACCATCTCCTGTAATATGTCTGCAGTCTCTGACCATCTCCTGTAATATGTCTGCAGTCTCTGACCATCTCCTGTAATATGTCTGCAGTCTCTGACCATCTCCTGTAGTATGTCTGCAGTCTCTGACCGTCTCCTGTAGTATGTCTGCACTCTCTGACTGTCTCCTGTAATATGTCTGCACTCTCTGACCGTCTCCTGTAATATGTCTGCAGTCTCTGACCATCTCCTGTAATATGTCTGCAGTCTCTGACCATCTCCTGTAATATGTCTGCAGTCTCTGACCGTCTCCTGTAGTATGTCTGCAGTCTCTGACCGTCTCCTGTAGTATGTCTGCACTCTCTGACTGTCTCCTGTAATATGTCTGCACTCTCTGACCGTCTCCTGTAATATGTCTGCACTCTCTGACCGTCTCCTGTAATATGTCTGCACTCTCTGACCGTCTCCTGTAATATGTCTGCACTCTCTGATCGTCTCCTGTAATATGTCTGCACTCTCTGACCGTCTCTTGTATCATGTCTGCACTCTCTGACCGTCACCTGTAATATGTCTGCAGTCTCTGACCATCTCCTGTAATATGTCTGCACGCTCTGACCGTCTCGTGTAATATGTCTGCACTCTCTGACTGTCTCCTGTGTCATGTCTGCACTCTCTGACCGTCACCTGTAATATGTCTGCACTCCCTGACTGTCTCTTGTACTATGTCTGGGGGCTCTTCCTAACAGACTCTCTAATAGGGATGAGCTTCGTGTTCGAGTCGAACATACGTTCGACTCGAACATCGGCTGTTCGATCGTTCGACGAAGATCGAACGATTTGGGCCGTTCGCGCCAAATTCGAGTGACGCGAACGGCCCACAATGCACTACGCCATCGCAGTGTCATCCAGGCGCTGTGATTGGCCAAGCATGCACTGTGACCCCGCATGCTTGGCCAATCACAGCGCCGGCAGCGAGGAGAGCAATGATTGGCCACAGGCAGGATGCCTGTGGCCAATTATTGCTGAGGGTGTTTAGTACACGCCCCACACTATAAAAGGCCGCCAGAACGGCGGCCTAGTGTAGTGTGTTCCGGAGCAGGGATAGAGCAGCATAGGCAGGGACAGTGACTTTTATTTCTTTCTTGCTTAACCTGGATTCCTTTAGTTTAGGGAAAGAGAAGGATAGGTAGGGAGAGTGTCAGTGTGTTTTGTGCTTGTGCTATATTGTGCTTAAAAAAAACATTTTTTCTAGGGACAGAAAACTGTAGGTAGGGAGAGTGTGTCAGTTTCTTTCACTGTCAAAGTCCTTGTTTCCAGGGACCTGGAAGGACAGTGAGTGAATTCTCCTTGTGCTAAATTGTGCTTAAAAAAAACATTTTTTCTAGGGACAGAAAACTGTAGGTAGGGAGAGTGTGTCAGTTTCTTTCACTGTCAAAGTCCTTGTTTCCAGGGACCTGGAAGGACAGTGAGTGAATTCTCCTTGTGCTAAATTGTGCTTAAAAAAAACATTTTTTCTAGGGACAGAAAACTGTAGGTAGGGAGAGTGTGTCAGTTTCTTTCACTGTCAAAGTCCTTGTTTCCAGGGACCTGGAAGGACAGTGAGTGAATTCTCCTTGTGCTAAATTGTGCTTAAAAAAATCATTTTTTCTAGGGACAGAAAACTAGGTAGGGAGAGTGTGTCAGTTTCTTTCACTGTCAAAGTCCTTGTTTCCAGGGACCTGGAAGGACAGTGAGTGAATTCTCCTTGTGCTAAATTGTGCTTAAAAAAAACATTTTTTCTAGGGACAGAAAACTGTAGGTAGGGAGAGTGTGTCAGTTTCTTTCACTGTCAAAGTCCTTGTTTCCAGGGACCTGGAAGGACAGTGAGGTAATTCTCCTTGTGCTAAATTGTGCTTAAAAAAAACATTTTTTCTAGGGACAGAAAACTGTAGGTAGGGAGAGTGTGTCAGTTTCTTTCACTGTCAAAGTCCTTGTTTCCAGGGACCTGGAAGGACAGTGAGTGAATTCTCCTTGTGCTAAATTGTGCTTAAAAAAAACATTTTTTCTAGGGACAGAAAACTGTAGGTAGGGAGAGTGTGTCAGTTTCTTTCACTGTCAAAGTCCTTGTTTCCAGGGACCTGGAAGGACAGTGAGTGAATTCTCCTTGTGCTAAATTGTGCTTAAAAAAAACATTTTTTCTAGGGACAGAAAACTGTAGGTAGGGAGAGTGTGTCAGTTTCTTTCACTGTCAAAGTCCTTGTTTCCAGGGACCTGGAAGGACAGTGAGTGAATTCTCCTTGTGCTAAATTGTGCTTAAAAAAAACATTTTTTCTAGGGACAGAAAACTGTAGGTAGGGAGAGTGTGTCAGTTTCTTTCACTGTCAAAGTCCTTGTTTCCAGGGACCTGGAAGGACAGTGAGTGAATTCTCCTTGTGCTAAATTGTGCTTAAAAAAAACATTTTTTCTAGGGACAGAAAACTGTAGGTAGGGAGAGTGTGTCAGTTTCTTTCACTGTCAAAGTCCTTGTTTCCAGGGACCTGGAAGGACAGTGAGGTAATTCTCCTTGTGCTAAATTGTGCTTAAAAAAAACATTTTTTCTAGGGACAGAAAACTGTAGGTAGGGAGAGTGTGTCAGTTTCTTTCACTGTCAAAGTCCTTGTTTCCAGGGACCTGGAAGGACAGTGAGTGAATTCTCCTTGTGCTAAATTGTGCTTAAAAAAAACATTTTTTCTAGGGACAGAAAACTGTAGGTAGGGAGAGTGTGTCAGTTTCTTTCACTGTCAAAGTCCTTGTTTCCAGGGACCTGGAAGGACAGTGAGTGAATTCTCCTTGTGCTAAATTGTGCTTAAAAAAAACATTTTTTCTAGGGACAGAAAACTGTAGGTAGGGAGAGTGTGTCAGTTTCTTTCACTGTCAAAGTCCTTGTTTCCAGGGACCTGGAAGGACAGTGAGTGAATTCTCCTTGTGCTAAATTGTGCTTAAAAAAAACATTTTTTCTAGGGACAGAAAACTGTAGGTAGGGAGAGTGTGTCAGTTTCTTTCACTGTCAAAGTCCTTGTTTCCAGGGACCTGGAAGGACAGTGAGTGAATTCTCCTTGTGCTAAATTGTGCTTAAAAAAAACATTTTTTCTAGGGACAGAAAACTGTAGGTAGGGAGAGTGTGTCAGTTTCTTTCACTGTCAAAGTCCTTGTTTCCAGGGACCTGGAAGGACAGTGAGTGAATTCTCCTTGTGCTAAATTGTGCTTAAAAAAAACATTTTTTCTAGGGACAGAAAACTGTAGGTAGGGAGAGTGTGTCAGTTTCTTTCACTGTCAAAGTCCTTGTTTCCAGGGACCTGGAAGGACAGTGAGGTAATTCTCCTTGTGCTAAATTGTGCTTAAAAAAAACATTTTTTCTAGGGACAGAAAACTGTAGGTAGGGAGAGTGTGTCAGTTTCTTTCACTGTCAAAGTCCTTGTTTCCAGGGACCTGGAAGGACAGTGAGTGAATTCTCCTTGTGCTAAATTGTGCTTAAAAAAAAACATTTTTTCTAGGGACAGAAAACTGTAGGTAGGGAGAGTGTGTCAGTTTCTTTCACTGTCAAAGTCCTTGTTTCCAGGGACCTGGAAGGACAGTGAGTGAATTCTCCTTGTGCTAAATTGTGCTTAAAAAAAACATTTTTTCTAGGGACAGAAAACTGTAGGTAGGGAGAGTGTGTCAGTTTCTTTCACTGTCAAAGTCCTTGTTTCCAGGGACCTGGAAGGACAGTGAGTGAATTCTCCTTGTGCTAAATTGTGCTTAAAAAAAACATTTTTTCTAGGGACAGAAAACTGTAGGTAGGGAGAGTGTGTCAGTTTCTTTCACTGTCAAAGTCCTTGTTTCCAGGGACCTGGAAGGACAGTGAGGTAATTCTCCTTGTGCTAAATTGTGCTTAAAAAAAACATTTTTTCTAGGGACAGAAAACTGTAGGTAGGGAGAGTGTGTCAGTTTCTTTCACTGTCAAAGTCCTTGTTTCCAGGGACCTGGAAGGACAGTGAGTGAATTCTCCTTGTGCTAAATTGTGCTTAAAAAAAACATTTTTTCTAGGGACAGAAAACTGTAGGTAGGGAGAGTGTGTCAGTTTCTTTCACTGTCAAAGTCCTTGTTTCCAGGGACCTGGAAGGACAGTGAGTGAATTCTCCTTGTGCTAAATTGTGCTTAAAAAAAACATTTTTTCTAGGGACAGAAAACTGTAGGTAGGGAGAGTGTGTCAGTTTCTTTCACTGTCAAAGTCCTTGTTTCCAGGGACCTGGAAGGACAGTGAGGTAATTCTCCTTGTGCTAAATTGTGCTTAAAAAAAACATTTTTTCTAGGGACAGAAAACTGTAGGTAGGGAGAGTGTGTCAGTTTCTTTCACTGTCAAAGTCCTTGTTTCCAGGGACCTGGAAGGACAGTGAGTGAATTCTCCTTGTGCTAAATTGTGCTTAAAAAAAACATTTTTTCTAGGGACAGAAAACTGTAGGTAGGGAGAGTGTGTCAGTTTCTTTCACTGTCAAAGTCCTTGTTTCCAGGGACCTGGAAGGACAGTGAGTGAATTCTCCTTGTGCTAAATTGTGCTTAAAAAAAACATTTTTTCTAGGGACAGAAAACTGTAGGTAGGGAGAGTGTGTCAGTTTCTTTCACTGTCAAAGTCCTTGTTTCCAGGGACCTGGAAGGACAGTGAGTGAATTCTCCTTGTGCTAAATTGTGCTTAAAAAAAACATTTTTTCTAGGGACAGAAAACTGTAGGTAGGGAGAGTGTGTCAGTTTCTTTCACTGTCAAAGTCCTTGTTTCCAGGGACCTGGAAGGACAGTGAGTGAATTCTCCTTGTGCTAAATTGTGCTTAAAAAAAACATTTTTTCTAGGGACAGAAAACTGTAGGTAGGGAGAGTGTGTCAGTTTCTTTCACTGTCAAAGTCCTTGTTTCCAGGGACCTGGAAGGACAGTGAGTGAATTCTCCTTGTGCTAAATTGTGCTTAAAAAAAACATTTTTTCTAGGGACAGAAAACTGTAGGTAGGGAGAGTGTGTCAGTTTCTTTCACTGTCAAAGTCCTTGTTTCCAGGGACCTGGAAGGACAGTGAGTGAATTCTCCTTGTGCTAAATTGTGCTTAAAAAAAACATTTTTTCTAGGGACAGAAAACTGTAGGTAGGGAGAGTGTGTCAGTTTCTTTCACTGTCAAAGTCCTTGTTTCCAGGGACCTGGAAGGACAGTGAGTGAATTCTCCTTGTGCTAAATTGTGCTTAAAAAAAACATTTTTTCTAGGGACAGAAAACTGTAGCTAGGGAGAGTGTGTCAGTTTCTTTCACTGTCAAAGTCCTTGTTTCCAGGGACCTGGAAGGACAGTGAGTGAATTCTCCTTGTGCTAAATTGTGCTTAAAAAAAACATTTTTTCTAGGGACAGAAAACTGTAGGTAGGGAGAGTGTGTCAGTTTCTTTCACTGTCAAAGTCCTTGTTTCCAGGGACCTGGAAGGACAGTGAGTGAATTCTCCTTGTGCTAAATTGTGCTTAAAAAAAACATTTTTTCTAGGGACAGAAAACTGT
Source organism: Rana muscosa (assembly GCA_029206835.1). NCBI lineage: Eukaryota > Metazoa > Chordata > Amphibia > Anura > Ranidae > Rana > Rana muscosa. Next base: position 120,376,466 of record CM055123.1, on the reverse strand, counting down.
AGGTAGGGAGAGTGTGTCAGTTTCTTTCACTGTCAAAGTCCTTGTTTCCAGGGACCTGGAAGGACAGTGAGTGAATTCTCCTTGTGCTAAATTGTGCTTAAAAAAAACATTTTTTCTAGGGACAGAAAACTGTAGGTAGGGAGAGTGTGTCAGTTTCTTTCACTGTCAAAGTCCTTGTTTCCAGGGACCTGGAAGGACAGTGAGTGAATTCTCCTTGTGCTAAATTGTGCTTAAAAAAAACATTTTTTCTAGGGACAGAAAACTGTAGGTAGGGAGAGTGTTTCAGTTTCTTTCACTGTCAAAGTCCTTGTTTCCAGGGACCTGGAAGGACAGTGAGGTAATTCTCCTTGTGCTAAATTGTGCTTAAAAAAAACATTTTTTCTAGGGACAGAAAACTGTAGGTAGGGAGAGTGTGTCAGTTTCTTTCACTGTCAAAGTCCTTGTTTCCAGGGACCTGGAAGGACAGTGAGTGAATTCTCCTTGTGCTAAATTGTGCTTAAAAAAAACATTTTTTCTAGGGACAGAAAACTGTAGGTAGGGAGAGTGTGTCAGTTTCTTTCACTGTCAAAGTCCTTGTTTCCAGGGACCTGGAAGGACAGTGAGTGAATTCTCCTTGTGCTAAATTGTGCTTAAAAAAAACATTTTTTCTAGGGACAGAAAACTGTAGGTAGGGAGAGTGTGTCAGTTTCTTTCACTGTCAAAGTCCTTGTTTCCAGGGACCTGGAAGGACAGTGAGTGAATTCTCCTTGTGCTAAATTGTGCTTAAAAAAACATTTTTTCTAGGGACAGAAAACTGTAGGTAGGGAGAGTGTGTCAGTTTCTTTCACTGTCAAAGTCCTTGTTTCCAGGGACCTGGAAGGACAGTGAGGTAATTCTCCTTGTGCTAAATTGTGCTTAAAAAAAACATTTTTTCTAGGGACAGAAAACTGTAGGTAGGGAGAGTGTGTCAGTTTCTTTCACTGTCAAAGTCCTTGTTTCCAGGGACCTGGAAGGACAGTGAGTGAATTCTCCTTGTGCTAAATTGTGCTTAAAAAAAACATTTTTTCTAGGGACAGAAAACTGTAGGTAGGGAGAGTGTGTCAGTTTCTTTCACTGTCAAAGTCCTTGTTTCCAGGGACCTGGAAGGACAGTGAGTGAATTCTCCTTGTGCTAAATTGTGCTTAAAAAAAACATTTTTTCTAGGGACAGAAAACTGTAGGTAGGGAGAGTGTGTCAGTTTCTTTCACTGTCAAAGTCCTTGTTTCCAGGGACCTGGAAGGACAGTGAGTGAATTCTCCTTGTGCTAAATTGTGCTTAAAAAAAACATTTTTTCTAGGGACAGAAAACTGTAGGTAGGGAGAGTGTGTCAGTTTCTTTCACTGTCAAAGTCCTTGTTTCCAGGGACCTGGAAGGACAGTGAGTGAATTCTCCTTGTGCTAAATTGTGCTTAAAAAAAACATTTTTTCTAGGGACAGAAAACTGTAGGTAGGGAGAGTGTGTCAGTTTCTTTCACTGTCAAAGTCCTTGTTTCCAGGGACCTGGAAGGACAGTGAGTGAATTCTCCTTGTGCTAAATTGTGCTTAAAAAAAACATTTTTTCTAGGGACAGAAAACTGTAGGTAGGGAGAGTGTGTCAGTTTCTTTCACTGTCAAAGTCCTTGTTTCCAGGGACCTGGAAGGACAGTGAGTGAATTCTCCTTGTGCTAAATTGTGCTTAAAAAAAACATTTTTTCTAGGGACAGAAAACTGTAGGTAGGGAGAGTGTGTCAGTTTCTTTCACTGTCAAAGTCCTTGTTTCCAGGGACCTGGAAGGACAGTGAGTGAATTCTCCTTGTGCTAAATTGTGCTTAAAAAAAACATTTTTTCTAGGGACAGAAAACTGTAGCTAGGGAGAGTGTGTCAGTTTCTTTCACTGTCAAAGTCCTTGTTTCCAGGGACCTGGAAGGACAGTGAGTGAATTCTCCTTGTGCTAAATTGTGCTTAAAAAAAACATTTTTTCTAGGGACAGAAAACTGTAGGTAGGGAGAGTGTGTCAGTTTCTTTCACTGTCAAAGTCCTTGTTTCCAGGGACCTGGAAGGACAGTGAGTGAATTCTCCTTGTGCTAAATTGTGCTTAAAAAAACATTTTTTCTAGGGACAGAAAACTGTAGGTAGGGAGAGTGTGTCAGTTTCTTTCACTGTCAAAGTCCTTGTTTCCAGGGACCTGGAAGGACAGTGAGTGAATTCTCCTTGTGCTAAATTGTGCTTAAAAAAAACATTTTTTCTAGGGACAGAAAACTGTAGGTAGGGAGAGTGTGTCAGTTTCTTTCACTGTCAAAGTCCTTGTTTCCAGGGACCTGGAAGGACAGTGAGGTAATTCTCCTTGTGCTAAATTGTGCTTAAAAAAAACATTTTTTCTAGGGACAGAAAACTGTAGGTAGGGAGAGTGTGTCAGTTTCTTTCACTGTCAAAGTCCTTGTTTCCAGGGACCTGGAAGGACAGTGAGGTAATTCTCCTTGTGCTAAATTGTGCTTAAAAAAAACATTTTTTCTAGGGACAGAAAACTGTAGGTAGGGAGAGTGTGTCAGTTTCTTTCACTGTCAAAGTCCTTGTTTCCAGGGACCTGGAAGGACAGTGAGTGAATTCTCCTTGTGCTAAATTGTGCTTAAAAAAAACATTTTTTCTAGGGACAGAAAACTGTAGGTAGGGAGAGTGTGTCAGTTTCTTTCACTGTCAAAGTCCTTGTTTCCAGGGACCTGGAAGGACAGTGAGTGAATTCTCCTTGTGCTAAATTGTGCTTAAAAAAAACATTTTTTCTAGGGACAGAAAACTGTAGGTAGGGAGAGTGTGTCAGTTTCTTTCACTGTCAAAGTCCTTGTTTCCAGGGACCTGGAAGGACAGTGAGTGAATTCTCCTTGTGCTAAATTGTGCTTAAAAAAAACATTTTTTCTAGGGACAGAAAACTGTAGGTAGGGAGAGTGTGTCAGTTTCTTTCACTGTCAAAGTCCTTGTTTCCAGGGACCTGGAAGGACAGTGAGGTAATTCTCCTTGTGCTAAATTGTGCTTAAAAAAAACATTTTTTCTAGGGACAGAAAACTGTAGGTAGGGAGAGTGTGTCAGTTTCTTTCACTGTCAAAGTCCTTGTTTCCAGGGACCTGGAAGGACAGTGAGTGAATTCTCCTTGTGCTAAATTGTGCTTAAAAAAAACATTTTTTCTAGGGACAGAAAACTGTAGGTAGGGAGAGTGTGTCAGTTTCTTTCACTGTCAAAGTCCTTGTTTCCAGGGACCTGGAAGGACAGTGAGTGAATTCTCCTTGTGCTAAATTGTGCTTAAAAAAAACATTTTTTCTAGGGACAGAAAACTGTAGGTAGGGAGAGTGTGTCAGTTTCTTTCACTGTCAAAGTCCTTGTTTCCAGGGACCTGGAAGGACAGTGAGTGAATTCTCCTTGTGCTAAATTGTGCTTAAAAAAAACATTTTTTCTAGGGACAGAAAACTGTAGGTAGGGAGAGTGTGTCAGTTTCTTTCACTGTCAAAGTCCTTGTTTCCAGGGACCTGGAAGGACAGTGAGTGAATTCTCCTTGTGCTAAATTGTGCTTAAAAAAAACATTTTTTCTAGGGACAGAAAACTGTAGGTAGGGAGAGTGTGTCAGTTTCTTTCACTGTCAAAGTCCTTGTTTCCAGGGACCTGGAAGGACAGTGAGTGAATTCTCCTTGTGCTAAATTGTGCTTAAAAAAAACATTTTTTCTAGGGACAGAAAACTGTAGGTAGGGAGAGTGTGTCAGTTTCTTTCACTGTCAAAGTCCTTGTTTCCAGGGACCTGGAAGGACAGTGAGGTAATTCTCCTTGTGCTAAATTGTGCTTAAAAAAAACATTTTTTCTAGGGACAGAAAACTGTAGGTAGGGAGAGTGTGTCAGTTTCTTTCACTGTCAAAGTCCTTGTTTCCAGGGACCTGGAAGGACAGTGAGTGAATTCTCCTTGTGCTAAATTGTGCTTAAAAAAAACATTTTTTCTAGGGACAGAAAACTGTAGGTAGGGAGAGTGTGTCAGTTTCTTTCACTGTCAAAGTCCTTGTTTCCAGGGACCTGGAAGGACAGTGAGTGAATTCTCCTTGTGCTAAATTGTGCTTAAAAAAAACATTTTTTCTAGGGACAGAAAACTGTAGGTAGGGAGAGTGTGTCAGTTTCTTTCACTGTCAAAGTCCTTGTTTCCAGGGACCTGGAAGGACAGTGAGTGAATTCTCCTTGTGCTAAATTGTGCTTAAAAAAAACATTTTTTCTAGGGACAGAAAACTGTAGGTAGGGAGAGTGTGTCAGTTTCTTTCACTGTCAAAGTCCTTGTTTCCAGGGACCTGGAAGGACAGTGAGTGAATTCTCCTTGTGCTAAATTGTGCTTAAAAAAAACATTTTTTCTAGGGACAGAAAACTGTAGGTAGGGAGAGTGTGTCAGTTTCTTTCACTGTCAAAGTCCTTGTTTCCAGGGACCTGGAAGGACAGTGAGTGAATTCTCCTTGTGCTAAATTGTGCTTAAAAAAAACATTTTTTCTAGGGACAGAAAACTGTAGGTAGGGAGAGTGTGTCAGTTTCTTTCACTGTCAAAGTCCTTGTTTCCAGGGACCTGGAAGGACAGTGAGTGAATTCTCCTTGTGCTAAATTGTGCTTAAAAAAAACATTTTTTCTAGGGACAGAAAACTGTAGGTAGGGAGAGTGTGTCAGTTTCTTTCACTGTCAAAGTCCTTGTTTCCAGGGACCTGGAAGGACAGTGAGGTAATTCTCCTTGTGCTAAATTGTGCTTAAAAAAAACATTTTTTCTAGGGACAGAAAACTGTAGGTAGGGAGAGTGTGTCAGTTTCTTTCACTGTCAAAGTCCTTGTTTCAAGGGACAGAGAAGGACACCTGAAGGTAGCCCTTATTGCTTTTTTCCCATCTCCCTGCAGGCCATCTATTAGAATGTCTGGAAGGCAAACAAGGAGAGGCAGACAGTCAGGAGGCAATAAAAGAGGGCAAGCAGGCTCTGTGTCTGGGGGCAACAGTGCTGGTCGTGGACGCGGTGCATTGTCATCAGCACATGGCCATGGGACACGCTTGTCCTTCTTTTCGGCAGCTGGACATGTTGAGCCACATCATGCCGAAGACTTGGTAGAGTGGATGACCAAGCCCTCCTCCTCCTCCTCATCCTCTCTCACCCAGGCTCAGGGTACTGGAAAAGCAGCTGCCAAAGCGTCCTCTTCCCTGGTATCAATGTCAGACTCATCATCAGTCACTCCTTCCCTAGACCCACCATGTCCTCCTCCTGAGGAGTCCCCCGAACTGTTTCAGCACAGTGTTGGGTACATGCTCCAGGAGGATGCCCAGCATTTCGAAGGGTCTGATGATGAAACCCAGCTAGAGGAAGGCAGTAGCGTGAGAGCAGACAGAGGGGATGCTCAAGAAGGACACCAATCTGGCAGTCATGTTCCAGCAGCTGCAGCATACTGCCAGATTGGCTCCAGTGATGAGGAGGGAGGTGATGATGAGGTCACTGACTCCACGTGGGTGCCTAATAGGAGAGAGGAGGAGGAGGAGGATGAGGAGGAGGCACATCTCCAACGAGGCAGGATGCCCTTTGGTGGCCAGCGTAAGGGCAGTACACCGACGGAATCACACCGCAGAGCTCCGCCTGTGCAGGGCGCTGCCTCTGCCCGTCATTCAAAAAGTTCTTTGGTGTGGGCCTTTTTTGAGGCTAGTGCATCAGATCGCACAGCTGCTGTTTGCAACATATGTCTCAAGCGTATATCGCGTGGCCAAAACATCAGCCGCTTGGGTACCACATGCCTGACCAGACATATGTTGACCTGCCATGCAGCTCGTTGGCAAGCCTACCTCAAAGACCCACACCAAAGAACAAAGCGGACCTCTCCTTGCACCGCATCAGCTGGGATCTCCAACCCCACTATAACTTCAGTCCTCTCTGAAACATGCACTGAGAGGAATGAAGGTGTAGAATTAGGTGTGTCACAGCCAAGTACTTGCGGCCACTCTGCTAGCAGTACACCGACGTCCGATTCTAGCAGGCAAATTTCCCTGCCCCAGCTGCTGGACCGTCGAAAGAAGTTCACTCCCAGCCATCCACATGCCCAGCGGTTGAATGCTAGCTTGGCTAAATTGCTAGCGCTTCAACTGCTGCCTTTTCAGTTGGTAGACTCGGCCCCCTTCCGTGAGTTTGTGCAATGTGCGGTTCCTCAGTGGCAGGTTCCCAAACGCCACTTTTTCTCACGGAAGGCTATTCCGGCTCTCTACCGGCATGTGGAAGGCAATGTCTTGGCCTCGCTGGACAGGGCGGTCAGCGGTAAGGTGCATATTACCGCTGACTCATGGTCCAGCAGGCATGGACAGGGACGTTACCTTTCTTTCACGGCCCATTGGGTCACTCTTTTGGCAGCTGGGAAGGATGCAGGACAAGGTGCAGTAGTGTTGGAGGTTGTCCCACCGCCACGCCTCCAAAATGCTACTACTGGTTGTGACACACCTCTCTCCTCCACCCCCTCCTCTTCTTCTTCCTCCATGGCCTCTTCCTGTGGTTTGTCCTATGAACCAGCGGTGCTCCGTAGCCGTTCACGGGGCTACGCAAGTACGCAGGCAAAAAGATGCCATGCCGTGCTTGCGCTGGTGTGTTTGGGGGACAGAAGCCACACTGGGGCAGAGGTCCTGTCTGCTCTGCAGGGCCAGGCCGAGAGGTGGTTGACGCCACGCCAGCTTAAGCCAGGAATGGTGGTTTGCGACAATGGCACCAACCTCCTCTCCGCCCTCCGACAGGGACAACTGACCCATGTGCCCTGTGTGGCTCACGTCCTTAACCTGGTGGTGCAGCGGTTCTTGGGCAGGTACCCGGGCTTACAGGATGTCCTGAGGCAGGCCAGGAAAGTCTGTGTGCATTTCCGCAGATCTTATAATGCCAGTGCTCGCCTGGCTGAGCTGCAAAAGGAGTTGAACCTGCCCAAGAACCGCCTTATATGTGACATGCCCACCAGGTGGAACTCAACGTTGGCCATGCTGCAGCGGCTGCACACGCAGCAGAGGGCCATCAATGAGTACCTGTGCGACTACGGCACCAGGACAGGGTCAGGGGAGCTTGGTTTTTTTTCTCCACGCCAGTGGGGCATGATCAGGGATGCATGCACTGTCCTGGCACCATTTGAGGAGGCCACGAGGATGGTGAGCAGTGACAGTGCATGCATCAGTGACACTGTACCTCTTGTCCACCTGTTGGAGCACACGCTGCGTGGAATAATGGACAGGGCACTTGAGGCAGAACAGAGGCAGGAAGAGGAGGACTTCCTTGCCTCTCAAGGCCCCCTTTACCCAGACAGTGTTCCTTCTGTCCCACCCATCGCACAGGAAGAGGAGGAGGAGGAGGAGGAGGATTGTGTCAGCATGGAGGTGGAGGCTGGCACTCAGCATCATCAGCAGCAGTCTTTTAGGGATGATTTACAGTCCCAAGAAACCAGTGGACTTGTACGTGGCTGGGAGGAGGTGGCTGCGGATCATGTCGTCCTTAGTGACCCAGAGGACTCCGGAGCGAATGCCTCAGCAAACCTACGCTGCATGGCCTCCCTGATCCTGCAAAGTCTGCGGAAGGATCCTCGTATTCTTCGGATCAAGGAGAGGGACCATTACTGGCTGGCCACTCTCCTTGATCCACGGTACAAGGGTAAGGTTGCGGACCTTATGTTACCGTCGCAGAGGGAGCAGAGGATGAGACAACTCCGGGAGGCCTTGCAGAAAGGTCTGTGCAACGCGTTCCCAGAGACTGGGAGGTTACAAACTCCTGGTCCTGGACAACGAGTTGCTGAGGCTTCGGCCAGTCAAAGAAGGAGCGGTGGGGAAGGTGGCCGTCTGACCGATGCGTTCAGACAATTCTTTAGTCCGCAGCCCCAAAGTATGATCGGTTCCAGCAACCATCGCCAGCGTCTGATAAACATGGTGCAGGAATATCTAGGGGCAAGGTCAGACTTGGACACCTTCCCCACCGAAAATCCTCTGGCTTACTGGGTCTTGAGGATGGATCACTGGCCAGAGCTTGCACAGTATGCAATTGAGCTACTGGCCTGTCCTGCATCCAGCGTTCTTTCGGAACGCACATTCAGTGCTGCTGGAGGATTTGTCACGGATCACAGGGTGCGCCTGTCCACCGACTCGGTTGATCGACTGACTTTCATCAAGATGAACCAGTCTTGGATCACCACCAGCTACCACACACCTGATGCTGATTGTGACAGCAGGAAGGTAAAGTCACCTGGTTGCATCCAGGGGGGTAGATATATTTCTCCCAGATTCAGGCTTTATGCCGACTTATACAACTAGGGAGTTGATGAAGCCCAGCTGAGGCTAGTGGGCTCATGAATGACTCATACCTCTAGGGAGAGTGCTGGGCGTCGTGAGGCAGGGAGTTGATGAGACCAGCTGAAGCCTGTCAGTTCGTTTAAGGCCTCTATAAAAACTCCCAGCTTCATTAGATGTTAGCTCATGCCTGGAACCAGACCTGTGTGGACTGTCTAGGGAGAGTGAACCCCTGTGCGGTGAGGCAAAGCCTGTGTGGCTATTTGTTTGGACTTTTACTAAACCAGGGACTTAGGGACTAGGACAGCACCAGGCTGATCCCAGTTGTTAGTTTAGGAAACCTGCATGTTTAGTCAGAGGTCAAACTGACCAGGATTTATTTTGTTTGTTTCTTTTTGGCTTTGCTGTGTTTTTGTCACTGTACATAGAGAAATAAACCGCACCTTTTGATTTTGAAAACCACAACCTCCGTCTGCTGGCCCTGTTTTTGTGTGGGGAGCCCAACCAGGGGGTCACACACACCCGCTACCGAGTTAACCCCCCCTCACAGTTGGTGGAGAACCAGTGGCAGTTTTTTTTAAGCCAGCATGGAGGAGATACTGAAACAGCTGGCTCTAGCAAATGCCAATCAACAGCAGACAAATGCAGGTTTGCAAAGGAGCCTTGCAGCCCAGCAGCAAGCTCATCAACAAGCCCAGCAGCAATCTGAGGCCCGCTTCATAGACCTGTTACAGAAGCAAGAGCAGAGACTACAACAAATGGAAGCAGTAATGCAGCAACGTCCGCAGACCAGTGAGGAAAGCCGTCCCACTAATACCGCGTCCTTTGGGGTGAGTCGTTTATTGACAAAAATGACTGGAGAGGATGATCCAGAGGTATTTTTGACCACATTTGAAAGGACTGCTGAAAGAGAAAAGTGGCCTGAGGAGCAGTGGGCTGGACTGGTGGCTCCTCTGTTAACTGGTGAATCGCAGAAGGCTTACTATGACCTAGAGCCTGACCAAGCAAAAGACTATGTGATGCTAAAAGCTGAAATATTGGCAAGGCTGGGTGTCACCCTGGCTGTCCGGGCTCAGCGTGTGCATAACTGGACTTTCCAGCTTGGAAAACCCCCCAGGTCTCAAATGTATGATCTCATTCACCTGAGCAGGAAGTGGCTACAGCCAGAGACTTTGTCCGCACCGGAGATTGTGGAACGTGTTGTGATGGATCGTTTCTTGAGAGCTCTTCCTACCGCCATTCAAAAGTGGGTAAGCCATGGAGACCCAGAAACGGCCGGTAAACTTGTGGATCGTGTAGAGAGATACTTGGCTACAGAGAACCTGACGGCCTCTTCCAGAGACTCTCGGACTTTCCACCCTAAGACCAGACCATCCCCAGGGGCGGATAAGAGGATTCCAAGGGGTGAGGGTGGAGAGAGTGAGAGGGTGGGAGCTCTACCCCAAGTTTGGCGAGAACAGCCTGGGAAATCAGCGGCTCAAGAGGCCGCAAGAAGGATCGTTTGCTACCGCTGCCGGCAAGCGGGACATATTGCAGCAAATTGCCCGGTTGTGGAGGAACCCATGCAATGTGACTTTCTGATGGACAGACGTCAGTCGCTGTGTGCGACAGTCGCATGCACTGCCATTCGGGGAACTGAGAAACATTTATGCAAAATGTGTATTAATGGTAGAAATGTTGTGGTATTACTGGATTCAGGTAGCCTTGTGACCCTGATAAAGGCTGAATTAGTTAAAACAGAGGTCTCTGGGAATAGCAAGGTAGCTGTTATTTGTGTGCATGGGGACACCCGAGAGTATCCAGTGACTACAGTGTGTTTCGAGACCCCCAAAGGTACCCTCTCTCATCCAGTGGGGTTAGTATCTCAATTACCGCATGATGCCATTGTGGGAAGGGATTTTCCGAAGTTCTGGGAACTGTGGGATGATCCTGAGCGCCCCACTGGTGCCCCTATGTACCAGGAATGTGATAGCCAGAACTCCTCTGAGAGTGGTGAGGACTCTCCAGAATTTCCCTTGTCAGTATTGGCAGGGGAGACTCAAGAAACTGGAGAGGAGCCCACCTCCTCAGACGAAAACCTACCGTCTGTGGAGTTTTCTGATCTGGAGGTTCACAGGGAAAATTTTGCCACAGAACAGTTAAAAGACCCCGCCCTAATAAAGGCACGGGAAAACGTAGTGGAAATAGATGGCGAGTTAGTGAACCCAGATAATACCTGCACTTACCCATACTTCAGCGTAGAGAAGGACCTACTGTATCGGGTGGCAAAAAGGGCAGAAGAAACCGTTGAGCAGCTTGTGGTGCCCAAACCTTACAGGAAGTTGGTGTTGGAGTTGGCCCATGGGCACATTCTTGGAGGTCATCTGGGGACAGAGAAAACCCGAGAGAGGGTATTACAGAGATTCTATTGGCCTGGGGTGATGAAGGACATAGAAAATTATTGTTCCTCCTGCCCTGTGTGTCAGAGGTCGGCCCCGATGCCACATTTCCGTAGCCCGCTGGTCCCTCTACCCATCATTGAGGTCCCGTTTGAGAGAATCGCAATGGATTTGGTAGGTCCTATAATCAAGTCCGCTAGGGGGCACCAGTACATATTGGTTATAATGGACTATGCCACCCGTTATCCAGAAGCGATCCCTCTCAGAAATACCTCGGCCAAAACCATAGCCAAAGAGCTATCTCTTGTTTTTAGCCGGGTGGGTATTTGTAAAGAACTGCTTACGGACCAAGGTACACCCTTTATGTCCCGGGTTATGAAAGAGCTGTGTAAATTGTTCAAAGTGACGCAATTGCGTACATCTGTGTATCACCCCCAAACCGATGGGCTGGTTGAAAGATTCAACAAAACCCTAAAACAAATGTTGAAGAAAGTGGTGGATAGAGATGGAAAGGATTGGGACTGTCTACTTCCTTATTTGATGTTTGCTATTAGGGAGGTGCCCCAATCCTCTACGGGATTCTCCCCCTTTGAGTTACTGTATGGGAGACACCCAAGAGGGCTGTTGGATATTGCCAAGGAAACTTGGGAAAGTGAGAGTTCTCCCCACAGGAGTGTGATTGAGCATGTCGCCCTGATGCAAGATCGAATTGCACAGGTAATGCCCATCGTGAAGGAACATTTGGCCCAAGCGCAGTTGGCACAGCAGAGAGTGTACAACCGTGGAGCAAAGACCCGTACCTTTTCCCCGGGGGATAGGATATTGGTACTTGTCCCTACGGTTGAAAGTAAATTCCTTGCCAAATGGCAAGGCCCCTACGAGATAATGGAAAAAGTGAGCGAAGTGAATTACAAGGTCAGACAACCAGGAAGGCGAAAGCCCGAACAGATATATCACGTTAATCTGTTGAAAGCCTGGAGGGATAGAGAGTCCCTAGTCGCAGAAACTTGGTCACCAGCTCAAACTGGTTGCGTGATTCCGGAGGTTGGAATAGCAGCCACCTTGTCACAACCCCAACAACAGGAGGTTAAGGAGTTTGTGCTTCGCAACAAGGAGGTGTTCTCTGAGCTGCCGGGACAAACATCTGGGGTAGAGCATGATATTATTACCCCGCCCGGTGAAAGGGTGAAGTTAAAACCCTATCGGATCCCAGAGGCCCGACGGGAGGCAATACGGGAGGAAGTACAGAAAATGCTGAACTTAGGGGTGATAGAGGAGTCCCAAAGTGATTGGTCTAGTCCCATTGTGTTGGTGCCTAAACCGGATGGGAGCTGGCGATTTTGTAACGATTTTCGTCAGTTGAACAAAGTTACAAAATTTGACACCTACCCCATGCCACGTATAGATGAGTTGATCGACCGGCTGGGAACAGCCCGATACATGACGACTCTTGACCTCACAAAAGGGTATTGGCAAATTCCCCTGGCCAAGTCGGCCAAAGAGAAAACCGCATTTGTAACCCCAGACGGGGCGTTCCAATATAAGAGAATGCCGTTCGGGTTACAGAATGCGCCGGCCACATTCCAGCGGAAAATGGACCAGATGCTGAGGCCCCATCGGAAGTATGCTGCGGCTTACCTGGATGACGTAATTGTCCATAGCACAGATTGGGCCTCACATCTGCCAAAAGTGCAAGCAGTCCTGGACTCTGTTCGGGAAGCGGGGTTTACGGCTAACCCCAAGAAGTGTACCATTGGGCAGGAGGAGGCCAAATATCTTGGGTACACCATTGGCAGGGGAGTAATAAAACCCCAACTCAACAAAGTCGAGGCCATCCAGAGTTGGCCACGTCCCAACAGCAAGAAGCAGGTACGAGCCTTTCTGGGAATCGCGGGTTATTATCGGCGCTTCATTCCCCACTTTGCTTCTAAGGCTGTGCCCCTAACCAACCTGACGAAAGGGAAAGGGTCGGTCATGATTAAATGGACCCCCGAGGCTGAGGCAGCATTCCAATTCTTGAAACAAGCCTTATGTAGCCAGCCAGTGTTGTACTCACCCGACTTCTCTAAAGACTTTGTCGTACAAAGTGATGCGTCAGATGTGGGGTTAGGAGCAGTATTGTCCCAGGTCTGGAACGGGGAAGAGCACCCAGTCATTTACCTCAGCAGGAAGTTGAAGTCCCATGAGGTAAATTACGCCACGGTTGAAAAGGAGTGTTTAGCGGTGAAGTGGGCTCTAGATTCCCTTCGGTACTACCTGCTAGGTAGGCACTTTGACATGGTTACGGATCACGCTCCGTTAAAGTGGATGGCTCAAAACAAGGAAACAAATAGAAGAGTGAATAGGTGGTTCCTGGCCCTCCAGGAATTCAACTTCACAGTAAAGCATCGCCCTGGCGTTCAAATGGGGAATGTGGATGCTTTGTCTCGAGTACATGAATGCCTGATTGCTGGTGTTCCAACCCCGAGGTTAAAACAAGAGGGGGGGGTATGTGACAGCAGGAAGGTAAAGTCACCTGGTTGCATCCAGGGGGGTAGATATATTTCTCCCAGATTCAGGCTTTATGCCGACTTATACAACTAGGGAGTTGATGAAGCCCAGCTGAGGCTAGTGGGCTCATGAATGACTCATACCTCTAGGGAGAGTGCTGGGCGTCGTGAGGCAGGGAGTTGATGAGACCAGCTGAAGCCTGTCAGTTCGTTTAAGGCCTCTATAAAAACTCCCAGCTTCATTAGATGTTAGCTCATGCCTGGAACCAGACCTGTGTGGACTGTCTAGGGAGAGTGAACCCCTGTGCGGTGAGGCAAAGCCTGTGTGGCTATTTGTTTGGACTTTTACTAAACCAGGGACTTAGGGACTAGGACAGCACCAGGCTGATCCCAGTTGTTAGTTTAGGAAACCTGCATGTTTAGTCAGAGGTCAAACTGACCAGGATTTATTTTGTTTGTTTCTTTTTGGCTTTGCTGTGTTTTTGTCACTGTACATAGAGAAATAAACCGCACCTTTTGATTTTGAAAACCACAACCTCCGTCTGCTGGCCCTGTTTTTGTGTGGGGAGCCCAACCAGGGGGTCACACACACCCGCTACCGAGTTAACCCCCCCTCACATGATATAACAGACTAATTGATTTTAACATGTCACATCCCTTCAAGACTGATGCTGATGCTGAGTGCCTGTGCTGTTATGTTGACTGGCTATCCTCCTCCTCCGAGTCCTCAATGATACGATTGATGATGATAGCTTGGAAGATCATTTTTGTTTATGGGTGCCGCCACCAGTGGCTAAGGCCCAATTTTTCAGCCCCTGTTTTACAGGGGCGTGTAATTACAATTTTTTTAGCAATAATTTGCCATAGGGCTCATTGCTGTGCTCCAAGTACAGTATCTGTGAGGGGTTGGAGTGTTGTGGCACCAGTGCCTAAGGCCCAATTTTTCAGCCCCTGTTTAACAGGGGCGTGTCATTACAATTTTTGAAGCAATACTTTGCAACAGGGCTCATTGCTGTGCTCCAAGTACAGTATCTGTGAGGGGTTGTAGTGTTGTGCCACCAGTGCCTAAGGCCCAATTTTTCAGCCCCTGTTCAACAGGGGCATGCAATTACAATTCTTGATCTAATAATTCACAGCAGGGTCCATTGCTGCACCCACCAAGAGTAACTCTGAGGGCTTACAGTCTTGTGGCAACGCCACCACCACCACCACCACGAAAGGCCCAATTTTTCAGCCCCTGTTCAAAAGGGGCATGTAATTACAATTCTTGATCTAATAATTCACAGCAGGGCCCATTGCTGCACCCACCAAGAGTAACTGTCAGGGCTTACAGTGTTGTGGCACCAGCACCACCATCAAAGCCCCAATTTTTACTACCACTGTTCAACAATTATATGTAATTAAAATTCCTGATATAATAGTTGACAGCAGGGCGTTCCAGCACCAACCAAGAGTAACTGAGTGCTTACAGTGTTGTGCCAACACCAACAACTAAGGGGCCTATTTCTGCAGAGTATATACGGCAGGTCCCTACTTTCAAACATCCAACTTACAAACGACTCCTACTTGCAAACGAAAGAAGACAACAGGAAGTGAGAGGAAATCTACCCCTAGAAAGGAAAATTCTCTCCTGTAAGAATAAATATGGGAGAAAGGGGTCTCATCTGTACTGATGCTTTATCAGCAATCCTTGTTTCAAGAAAAACACCACATTTCAAAAACAGTTGTCATTGGGACGGAAAGTGAGGTGAAATGTTCTGAACAGGGGCACAGACAGCAAAACAAATGTTACAGGGGTGATAACCCTTACCTATGTTTCCCAAAAAGTTTAAAAATAGATTTTTGGGCTGGAGCTACACTTCAACAATGTACCTGTTCAAAATTACAAACAGATTCTACATAAGAACAAACCTACAGTCCCTGTCTTGTATGCACCGCCTGTATACGGCTGTTCAGAGTATATAGGGCCTTTTTTATTTTATGTGCGGGGTTCCCCTTAATATCCATACAAGACCCAAAGGGGCTGGTAATGGGCTGGGGTGGGGGGGGGGGGGGTCATGGGGTAGCTATGCCATTTTTCTTAAAGAATTTCATCCATATTACCGGGACCAGACATTACATTAAAGCCGCAAGCAGTTTTAAATGGCTTTTTTTTCCTTTAGAAGTGTCATTTTGTGCAGGGACAGTTCTAAACACGGGAAACACGTGGCACTTCACAGGCATACTTTAGACACCCCCCAGGTACGATATTTAAAGGAATATTTGACTTTTTTTTTTTCACTTTATGCATCATTAAAATGACTGCTCCCGAAAAACGACCGTTTTTAAAACTTCTTTTTGCATTGATACATGTCCCCTGGTGCACAACCCGGGTTCCCAAACCCTATTTATGACAATAACATGCATAATAGTTGTTATAATTAGCACTTTAGAATTCGAACGTTCGCATCCATTGTATTTAATAGGGTTCTAATGTTCGTTCGAACTTTCGGTCCGTTCGCGGGTTCTGGTGCGAACCGAACCCGGGGGTGTTCGGCTCATCACTACTCTCTAACAGAAGCCCTCTTTGTGTGCATCAGAGAGACTCTCCTCCAGGTCTCATTAGTGTATGCTCTTCCTGTATTTTCTTTATTGTTAAAGGATCATGGGAGGATCCTAGGGTAACGACGACTTCTTAGGGGAGCATCTCTGTGTTTGAGTCGTTGCCATAGAAACATGTGTAAGGGGAGGGGTTTGTAAGATGACCACGCCCACGTGGGGCCGCCAGAAATATTTCTGCACCCAGGCGTCTGTGACCCTAGGATCGGCCCTGTGTGTGTGTGGGGTGGCTGGCAGCAGTGATTTTCGGGGGGGGGGGGGGTGACGTCACTGGATGTGTGTCTGTGTCGGGCAGGACTGTCTTTATCATGCTGTACCTTGAGGCGCAGACAGGTTCCCCGAAGATCTTTCGGCACCAGTTCTGGCAGTGGCAGGTTCCTCTCCTTTACAGACAGCCCGGCGTCAGTCCTGGAGAGTGAATAAGGGAGCTGCTCGGCCGCCGCGCTCTGCACATTGCAGGAGATCCGCAAAGCGCGGCAGAAGGGGAGGAGCCGGAGGAGGGGAGTACATGGAGGAGCTGCAATACACTGACCCTGGGACCTCGGGAAGTGATTAAGAGGTCAGTCCGCCCCCTGGCTGGGAAAAACGATTTGTGATTTTGCAGGCATAAACACGGCCCTGGGGACACCGACCGGGAGACATTCGTAACCCACTCTCACACACACATTAGGCAAATTAGGTGGACAGGAGGCCCTTGTGATAGCGCGAGGCCTTAGGCAATCACCTAATTTGCCTAATTAGAGAGCCGCCTCTGCCCCCCAGGCATGATATTTAAAGAAATATTTATTGTTTCACTTTAAGCATTATTAAAATCACTGCTCCCGAAAAAAATTCTGTTTTTAAAACTTTATTTTGTATTAATACATATCCCCTGGGGCAGGACCCGGGTCCCCAAACACTTTTTATGGCAATAACTTGCCTTTAAAATTATCACTTTTGATTTTTCACATTCGTGTGCCATAGACTTTAACGGTGTTCGAATAATTTTTTTGCCTGTTCGCATGTTCTGCTGCAAACTGAACGGCTCATCCCTATTTCTCACTCTATAAAAACACAAAATAAATTTTTTGGCTGCGGTAGTTAGGCTAAAGTATTATTATAATTCAGAATTTAGATAGCGCCAACACTTTGCGCAGTGTTTTAGAATCTAAAAGGGGGACAGTACAAATACAACACAGTTTAATGCTGAAGGATAAGGAGAGTCCTGCCCGTGGAGCTTACAATCTAAAGAACTGTAGCCCCCCCCCCCCCAAAAAAAATGGTTTTGTCCCCCTGTATTCATTTTTTTTTTTGTATTGTGTTTGTTGCTCATTTCCTTGCATAGTGAAATTCACATTCATATATTGTATACGGGGTTTCACACTATAATATCTGTTTTCAGAAGAACCTTGGCTTAAAACATTGTGCATGGCAAATTGCCACTTCACTTGAAAATTGCATTACATGACAATATTAGTGGCATAGTCATTACTCTTGCTGTATGAAGAATGGAATAGAATAGTTACAGTACAAAGAGCTTTCAAAAATTATGTGTTCCAAAATATTTTAGATCTTGTGCAAATGACTGTACAGCACATTCAAACATTCTCCTCTTAACCCTTATGTGTTTCAAGACCATTTTTAAAAATGTGTTGGCAGTACCAATAAAGGCCTGTGACCTGAGGCCAGTGATGACGTCACCTAGTGTGGCTTGCTGATGTCCTCTTCCTGAGCCCAAAAATATTTACTGTATATACTCGAGTATAAGCTGACCCGAATATAAGCCGAGGCACCTAATTTTACCACAAAAAACTGGGAAAACGTATTGACTCGAGTATAAGCCTAGGGTGTCCATCTGCATGCCTCACTGTGCCTCACTGTGTCCATGTGCCTGCCTCACTGTGTCCATGCCTCACTGTGCCTTACTGTGCCCATGCCTCACTGTTTCCATGCCTCACTGTACCCAATCTCCCTACCTGATCTCTGGCGCTTTGTGAATAGACTGACGTTTAACATGGGAGTCTATGGAAGGGGTGCCCAGCTTTGAAAAATCGGTGCTCCCCAGCCATAGGTCCTCTGAACAACAAACTTTGCACACTTGTAGATAAATAGTGGGGTTACACGTGTCCTAGGTTTGGGGTCCAGGGGACCAAGGGCCGGCCGGTACTGGGTCCCCAAAATCACTGGAGAAATTACAGTTTAACATGGGAGTCTATGGAGTGGGAGCCCGGCTTTGAAAAATCGGTGCTCCCCGGGCCGTAGGTCCCCCAGACAAAAACTTTGCACACTTGTAGAGAAAGAGTGGGGATACATGTGTGCTAGTGATAAAAAATGTAGCACTAAGTGTTCAGAGGGACTGTAGATATCCAAACTTTGTCACGCAAAGTGAAATAAGCAGACAATAATGATAAAACTAGAGTCCACATAAACGTGATAACAGGTGAAAATTGTCCATTCAAGAAACAATAACAATAAATAGTGGAATTGGACGTGGAACCACATAGACCCTCGTATAGCCCTTCTTGCAAAGAAATAAGGGATTTAGAATACTCTTACCAGAGCTGGTGGATCTACGTGTCAGCGACAGCAGATCATTAGAGCGTAGGAAATCCAAGTGGCAGATCTCTGCGGCTTGTCTGAAGGCTCTCACTGTAGGATGAAATCGTGGACCCAGAATGCACCTGTAGGCAATCTTAATTCGAGGTGTCCTGGATCAGGAAGAAACTCCGGGTGGACTGGATATCCATACGGTCCTCCAAAGGATAAAGAAAAACTGGCAGATCTATCAGTACCTTATCTGGACTGTAGAAGGCACACAGGAGCGGGGCTTATTCACACAAGACGTACAGAGCGTCCACGCTGTAAGTCTTGTGTGAATAAGCCTCGCTCCTGTGTGCCTTCTACAGTCCAGATAAGGTACTGATAGATCTGCCAGTTTTTCTTTATCCTTTGGAGGACCGTATGGATATCCAGTCCACCCGGAGTTTCTTCCTGATCCAGGACACCTCGAATTAAGATTGCCTACAGGTGCATTCTGGGTCCACGATTTCATCCTACAGTGAGAGCCTTCAGACAAGCCGCAGAGATCTGCCACTTGGATTTCCTACGCTCTAATGATCTGCTGTCGCTGACACGTAGATCCACCAGCTCTAGGTAAGAGTATTCTACCTCCCTTATTTCTTTGCAAGAAGGGCTACACGAGGGTCTATGTGGTTCCACGTCCAATTCCACTATTTATTGTTATTGTTTCTTGAATGGACAATTTTCACCAGTTATCACGTTTATGTGGACTCTAGTTTTATCATTATTGTCTGCTTATTTCACTTTGTGGAACGTAGTTTGGATATCTACAGTCCCTCTGAACACTTAGCGCTACATTTTTTATCACTAGCCCATTGTTTTGCAGCTGCTTTTTTGTTAATTTTTTAAGACTAGCGCACATTTTCTGTTTTTCATGGGATACATGTGTGCCAAGTTTGGCCGGGATTAGGCGCACAAAGGTGAAAATGGACACAGACTTAAGTATAAGCCGAGGGGGGCATTTTCAGCGCAAAAAAATGTGCTGAAAACTCGGCCTATACTCGAGTATATATGGTAAGTTGTTATCTTAACTCTGCCTACTATTCTTGTACTACTTTCTGATTTGGAATGAGTAAATCTGCCTGGGTTTGTCAAACCATGCTTGAAACCGACAAACCCAAAATTATCAATGAACCCCACTGAAGTTTATGAGGAGTCAAATTTGATACTAACTATTGGCCATTTTCAAGACTGAAGCCTCGTACACACGACCGAGTTTCTCGGCAAGAACCAGCAAGAAACTTGCTGGCAGAGATTTCTTGCCGAGAAATTCGTTCATGTGTATGGTTTCTCGTCAAGAAAACCGACTAGAATTTCGACGAGAAAATAGAGAACCTGCTCTCTATTTTCTCGTCGAGATTCTCGTCAGCCTGTTTCTCGACGAGAAAATTGTGTGTGTGTACACTTACCTGTCCTCCGGGAAGCCCGCGCATGCTCGAAATGACTTCAACGCATGCGCGGTAGCTTCCTAGGCATAGGATAGGGTGTACAAGGATGGCGGCGACGGCATCGAATGTGACGAGCGCATGCTCGTCGTATTCAATTACGTCACCGCGTTCGCTCCATTCAAAAAACCGCGGGTTCTTTGAAATGAGCGTGTGTACACTCGGCCGGGACAAGTTTCTTGTCCAAGGATCTGGTAGAAAAAAACAACGTGTTTTTTACGACGAGATTCTCGGCCGTGTGTACGAGGCTTTATAGGCAAGCTATTGTTAAAAAGGCCAAACATTTTTTAAATATTCTACAGCAGATACAGCAGCCGCAACAGATTTAAAGGATAAGTTCACCTTTTAACAAAAATAAATAAATGCACATTTTTTTTGCATGTAAAACAATGTGCATTTACTATTTTATGTTTTAGGAGCCTGGAAAGCATTGCACCAGTGATCAGCAGATCGCTGGTGCCATGCAGGTCTCCTGCAGACTGTCATTGTAAGCTGTCTGCCCATACATTGTACGGACAGGCAGTTTTACATTGACAGGAAGATTTAATGAACTACCAGAGCTCAACAGCACCATGATAGTTCATTGAGAACTACAAGCCGACAGCCGCAAAGGCTGTCAGTAGTTGTAGTCCATTTATTCACAGAACACTGAGAATAAATGACACGGCCGGGCGGGCAGAGAGTTTTCTTTAGATTGTGCCATTGAACGGTGGGGAAAAGCCAAAACGGGGGATCGGGAGCCGTTACATTTGTAGCATGTTACATGTTACACTCTGAATATGGATGTAACATGTTACAAAAGGTGAACTTATCCTTTAAAAACTATAGGAATGCCTTCAACTTCATACAAATTGGCCAGTGAACAGTTTAATAGTATAGTTTGTGAGCTTCTTTTCTCACCACCACACTGCTTGGGGTGATTAGAGCGCATCAGGCAGTTGTTTCTCACAGTCTTTTTTTTTTTGCATCATTTGAAAGAAAAAATAATGCTCCTTAACCGCCATGCAATGGGGTTGATTTACTAAAACTGGAGAGTGCAAAATCTGATGCAATCAGCTTACATCTTTTTGTAAGCTGAAGTTAGAAGCTGATTGGCTGCCATGCACAGCTGTTACACTCTCCAGTTTTAGTAAATTAACCCAAATATATCACTCACATCCACCACACTCCTGCTATCCCCAACGTTATAATTAAAGTTATGGCGGGGATTGAATTTTGAGCAAAAGATAAATTAAATACTAAAATACAGGTATAATTTTTTTTTTAAATATGTGAATAATAAAATAAATTACTTTTGAATTTATTTTATCCTCAAAAATGAAGATTTGATGGAGGCCCTTCCTTTTACATATGTAAATTCCTATATCTATCTGCTGGTACTCGTCCTTCCCCCTTGTGGAAGGGTGAGAAGATTTGTGTAGTGCTACCCACAGCCGCTTGGTAGATTGGGTTCTCTGTTCTTCTGCTTCGATTCTGAAAACAACCTCAGCGCCACTGATACACCAGGTTAAGCAAATAGATACTGCTCTGCTATTGAGAAGGAACACAAATATAGATACCCTGTTCACAACTAAGGTTCAGTATCAAAAAGAAAACATCCGCATGGTTAGTGGTAAATTACCCCAATATATAGTCATGGGTTGCATTAAATAGCAGTATAAATGAGTAAGTAAAGGATTAGGTAATCACAGTTCACTAGTAGACAATATGTTCACTATGCTATTGCAGCACAGAATGGAGTTCTATGCAGCTAATTTAGAGAAAAACTGGTAGTTCACAAAATCAGCAAAAAGCAATGGCATTAGATTGCTAGGTCTACAAAAGATCTGGGGCTAGAGCCCATAGTAAAGAAAGTCATATGCTTGGACGGGCATACACGTGTATATAATATACGTGTGTGTGTGTATGTATATATATATATATATATATATATATATAATTACATTATATATTATCATTACATCTGCATCACCAGAGAGCTTGTCACATTACCTGCCACAAGATGCAGTTTGTCACTTGCCACGTCACCTGGCACCAGATGCGGATTGTTACATACAGAGAGGCTAGGGTATATAGAAGAGAGGCTGGGTATACAGCGAGGCTAGTGTATACAGATAGGCTGGGTATACAGCTAGACTAGTGTATACAGAGAGGCTGGTGTATACAGAAAGGCTACTATATACATAGAGGCTGGGTATATAGAAGACAGGCTAGGGTAATACAAAGTTTCCCCCCCCCCCTCCATGGTCTGCACTCAACTGCCGCCTCCCCAGCTCAGGAGCTCGTGTGAGAATGTTCCACCCAACTCTAATATATGGGCGGAGCAAGGAAGGAGACTCACTCTCACACTGATCTCCTGGCTCTGGCTGTCAGTGAACCACCGAGTGCAGACTCAGTGAGAGTGCCACGGCTGTGTGACAGCACTATGTCAGACAGCCCGTGACACTCTCACGGTAGGGCCGGCCCTGGACTCTGGACTATGGGCCCAGTTTCGGGGCTCTAGCCTCAATAGCCAACCCCTAACGACGCCCCTGCTGTGATAACTCCTTTGTAAACAGTAGGCTATATTCAGTTTAGAGTGCACTTTAAATGAATAGCAGCAATGAAATTTAAAACTCCCTAAAGTGATACCTCTCACTGTGGAAAATAGGCAAAGTTCTTGTGAAACAACTATCTGAGTAAGCAGCCTTTAGCCCTAGATCTTTGACTGGCGACGGGGCCCAGTCTTTTTGGTGGTGCACATGAGTACAGTCCCAGTAAAGTCTGCATGCAGTAAATAATTCTGCTAGTTAGATGGACAGTCCCTATCTGCTCAGTCTCTGCTAGCAGCAACAGGCTAACAGCAGCACTGTACAGCAATACGGCAAAAGGGCCCTCACTGTTGTACAGATGTCAGCTCACTTCTGGATCGATCTGGAGCAACTCCATTCCGCAGCACACAAACGCAAGCTTGTTGAAGATTGATGTGCGCTCAGGAGCAGTGATGTGCACACCTCAGTCTCCTTGCAGCAAGGAGAAGGTTCCTTGGAAAATACAACTCTCTTTTCCTTTATACCTGGCTGCATTGGGAATTTTAGTCCAGTGGTCTATAGAATGCCATAGTAAAGTTTCTTTCCTGAACTTCATCTCCTATGATTCAATGCTGCCAAATGTAAACCAGTCTCTTAAGCTCTGTTTGTTAACACCCCCTGGTGGGTGGAGGTGAGGTAGTGTTAACACATTCAGCTGAAGTGCATTGGGAGCACAGAGAACACAGCAGCACAGTGGGGTTGATTTACTAAAGGCAAATAAGATGTGCACTTTGCAAAGTTGCAGCTGCTCCAGGGCTTAGTAAAAATGTAGAAGCTCTGCTGACTTTCATCATCCAATCACATGCAAGAAAAAATGCTGTTTTTTACATTTTCCTTGCTCGTGATTGGGTACTCTTTGCAAAGTGAAGATATACCTCATTTACTAAGCTCTGGAGCAACTGCACTTACAGAGTGTAACTGCACTTTGCAATGTGCACAGTCTATTTGCCTTTAGTAAATCAACCCCAATGTCCAAATCACTCTTTGTCTCTAGTGAAGCACCTGGCTACAATTGCATAGAAACATATTTGGGGTTTAATCCTAGGATTTTCTTTTTTGAAAAGTAGTACCTTTTTTCATTGCCCATGTTTTTTTGTTTTTTTTTTGGTTAGCAATGAACTCCAACCTTCCTCTTCACTGCCAGCACCCCATCCCGCCTCCTCTTATGGCAGAATTAGCAGGGGAGGAGGAAAAGGGTGCATTAGCAGTTCTCCAAAGAATTGCAATTTGTGGACTTCACAATGTTTTTGCTGAATACCCCACAAACCAAACCCAGATACATTCGCTCATCCCTTAGTCACAAGACCAGACCACAAGGAAACCTCACTTTTTTCTTTCTTTATGTTATGAACTTCTCTGTAGCTGATCTTGTACTATCCTGCCTTATGTAATCTTAATGCTGATTGCTGCTATGTGTTACTACCTTATCAATTAGCAATTTGCACAACTTACTAGTGTAGCGGGTATATGCTTTCTATTTTTGAATCTGGTGGGGAAACTGTGTTGTATGGTTCCCTGGGGCCCACCAGGTGGCACTGTCGCTTTGGGCCCGGGGTTGAGCTATCGTTGCGGTGGCGTACCTATTTTGGTCTCTCTCAGCAGTTGTATGGTGGGGCAGGGAACCTGCTGTGCTTGCTGGGAGGGGGTATAAAGGGGCGGGCATTTTTGGTGGCGGGAGTCGAGCCCGGGCACCTTCAGCCTGAGGGCGGTGGTTCGTGTCGGTCCCCTAGGCGGGTCTAGGCCTAGAGGATATTCGGAGGTCGTGTTCCATCCCAGGCACCTTTAGCCTGGGGTGAGGTACTTGGGAGGAGGTCTGGAGCTCAGTGCCCACCACTGAGTTCTGCGAGGGAAGGAGGTCCTAGGGAACCCCGGGATTGGGTACCCGAATCCGGAAGGCGTAATGGACCGGTGGGAGATTCTTACTTGAAGACCCGGTGCAGCATATTGCCAGTGACAGGTGAGCCTCCCATCGGAGACCGCCTGGAAGGAAATTCCCCCTCACTCGGAGACCGCAACCCACTTTCAGGAAGGAAAGTAGAGAGTTCATTGTGTCTGGGCCTACTCGCATCCACACCTCCTTTTCTGTTCTGTTCTACAAGGGAGTCTAACTGATTGTGTTCATTCAGGAAGAATAAAGGAGTGTTGGACTTTAATGGTGTGGGGCTCATTTTCTGGCAGACATTGTTCAAGGTAACTCTCTGTGGAGGTTCCAGGTGCACAGCACTGACCCGAAGGTAAAACAAGAACTTTGCTTCCACCACACAAACATCTGCGGTGAGGGCTTGGCGTGGTGACCCCGCTCTCTCTCCTCTAAAGTACCCCTAGACAAGAGACAGACGAGCTGATAGAAGAGAGGGGAGAGAGGAGGCCGCTACACTAAATAATGTGGTACATTTTTTAAATGCCAAGCTTTTAGTTAAAAAATAAGCAATGTGCAATTCCTAAACTGTAAAAGCATTATAAAGTGAACAATTTATGCAATTAAAAAAAAAACTAAAAAACTTTTTATTAGTGATAATAAATGAATGAAAAAAATGAATTTTCGTTCCCACACTTGGGCACTACTTTTTAAATGCATTTTTGCATAGACAACACCCCTATGGACTTTATGTTAAAGGTTTTCCACAAAATAACCTGCATTTTTTTTGTCACGATCCATAAATGTATGTGATTTTAAACCAAAAAAAACTAAAATCTTATGGTGCTGGTTTTGCTTGTAACTTTATTTCTATTCATTTTAATAACCCAAAAATATCTCTTAAACTGACATTTACACATGTGCGTAACATTTAAGACAGGTATTGGTGCATTAGTATACTCAAGAGTGAATGTAGACCATGAAATGTGGCAAAGTTGTAGAAAATACGATTTACCTTTGCAGATTGGCACCAAGAAAAATTAAACATACACATTGTAAATCTATCAAAACTGACATCAAAATTTTCAGTAGGCACTGTGTAATCAAAGAAAGTTAAAAAAGCAGCAAACTTTGACACAAGTTGGCTGAAATGACTCAAAAGGCGGCCCCACCCCCCTTAACCTTTTGCCATCCGAACCAATTCTGGCACGCCACGCCTACATGTAAAAATCAGATTTTTTTTGGTAGAAAATTACTCAAAACCCCCAAAAATGATATGTTTTTTTAAGCAGAGGCCCATGGGAATAAAATGGCGGTTTATGCAACTTTAGCCTAAATGACTCAAAATGCAACCCCACCCCCTCAATGCCAAATAATGCCAACAATTGACAATTCTACAAAAGATTCATTACAGCTGAAAAATCACCCTAAAATACGAAACAGTGTCTCTATTCATCAGTCTCATCCCTATCACTGTCATCAGAGCTATCGTCCAATGTAGCTCTTTCCTCTTTTTCTTGGGAAACATTTGCACAATTTTTGCACCAACATAAATCAGTACAAGACAGTCTTGCAGACATACAGGAACATCTTTCAGTCTCACACTTGCCTTACTTGCAACTGCAGTGGACTACCTGCAACACACTTTCAGGGGCAGGATTTTTGGATTGACTGTTGGGTGCTGCCACTCCCATTCCTGGTAAAGGAAACCAGGTGTTTCCCTGCTGTGCATGCACAAAGCACGCTGCCCTTTCTAATTGACCTTGCAGTGGAGAAAGGAGAAGGGGGGCTGAACTTCCAAGGGAGGGCGCTGCAGCGCCATCTCCGGAAGTGGGGAATAGTACTGTCAAAAACAGGTACCCATTCCCCCCCCTCCCTCTGAAAGGTGACAAATGTGGCACCGGAGGGGGGGAGGAGATGGATAAGTGGAAGTTCCACTTTTGAGTGGAAATCCGCTTTAAAGCAATCACTGCCACATCAGTATCGGGGGTCTTAATAACTACAGTTTGATGCTTCTGTGCAGCATGTTTTACATGAAAAAACACCCTGTGTACCATTGCTCATGATCACATGTCAGATCTTCAACTTCACTAAGAGTTTGTAAACCCTCCATTACATTTAGAATTTACACAATTTGTGATAAACCTGTTAAATGGTGAACAATTAGACCAAGACACAATGATTTAGGTGTCTGCCTCCGGCCCTTAGATGCAAGATACACAATGTCTTGACAAATAGAACCTTTAGGTTCAAATCATCAGGAACATCAACATAATGGACCAGTGTTGGTTCCTCACTTGCACCAGTAATCCAGCAAATCAGATTATACAGTTCAGGTGGCACAACAGATTTTACTTCACTCACATTTTAATCATCTGGTGTGGGTGGCCACGGGCATGTCATACCGGGAGACTCTGATAGAAGCATCTTTAATATCAATGCTGCACTATAAAGTGTCCTTGTGTTGTCTGTAGTATTGATAGAGGCCATTGAATTTGGTCTTTGCGGACCAGCTGTTGTACTTGGTGTGTTTTCGCCATCACTTTGGCTAGTTATGTCAGTTGACTGTTGTTTCTGTACCTGATGGATGAGGTAGCCTGTCTATCAGCTTGTATTTTTTCACAGGGGTTGGCAACAAAACAAGGATCATTGACTTAGCTAATGTGTCATCAGCTCTTGGCACCAGTGTGTGTTTGCCACTTATTGGGATCCATACCGTCTCAGGTTGTGACTATACAAGACAAAAGAAAGGCATTTTCTGTTGCTTGCGAGAAAGAAGAATACCTGACTGCATTTACAAATATGGGTAGCAGTTTTAACCTGGGCCAGTCTACCTTTGAACTACTTTGCAAATATGTGTGCCATCTGTATGGCCAGTCATCTGCAAAAAAATGTGAACAATGCAAGATACAAAGCATTCTGCGTGGCATTGTCAGCTTTGCCATAACTATACATGCCTCCAACAAGTGACGCCCTTTACCATCACTGGAAAAGGGCAAACTACCAAGCAGCCATAATAAGATATTCTCTGAAAGGTATAATGTGTGACCCCATCACCAATTGGCAATGGATGGCACCTCGAGGATGGGAAGTTAACAGTGACTGTCATGAAGGGCAATCTAACCTGCAAGTTGGCGACGCTTCGGCGCACGCGCGGTGATGGCAATTCGGCGCTCGCCGGTGCGCGCCTGCGCAATAGCGGCGCTTCGGAGTTCGCGCATGCACGGCAACGGCGCGTGGGTGTGCGTGGGTGCACGTGGGAGGGCGCAGTGACACTTCTTGACGCCAATCTGGGGCTATTTAAAGGGGCTGATGCCTGGGCTCCTTGCTGTCTGGTCTACAGCATCCCCGAGACCCATCTGCAACCTGATAGATACTCTACCGATCTGTTCCTTTGACCCGACTTGTTCTTGACGCTTCCTGCCTTCCACCTGCCCTCTGACTCCCGGCTTGTTGACCTTGCTTCTGCCTGCTCCTTGTGCCACCTGCTGCCTGCCCGTTGCCGACCCGGCCTGAATAACGACTCTGCCTTTGGAATTGAACCTGATCTGCCAGCCAGTGGATGACCCGGCCTGTTTGGACTTGTCTGTGCCCTGTACTATAGGACACCTTCCCCGCTACCTGCTGCCTCACTCCTCAGTTCCTGTGTGCCGAGCCTGCCTGCTGTTCCAGCTTTCCTGCAGTCGCTGACACCTGCACCGAGCTTCCTGAAGTCAAGCTCCATCTCTGCACCAGTGTTCCTGACAGGCACTTGTACGACTCTGCACTCCCGAGCTCCCTGTTCCCACCATCAGGGGTCCCGGAGTAAGAGGTGCAAAAGAGGCCCCTCCCTGCATTCCAGGCTCACCACCAGGTACGTGACAGTGACCTGGATGACTAGAAATCCTGCCCCTGAAAGTGTGCTGCAGGTAGTCAACTGAAGTTGCAAGCAAGGCAAATGTGAGACTGGAAGATGTTCCTGTATGTCTGCAAGACTGTCTTGTACTGATTTATGTCGGTGCAAAAATTGTGCAAATATTTCCTAAGAAAAAGAGGAAAGAGCTACATTGGACGATAGCTCTGATGACAGTGATAGGAATGAGACACTGTTTCATATTTTAGGGTGATTTTTGAGCTGTAATGAATCTATTGTAGAATTGTCGATTTATGGCATTATTTGGCATTAACCACTTCCTGCGTGGAGGGCATACATGGGTGTCCTTCCATTTCAGTGGTTATACCGGAATGATTCCTGCACCTACAGGCATCATCCCAGTATTGATCTTTTCAGCTGGTGATTCCCTGCACCATAAGAACAATCATAGTGGCAGCCTCTACCGGCTTGCCCCCGTGTGATCGACGAGCCGGAGAAGGAATTCCTGTAATTAACCTGTAAATATTTTTAAAGCATTGCCTATAGAGATTTTTAAATACCGACGTTTGACGTCATTCCACAAGTGTGTGCAATTTTAAAGCATGACATGTTAGGTATCTATTTACTCTGCGTAACATCTTTCACATTATACAAAAAAATTGGGCTAAATTTAGTTGTTTGTTTTTTAAAATTCATGAAACTTTTTTCATGAAAAAATTAGTTTGAAAAATTACGGCGCACATACCATGTGACATAAAAAGTTGAACAACCACCATTTTATTCCCTAGGGTCTCTGTTAAAAAAAAAACATGTGTAGCCAGGGTTTGCTACTGTGGTTATCATTAAGGAACAGTTTGTTGTTTTATGTATGAGTTTGGCTCCCTTTAGTGCGTGCTGGACTCTTTGTGTGTTATTTTCCTCCTGTGAGAATGATCAGAGCAATGCATTATGGAACATGTAGTCTGGGATGAGGAAGTGACACTGTTAGCCAGACCAATCTGGACCACAGGTAACAGAATGCTGTGTGCACAGACCAGCCTGCTGGGAGTGGAAATAAAAGGATTGGTGTGGACTATTTCACTCTCTCTGGACGCCATTCTGACCCTGCCAGCAGGAGGTCTGTGTGACAGGGAGTGAGAGTCTGCTGCCTACACAGCGGAGAGCCAGATCGCCAGCCTCAGAGGGACCTCAGAGGACAGCATCGCTAATCCAGCAAAGCGGACTGGCCTGCGTTCCAGATAATCTGGGTACACCTGCATTCCAGTCCACTGGGAGTTGCAGCGTGGCGTGGCGGCGCCATTTCCACAGGACAGAGACACAGGGAATTCCGTCTGGAACCCTCCATCCATCTGATGTCCGTAGTGGTGAGTGGGCACAGCCTATTGTGATAGTTGATAACAGTATTGCTGAGTAGTTCTTTTACAGACTGGCTGGTGATACTTGTAGATCCACGGATGTGAATCTACTTCTTCACAGAACTCACACAGCAGGCACTTGGTGCCTATTTTCCCCATTGTGCTTTAAAGTCAGTACTGTAAACATCTTCTTAATACAGTTAAAGAGGAGCATACATGTGGTAATATTTCTTCAGACAAAGCACCAACTAGTTCATCTTTGTTTTCCCTTTTCCCATACTTTGGATCACAAATGGTACTACAGTATAAACTACAGGCTAGCTGAAGATATCCGGAACTGAAGGAACATTTATCATCTCTTTTTTGCTGTGCACCATTATTTTGCATTCCCTTTGCCAAAGGATTGAACTACAAAGACAGGGGGAGCCAATTAGTATAATATTGTTCACTTTACATTGTGTTCAATATATGCATATGTTCATCACAGTTTGCTGGTCTGTGTGCTGAGGCTGCAGAGGGAAGGTATCCAATATATGTGTTACGGTGTTGGATATTTGTTCCTCTGTATACCTGTTCACATTTTGTAGTGGATTTATATCAAGCATTTTTGTATACCAGTTATAAGATTTATCTATTGCTAAACTAAAGCTGTGTCTTGTTCATGTCATTCTTTGTGTTCATTTTATCTCAGTAAACATATCTGAGTGGTTCAGTGATACTGTGTGAGCTTCTCATTAAAGCGGAGGTCCCACTAATTTTTTTTTATTAAAAGCCAGCAGCTACAAATACAGCAGCTGCTGACTTTTAATACATGGACACTTACCTGTCCAGGTCGCCACGATGTCGGCAGCCGAAGCCGATCTGTCGCTCGAGGATCGGCTTCTGCCGCCGCCATGCTCGGTAAGGGAATCAGGAAGTGAAGCATTGCGGCTTCACTTCCCGGTTCCCTACTGCGCATGTGTGAGTTGTGTTGCGCGTCTTCACTGGTCCCCGCTGTGTTCTGGGAGCTGTGTGTCTCCCAGAAGGCAGCGGGGGTACAGAGTAGGCGCCGGAAGTGATGTAGATCACTGAGGTGATCTATGCCAGGAAGTGGGAGCAAATACCTGTATTAGACAGGTATCTGCTTCCCCCTCCCCCTGAAAGGTGCCAAATGTGACACCGGAGGGGGGGAGGGTTCCAAAAAGTGGAAGTTCCATTTTTGGGTGGAACTCCACTTTAATATCGCAGCATTGCAGGATGGAACCCAAGGTGTCAGAGGTAAGAGAGGATTTGCAGAGTCAAGGTAACCAGCGGGGTATAGAGTCTCACGGGGGTACCGCTACACATATATAATTTTTGGGGGCTCTGAGTAATTTTCTAGCAAAAAAATTATGATTTTTACATGTAGGCGTGGCGTGCCAGAATGGGCTCGGATGGCAAGTGGTTAAGGGGGATGGGCTTGCATTTTGAGTCATTTCAGCCAACGTGTGGCAAAATTTGCTGCTTTTTTTAACTTTCTTTGATTACACAGTGCCTACTGAAAATTTCGAGGAATACAACATCTCAGTGTTGATAGATTTACAATGTGTATGTTTAAATTTGCTTGATGCCAATCTGCAAAGTTAAAGTGTATTTTCTACAACTTTGCCGTATTTCACGGTCTTCATTCACCCTTGAGTATACTAATGCACCAATACCTGTCTCAAATGTTACGCACATGTGTAAATGTCAGTTTAAGAGATATTTTGTGTTAATAAAATTAATAGAAATAAAGTCACATACATTTATGGATCGTGACAAAAAACTGCAGGATATTTTGTGGACAACTTTTAACATAAAGTCCATAGGGGTGTTGTCTATGCAAAAATGCATTTAAAAAGTAGTGCCCACTGTGGGAACGAAAATCATTTTCTAGCCACTTTTTCCTAGTTCACCATATAGCCTATAATGTTTATAGTAGCTACTACCATATTACGGGCTGTGCATGTAATAAACAATGCCATACATTGTACAACTGTGACTCAGGAAGTGATAAGACATTTTCTGGAGGTACCGGTAGTTTGTTTATCACAAGATCTGTTGTATAAAGGAGAGTAAATGAGTAGCTATTTTATTAGGATGTTTTCCGAACAATTTTGAGACCTTTCATAGTACTGTTGAATGTTCTCATTGTTTTAGACTATTAATTTAAAAGACCCAAACTACCTGTAGTGGGTGCCCTAAGGCTTCTTGTTCTTGGTTACTTAGATTAGATTCTTAGTTGAACTTCCTCTTCGTTCCTGTCCCCCTACAGGTGTCCAGAGCATGCTCCCAGCTTTGATCTTTCCTGATGAATGAACGATCCAGGTGAGTGATCAAACACAGATGTGACATTATCCAGTTCTCTGAAAAAAAAAAAAAAAAGAGAACATAACATAAACTGGTACCATAGCAATCTAAACAGAATATCTACAGTATGATTGATGTAGTAATAATATAGGTTTGTGCTTATTTATACACACAAATGATAGGTCAAAGCAAACTCATAGATAATGATAAATAAATAAAAATAGCCACTTTTGTCCTGTATAATCCAGAACTATTAATTCCATTGTCATCCAAACTCATGATATGCCATGGAACACACAAAATAAACATGAAGTCATTGTTATCTAGCAGAAATACTAATTTTGGTCTTGCAGAGTATTGTAAAATATAGGGGGTGCTATAATTCTAATCTGCTTTACCAGTAACAATAATAAAGTGCAAAGTGCTAATTAATCATATGCAACGCATAGAAAAAGTGCAAATTATACAATACTAAAGTGCATAATATTAATCAATGCATATATAAAAAAGGTGCAAAATTAGACAATAAGTGAATATTTATTCAAAATTCCATATATTGATTGTAATTCGACTTCAATCTGTGCACCGTCACCATTGCAAAAAACGTCACATATATCACCCAGTGGAAGTGAGTAAAAGGCGCATCCTGGTCACGTAATTTCCGGCCCCTTACAGGTTAACGAACACCACGGCGGTGGAACGCACGCCGGTCCCACAGGCGGAAGCTGAACCGCCGCATTACCTATCTGCCTGGTGATACACGCTATACTCCTCAGTGCCAGGCTAAGGCACTAACACATGTAAGCGGCTATTTAGCTATCTCTTTTTTTTTTTCATATTATTAAATGATTTTACGCCATGGTCCTGTGTTTATCTGTTTTTTTATGTTTCAATGCTTTTATTAATATTTTATCATATACAAAAAAAAACAGGCAAATATATCGTTATACAATAAAATGCATGTAAAATAGCACAGGGCAATCAACATTCAAATTAATACACATAAAGCTAATGTGTAGTATATTCATTGCAAACAAACAAAACATAGAATGCATACATTTTTACAAACAGAATCAAGTAATATAAACGAAACAAGATACCGTATATACTCGAGTATGAGCCGACCCGAGTATAAGCCGAGGTACCTAATGTTACCACAAAAAAATGGGAAAACGTATCGCCTCGAGTATAAGCCGAGGGTGAGAATGCAGCAGCTACTGTAAGTGGAAGAGGGTCAACAATGCCCATTTGCACACCTCACTGTGCCCATTGCAACCTCACTGTGCCAACCTCACTGTGCCAATTGTCACTGTGCCCAACCTCACTCTGCCCATTGCCACCTCACTGTGCCCATCCTTACTGTGCCAATCCTCACTGTGTCTGTTGTCAGTGTACCTAAAATTGAGAGACTGCAGGCATCCATTCATTGTTTAAAACTCGCAGTCTCCTCCTGGTCCCTTCCGTGATAGGCGTTTCTCAGCAGACATAGTTCCGCCTATCACGAACATTCTCTCATCCTCGGACTCGGTTTCCAAGCAGACACTGTGTTCAGTGTTCCGCCAATCATGGACATCCTCTTGTCCGAGGATGAAAAGGCATCCGTGATTGGCAGAACACTGAACACAGTGTCTGCTGGGATGGGTGAGGATGAGAGAACTTTCGTGATAGGCGTTTCTCAGCAGACATAGTTCTGCCTATCACGAACGTTCTCTCATCCTCGGACTCGGTTTCCAAGCAGACACTGTGTTCAGTGTTCCGCCAATCATGGACATCCTCTTGTCCGAGGATGAAAAGGCGTCCGTGATTGGCAGAACACTGAACACAGTGGCTGCTGGGATGGGTGAGGATGAGAGAACGTTTGTGATAGGCGTTTCTCAGCAGACATAGTTCCGCCTATCACGGAATGGACAAGGAGGAGATCGCGAGTTTTAAACGATGGACGCCTGCAGCCTCTCAATATTTCCAGGTACACAGAATCGAGTATAAGCCGAGGGGGGCATTTTCAGCCCAAAAAAAAGGGCTGAAAATCTCGGTAATTAAAGTTGTTCAAATTACATCATATAAGATATAAAAGGAAATAAAAAGGAATAAGGTTAATTAAAGGGATGTGTGGGCAATTGTTATCATGAATAAAACAACAACGTTTTTATAGTTTCTAGTAAAGTAAGTGTCCCCAGGTCAAGTCAAGGAATAATAGAAATTAGGGTACGATATTCTGAAGAATTAGTAAAGTGGATCCAGCAAGCCCAAGTTTTGTGAAACTTAAACGGGGAGTCACTGGCCTGTTGTATCAAGTCTTCCATTTCGGCAATTTTCAGGACTTTTTTTAACCATTCAGAGATGCAGGGAGGTGAATTGTCTCTCCAATGTATAGGTACACATAGTTTGGCTGCATTGATGAGATGCATTATAAGTTTATCTGTCTTTTAACTGGCTACTTTGGTGGATACATATGAGGTTCCCAGCCATACCAGTACATCAGCAAGATTCCTGACCCATAAAACACTGCACATACCGACCTGCTTTTAAGTTAAAGAGGTCATGGTGGTCTGGTGAGTAGGCCTTTCACTCACTTCCACCGGGTGATATATGTGAAGTATTTTCCATTGATGACGGTGCACAGATTAAAGTCGAATTATAATCAATATATGGACTTTTTTGATGAAATATTCACTTATTGTCAGATGTTGCACCTTTTTTATATATGCATTGATTAATTTTATGCACTTTAGTATTGGACAATTTGCACTTTTTCTATGCATTGCATATGATTACCGTATTTATCGGCGTATAACTCGGACAGGCATATAACACGCACCCTAACTTTAAGAGGGACGTTTCAGGAAAAAAAACGTTCACAGCCCCCTGCGTATAACACGCAGGCACAGTTTACTCTCTATTTTCAGGGTAAAAAAGTGAGTGTTATACGCCAATAAATACAGTAATTAGCACTTTGCACTTTATTTTTGTTACAGGTAAAGCAGATTAGAATTATAGCGCCCCCTATATTTTACACATTCTACTAGTTCAAGTCAGCACTTTTCAGGGGAGCAGCTTTATTACACCATTTACCTAATTATTATTCCATAGCGCAAGGTTATTTTTTATGTTCTTGCAGAGTACTGCCAGAAAACATTTTGGTGCTATAAAGTAAAGTGAAATAATTCAATACATACATAAACAAATAGCATGCTGATGCAGCCATCAGTGGAATAAATGAATGTTGTACAGCAGGGGTAGGCAACTTGGGGCCCTCCAGCTGTTGTCGATGTGGAACTACATTTCCCATGAGGCATTGCAAGGCTGGCAGTTACTATTACCCCCAGAGGCATGATGGGACTTGTAGTTCTGCAACAGCTGGAGGGACCCAGGTTGCCTACCCCTGCTGTACAGAGAGAAATGCGCAGGCTGCCTTTGCTGACCTTCTTTGGAAAATGTTAATTGCCTGACTTTCTCTGTCTTCTCTAAACCAAGCATGCAGATTAGGAAAGTTAGAGTGAAATCAGAACTGAAAATCTTCATATTTGTACATGCAAATCCTAACTGAATTGCTGTTTAGTTTGCTAAAACACTGCATATCATAAAAAATAAATAAAAAATCTAAATTCTAAATAAAGTACTGTCTTCACGTATGTTATCATTTGTTGCTTTTACGTGTTGCTGATCTCCTTGGAGCCTATTTGCTTCCACTTCATGTCTACATTTACTCCAGGGATGGCATGAAAACCGCAGACCATGTCTGTGCATAAAGTGTTCAAGTAGTCATTTGTAGTTTTCCATTAAAAGATTCACAGGGGCACAACTGGGAGGCAAGGGGAAGATCGATAGTTATTATTTAAATAAAATCTTCAGATTTGAAAATATTAGATATGACTGTAAATTGCATAGCTCCCAACTGTCCCTGATTTGTAGGGAATGTCCCTGATTTGTAGGGAATGTCCCTCTGTCCCTCTTTCCCCCTCATTTGTCCCTCATTTTGGTCTGATCTATATAGTTGTATATAAAATGCACTTTTTATCTTTCAAAAAGTATTTCTCAGTGCCAAACCTTTCATCCAAATTCAGAATTTCTGGATTTGTAAATTTTAAAAGCCATTATAAAGGAATAGTAATGGTAAAAAAAAAGCCCTTGTGGATTTTTGGATAATTCTCCTTTAAGGGGGTGTGGCAGGAGGCGTGTCCTATGCCTACATACATTTGCTAGTAGGTATCCCTCATTCCCAGCTCAAAATGTTGGGAGGTATGAAATTGCATTTTTGCTAAAAAAAAAGTTTTATGCAATTTTAGTGATTATTCTATATTTTAGTTTACATACCTGTCCTGAGTCATTGACAGAGAAAGTCCTGAAGCTGTTGGATCATCACGAGCCAGGGAACTAGTATATCTAGAAGGAGAGGTCAACAATGGCAGCCTCCATGCTTCCTCTTTACAGATTTCCTTTTAAATGGGGGTTTAAGGGGAGCTCCGGCAAGGTCATTTAGTGTTACATATGAGTCGCTAAAAACATTACACAATGGGAGTTATTTACAAAAGGCACTTTCAGTGCAATTTCAAGTGCACTTTGCACTTGTAGTGCAAAGTGGATTTGCCTTTAGTAAATAACCCCCAATGTTTCACTAACATGCTCTCTGGCCCTGTCACTGTAATTCTATAGAGGACTGAACACTCTTTGTTTCCTGTTAGTCTACATGGCACAGCATTCTTTAGAAAGTAAAAAAAAAAGCTGAAATAGGATACATTTTTGGGAAATATATGATCTGTTAACCTACTCGCTGGATAACATTCTGGCTGATTTATGTCATCTAAAAAAAGCTTGGATGAGACCATTCAATGTGATAGCCCAAGAAACTCGCCCTCTTTGAGGAAGAGGATCTTTGATGAAGGCCTGAAAAATCTAAACTATTCTTTAATTTAAGTGGAAATGTCCTGTATACACTCCTCTATATACACATATACACTGTAACCCATTACGGCTGTGCTTATTGGCTGAGGTTAGGAAATATGTAGTATGATTGGCAGTAGAAAAAGTTTGTCATTTCTGCTGACTGATTTGAATTCATTATAAGAAACAAACTCCTACTGCATGTTTCAAAATGTAAATACTACAAAGCAACATTCTTAATGTTGCTGAATAAACCCAGTATCCAGTACCCAGTGATTGTTGGTTTAGCACAATATAAATGTTAAAACTTGTTAATGCTCAAATGCTGTATAAATGTGCATTTAAAGGCTAACTTCACCTTTAAGGTCCCTTTCACACGGGACAGATCAGTCGTGAACCTCCGCTTGCTCAGCGGGGATCAACGGAGCGATCCCCGCTGAGCAAGCGGAGGTTCACGACTGATCTGTCCCGTGTGAAAGGGACCTTAAAGGTGAAGTTAGCCTTTAAATGCACATTTATACAGCATTTGAGCATTAACAAGTTTTAACATTTATATTGTGCTAAACCAACAATCACTGGAATCGCTCCGTTGATCCCCGCTGAGCAGGCAGATGACAGGGCGGTCCCCTCACACTGTGCAGGGACCGCCCTGTCAGATCTCCGCTCTCCCCTATGGGGGATCGGATGAACATGGACCGTCTGTCCGTGTTCATCCAATCCGCTCCGCAGACGGATAGAAAAATAGAAATTTTTCTATCCTGAAAAACGGAGCATTGCGGACACGGGTGAGATCGGGGTGTCAGCGGATGTTCATCCGCTGACATCCGCTATCCCATAGGGATACTGTACATGTATGTCCATTTTCCATCCTAAAACGGATGGGTGAAAAACGGACATACGGTCCGCCCGTGTGAAAGGGGCCTAAGACTGTGTTACACCCGTATTTAGGCCTGGTTCACACCAGTGCAATTTTTAGTGCTTTTTCAGTTTTGCAGAAACACACTACAGTCCATTTAACATGGTTTCCTATGAAAATGGTTCTGTGCATTTTATCTAAAGGGCCAGGGTTTTTTTTTTTCC
This sequence comes from Rana muscosa, assembly GCA_029206835.1. Taxonomy (NCBI): domain Eukaryota; kingdom Metazoa; phylum Chordata; class Amphibia; order Anura; family Ranidae; genus Rana; species Rana muscosa. Next base: position 120,338,817 of record CM055123.1, on the reverse strand, counting down.
TGGTCTTTGGTTCCATAGACTTCAATGGTTTAACCACTTCCCGGCCGGCCTATAGCAGAATGACAGCCGGGCGGTGGTTCCGTTATCCTGACTGGGCATCATACAGACACACACCGCTACACTGATCTCGGCAAAGAGCCTCTAAAGGAGGCTCTTTACCATGTGATCAGCCGTGTCCAATCACGGCTGATCACGATGTAAACAGGGAGAGCTGTTTATCGGCTTTTCCTCACTCGCGTCTGACAGATGCAAGTAGAGGAGAGCCAATCGGCGGCTCTCCTGACAGGAGGGGTCTGAGCTGATTTTTTTTTAACGCAGCCTCCCCGCGGATGCCTGCTCAGGACCATCAGGGATGGCCACCACACAGGACCACCAGGTATGCCACCCTAGACCACCAGGGATATGCCAATCAGTGCCCATTAAAAATGCCTGCCAGTGCCACCAGTGTTGCCTATCAGTGCAATCTATCAGTGCCTGCTATCAGTGCCACCTTTCAGTGCCCATCAGTGCCACCTATAAGTGCCCATCAGTGCCCAGCAGTGCAGCCTATCAGTGCAGCCTTCCAGTTCCCATCAGTGTTGCCTATCAGTGTCCACCAGTGCCACCTATGAGTGCCCATCAGTGCCGCATATCAATGCCCATCAGTGCTACATATAAGTGCCGCCTATCAGTGCTGCCTTTCAGTGACCATTGTCAGTGCCCACCAGTGCCACCTCATCAGTAGTGCCATCTCATTGGTGTGACCTCATCAGTGCTTCCTTTATCAGTGCCCATCAGTGCAGCTTATCAGTGTCCATCAGTAAAGGAAAAAACTTACTTATTTACAAAATTTGGTAACAGAAACAAAGAAAAACTTTTTTTTTTTTTTTAATCTCTCTTTTTTTATTTGTTTAGGTGACCAAATACAACCAAAAGAAAGCTCTATTTGTGGGAACAAAATGATAAAAATGTATTTTGGGTACAGTGTAGCATGACCGCGCAATTGTCATTTAAAAAGTGACAGCACAAAAAGCTGAAAATTGGCTTCGACAGGAAGGTGCAAAAGTGCCTGGTATTGAAGTGGTTAAAGATGTGTATTGAAAAAAAACGCAAAATGCACCTGCAATATACAAACTGCAACCTGCACAAGTGTGAATCAGGCCTTAGGCTCGATTCACACTAATGCGTTTTTTGATGCATTTTGCATTTTGCAGAAATGCAGGGAAATTTTTTAACATTGTTTCCTATAGAACTCATTCACATTAATGCATTTTTGTGCCTCTGCATTTTTGGAAAGGATCAGAGACGTTTTCCCTGCAAAATGCAGCATTTTGCATGTAATAGACTCCAATGGACCCGCATCCAAAACGCAAGTACCGCGTTTTTACTGCGTTTTACCGCAATTTTGCCACAATTTGCGTTTTTTTTACACTGTATTTAGCTGGTTGCTAAGGAGAGAGCCATGAAGCTGGCCGCCTTGTTTTTAACAACCGATGAGTCATCAGCTGTCAGTGGGCTTCCCCGCTGACAGTTGAATGTAAAAAAAGATAATTGCCGGCTAAAAATAAATTGTGAAAAAAAAACAGCATGAGCCCCCCCCCCCAGGTCCATACCAGGCCCTTGGGTCTAGTATGGATGTAAATCTCCATTAGACTGACATTGTACCTAAGATCCACTATTTGCAGTTGCAATAATTACAGGCAAATTAGCAAAAATTAGTAAATGCAAATTTTTTTCTTGCAAATATATATGCATTTATTATTTTTTGCAAAGGGTGGGCTAAGCCTTTAAAAGAGAAATATGGCCAGCTATCAGAATTCATCTGTGTCTCCCCCCCCCCCACCCCCACTCCCTCTCCTGCCAAGTACTCCAGTGAGTGCTGAAGTTGCAGAACGGAGAGCAGTGACTAACAGTCACAGCTCTCCACTCCGAGAAGAACTGAGTGATCAATGGTCAGGTGATCATTCACTTCCCATTCTGAGAAGCGACGGGGGCAGCTGCAGCTTTGGACCAATGCTGCACCATTGGGGTGAGTATGAATGTCTGTTTTTTTTTGTACCCCAAACTTCTCCTTTAAACAAAACAGACCTCAATTTGTACAGGATTGCATGGTTGCAACATGGCTATTTCTGCACAAATCAATCAATCAACTAGGGCCAGATTTACCAACACCTTTCCCTTAGTAGACCTGTGCCCAAAGGTTGTAAGTCATGGCTTTTCTAATACAGACAATGGCCATACATTTTTTGCAAAAACACACTCAGTTCCTATATGATTATTCTTAATATTCAAAGCACACACATACACAAAAATACAATGTACATTTTCAGAGACAAATGTAATATACCTTTGCATAAAATCAATTTCAAACAGATGTTTATGTAGAATTTGGTTTTAATGGCCTCTGCAGGTGTCCAGTAATGTATAAAACAGCTTAATTCTCGTAGTTTGTTTTATGTTTTCATTATTGTTTTAAAAAGGATTTCTCAGCTTTTTCTCTGTAACATAAATGAGTGCAGTTGAGTTTTTGGAAGGATATGGAAAATACTTGAACATTGCTGGTTGTTCCTACTGCCTTGAAATTTTGGGAAATAGAAATTTTAAATATAACTATGTACTAATTTCTTCCCTCTGGTCTTTTAGAGGTTAAGTGGGAGCCATTCTTGTTTCTTCCACACGCCCATTTAACATTAGCTCTAAATTATTCATATGATACAAGAAGCTGTGAATCCACCTATTGTCAGGATCAGCACCTGTTAACCCCACGGTGACCTCCACTCAGGCATCACTGCACCTCAGCTGGCTCCTATTACACCTGGTCTGGTTTCATATTAGGATATTTTGGACAGGAGTATCGGACAGGAGAAGAATGGTAAATAAGCCATCTGCAGTCATTCAGGCAGACGATGAAGGCATACTTCATACAGTATCTCTAAGTTCCATATATATTCATAATTATTTTAAAGATCTATCTATCTATCTATCTATCTATCTATCTATCTATCTATCTATCTATCTATCTATCTATCTATCTATCTATCTATCTATCTTACTTGTATTGTAAGGTGTGTACTAAAATCTCACATAAGCTCTCTCTGCTCAAAAATTAAAAAATACATATGTATTGTAGCATATAATTCGAATGTCTAGTATTTTAGTTTTTTTAATGTACTTTTAGTTTAGTTCCTAAATGTACCTGTTAATCCTGCCAATGCAATCGATAGAAAGTGTCTGCCTGTAGTATGGTGACAGGGCATGAGCTTCAGGTTTGGTCGACCATGAGCTCGACACGAGCCCAAGTCATCTCTGGTTCAAGAAAATGGCAAACTAATGTGGCCATTCAAGTCTATAGCAACCAATGGCCAACAATGTACTTCCTTGACTCTGCACTGTGGTCAGATGATTTGCAAGGGACATTTGTGGGGATTTATGTGCCACCCTCATCCCTTTAAAGTCAGCGTTCCCTGTGTTGGAGGAGACATGGAGTAGTAAGAGACAGATTGAGAGTTTGCAGTTGTATCAAGGAGGGGGGAGATACTCCCCCTTGTAGCCTTCTCTTAAAATTTTCTCCACATTAGTGCCAGCACCCCAACTTTCCCTCCATCTTACTGCCAGCACCTTAAGACTCCTCCTTTGCCTCCTGCTGCTTCATGGCATTGATTCCACATGCTGGTGGAGGGCAGGTAATGGCCTTCTCTGCAAAATAATGATGTTGCTTGATATTTAGGTCAAAGTAATGGTGACTGGATACCTGCCAATGTGGATAAGCTCTATAAAAAAGGTGGTACATTATCAGTCCTATAAAATTGATTTTATGCACCCTAGGAGGAGGAAAGGCCTATAGGCACATCTTCTGAGGAGGTGTAGGAAAATGATGTATAAGCAGACCAAATAACATAAAACCAAATCCATATTTCTTTATAGAGTGCTTAGGGCAATGCTGTGCTTGTCAAGGGCTTATTTGTACCTCTGATTGAGCAATGTCTTGAATAATTGGTCACCGGTTCACACAAAGGAGTGAAAATATAAAAACTGTTTATTGGACCTGCTTGGTCACAAACCAAAAACACAAAGTCTATAAACTATATAATATAATAACTGGTAACTGGGTGGTTCCCATGCTATCAACAGCTGGTAGCCCTATTGAAAATTCAGTGGCTGTATCAGCCTACTTGCCCACAGATGGAGATGTAGGGGGTGTGTCCTCAGCTGTTGGAGGGTGCACTGCGAGGGTGCTGTCCGCCTGGACCCACTGGTGGGGTGTATCTGGTGGTGCTGCTGTGGCATGGTGGTGATCGGAGGAACCTGCATTATTCACTCCATGGGGACACCGAAACTGGGTAAGGCAGCCGGAGATGATGACACGAGGCCGCACCAAATGGAGCCTGCTGAACGGGAAGCCGCTGTGGGTGGTTACAAGAAGGAACGCAACTCAGTTGATCATTCCGTCACCATGGCAATGCGTTTCGCATGCCTTATGAAGTCACGTCTAACCAACCAAATTACCAAATAACATGGCTGCTCTGTGCTCTAGAAGAGGAGGAACAGACTGCATCAGGAGTCCAGAAAAAGGGCCGATATGCACCCCCTTAAAGAGGAGAAAAATGGCCAGAAACTTTCTGGTACATTATATTGGAAGGGTTGCAGTAAAAAGAATGAATTAAAAAAAAATGTCCGCTACGCATTGTGTAATAAGACTGTTTTATCATGTCTGCTCTGATTCTCTCCTTCTTCCACTGTCCCCAAACCATCTCCTGATAGAACAGAGGCTAGGGGACAAGCTTTTTTTTCTTGGGAGAGTGATCAGCACAAGGCCAATCAGCTCTGTCCAGACAGAGGGTCAAGGGTCCTGCAGCCTGATAGGACAGTCCGAGCAAAATGAAAACTCCTCCTACAAGCTTTAACAGGCACTGATAGAAGTCACAAGACTGCTATAACTGCTGATGATAAAAGGTATTTAGCAGTTTATATTTACTGAAATAATTGCATTTACATGTTCTGTGTACTGTGGGAGACCAGATACAGAGAATGCAGGGTCCTGGGTTTAGTAACACTTTAAGTAGAATGAGGAGATGGAAAAGGAAACATTAGTAGGCCCAACAAAAATGCCTGATATGTGTTTGCTCTTATGTGTGATACCCAAATGGCTGTTACTTCTGCCACAGCTAATGTCTATATATAGAATATTTTGGCAATAATTGGGGATACAGTGGTGGGAAGTGATTTGGGAAATGTGGGGTTGATGTGTTTTTTTTTAACACTTTAAGACAATAAAGTGTGGGTCTGCAAAAAAAGCTCCCAAACTATACTATGAAACTACTTTACCACTGCCAAATTGTTAAAAAGTTGAGATGATTAACTTTATTTTTCTCCAAGAAAACACTTTCCTATAACTTTTAGATCTGTTGTGGCTGTTACTTCTACCATTTAATTCAGGCCTATTACCCGTGGATGAAAAAAAAAAATCAGGTGTCGCAGCCAAAAATAATGCATTTTTTTCAAGTTGACTGAATCAGATTTGGGTGCTTCAAGTCAAGCTAAATGTAATTTTTTTAAAAAAAATACACATGCAAATTATGTGATGCCAGAATACCATGCTCTTTTCGCTGTCCGTGAGAATCATACTGTAACACCACATGCATACTGTATTAAAGGCATACCCAGAGCATGTAATAGAAAGGAATAGTATTTTCCCATTTTGTCTTTAATGCCACATGAACAGGAAAGTCCTCTCCCCGATGTACAGTAATTTTAATTTTACATTTTTTTTTGCATTGATATACATCCCCCATGGGAATGCCAAGCTCCCCGAGCCCTTTGTTTGAAAATCCTTTGACTATTAGCCTTTAAAATGGCCAACATTGATTTTCAATTGCCTCCCATAGACTTTAATGGGGTTTGGACTAAAGTTAGCAATTTGTGGACTTTACAATGGGTTGAGCGAACAGTCTGCAAATGGAACCCAAACTGGCTCATCCCTAAAAGTGATAACACAACAGCATCTTCTTGAAATATGCAGTCAGCGTTGTCATCCTCTGAAAAGCATCTCTACATAGAGACTACAATATTGCACACAAACCAATGTGAAATCGCTAAACATGCATGTGTGATTTTAGATGACTTTTAACATGTTCATTTAGATTCAATATTTTGAATCCTGCATCTTTTCATTAAATTAATAACGGATAATCCTGCTATGAAAGTTCTCTGTGCTTGCCTTTGTCCCCTGGATGTATATTTTTGGGGTATGAATTACCACCTTCATATTGATTACTATAATAATCTTTTTTTCTCTCCCCTCCTATATATACAAATATGTTTTGTATATACAGGTGCATCTCATAAAATTAGAATATCATCAAAAAGTTAATTTATTTCAGTAATTCAATTCAAAAAGTAAAACTCATATATTTTATATAGATGCGTTACACACAGAGTGATATATTTCAAGCATTTCTTTCTTTTAATTTTGATGATTATGGCTTACAGCTAGTGAAAACCCAAAATTCAGTATCTCAGAAAATCAGAAAATTATATAGGACCAATAGATAAAAGGATTTTTAATACAGAAATGTTGGCTTACTGAAAAGTATATCCATGTACAGTATAGTATGCACTCAATACTTGGTCGGGGCTGTACTTGCATCGATGCAGTGTAGCATGGAGGCGATCAGCCTGTGTCACTGTTATGGAAGCCCAGGTTGCTTTGATAGTGACTATTAGCTTGTCTGCATTGTTGGGTCTGGTGTCTTTCATCTACCTCTTGACAATACCGCACAGATTCTCTATGGGGTTTAGGTCAGGCGAGTTTGCTGACTAATCAAGCACAGTGATACCATGATCAATAAACCAGGTAATTCTTACTTTTGGCAGTGTAGGAAGGTGCCAAGTCCTGCTGGAAAATAAAATAAGCATCTCCATAAAGCTGGTCAGCAGAAGCATGAAGTGCTCTAGAATTTCATGATAGAGGGCTGCACTGATTTTGGACTTGATAAAACACAGTGGATCAACGCCAGCAGATGACATGGCTCCCCAAATAATCTGGGACTGTGGAAAATTTAGCATTTCATTTGAAAATCAAGGTCCCAGAGTCTGGAGGAAGAATGGAGAGGCACAGAATTCAAGTTGCATGAGGTCCAGTGAGAACTTTTCACAGTCAGTGATGATTTGGGGAGCCCTGTCATCTGCTGGTCTTGGTCCACTGTGTTTTATCAAGTTCAAAGTCAGCGCAGCCCTCTATCAGGAAATTTTAGAGCATTTCATGCTTCCCTCTGCTGACCAGATTTATGGAGATGCTTATTTCATTTTCCATCACCCCAGTTTTCCAGGAAGTGGCCATTGCTACTGTGCACATCTGAATCCTGCTTGTATATGTTTCCGGGATATGGTGCAGCTGGCTACCCAGCACATACCCAGCTGGCTACCCAGACGTCCTGCACATAGTAGCACACATAGAACTTGCCAATACAAATGATAAAAAACACAGGGACGCTACACCAATACAACAATCATGCCGGTGCCACGTCTATAACTGTAATAAAAGTGGTAACGGAAATCTCAGGTACCCTCAATGAAGGGGAACCAAAATGTTTTAATTAAAACAAAGGGTATAGCCATACCATATATGAGGCCACATCTCACTAAGTGATAAGTGATACCTTCTGGAATGGAAAGAAACCCAAAATTCGGTAATAAATGAAATGCCCTGTAAATGTAAAACATGTATGTTAAGGGGCCATACCCCACAGGATGGCATCTGACCCCTGCTGGAATAGTCAAAAATTACATCCATAAACGGCCAATATATAGGGGCTGTCGCAAACCTTCTGGCAGAGCCTGACATGTAGAGGGAGGCCTCTCGTATAGCCCCAGCTCAAGGGCTACTGGAGTTGCAACAGTGGCCGCAAGAGCGCAGTAAGGTAAGAGTGCCTGCAAGATTTTCCGTTGGCCGCAGAGGTCTGTGGCAAGTGCGTCACCAGAGCTAGGTTGGATGGCTGAAGCAACGGATGGCAGCAGGAACAGCAGATGCAGACACACAGCGGATGGAGGACCGGTGTCACCAGGCACCATGCAGAGCAGGACAGACGAACAACTGGATGCAGTGTCAGACAAGCCAGGTCAGCAACAGATGATCAGAGACAAGCATAAATGGCAGGCAGAGAATGGTCAATGTGTAGGCAGAAGTTGGCAACAGGATATCAGGCAGATGAGAGATATGACAAAATCTAAAGGCATCTCGAGGTCAGGATTAGTGATGAGCCGAACACCCCCGGGTTCGGTTCGCACCAGAACCCGCGAACGGACCGAAAGTTCGAACGAACATTAGAACCCTATTAAATACAATGGATGCGAACGTTCGAATTCTAAAGTGCTAATTATAACAACTATTATGCATGTTATTGTCCTAAAAAGGGTTTGGGAACCCGGGTTCTGCACCAGGGGACATGTATCAATGCAAAAAGAAGTTTTAAAAACGGTCGTTTTTCGGGAGCAGTCATTTTAATGATGCATAAAGTGAAAAAAAAAAAGTCAAATATTCCTTTAAATATCGTACCTGGGGGGTGTCTAAAGTATGCCTGTGAAGTGCCACGTGTTTCCCGTGTTTAGAACTGTCCCTGCACAAAATGACACTTCTAAAGGAAAAAAAAGCCATTTAAAACTGCTTGCGGCTTTAATGTAATGTCTGGTCCCGGTAATATGGATGAAAATCTTTAAGAAAAATGGCATAGCTACCCCATGACCCCCCCCCCTACCGCAGCCCATTACCAGCCCCTTTGGGTCTTGTATGGATATTAAGGGGAACCCCGCACATAAAATAAAAAAGGCCCTATATACTCTGAACAGCCGTATACAGGCGGTGCATACAAGACAGGGACTGTAGGTTTGTTCTTATGTAGAATGTGTTTGTAATTTTGAACAGGTACATTGTTGAAGTGTAGCTCCAGCCCAAAAATCTATTTTTAAACTTTTTGGGAAACATAGGTAAGGGTTATCACCCCTGTAACATTTGTTTTGCTGTCTGTGCCCCTGTTCAGAACATTTCACCTCACTTTCCGTCCCAATGACAACTGTTTTTGAAATGTGGTGTTTTTCTTGAAACAAGGATTGCTGATAAAGCATCAGTACAGATGAGACCCCTTTCTCCCATATTTATTCTTACAGGAGAGAATTTTCCTTTCTAGGGGTAGATTTCCTCTCACTTCCTGTTGTCTTCTTTCGTTTGCAAGTAGGAGTCGTTTGTAAGTTGGATGTTTGAAAGTAGGGACCTGCCGTATATACTCTGCAGAAATAGGCCCCTTAGTTGTTGGTGTTGGCACAACACTGTAAGCACTCAGTTACTCTTGGTTGGTGCTGGAACGCCCTGCTGTCAACTATTATATCAGGAATTTTAATTACATATAATTGTTGAACAGTGGTAGTAAAAATTGGGGCTTTGATGGTGGTGCTGGTGCCACAACACTGTAAGCCCTGACAGTTACTCTTGGTGGGTGCAGCAATGGGCCCTGCTGTGAATTATTAGATCAAGAATTGTAATTACATGCCCCTTTTGAACAGGGGCTGAAAAATTGGGCCTTTCGTGGTGGTGGTGGTGGTGGCGTTGCCACAAGACTGTAAGCCCTCAGAGTTACTCTTGGTGGGTGCAGCAATGGACCCTGCTGTGAATTATTAGATCAAGAATTGTAATTGCATGCCCCTGTTGAACAGGGGCTGAAAAATTGGGCCTTAGGCACTGGTGGCACAACACTACAACCCCTCACAGATACTGTACTTGGAGCACAGCAATGAGCCCTGTTGCAAAGTATTGCTTCAAAAATTGTAATGACACGCCCCTGTTAAACAGGGGCTGAAAAATTGGGCCTTAGGCACTGGTGCCACAACACTCCAACCCCTCACAGATACTGTACTTGGAGCACAGCAATGAGCCCTATGGCAAATTATTGCTAAAAAAATTGTAATTACACGCCCCTGTAAAACAGGGGCTGAAAAATTGGGCCTTAGCCACTGGTGGCGGCACCCATAAACAAAAATGATCTTCCAAGCTATCATCATCAATCGTATCATTGAGGACTCGGAGGAGGAGGATAGCCAGTCAACATAACAGCACAGGCACTCAGCATCAGCATCAGTCTTGAAGGGATGTGACATGTTAAAATCAATTAGTCTGTTATATCAGCATCAGGTGTGTGGTAGCTGGTGGTGATCCAAGACTGGTTCATCTTGATGAAAGTCAGTCGATCAACCGAGTCGGTGGACAGGCGCACCCTGTGATCCGTGACAAATCCTCCAGCAGCACTGAATGTGCGTTCCGAAAGAACGCTGGATGCAGGACAGGCCAGTAGCTCAATTGCATACTGTGCAAGCTCTGGCCAGTGATCCATCCTCAAGACCCAGTAAGCCAGAGGATTTTCGGTGGGGAAGGTGTCCAAGTCTGACCTTGCCCCTAGATATTCCTGCACCATGTTTATCAGACGCTGGCGATGGTTGCTGGAACCGATCATACTTTGGGGCTCGGGACTAAAGAATTGTCTGAACGCATCGGTCAGACGGCCACCTTCCCCACCGCTCCTTCTTTGACTGGCCGAAGCCTCAGCAACTCGTTGTCCAGGACCAGGAGTTTGTAACCTCCCAGTCTCTGGGAACGCGTTGCACAGACCTTTCTGCAAGGCCTCCCGGAGTTGTCTCATCGTCTGCTCCCTCTGCGACGGTAACATAAGGTCCGCAACCTTACCCTTGTACCGTGGATCAAGGAGAGTGGCCAGCCAGTAATGGTCCCTCTCCTTGATCCGAAGAATACGAGGATCCTTCCGCAGACTTTGCAGGATCAGGGAGGCCATGCAGCGTAGGTTTGCTGAGGCATTCGCTCCGGAGTCCTCTGGGTCACTAAGGACGACATGATCCGCAGCCACCTCCTCCCAGCCACGTACAAGTCCACTGGTTTCTTGGGACTGTAAATCATCCCTAAAAGACTGCTGCTGATGATGCTGAGTGCCAGCCTCCACCTCCATGCTGACACAATCCTCCTCCTCCTCCTCCTCCTCCTCCTCCTCCTCCTCCTCTTCCTGTGCGATGGGTGGGACAGAAGGAACACTGTCTGGGTAAAGGGGGCCTTGAGAGGCAAGGAAGTCCTCCTCTTCCTGCCTCTGTTCTGCCTCAAGTGCCCTGTCCATTATTCCACGCAGCGTGTGCTCCAACAGGTGGACAAGAGGTACAGTGTCACTGATGCATGCACTGTCACTGCTCACCATCCTCGTGGCCTCCTCAAATGGTGCCAGGACAGTGCATGCATCCCTGATCATGCCCCACTGGCGTGGAGAAAAAAAACCAAGCTCCCCTGACCCTGTCCTGGTGCCGTAGTCGCACAGGTACTCATTGATGGCCCTCTGCTGCGTGTGCAGCCGCTGCAGCATGGCCAACGTTGAGTTCCACCTGGTGGGCATGTCACATATAAGGCGGTTCTTGGGCAGGTTCAACTCCTTTTGCAGCTCAGCCAGGCGAGCACTGGCATTATAAGATCTGCGGAAATGCACACAGACTTTCCTGGCCTGCCTCAGGACATCCTGTAAGCCCGGGTACCTGCCCAAGAACCGCTGCACCACCAGGTTAAGGACGTGAGCCACACAGGGCACATGGGTCAGTTGTCCCTGTCGGAGGGCGGAGAGGAGGTTGGTGCCATTGTCGCAAACCACCATTCCTGGCTTAAGCTGGCGTGGCGTCAACCACCTCTCGGCCTGGCCCTGCAGAGCAGACAGGACCTCTGCACCAGCGCAAGCACGGCATGGCATCTTTTTGCCTGCGTACTTGCGTAGCCCCGTGAACGGCTACGGAGCACCGCTGGTTCATAGGACAAACCACAGGAAGAGGCCATGGAGGAAGAAGAAGAGGAGGGGGTGGAGGAGAGAGGTGTGTCACAACCAGTAGTAGCATTTTGGAGGCGTGGCGGTGGGACAACCTCCAACACTACTGCACCTTGTCCTGCATCCTTCCCAGCTGCCAAAAGAGTGACCCAATGGGCCGTGAAAGAAAGGTAACGTCCCTGTCCATGCCTGCTGGACCATGAGTCAGCGGTAATATGCACCTTACCGCTGACCGCCCTGTCCAGCGAGGCCAAGACATTGCCTTCCACATGCCGGTAGAGAGCCGGAATAGCCTTCCGTGAGAAAAAGTGGCGTTTGGGAACCTGCCACTGAGGAACCGCACATTGCACAAACTCACGGAAGGGGGCCGAGTCTACCAACTGAAAAGGCAGCAGTTGAAGCGCTAGCAATTTAGCCAAGCTAGCATTCAACCGCTGGGCATGTGGATGGCTGGGAGTGAACTTCTTTCGACGGTCCAGCAGCTGGGGCAGGGAAATTTGCCTGCTAGAATCGGACGTCGGTGTACTGCTAGCAGAGTGGCCGCAAGTACTTGACTGTGACACACCTAATTCTACACCTTCATTCCTCTCAGTGCATGTTTCAGAGAGGACTGAAGTTATAGTGGGGTTGGAGATCCCAGCTGATGCGGTGCAAGGAGAGGTCCGCTTTGTTCTTTGGTGTGGGTCTTTGAGGTAGGCTTGCCAACGAGCTGCATGGCAGGTCAACATATGTCTGGTCAGGCATGTGGTACCCAAGCGGCTGATGTTTTGGCCACGCGATATACGCTTGAGACATATGTTGCAAACAGCAGCTGTGCGATCTGATGCACTAGCCTCAAAAAAGGCCCACACCAAAGAACTTTTTGAATGACGGGCAGAGGCAGCGCCCTGCACAGGCGGAGCTCTGCGGTGTGATTCCGTCGGTGTACTGCCCTTACGCTGGCCACCAAAGGGCATCCTGCCTCGTTGGAGATGTGCCTCCTCCTCATCCTCCTCCTCCTCCTCTCTCCTATTAGGCACCCACGTGGAGTCAGTGACCTCATCATCACCTCCCTCCTCATCACTGGAGCCAATCTGGCAGTATGCTGCAGCTGCTGGAACATGACTGCCAGATTGGTGTCCTTCTTGAGCATCCCCTCTGTTTGCTCTCACGCTACTGCCTTCCTCTAGCTGGGTTTCATCATCAGACCCTTCGAAACGCTGGGCATCCTCCTGGAGCATGTACCCAACACTGTGCTGAAACAGTTCGGGGGACTCCTCAGGAGGAGGACATGGTGGGTCTAGGGAAGGAGTGACTGATGATGAGTCTGACATTGATACCAGGGAAGAGGACGCTTTGGCAGCTGCTTTTCCAGTACCCTGAGCCTGGGTGAGAGAGGATGAGGAGGAGGAGGAGGGCTTGGTCATCCACTCTACCAAGTCTTCGGCATGATGTGGCTCAACATGTCCAGCTGCCGAAAAGAAGGACAAGCGTGTCCCATGGCCATGTGCTGATGACAATGCACCGCGTCCACGACCAGCACTGTTGCCCCCAGACACAGAGCCTGCTTGCCCTCTTTTATTGCCTCCTGACTGTCTGCCTCTCCTTGTTTGCCTTCCAGACATTCTAATAGATGGCCTGCAGGGAGATGGGAAAAAAGCAATAAGGGCTACCTTCAGGTGTCCTTCTCTGTCCCTTGAAACAAGGACTTTGACAGTGAAAGAAACTGACACTCTCCCTACCTACAGTTTTCTGTCCCTAGAAAAAATGTTTTTTTTAAGCACAATTTAGCACAAGGAGAATTCACTCACTGTCCTTCCAGGTCCCTGGAAACAAGGACTTTGACAGTGAAAGAAACTGACACTCTCCCTACCTACAGTTTTCTGTCCCTAGAAAAAATGTTTTTTTTAAGCACAATTTAGCACAAGGAGAATTCACTCACTGTCCTTCCAGGTCCCTGGAAACAAGGACTTTGACAGTGAAAGAAACTGACACTCTCCCTACCTACAGTTTTCTGTCCCTAGAAAAAATGTTTTTTTTAAGCACAATTTAGCACAAGGAGAATTCACTCACTGTCCTTCCAGGTCCCTGGAAACAAGGACTTTGACAGTGAAAGAAACTGACACTCTCCCTACCTACAGTTTTCTGTCCCTAGAAAAAATGTTTTTTTTAAGCACAATTTAGCACAAGGAGAATTCACTCACTGTCCTTCCAGGTCCCTGGAAACAAGGACTTTGACAGTGAAAGAAACTGACACTCTCCCTACCTACAGTTTTCTGTCCCTAGAAAAAATGTTTTTTTTAAGCACAATTTAGCACAAGGAGAATTCACTCACTGTCCTTCCAGGTCCCTGGAAACAAGGACTTTGACAGTGAAAGAAACTGACACTCTCCCTACCTACAGTTTTCTGTCCCTAGAAAAAATGTTTTTTTTAAGCACAATTTAGCACAAGGAGAATTCACTCACTGTCCTTCCAGGTCCCTGGAAACAAGGACTTTGACAGTGAAAGAAACTGACACTCTCCCTACCTACAGTTTTCTGTCCCTAGAAAAAATGTTTTTTTTAAGCACAATTTAGCACAAGGAGAATTCACTCACTGTCCTTCCAGGTCCCTGGAAACAAGGACTTTGACAGTGAAAGAAACTGACACTCTCCCTACCTACAGTTTTCTGTCCCTAGAAAAAATGTTTTTTTTAAGCACAATTTAGCACAAGGAGAATTCACTCACTGTCCTTCCAGGTCCCTGGAAACAAGGACTTTCACAGTGAAAGAAACTGACACTCTCCCTACCTACAGTTTTCTGTCCCTAGAAAAAATGTTTTTTTTAAGCACAATTTAGCACAAGGAGAATTCACTCACTGTCCTTCCAGGTCCCTGGAAACAAGGACTTTGACAGTGAAAGAAACTGACACTCTCCCTACCTACAGTTTTCTGTCCCTAGAAAAAATGTTTTTTTTAAGCACAATTTAGCACAAGGAGAATTCACTCACTGTCCTTCCAGGTCCCTGGAAACAAGGACTTTGACAGTGAAAGAAACTGACACTCTCCCTACCTACAGTTTTCTGTCCCTAGAAAAAATGTTTTTTTTAAGCACAATTTAGCACAAGGAGAATTCACTCACTGTCCTTCCAGGTCCCTGGAAACAAGGACTTTCACAGTGAAAGAAACTGACACTCTCCCTACCTACAGTTTTCTGTCCCTAGAAAAAATGTTTTTTTTAAGCACAATTTAGCACAAGGAGAATTCACTCACTGTCCTTCCAGGTCCCTGGAAACAAGGACTTTGACAGTGAAAGAAACTGACACTCTCCCTACCTACAGTTTTCTGTCCCTAGAAAAAATGTTTTTTTTAAGCACAATTTAGCACAAGGAGAATTCACTCACTGTCCTTCCAGGTCCCTGGAAACAAGGACTTTGACAGTGAAAGAAACTGACACTCTCCCTACCTACAGTTTTCTGTCCCTAGAAAAAATGTTTTTTTTAAGCACAATTTAGCACAAGGAGAATTCACTCACTGTCCTTCCAGGTCCCTGGAAACAAGGACTTTGACAGTGAAAGAAACTGACACTCTCCCTACCTACAGTTTTCTGTCCCTAGAAAAAATGTTTTTTTTAAGCACAATTTAGCACAAGGAGAATTCACTCACTGTCCTTCCAGGTCCCTGGAAACAAGGACTTTGACAGTGAAAGAAACTGACACTCTCCCTACCTACAGTTTTCTGTCCCTAGAAAAAATGTTTTTTTTAAGCACAATTTAGCACAAGGAGAATTCACTCACTGTCCTTCCAGGTCCCTGGAAACAAGGACTTTGACAGTGAAAGAAACTGACACTCTCCCTACCTACAGTTTTCTGTCCCTAGAAAAAATGTTTTTTTTAAGCACAATTTAGCACAAGGAGAATTCACTCACTGTCCTTCCAGGTCCCTGGAAACAAGGACTTTGACAGTGAAAGAAACTGACACTCTCCCTACCTACAGTTTTCTGTCCCTAGAAAAAATGTTTTTTTTAAGCACAATTTAGCACAAGGAGAATTCACTCACTGTCCTTCCAGGTCCCTGGAAACAAGGACTTTCACAGTGAAAGAAACTGACACTCTCCCTACCTACAGTTTTCTGTCCCTAGAAAAAATGTTTTTTTTAAGCACAATTTAGCACAAGGAGAATTCACTCACTGTCCTTCCAGGTCCCTGGAAACAAGGACTTTGACAGTGAAAGAAACTGACACTCTCCCTACCTACAGTTTTCTGTCCCTAGAAAAAATGTTTTTTTTAAGCACAATTTAGCACAAGGAGAATTCACTCACTGTCCTTCCAGGTCCCTGGAAACAAGGACTTTGACAGTGAAAGAAACTGACACTCTCCCTACCTACAGTTTTCTGTCCCTAGAAAAAATGTTTTTTTTTAAGCACAATTTAGCACAAGGAGAATTCACTCACTGTCCTTCCAGGTCCCTGGAAACAAGGACTTTCACAGTGAAAGAAACTGACACTCTCCCTACCTACAGTTTTCTGTCCCTAGAAAAAATGTTTTTTTTTAAGCACAATTTAGCACAAGGAGAATTCACTCACTGTCCTTCCAGGTCCCTGGAAACAAGGACTTTGACAGTGAAAGAAACTGACACTCTCCCTACCTACAGTTTTCTGTCCCTAGAAAAAATGTTTTTTTTAAGCACAATATAGCACAAGCACAAAACACACTGACACTCTCCCTACCTATCCTTCTCTTTCCCTAAACTAAAGGAATCCAGGTTAAGCAAGAAAGAAATAAATGTCACTGTCCCTGCCTATGCTTCTCTTTCCCTGCTCCGGAACACACTACACTAGGCCGCCGTGCTGGCGGCCTTTTATAGTGTGGGGCGTGTACTAAACACCCTCAGCAATAATTGGCCACAGGCATCCTGCCTGTGGCCAATCATTGCTCTCCTCGCTGCCGGCGCTGTGATTGGCCAAGCATGCGGGGTCACAGTGCATGCTTGGCCAATCACAGCGCCTGGATGACACTGCGATGGCGTAGTGCATTGTGGGCCGTTCGCGTCACTCGAATTTGGCGCGAACGGCCCAAATCGTTCGATCTTCGTCGAACGATCGAACAGCCGATGTTCGAGTCGAACGTATGTTCGACTCGAACACGAAGCTCATCCCTAGTCAGGATATGTGGAGAGCAAGCGTGGTCAGGATAAGCCGAGTTAAACACAGGAATCAAGCAGAGATCACAGGAACAGGTATACAGGTAAAGGTGTAGATCATACTGCAAGCTGCTGCCCTTAAATAGGCCATTTGCCGCCAGCATTAATGACTAAAGGGCGTGCATTTTAGCGCATTAATCTCTTTTCTATGCCCGGCAAGATGGGCACCTGCAGATGCTCATCTGCGCATGCATGTCTGCCTCTGCCTAGGAGCTTCAGCTGCACTATGGCCAACATGTCCCTGACAGGGGCTTAATAAACGTAAACTCTACAGAAAATATCATACTTCAACAGAAGGGGCCAAATCAGGATAAATAACAATTGCCTTCAGTAATTATACAATGGGGACACAAAAATCTTTAAACCCAACATAATAAACAGGTTCTATACAGCACCCTGATGAAAAATGCTTATATAATTTCTAAATGGAAATTAATAATTAGAAATGGAATAAATACCACAAAACCTGGACTAAATTTAGGATGAATATCAATATTGTCGACTAATACCCAAGACTCAGACAAAGTTTACAGAAAATAACATAACTAGGTATACTACCATGACACAACATCAGGAGTTATGCTCAAAAGTCTTGACTGATTCCGAAAACGTGTGTTAGCTAGGGGTCTGAAGTTTGCTCCGCCCAAAAGGGTGAACAAGTTTTAGACTTATGTAGCGCTACCCCCAGTTAAGAGAGCCCATGGATTTTGTTTTCGGGCCCTGTGTGCAGCACCACCAACCCCCAGCAATCTACTCGACCCACTCTGGCACAGCTAGTCTAGGGGTTATATGTATATCACATTTAAATGTTATGGCAAGGAATAATCTCCTACAGTAAGACAACACACTGAGGGCAGAGATTAAATATAACTGTTTACTCTTATCAAAAGTAGCATAGACAGAACACAACATATGCGATTGGTTAGCAAAGCCCTGCAGAATTCAACACAGCATACAATAATGGCGCTGCGCGGTACTTCACCACGTGTAGCTATTATGGTATGCGCGCCCTATGGCGCACTAAACAATACCCAAACTTCCCACCCCGGTCAGGCCTGACATGGAATAAATCTCAGTCACCTCCTATATGGAGTTCTTCGCATGGCAGCTTTCGGTGGTGCACTTGATGAATAGCAATTTGTAATCCACAACAGGCAATACTTGAAACACTATACTGGGAGGGACACTTAAACTCTGTTCTGCTACCGGTTCCCCCGGGACACAGCAAATAAGCGAAACTGTGGGCCTACGCAGTCTATAGGCTTGTACATGGCACAGTCTATTGGTCTGGGCAGGTGTCCGCTCACCACTCCGGACGCGATCCCAGTCCGGAACGTCCACCCTGCTGTGTATCCGCACACAGCGTCTGCAACGATCTGGTCCCCGATCCAACTGATGTCCTTACTCGACAAGTCAGATGCCACCCAGGCTCCGCAGTGGGGTAGAAGGCTCTTTGGAAGTTGCGCAAGGCCCAGGCTTCAGGCCTTGCACTGCAGCAGATCCGCACAGGAAGAAAGTCTTGCTTGCAGTGCGGTGTCCAAAGAGGCCGAGCTCCGCCTCCCCTCCTCCTTAAATAACCCCTCCCATGAGTCTCTGCGGTAGCTAACTGCACTCTGGGTGCCGAACAGGGTTCTGGGTAATGTAGTCCTGGGGCCTTAAAGGAGACCCCGCTACACTTATATGGATGTACACAAATATGTCCATAAACTCAATATAAAAAGATACTTGAACACTTGGGGTGAGCTTCGAGTTTGAGACGAACTCATGTTCGACTCGAACATTGCCTGTTCGCACATTTGCCGAACAGCGAACAATTTGGGGTGTTCGCCGCAGCAAATTCAAAAAGCCGCGGAACACCCTGTAAAAGTGGGAGAAATCTAAAGTGCTAATTTTAAAGGCTTATATGTAAGTTATTGTCATAAAAAGTGTTTGGGGACTCGGGTCCTGCCCCAGGGGACATGTATCAATGCAAAAAAAAGTTTTAAAAACTGCCGTTTTTTCGGGAGCAGTGATTTTAATAATGCTTAAAGTGAAACAATAAAAGTGAAATATTCCTTTAAATTTCGCACCTGGGGTGGGGGAAGGGGTGTGTATAATATGCCTGTAAAGCAGCGCTTGTTTCCCATGCTTAGAACTGTCCCTGTACAAAGTGTCATTTCTGAAGGAAAAAAAGTCATTTAAAAGCACTCGTGGCTATAATGAATTGTCGGCTCCCGGCAATGCAGAGAAAAGTCATAAATAAAAAAAAATCCATTACCAGGCCCTTCTGGTCTGGTATGGATATTAAGGGGAACCCTGCTTCAAATTTTAAAAAAAATTACGTGGGGTTCCCCCCAAATATCCATACCAGACCCTTCAGGTCTGGTATGGATTTTAAGGGGAACTCCATGGCAAATTAAAAATAAAAATGGCGTGGAGTTCCCCCCAAAAATCCTCCACACCAGACCCTTTATCCGAGCACGCAACCTGGCAGGTCGCAGGAAAAGAGGGGGGGACGAGAGAGCACCCCCTCCTGAACCGTACCAGGCCACATGCCCTCAACATGGGGAGGATGCTTTGCGGGGTCACCTTCACTGGGTGTAAGGCTGAGCGGACCTGATGGGAAACGTGAGAAGGGGCGGGTCTATTCATTTATTACACTGCGAAGGAAGTTCCCCATCAGGTCCGCTCAGCCAATGACGTAGGCAGGGTCTGAGGCACGAGGGGGCGGGGTCACCCGTCAGAACATAGGGGTAAGCCCCGGCTTTCCCCACTTGCGGGGAATAGCCAATGACTTACTGTAGGCGGGATTCCGCCTACATCATTGGCTATTCCCCGACAAGCAGGGAAAGCTGTGGCTTACCCCTATGATCTGACGGATGACCCCGCCCCCTCGTATGTCAGACCCCGCCTACGTCATTGGCTGAACGGACCTGATGGGGAACTTCCTCCGCAGTGTAATAAATAAATAGACCCGCCCCTTCTCACGTTCCTCATCAGGTCCGCTCAGCCTTACACTCTGTGAAGGTGACCCCACCCCCTACATCATTGGCTGAGCGGACCTGATGGGGAACTTGAGAAGGGGCGGGTCTATTCATTTGTTACACTGCGGAGGAAGTTCCCCATCAGGTTCCGCTCAGCCAATGACATTTCGTGTGGAGTGGAGACTGCAGCGCTGGACATCGGATCACCGTGGGACACTGGATTACATCGCTGGAATGAGTTTTTTATTTTTAATAAAGGACTTTCCCAACTGTGTGTTTTTTTTACAATTTTTTACACTTTCTTTGTGAAATGGTAGGGGTACAATGTACCCCTTACCAATTCACATAAGGGGGGCCGGGATCTGGGGGTCCCCTTTGTTAAAGGGGTCTTCCAGATTCCGATAAGCCCCCCCACCCGCAGACCCCCACAAGCACCGGGCAAGGGTTGTGGGGATGAGGCCCTTGTCCCCATCAACATGGGGACATGGTGCTTTGAGGGGTCACAGACCCCCAAAGCATCCCCCCCTATGTTGAGGGCATGTGGCCTGGTATGGTTCAGGAGGGGGGCCGCTCTCTCGTCCCCCCTCTTTTCCTGCGGCCTGCCAGGTTGCATGCTTGGATAAAGGGTCTGGTATGGATTTTTTTGGGGATCTCCACGCCATTTTTTTTTTATTTGGCGTGGAGTTCCCCTTAAAATCCATACCAGACCTGAGGGACCTGGTAATGGAATTTGGGGGGACCCTCACGCATTTATTTTTATTTTTTTATCAATGACTTTTCTTTGTATTGCCGGGAGCCGACAATTCATTATAGCCGCGAGTGCTTTTAAATGACTTTTTTTCACTTTTATTGTTTCACTTTAAGCATTATTAAAATCACTGCTCCCGAAAAAAGCCAGTTTTTAAAACCTTTTTTTGCATTGATACTTGTCCTCTGGGACCGGACCCGGGTCCCCAAACCCTTTTTAGGACAATAACGTGCATATTAGCCTTGATAATTAGCACTTTTGATTTTGAACGTTCGAGTCCATTGTATTTAATAGGGTTCTAAAGTTCACGCAAACTTTAGGTCTGTTCGCAGGTTCTGGTGCGAACCGATCGGGGGTTGTTCGGCTCATCCCTATTGATCACTAACCATATTAAAGATAATAGACTAACCTCTTCTGAGTTTAAACACTTTGGTCTCTCCAATGCTTCTCTTTTCAATCCCCCAGGACCCCATCTTTGAAAGTGTTTCGGGATGTGGTCCTGAGGCATTTGGATCTGATCAAAATCAGAAATGTTAATATGAAAGAGGATTTGGAGAAGGGTTTACACTCCCTGTGTAACAATAGAGAACTAGTCATCTGGCCAGCAGATAAAGGGGGTGGGATTGTGGTACTGGACAGATATGATTACTTAACCAAGATGAATAGAATTGTTGGAGACTGGGAGACATTGAGTGTGGATCCAGTGGTTAAATACAAAAAAGAGTTAGGGAATATTGTTATGAAGGGTTTCAAATCAAATATTTTGAATAAAAGGGAGAAACAGTTATTGGTACCTGTGGCCCCATGGACCCCTATAAAATACTATTTGCCCAAAATACATTAGAGTCAGACCTGTCCCCCGGGCCACCCCATAGTCAGTGGCATTGACTCGGTCATGTCCCAGGTGGGCAGTAGGGATGAGCCGAACACCCCCCTGCTCGGTTCGCTCCAGAACCTGCGAACAGCCAGAATGTTCGCGCAAACTTTAGAACCCTATTAAATACAATGGACTCGAACGTTCGAAATCAAAAGTGCTAATTATAAAGGCTAATATGCAAGTTATTGTCCTAAAAAGTGTTTGGGGACCCGGGTCCTGCCCCAGGGGACATGTATCAATGCAAAAAAAAGTTTTAAAAACTGTCGTTTTTTTGGGAGCAGTGATTTTAATAATGCTTAAAGTGAAACAATAAAAGTGAAATATTCCTTTAAATTTCGTACCTAGGGTGTGTGTATAGGAAAGTCGCGCTTGTTCCCCGTGCTTAGAACTGTCCCTGCACAAAGTGTCATTTCTGAATGAAAAAAAGTAATTTAAACTCACTCGCGGCTATAATGAATTGTCGGCTCCCGGCAATATAGAGAAAAGACATTGATAAAAAAAAAATGTGTGGGGGTCCCCCCAAATTCAATTACCAGGCCCTTCAGGTCTGGTATTGATATTAAGGGGAACCCTGCCGCAAATAAAAAAAAAATGCGTGGGGTTCCCCCAAATATCCACACCAGGCCCTTCAGGTCTGGTATGGATTTTAAGGGGAACTCCACCCCAAATAAAAAAAAATGGCGTGGAGTTCCCCCAAAAATCCATACCAGACCCTTTATCCGAGCACGCAACCTGGCAGGCCGCCGGGACGAGAGAGCGTCCCCCCTCCTGAACTGTACCAGGCCATATGCCCTCAACATGGGGAGGATGTCCCCATGTTGATGGGGACAAGGGCCTCATCCCCATAACCCTTTCCCGGTGGTTGTGGGGGTCTGCGGGCAGGGGGCTTATCGGAATCTGGAAGACCACTTTAACAAAGGGGACCCCCGGATCCAGGCCCACCCCTACAAGCCTATTCATTTATTACACTGTGAGGCAGTTCCCCATCAGGTCCGCTCAGCCAATGACGTAGGCGGGGTCTGACATACGAGGGGGTGGACCTGATGGGGAACTTCCTCCACAGTGTAATAAATGAATAGACCCGCCCCTTCTCACATTCCGCATCTGGTCCGCTTAGCCTTACACCTACGTCATTGGCTGAGCGGTCCTGATGGGGAACTTTAGAAGGGGCGGGTCTATTCATTTAATACACTGTGGAGGAAGTTCCCCATCAGGTCCACTCAGGCTCAGCCAATGACGTTTCGTGTGGACAGCGCTGGCCATCAGATCGCCCGCGGGACACTGGATTTCATCGCTGGAATGGGTTTTTTATTTTTTATTTTTTTATTTTTAATAAAGGACTTTTCCAATGTGTCTGTGTGTTTTTTTTTACATTTTTTTTACACTTTCTTTGTGAAATGGTAGGGGTACAATGTACCCCTTTCCAATTCATATGGGGAGGCGGGATCTGGGGGTCCCCTTTGTTAAAGGAGTCTTCCAGATTCCGATAAGCCTCCTGCCCGCAGACCCCCACAACCACCGGGCAAGGGTTGTGGGGATGAGGCCCTTGTCCCCATCAACATGGGGACATCCTCCCCATGTTGAGGGCATGTGGCCTGGTACGGTTCAGGAGGGGGGGCGCTCTCTCGGTCCCCCCCTCTTTTCCTGCGGCCTGCCAGGTTGCGTGCTCGGATAAAGGGTCTGGTATGGATTTTTGGGGGAACTCCGCGCCATCTTTTTTTTAAATTTGGGGTGGAGTTCCCCTTAAAATCCATACCAGACCTGAAGGGCCTGGTATGGATATTTGGGGGAACCACACGCATTTTTTTTTTAAATTTGCGGCAGGGTTCCCCTTAATATCAATACCAGACCTGAAGGGCCTGGTAATTGAATTTGGGGGGACCCCCACGCATTTTTTTTTTTATTAATGACTTTTCTATGTATTGCCGGGAGCCGACAATTCATTATAGCCGTAAGTTAGTTTTAAATTACTTTTTTTCCTTCAGAAATGACACTTTGTGCTGGGACAGTTGTAAGCATGGGAAACAAGCGCGACTTTACAGGCATACTATACACACACCGTAGGTCAGGGCTGGTGCAAGGATTTTCGACACCCTAGGCGAAAACTAATTTTGCCCCCCACTTTGGCTCCGCCTCAACTCCACCCTGACTACACCCCCTTTGCCCATGTATACGGACGGTGGAGGTGGCGGGTGGAGATTTTTTGTAATCCCCAAATGTAATCACCTCAGTGTAATACCCCCAATGTACAGTATACAGATGGGGGTGGGGGGGTGGGGGCTGTACAGTATCAGGGGGGGTGGGGGCTGTACAGTACACAGGTGGGGGGGTGGGGGCTGTACAGTACAAAGGTGGGGGGTGGGGGCTGAACAGTACACAGGTGGGGGGCGGGGGCTGTACAGTACACAGATGGGGGCGGGGGCTGTACAGTATACAGGTGGGGGTGGGGGCTGTACAGTATACAGGTGGAGGCTGTACAGTATACAGGTGGGGGTGGAGGCTGTACAGTATACAGGTGGTGGGTGGGGGTTGTACAGTACACAGGTGGGGGGAAGGAGCTGTATAGTACACAGGTGGGGGTGGGGGCTGTACAGTATACAGGTGGGGGTGGGGGCTGTACAGTACACAGGTGGGGGTGGGGGCTGTACAGTACACAGGTGGGAGGCGGGGGCTTACAGTACACAGGTGGGGGTGGGGGCTGTACAGTATACAGGTGGGGGGCGGGGGCTGTACAGTATTCAGGTGGGGGGCGGGGGCTGTACAGTATTCAGGTGGAGGGCGGTACAATACACTCCCCTGGGCACAGTCAGTATGCAGACAGCTGTGTAGGGAGGTCGGTATCCCCCTGGCAGTACACACAAGGCAGTCAAGGTGTGTGCATATGTGACTCACCCTCAGGCAGAGGACGAGCAGTGTGATGACTACGGAGCCCCATTCCGGATCCACACATCACTGGACACCGACCTCGCTCTCCTCCATTACTAACCACACACTCCGCCCTCTTCCTCACTCAGAGTCGGGACCGTCAAACCCCGCCTCCTCAGCGACGTCCTACAACTCCGCCCTTCAGAGCTCATCTTCTCTTCTAACTCGGACGGAACAGGACTCCACCCCCTACAGATCGCCTTCTGAGGAGGAGTTACTGAGCGATCTGAGGGAGCCGAGGTGCGAGCGAGGGGGAGAGGGAGGGAGGGGGGTGCCTCTGACTGAAGGAGCGGGATGCTTCTGAATGAAGGAGCGGGACGGAAAGATGGCAGGGCGCACACACCATCACGATCCAGCTGCTCTGCCGCCAATTTTTTCAACACCCCTAGTAGCCGTGGCTGCGCCCTAGGCGGTAGTGCGCCCTAGGCGGCTGCATAGTCCGCCTAGTGGTAGCGCCGGCCCTGCCGTAGGTACGAAATTTAAAGGAATATTTCACTTTTATTGTTTATTAAAATCACTGCTCCCGAAAAAACTGACATTTTTAAAACGTTTTTTTGCATTGATGCATGTCCCCTGGGGCAGGACCAGGGTCCCCAAACACTTTTTATGACAATAACTTGCATATAAGCCTTTAAAATTAGCACTTTAGATTTCTCCCATAGACTTTTCGATTTTGCCGCGAACACCCCAAATTGTTCGCTGTTCGGCGAACAGGCAATGTTCGAGTTGAGCATGAGTTCGACTCAAACTCGAAGCTCATCCCTAGTGGGCAGGTATATTGACTATTTTCTTCAACAGTTAGTGCAAAGGATGCCTTCCTATGTAAAGGACACTAGGCATGTTATTAATTTACTATCGGAATATACACATAAAGAGGGGATGTGGTTAGTAACAGCGGATGTTACATCCTTGTACACAGTTATACCCAATGATTTGGGCCTTCCACCTGTCACACACTATTTGTAATGGGACTAGGGCTTACCACTCAGGCAGGTGATCTATATTATGGAACTTTTGTAGTTTGCGGGCAACGCATAACTATTTTTGGTTCAATAACCAATTTTGTCACCAAGATAGAGGAGTGGCTATGGGGGCAAAGTATGCCTCTAGTCTTGCCAATCTCTTCATGATCAGGTTGAAGGACGATGTCAACTATGTCCAACAGAGTGGCTCTGTGGGCTAGGTATATAGATGACATCCTCCTCCTATGGGATGTTAGTGGCCCTGAGCTGGATTTGTTTATTGCTTCCCTTAATAGCAACAATAGAGGGATACATCTCAATTTCGAGTTTGAAAGAAACCAGTTCCTTGGATTTAAAGATTTCTGTCAAAGGAGATAAGTTTCTCACCTCCACCTTTTTCAAGCCCACTGACAGGAACTCTTACATTCCTACAACTCCTACATTCCTCTGGACAGCTGCCATCATGACTCATGGCTTAGGTCAGTGCCCAAAAGCCAATACATGAGGTTGAGATGCAACTGGTAAGAGTATGAGAAGTTCAGGTCTCAGGCTAATATTCTGACGGAAAGGTTTTTGGAAAAGGGTTACAGGTATGAGTCCCTCCAGTCCAATTTAGACCAATTCAGTGCTATGGACAGGGCTGACATGTTGAGAGATAAACTCCCAATTGAGTAGAGGGATGGTTCACCTTTGGTACCATTCATTACGACTTATTCTAGTCAACATCAGAATGTCAAGCACCCCCTCCCCTAGGTATACAATTTCTCTCAATGTATTTAATCCCCCACCCAAGAAGCATACCTTTTTTTATAACCTTACAGGTTATTATCAATGCTGTAAGTGTCAGGTGTGCTCCTTGAATGGAGAGTTAATGGCTTTGTCTCTACTAGCACTCAAGCTAGTTTTGAGATAAGGCCATTTATTACATGTTCCACTACAGGAGTGGTATACCTACTGCAGTGACTGTGTGGGCTACAATATATAGGCAGGACCAAGCAGGCCCTGCAGGTCAGGCTGAATGAACATATTAGTAACATTAGGAAGGGCTTTATAAACCATTATGCAGTGTTCCACAATCAAGGCCCTTCCAAGACTATCTTTATGGGCATTGACAAATATAGCCCACATTGACGAGGTAGTTCCCTGGTTAGAGAGATCTCTAAGTTGGAGATGTCTTGGATACACAGGGTTAAATCCTATGTCCTTCACAGCCTTAATATTGAGGTGGGTGCATTTAACTCCTGATGTTGTGTTATGGTACTATACCCTGTTATGTTATTTTCTATAAACTTTGTCTTGGGCATTAGTTGACAATATTGATATTCACCCTAAATTCAGCCCAGGTTTGGTGGTAATGGTAATTTTTTTCTTAAATATAAAAGAGGAAATTGCGAAAGTAAAAAGATACAAAATATATCAAATTAGTGGCAACATATGTATACATAGGTGATGCTTTAACCCACTCCCTATTTTTGCATTGAAAAAATGGTGGTTGGTGGATATGTATAGGCAGCATTAGCTTTATCTAGTGATTAAACATGCTAGAAAATGTTGTTTAATTTGTAATCTGTGACATGGGACACAGGGACCCATGATACATTGCTAGCTGAGATTTCAGTGTAGTATATGAGTGTTTCAAAGAATGAGACAAACTGGTTTATTATACAGACCAGAAACAGAAACATTTTAGGGGATCCTGACTGTCTTCTTTAGACTCGACTGATTGCATCCAGAATCTATAACAAATCAATTACTATCAGAATTTGGTACAGGGTATTTTAGCATTAAAGTTTCTGTAATCACAAGGTAAGTGCATTTGAAGGGAGTAATTTTCTTATTTATTTTTGGAAAGAGTATAAATTAGTTAGAACTTGTCAGAATGTTATTGTTGTCTGTGTCCCTACTAGGAAGATTTACCCCCTCTGTTTGTCTTGGTGACCACTATCGCCAAGACTGAAAATAAGAGGAAACCCAAAATTGTGAGTTGTCAACAAAGAGGAATAGGGGAAAAAAAAATATTCGGCAAGGAAGTGAAGGAAAACCTCTCCAATGGGAAAAATACAGCAATAAAAAATAAAATAAAACTGGTTTTAACCCTTGTCTGCACCATTCAAAACTAAAAACTACAGTTTTGCCTTTAGATATACTTTAGGGTCAGGATCTGGTGTTACATGTTAAATTGACCCTGTCACTTATTTCAATTTTCTGGGATAGTAACAGTGTCACTTATAGGGTTAAAGTATAGTGGTTCTGTATCTAATTTTATTTATTTATTTACTATGGTAACAACAAAAAATATATAAATCAGATACGGACTTCAGCACCCGAAGGTTTACCCCCCCCCCCCCCGCTTCAGAAAAGAAAAAAAAAAAGGGGTTCCCCTGGGTGGACTTTTAAGGCACTAGTAGTATTAATTCCAAATATACAGTATATTGAAGTAAAAAATTGTTTTTATTCACAATTATACATATTTATCAAAAAATTAATTATTAAATTAAAATATACAGTTCCAAAGATTGTCACCATATAGGTAAATACATGAAAAACTTCTTTATACCCGACGCGTTTCTGGGTAATCTTCTTCAGGGGTGTGAAGAGAAGGACAATTAGTTCATCTAAGCATAAGAATACATAAAGTTAATTACATGCATTTGAAACATTATTATCCAATATATACAAAAAGGTTTTTTTATATATGATGTATATACATGTAATCATTCACTTACGTATTATAAATGTAGTAGAAGAATGATGAATATTTCATTTGGTGCGATTTTTTAAAAGCATTGAAAATATAAACAGCACGCTGGGTTCTGTCAATGGGGTTGCCAGTCAAGCAAGAAGTTCCAAAGATCGAGAAGCCGGTGGATCAATCAGAAGAGATATACTGGTACTGGGATAGAGGTCCCTGAGTATATGAGATCCGTAAAAGACCTAATAATGTCTGCTGTCAAACAGTACACTGTATTATTGACAGAGTCAACCTCACACCATGACAGTCCAGCAAAGAGTGCTTTCATGACCAGGCAATTTTTTTGATACGGCACTGCGTTACTTTAACTGACAATTGCACAGTCATGCGTTGCTGTAACCATATACAATTGTAATACAAATACTTTCTTTTGGTGGTATCTGATCACTTCTGCGGTTTTTATTTTTTGTGCTATAAACAAAAAACTTTCTGCTATAAAACATACCCAATAAAAAATGTAAAAAAAAAAAAACGTCTTCATCAATTTAGGCCAACATGTATTCTGCTACACATTTTTGGTAAAAAATCCCAATAAGCATATATTGATTGGTTTGCGAGTGAGTGAGTGTGAGTGAGTGAGTAACTTATATAGCGCTACAAATGCAAACTAAACCGACTCAAGGCGCCTTTGCGCAAAATTTATAGCGTCTACAAACTATGGGATATATTTTTGGAATTTTTATTTATTTTTTACTAGTAATAGCGGCGATCAGCGACTTATAGTGGGACTGTGATATTGGACCCCTAATTGATGCTTTTTGGGGACCAATGACACTAATAAAGTGATCAGTTCTAAAAAATATGCACTGTCACTGTACTAATGATACTCTCAGAGAAGGGGTTAACATCAGGGGCGATCAAATGGTTAAATGTGTTCCTAGTGAGTGCTTTCTAACTGTTCTTAGCAGAAACACAAGATCACTGCCTTCCCTTGTCACAGAACGACAATCTGCCTTGTTTACAAAGGCAGATCGCTGTTCCGCCGGTGCCTCAAACAATCGATGGGTCCCGGCGGACACAATCCGCTTATAAGCTCCCGCAGTGCCAAGTCACAGCGGGAGTGGGTTGCCGGTGGCGCGCCTGTGTGCCTCAGACCCGGAAGTGTAGAATCGTGTACCTATACGTGATTCTGCACAGAGCGGCCGCCCTGCCGCAGTAAATGTGCATGGCGCGGTCCTCATCAGGTTAAAATTTTGTGTATTTTTATATGAACCCAGCAGTTTTAAATGTGTCCTTACCGCCAGCAAGTTGTTTACAAAACCCAGTAGCTTAAGATGAAATTTACACATAGATAGCAGTGACTCATCTTCCTCATCAAAACAGCTTCCTGCAAGGTTGCAATGGTAGAATGAATAGAAGCAGTTTCTGATTTGCTCTCATTTTAGAAAACTATTGACCCTAAATCATTACAGCTTCACTTTTAGGTAAGGGGAAGATTTTTGGAGGTTAAGTGTTAAGATTAATTTCCAGCATTAACTGGGGTTGAGCTGCTAAAGGAGTACATGCTATTTAATGTTTTCATGGGGAATGTTCACTGAGCTTAGTAAAGAAATCAAAGCTGTGTTTACTTTAATTGTCCAATTATTTATATGAAAAGTCCTCAGTGAACAT
Organism: Rana muscosa; assembly: GCA_029206835.1. Taxonomy (NCBI): domain Eukaryota; kingdom Metazoa; phylum Chordata; class Amphibia; order Anura; family Ranidae; genus Rana; species Rana muscosa. Next base: position 120,308,985 of record CM055123.1, on the reverse strand, counting down.
TAACTTTGCAGAGGGAAGATTCACGTTGTTAAGCGCATAGCCTTTACTACTTTAGTAAATTAACCCCAGTCTGTGAGCTTTTGCTCTGTATTCCACACATTGGGGTTGATTTACAAAACATGTACACTAATGGGAATGGTCACTTAATTTAGTAAATTGGGCAAAACATTTTTTTTTTTTTTAATACCAATTTTTTTTTTTTTTTTAATAAAAGCAGGATTTTTGATTCCAAATTATTTATATTTTCATAGTTGGTAAGGTTAAATAAAGACACCAGTCCATCTAGTTCAACCTGCGTAGTTGTGTATGAGAGTGTGTTTGAGTGTGTCTTTGTCAATACCGTTTACCACATCCCTGTATATTGCGTTCACTAAGGTGCCCATCTAATGCCCTGTACACACGATCAGATTTCCGATGGAATTTTCCGTCGGAATTCCGATGAAGCTGACTTTCATCAGTCTTGCCTACACACCATCAGACAAAATTCTGACCGTCCAAAATGCGGTGACGTAAAACACTCAGACGAGCCGAGAAAAATTAAGTTCAATGCTTCTGAGCATGCGTGGGTTTTTTCTCCGTTGGAGTTCCACACAGACGATCGGAATTTCCTATCGGTTTTTTTTCCATCGTAAAAATTTAAAACATGTTCTATTTTTTAACACCGATGGAAAAAAGTCAGATGGGGCCCACACACGATCATCAGACTTTTTTCATCTGAAAAACCAATCGTGTGTACAGGGCATAAGAGTTTTTTGAAATTATCAACACTTCCCAGTGACACTATTGATTATGGAAGGGCGTTACACATCCTTAACAGTAAAGAACCCCCTACGCAGTTTAAGGTTCAGCTGCCTCTCCTCCAATATCATTGAGTGCCCGTGTGTCATCTTGAGCTCCCTGAAACGGAATAGTTTCCACCCTATACTGGAATCACCACTGAGGTATTTGTATGTCGCTATCATATCTCCTCTCAAGCATCTCTTCTCTAGGGCGAATATGTTTAATGCTTGTAGTCGTTTCTCTTAACTAAGGTCCCCCAGTGTCCTTATTAGCTTTTTCACCCCTCTCTAGACTGTCTCCAGTTACAGCACATCCTTCCTGAGGATTGGTGACCAGAACTGGATGGCATATTCAAGATGAGGCCGAACCAGAGTTTTGTACAGTGGTAGAATGAACAAGCCCCTAGCGTTTATGCGGTGCTCCATGGGACAGTACAAAGGGCTGTCTCATTTCCTTGTTTCCCCCCACCTCTCTTTATTCCTGTTTAGGTTGCCCCAGGTGATAGAAGATGCAGGGCAGCATGGCAACAGGTCCTGATTGGCTGGATCGGGCGGGATTAAGCCAGGCAGAGTTTATAAGAGCCGGCGGTCTTTCCCGTTCCGTTCACAGCCTGAGGGGACCCCACGGAGTGAAGAGTCTGTGCTGCTCCGGCCAGTTACCTCAGAAGATGGAAGAACTTCTTCGCCGCCTCATTACTAAAGCCGAGAGCCATGGAGGAGCTGAGTGGCTGAGGAGGTGCCTGGAAGAGGATGCTGTTCTGTCAGTGTCAGTGCCTGCTGACATGGCGCATGTCCTGTCTGTACCTTCCAAAGCTGCTCCCCCTGCTGTTCAAAGTGGACCTCGCAGAGGTAACAGGGGAAAGAGGTTGAGAAAGGAAGATTCTCCCTCTTCTCCTGTGAGAATGAATGCAAAACAGGCAAGGTCACGCTCTTCTTCAAGCAGAGCCAGAAGTGACTCACCTCAGCTAGCTGCAGCTGCAGGCTTTTCAAATGAGGTGACAGTGTCTGGGCAACCTGCTAGCGTGGACCGCAGTGATGGTGAGAAACATGATGTTAATTTAATAGAATTAGGTAAAGTAGTTGGTTCTTTAGCCAATGTACTTGCTAAGCTGAGTAATGCTAATAATATTGGAACTGTTTGGAATGGCGGTGGCTTAAGTGGAGTAAGTATGTCTGATAATGTTGCTTTTTCACAGGGTAACCCCATCATTCCTGTAAGTATTAACCCTTTGAATGCAAGGGTTCCCATTTCTGATAATTTACCTTTGAATACTGTTAAAGGTAATATACCTCCTGCTATAGCTAATTCATCAATTCCTTTATCTGAAAAACCTCTTGTTTCTGAGACATGTCTTAAGGAGGCGCTCCCCTGTGAGCTTTCTCTTTTGGGATTCCATCTTTCCAGTACTGTTAAAGAAAAAATATGGCGAGGAGAGTTTATTGACATGTTATCCCTGCTTCCGTCATCCAAAGAATTTTTGTTGAAATCTGATAAAAGATTGGATGATAAGTCTAAAGAAGATAGGAGGGCAATTCGACGAACTTTCCAGAATTGGTTTCAGGCTTTTTGTATCTTTTCATCTGCAATGGGCGAACGTTTTCCTGACAAATGCTCAGGATTGTTTCAACATCTTAATATAGTGGCGGAGGCATATCGCCACTTTGGTAGCATTTCTTGGCTCAGTTGTGATGAGAGCTTTAGACAAAAGCTTTCAGTCCACCCTTCCCTCCGCTGGGGGGTGAAGGATGTAGGATTATGGCTGAATAGACATGTGCAATTCGTTTCGTTCCGAATTTGTTTTTTAACGAATTTCAAAAAATTTGTTAATTCGGAAATATCCGAATTAACGAAAACTAATTTAACGAATTTTAACGAATATTCGTAAATTTGAATATCCGAAAATTCGTAGATTCGTAGATTCGTACATTCGTAAATTCGTACATTCGTAAATTCATACATTCGTAAATTCGTACATTCGTAAATTTGTACATTCGGAAATTTGTACATTCGGAAATTCGTACATTCGTAAATTAGTAAATTCGTAAATTAGTAAATTAGTAAATTCGGAAATCTGAAATAATAATTAGCTAATCATAACTTAACTATTACTAACTATTAAATTATAGGTATTGGAATTTCCTTTCAAATTTGGCTGTTAGTGAACTTAACGAAGTTACTAATTGTTTTCCGAAATAATGAATGCCGTATCTAAACGAATGGAACGTAATGAATTAATAATAATAATAAATAACAATAATAATAATAAAAACGTTTTATAATTATTATTAATTATTAATTTGTTCCGTTCTATTTGTTTAGATGTGGTATTTGTTATTTCAGGTTATGCGTAACTTTGGATACATTTGTATTCATTATGTTCGCTAACAGCCAAATTTGAAAGGAAATTACAATACCTATAATTTAATAGTTATTTTTGGGTTTTCGGATTTTCGAATTTCGAATTTCCAAATTTCCGAATTTCCAAATTTCTAAATGTACGAATTTACAAATTTATGAATGTACGAATTTATGAATGTATATATTTACGAATGTATAAATTTACGAATGTACGAATTTACAAATTTACGAATTGCGATCATAACGAATGACCCGAAAAACGAAAAAAAAAAAAAAAAACGAATGAAACGAAAACGAAAACTAACAAATTTTTTGGCAGTGCACATGTCTATGGCTGAACCTGATGTTGCCACAAAGGCAGCAATTTGCTCAGAGACCTCAAGCAACTATTAGTACACAGTCTACTTTTCGTAAAGGAGTATGCTTCTCATACAATGATTCCCAATGTAGATTCTTATCTAACTGCAGATATAAGCATGAATTCTGCGCGGGTATGCACCCTGCATCCCGCTGTTTCAAGAAATCTGCCACTACAGCTCAATCAAGGGATATTAATGCAAAGAGCATGGATGGCAGTGAAACTGTCAGAAATGCAGTTCTGGCTAGATCAATATCCAGACCGCAGGACAGCGGTCCTGCTTTATGAAGGTTTCCAGCTTGGCTTTTTGGTGCCTTCTTTTGGGGGTCAAGGTTGTTCACCTGTAAAAAATTTACGTTCAGTTCTGGCAAATCCTGATATAGTTAGGGAAAAGATTCTGAAAGAGATAAAAGAGGGTAGGATAGCTGTCCCTTTTTCTTCTCCCCCCTTTTTAAATTTTAGTTTATCCCCATTAGGCCTGGTCCCTAAAAAAGAACAGGGCTCCTTTCATTTTGATTCGTTTGATCCTTCCCTCATGGTAATTCTTTAAATGACGAGATATCAGATTTTGAGTCATCCGTGTCATATTTTTCCTTTGAAGGATCTTTGTGTTTGTTAAAACATTTTGGCAAAGCAGCATTCATGGCGAAGGCAGATATAAAGTCAGCATTTCGCCTTTTACCTGTCAACCCAATGGGTTTCAATTCCCTTGGTTTTTCTTTTGAGGATCAATTCTACTTTGATAAGTGCTTGCCCATGGGGTTTTCCAAGTCTTGCAGTTATTTTGAGGGCTTTTCGACATTTGTACAGTGGGTATTGTTGCAAAATTCCCCTCAGGGTGGCGCCATACATTATTTAGATGATTTTTTATTTATTGGCCCAGCAGGAGTTCAAGTTTGTTCAGATATGCTAGATTGTTTTTTCAACATCTGTACGTCATTTGGTATTCCTATAGCACTTGAAAAAACAATGGGCCCAGTGACAGTGATCGAATTCCTGGGCATTACAATCGATTCTGTTGCCAAGGAATTCTGATTGCCAGTGTCAAAAATATTAAGGATGAAGTTACTAATTTCTAACTTTTTGTCCCGAAGAAGGGTTATTTTGCAGGATGTTCAGTCCTTACTGGGACTATTTGCATTTGAGTCCAGAGTAATTCCAGTGGCCAGGGTCTTTTCGCAGAGATTCGCCATGGCCACTAGAAGGCTTTCAAACCCTTATTCACATGTTTCCATTACACGTCCCATTAAAGAGGATTTGAGGGTTTGGGACCAATTCTTGATAAATTTCAACGGCAGTGCAGTATGGCAGGATGATTTTGTTAATGATTGGGAGATCCGGCTATTTACAGATGCATCAGGTTCGGTTGGTTTTGGTGATTTCCTGGACGGCCATTGGTGTGCAGACAGTTGACATGAGTCTTGGAGATCACCAGATATTATCCGTAACCTTGTCCTATTAGAATTATTCCCTGTGGTGGACGCCGTTACCATTTGGCACAGGAGGTTTGAGAATAAGCGTGTTCTTCTCCACACGGATAATAAAGGAGTGTTTTTCGCTATAAATGGGCTATCATAAAAATCTGAATTAGTAATAAAATTGCTCCGTATTACAATGTATGACCTTTAACATTTGGTTAAAAGCAAAGCATGTTCCTGGTTTTACTAATGAGATTGCCGATTCATTATCTCATTCGCAGTTCCGAAAGTTTCGGGAGCTCGCTCCAGAGGCGGATCAAAAAGGATTCTCATGCCCAGGTTTTCTCTGGGGTCTGATATGGGACTAATTAAAGCAAACCTGAGGAATTCCATCTCCCCTAAGAATTGGGAAGAGTATTCTCAAGCTTGGTTTAAGTGGTGTAATTTTTGCATAGAATCTGAGTTTGCTTTTCATTCTGTTACTGCTTATTCAGCTTTACGCTTTGTGTCCTCTTTAATTCAGGATACTCTTAGTCCAGCATCAGTGACCAAAGTTTTAGCTGGAGTTTCATTCTTTCTTAAAATCTCTGGTCTTCCTGCTCTTTCTTCCTTTTTTCGTTTAGACAGGTGATGAAAGGTTTCAGAAAGTCTGTCCCAGCGGTTGACAGTAGACGACCGATTTCCTCAGAATTATTGTCTAAACTGATGGATACGTTAGAATTAGTTTGTTTTTCTTCATTTGAAACTTCTCTGTTCAGAGCAGTGTTCATTATGGCTTTCTTTGGGGCTTATATAATAGGGGAACTCACAGCTCCGAATAAAGTTTCCGCATCCTTTTAGTGTTCTCGGATATCTCTGTTAATGAAGATTCAACTAAAAATTGTCTTCGTAGATCCAAAATGGACCAATTGGGCAAGGGTTGTTGGATAACTCTTTACAGGGCTCCTGTTATGCACATTTGTCCAGTTTTTAGAGTCACTCAGTATCTCTCTGTTCGACCCTCCTTTTCAGGTTCATTTTTTATTCACAGTAACTTGTCTCTATTAACAAGATTTCAGTTTTCATTTGTCCTGTCTTCTTGCCTAAAAAAACTTAACCTCTCTGGCTTTCACTTCTCTTCACATTCTTTCAGAATAGGTGCAGCCACTGAAGCCAGTCTTCTTGGTTTTTCTAATGATGGAGTTTAAAAAAATTGGGGCATTGGGATAGTGATAGGTTTAAATTGTATGTTCGTCCTGACCTTGTCATTGTTTGATTTTTTCTTAGGTGTTTCCAAGAGTGTCATTTGGATAATAGGACATTCCTTTATTTTTTGGGCCAAAAGGAGAACTTCCATCAAGAATTGCGAAACCAATCTTGGTTTGGATGAGGAACGTTTAAAGGTTTTATGGTGTGGGGTAAGGGGCTTGAGATGGAGAAATTTAAAGGATCATCTGTTTTTCTTGCTAGGGCAATGGCCTTCGCCGGATGTACTTATCCATCATGCCGGGGCTAATGACCTGGGCAGAATTAAGACTTGGGATTTGATTTGTCATATGAAAAGGGATCTATCTTTTTTCAAGTTATTATTTCCTTTTACGGTTATAGTATTTTCAGAGATGGTAGCTAGACTCCTTTGGTCAGCTGAAAGTAATCAGCATTATTTAGATAGGATTAGAAAATGCATTAATAGAACTATACGCAATTTAGTACTGTTGCTGGGTGTTTTTTTCTACCGCCACACAGATTTGGAGGGTTTCCTTCCTAGTCTGTACAGACCTGACTTTGTACATCTGTCGGATGTTGGTATAAATATTTTTGTCATAGGTTTACAAAACATGATTGAGCAGGCCACAGCGTTTGGGGGGCTTCAGCCATTCATTTCCTGTGCGGCTTCAGCTGGTGGGGTTTGCCATCCAGTTCAGTTCTGGATGGACTACGTGATAATATTAATAAAGTAATAAGTTATAGTTATGGATTTTTAAATTTAAAGATTTTCCTGTATGGATTTATTGTTTATCTTTGGGTAACCTCTTAATAAACGTTGTGGCCATTATTAGCCAAAATAAATTATGGTGTGTTGTTTGAATTATTTATTTAGTAATTAAGTCCTTTGTGCTGTCCCATGAACGAGCCCCTATCGTTTATGCAGGGCTCCATGGGACAGCACAAAGGGCTGCCTTGTTTCCTTGTCCCCCCCCCTCTCTTTATTCCTGTTTAGGTTGCCCCAGGTGATAGAAGATGCAGGGCAGCATGGCAACAGGTCCCGATTGGCTGGATCGGGCGGGATTAATCCGGACAGAGTTTATAAAAGCCAGCGGTCTTTCCCGCTCCGTTCACAGCCTGAGGGGACCCAGCAGAGTGAAGAGTCTGTGCTGCTCCCACCCTCCCTCCCTTTAAATAAAATGATATCTTTTGTCATGACATTTGTTAGTGGGGTTTGTCATCCAGTTCAGTTCTGGATAGACTACGTGATAATATTAATAAGTTACCATAAGTTATGGTTATGGAATTTTAAATTTTAAATTTAAAGATTTTGCTGTATGGATTTATTGTTTATCTTTGGGTAACCCCTTAATAAACGTTGTGGCCATTATTAGTCAAAATATATTATGGTGTGTTGTTTGAATTATTTATTTAGTAATTAAGTCTTTTGTGCTGTCCCATGATAGTTTTACCCCTTGAGTAAATACCCATTTTAATGCATGATCATATTCTGCTTGCTATGCTTGCTGCAGCTTGGTATTGCATGCCATTGCTGAGCCTGTGATCTACTAGGGTCCCCAGATCTTTTTCCATTCTGGATTTCTCCAAAGGTTCTCACCATAGAGAGTAACTTGCATTCATGTTGTTGGCCCCCAAGTGCATTGCTTTACATTTCTCAACATCAAACCTCATTTGCCATGTAGTTGCCCATCCCATTATTATAAAGGTATAGATTAATATTGCGCTAACCTGTGAAAAAGTGATGAGAAGAAAAAATTATAAAAAAGGTGCTACATAAGAATGTGACAAATATTCAAGATAAGGAAATGTGTAAGATGTAGCGCTAAATGTGATGTACAGTGGAAGTGTACAGAGAAAATAATTATAATTATTCAAAATATACATTCAAACAAAAATCAATATAAAGCCCTGCAGTGTGAATGTATGAAAACAGAACAAGTCCAATGATGTAAATCAATCCTTGTAAAAGGCAGGCAGAGTCCGCAAATGGACAAGAGGTTGTTCTCAAGTAGACCTTGATGATACAAGTAGATATATGGAACATCCAGAATAATAAGTCATCCACTCATTGATAAGAATGCATACTCTTACCAGAACTGGTGGACCCGAATGTCAGCGACAACGAGTCCACCAGCATGGATATCCAGGTCGATGAGTTGCCCAAATGATCAGAAGAGGACCAGGAACTCCAGAACTACCTTAGGGGGATCTTGTAGGTGGCAACAAGACTGGAAAGCTGATGACCAGATAAGATAGCCAAAAAGACTCACATCCGAAAGGGTATGTAGAGAAAAAATCCTCCAATAGTGTAGATCAAAAAAGCATGTTTTTAAAAATAAAAAAAAAACAACATACATAGAGAAAAATGTGATCACAAGATAAAAGCAATGTGGGGAGCGATGAGCCAAGCCCAACACTTTTCGTCCTACTAGGACATAGGGATGAGCCGAACACCTCCCAGTTCGGTTCGCAACAGAACCTGCGAACGGACCGAAAGTTTGCGCGAACTATCGAACCCCGTTAAAGTCTACGGGACTCGAACGTTCAGAATCAAAAGTGCTAATTTTAAAGGCTAAAATGCAAGTTGTTGTCCTAAAAAGGGTTTGGGGACCCGGGTCCTGCCCCAGGGGATATGTATCAATGCACAAAAAAGTTTTAAAAACTACTGTTTTTTCGGGAGCAGTGATTTTAATGATGATTAAAGTGAAAAAAAAAAGTTAAATATTCATTTAACCACTTAAGCCCCGGACCATTATGCAGGTTAAGGACCAGAGGTGTTTTCAGAATTTGGCACTGCGCTGTTTTAACTGGAAATTGTGCGGACATGCAATGTTGTACCCAAACAAAATTTGCGTCCTTTTCTTCCCACAAATAGAGCTTTCTTTTAATGGTATTTGATTGCCTCTGCGTTTTTTTTTTTTTGCAATATAAATGGAAAAAGACTGAAAATTTTGAAAAAAAAAGATATTTTCTACTTTTTGTTATAAGAAAATCAAATAAACTCAATTTTAGTCATACATTTAGGCCAAAATGTATTCAGCCACATGTCTTTAGTAAAAAAAATGTCAATAAGCGTATATTTATTGGTTTTCGCAAAAGTTATAGCGTCTACAAACTAGGGTACATTTTCTGAAATTTACACAGCTTTTAATTTATGACTGCCTATCTCATTTCTTGAGGTGCTAAAATGGCAGGGCAGTACAAAACCCCACCAAATGACCCCATTTTTGAAAGAAGACACCCCAAGGAATTTGCTGAGAGGCATGTTGAGCCAATTGAATTTTTTTTTGTCCCAAGTGATTGAATAATGACTAAAAAAATAATAAAAAATTACAAAAAGTTGTCACTAAATGATATATTGCTCACACATGCCATGGGTATATGTGGAATTGCACACCAAAATAAATTTTGCTGCTTCTCCTGAGTACGGGGATACCACATGTGTGGGACTTTTTGGGAGCCTAGCCCCGTACGGGCCCCCGAAATCCAAGCACCGCCTTCAGAATTTCTAAGGGCGCAAATTTTTGATTTCACTCCTCACTACCTCTCACAGTTTCGAAGGCCATAAAATGCCAAAATAGCACAAAACCCCCCCAAATGACCCCATTTTAGAAAGTAGACAGCCCAAGGAAATTGCTGAGAGGCATGTTGAGCCCATTGAATATTTTTTTTTTGTCCCAAGTGATTAAATAATGACAAAAAAAAAAAATTACAAAAAGTTGTCACTAAATGATATATTGCTCACACATGCCATGGTTATATGTGGAATTGCACCCCAAAATACATTTTGCTGCTTCTCCTGAGTACGGGGATACCACATGTGTGGGATTTTTTAGGAGCCTAGCCGCGTACGGGACCCCAAAAACCAAGCACCGCCTTCAGGATTTCTAAGGGCACAAATTTTTGATTTCACTCCTCACTACCTATGACGGTTTCGAAGGCCATAAAATGCCTATGTGTGCTGATGTTAGTGTAGTGTTTGTACACTAACCTCTGTGTCTTCTCTCATGCGGCGCTCGGTATATGTGAGCGCTGCATGAGGGATGACATCACTTCCTCCTGCCTGTGTAAACACTACACAGGCAGAGGAAGCTTTTCATTCGCCGGAGCGATCGCGAGGGGGTGGCCAGAATAGAATGGCGGCCCCCTCATCACGGATCGCTCCCAAAGTGATCCCGGCCGCTCACTGTACCGGAGGGGGGTCCGATTGGACCCCCCACCCATACGAAGGCATTCACGTACAGGTACGTGATTGTGCCTGTCCGTGCCATTCTGCGGACGTATATTTACAGTGGGCGGTCGTTAAGTGGTTAAATATCGTACCTGGGGGGTGTCTATAGTATGCCTGTGAAGTGGCATGTGTTTCCCGTGTTTACAACTGTCCCTGCACAAAATGACATTTCTAAAGGAAAAAAAGTCATTTAAAACTGCTTGCGGCTTTAATGTAATGTGTGGTCCTGGCAATATGGATGAAAATCATTGAGAAAATGGGCATGGGTACCCCCCCCAGCCCATTTGGGTCTTGAATGGATATTAAGGGGAACCCCACACCCAAATTAAAAAAAGGAAAGGCGTGGGGCCCTCAGGCCCTATATACTCTGTACAGCAGTATACAGGCGGTGCAAACAAGACAGGAACTCTAGGTTTGTTCTTAAGTAGAATCTGTTTGTAATTTAGAACTGGTACATTTTTAAAGTGTAGCTCCAGCCAAAAAATCTATTTTTAAGCTTTTTGGAAAACATAGGGAAGGGTTATCACCCCTGTAACATTTGTTTTGCTGTCTGTGCACCTGTTCAGAAGATTTCACCTCACTTTCTGTCCCAATGACAATTGGATTTTGAAAATTTGGGGTTTTTAGCGAAACAAGGATTGGTGATGAAGCATAAGTGGAGAGGAGACACATTTTCCCATATTAACTCCTAGAGGAGAGAATTTCCCTTTCTAGGGGTAGATTTCCTCTCACTTCCTGTTGTCTCCCTCCATTTGCAAATAGGAGTCGTTTGTAAGTTGGATGTTTGAAAGTAGGGGCCTGCCCTATATACTCTGCAGAAATTTGGGCCTTAGGTGTTGGTGTTGCCACAACAGTGTAAGGCCTCACAGTTACTCTTGGTGGGTGCAGGAACCGGCCCTGCTGTGAAATATTAGATCAAGAATTGTAATTACAATTAAACAGGGGCAGAAAAATTGGGCCTTAGGAACAGGTGCTGGTGCCACAAACCTGCAACCCCTCACAGAAACTCTAGTTGGAGCGCAAGAATGAGCCCTGCTGCAAATTATTGCATCAAAAATTGTACTTACACGCCCCTGTTAAACAGGGGCTGAAAAATTGGGCCTTAGCCACTGGTGGCGGTGCCCAGAACCAAAAATTTTCTTACAAGCTATCAGTATGAACATTGAGGAGGAAAAGGATAGTGACTCAGCATAACAGGATAGTCACTGAGCATCAGCATAGGCAGTCTTGAAGCGATCTCCCATTCAAAAAAAATTATTCGGTTACATCAGCATCAGGTGCTTTGTAGCTGGTGATCCAAGACTGATTCATTTTTATGAAGGTCAGCCGATCGACCGATTCGGTGGACAGGCGCACCCTGTGATCGGTTAAAAAGCCTCCAGCAGCACTGAATGTGCGTTCCGAAATAATGCTGGATGCAGGACAGGCCAGTAGCTCAATTGCATACTGTGCAAGCTCTGGCCAGTGATCCACCCTCAAGACCCAGTAACCCAGAGGATTTCCGGTGGGAAAGGTGTCCAAGTCTGATCTTGCCCCTAGGTATTCCTGCACCATGTAAAACAGACGCTGGCGATGGTTGCTGGAACCGATCATACCTTGGGGCTGCAGACTAAAAAATTGTCTGAACGCATCGGTCAGACGGCCACCTTCTCCAACGCTCCTTCTTTGACTGACCGAAGTCTCAGCAACACGTTGTCCAGGACCAGGATTTTGTAACCTCCCAGTCTCTGGGAACGCGTTACACAGACCTTTCTGCGGCCTCCCAAAGATGTTTCATCCTCTGCTCCCTCTGCGACGGCAAGATAAGGTCCGCAACCTTACCCTTGTAACGTGGATCAAGGAGGGTTGCCAGCCAGTAATGATCCCTCTCCTTGATCACACGAATACGAGGATCCTTCCGTAGGCTTTGCAGGATCAGGGAGACCATGCAGCATAGGTTTGCTGAGGCATTTGGTCCGGAGTCCTCTGGGTCACTCAGGACGACATAATCCGCAGCCACCTCCTCCCAGCCAAGTACAAATCCATGGATTTCTTGGGACTGTAATTGATCCCTTGAAGACTGCTGCTGATGCTGAGTGCTAGGCTCCACCTCCATGCTGACACAATCCTCCTCCTCCTCCTCTTCCTGTGTGATAGGCGGGCCAGCAGGAACACTGTCTGGATAAAGGGGGCCTTGAGAGGTAAGGAAGTCCTCCTCTTCCTCCCTCTGTTCTGCCTCAAGTGCCCTGTCCATTATTCCACGCAGCGTGTGCTCCAACAGGTGGACAAGAGAAACAGTGTCACTGATGCATGCACTGTCAATGCTCACCATCCTCGTGGCCTCCTCAAATGGTGCCAGGACAGTGTATGCATCCCTGATCATGACCCACTGGCGTGGCAAAAAAAAACAAGCTCCCCTGACCCTGTCCTCGTGCCATATTGGCACAGATACTCATTGATTGCCCTCTGCTGCGTGTGCAGCCGCTGCAGCATGGCCAACGTTGAGTTCCACCTGGTGGGCATGTCACAGATTAGGCGGTTCTTGGGCAGGTTGTATTCCTTTTGGAGGTCAGCCAGCTGAGTACTGGCATTATATGACTAGCGGAAATGCACACAGAGTTTCCTGGCCTGCCTCAGGAGATCCTGTAAGCCCGGGTACCTGCCTAAGAACCGCTGCACCACCAAGTTAAGGACGTGAGCCAAACAGGGCACATGGGTCAATTGTCCCTGTCGGAGGGCAGAGAGGAGGTTGGTGCCATTGTCGCAAACCACCATTCCTGGCTTAAGCTGGCGTGGCGTCAACCACCTCTGAGCCTGCCCCTGCAGAGCTGACAGAATCTCTGCCCCAGTGTGGCTCCTGTCCCCCAAGCACACCAGCATCTTTTTACCTATGTACTTGCGTAGCCCCTTGAATGCCTACGGAGCACCGCTGGTTCCGAGGAAAAAGCACAGGAAGAGGCCATGGAGGAAGAAGAAGAGGAGGGGGTAGAGAAGAGAGGTGTGTCAGAATCACCAGTAGTAGCATTTTTGAGGCGTAGTGGCGAAACAACCTCCAACACTACTGCACCTTGTCCTGTATCCTTCCCATCTGCCAGCAGAGTCACCCAATGCGCCATGAAAGATAGATAACGTCCCTGCCTGCTGGACCATGAGTCAGCGGTAATATGCACCTTACCGCTGACCGCCCTGTCCAGCGAGGCCGAGACATTGCCTTCCACATGCCGGTAGAGAGCCGGAATCGCCTTCCGTGAGAAAAAGTGGCGTTTGGGAACCTGACACTGAGGAACCGCACATTCCACAAACTCACAGAAGGGGGCAGAGTCTACCAACTGAAAAGGCAGCAGTTGAAGTGCTAGCAATTTAGCCAAGCTAGCATTCAACCGCTGGGCATGTGGATGGCTGGGAGCGAATTTTTTTCGGCGGTGCAGCAGCTGTGGCAGGGAAATTTGCCAGGTACAATCTGACGTTGGTGTACCGATAGCAGATTGCCCACAAGTACTTGGCTGTCACACACCTAATTCTACACCTTCATTCCTCTCAGTGCAGGTTTCAGAGAGGACTGAAGGTATAGTGGGGTTGGAGATCCCAGCTGATGAGGAGCAAGGAGAGGTCCGCTTTGTTCTTTGGTGTGGGTCTTTTAGGTATTCTTGCCAACGAACTGCAGGGCAGGTCAACATATGTCTGATCAAGCATGTGGTGCCCAAGCGGGTGATGTTTTGGCCACGCGAGATACGCCTGAGACATATGTTGCAAATAGCAGTGCTGCGATCTGATGCACTCGTCTCAAAAAAGGCTCACACCAAAGAACTTTTGGAATAACGCGCAGAGACAGCAGCGCCCTGCACATGCGGAGCTCTGTGGTGTGATGCTGTCGGTGTGCTGCCCTTAAGCAGGCCCCTGGAGGGCATCCTGCCTCGTTGGAGCTGTGCCTCCTCCTCCTCCTCCTCTTTCTCCTCTCTCCTATCAGGCACCCATGTAGAATCTGTGACCTCATCATCCCCTCCCTCCTCATCACTGTAGCAAACCTGGCAGTATACTGCAGCTGGGGGAACATGACTGCCAGATTGCTGTCCTTCTCGGGCACCCCTCTCTCTGAGCTCATGTTACTGCCTTCCTCTAGCTGGGTACCATCATCGGAGACTTTAAAACGCTGCTCATCGTCCTGCAGCATGTAACCAACACTGTGGTCAAACAGTTCGGGGGACTCCTCAGGAGGACATGGTGGGGCTAGGGAAGGAGTGACTGATGCTATTGAGCCGAGGGAAGAGGCCGTTTTGGCAGCTGCTTTGCCAGACAAAGTACCCTGAGCCTGGGTGAGAGAGGATGAGGACGGCTTGGTCATCCACTCTACCAAGTCTTCGGCATGTTGCGGCTCAACGCGGCCAGCTGCCGAAAAAAGGACAAGCGTGTCCCACGGCCACGTGCTAATGAGGATGCACCTTGTCCACGACCAGTACTGTTGCCTCTAGACACAGAGCCTGCTTGCCCTCTTTTATTGGCTCGTGACTGTCCTTCCAGACATACTAATGGCCTGCACTGAGATGTAGCTGCACAAAGCTGGGATGTATATATATATACTGATTATACTGCAGCTAGCAGAATCAACTGCCTGCCTGTAGTATTATTAGTAATAGAACACCAGCAATTGTCTTCAGTTATCTTTAGTTGCAAAGGACACAGTACACTAACTGAAAATACTTGCAGCTCCCTGCCTGTGGTATTAGTATGAGAACATCAGCAATTGTATTCAGGTAGCTTTAGGTGCACACTGTGCAAAGGACACAGTACACTAACTGAAAATACTTGCAGCTCCCTGCCTGTGGCATTAGTATGAGAACACCAGCAATTGTATTCAGGTAGCTTTAGGTGCACACTGTGCAAAGGACACAGTACACTAACTGAAAATACTTGCAGCTCCCTGCCTGTGGTATTAGTATGAGAACACCAGCAATTGTATTCAGATAGCTTTGGGTGCACACTGTGCAAAGAACACAGTACATTAACTGAAAATACTGCAGCTTCCTGCCTGTGGTATTAGTATGAGAACACCAGCAATTGTATTCAGGTAGCTTTAGGTGCACACTGTGCAAAGGACACAGTACACTAACTGAAAATACTTGCAGCTCCCTGCCTGTGGTATTAGTATGAGAACACCAGCAATTGTATTCAGGTAGCTTTAGGTGCACACTATGCAAAGGACACAGTACACTAACTGAAAATACTTGCAGCTCCCTGCCTGTGGTATTAGTATGAGAACACCAGCAATTGTATTCAGGTAGCTTTAGGTGCACACTGTGCAAAGGACACAGTACATTAACTGAAAATACTGCAGCTTCCTGCCTGTGGTGTTAGTATGAGAACACCAGCAATTGTATTCAGGTAGCTTTAGGTGCACACTGTGCAAAGGACACAATACACTAACTGAAAATACTTGCAGCTCCCTGTCTGTGGTATTAATATGAGAACACCAGCAATTGTATTCAGGTAGCTTTAGGTGCACACTATGCAAAGGACACAGTACACTAACTGAAAATACTTGCAGCTCCCTGCCTGTGGTATTAGTATGAGAACACCAGCAATTGTATTCAGGTAGCTTTAGGTGCACACTGTGCAAAGGACACAGTGCACTAACTGAAAATACTTGCAGCTCCCTGCCTGTGGTATTAGTATGAGAACACCAGCAATTGTATTCAGGTAGCTTTAGGTGCACACTGTGCAAAGGAAGCAGTACACTAACTGAAAATACTTGCAGCTTCCTGCCTGTGGTATTAGTATGAGAACACCAGCAATTGTATTCAGGTAGCTTTAGGTGCACAATGTGCAAAGGACAAAGTACACTAACTGAAAATACTTGTAGCTCCCTGCCTGTGGTATTAGTATGAGAACACCAGCAATTGTATTCAGGTAGCTTTAGGTGCACACTGTGCAAAGGACACAGTACACTAACTGAAAATACTTGCAGCTCCCTGCCTGCGGTATTAGTATGAGAACACCAGCAATTGTATTCAGGTAGCTTTAGGTGCACACTGTGCAAAGGACACAGTACACTAACTGAAAATACTTGCAGCTCCCTGCCTGTGGTATTAGTATGAGAACACCAGCAATTGAATTCAGGTAGCTTTAGGTGCACACTGTGCAAAGGACACAGTACACTAACTGAAAATACTTGGAGCTCCCTGCCTGTGGTATTAGTATGAGAACACCAGCAATTGTATTCAGGTAGCTTTAGGTACACACTGTGCAAAGGACACAGTGCACTAACTGAAAATACTTGCAGCTCCCTGCCTGTGGTATTAGTATGAGAACACCAGCAATTGTATTCAGGTAGCTTTAGGTGCACACTGTGCAAAGGAAGCAGTACACTAACTGAAAATACTTGCAGCTTCCTGCCTGTG
Source organism: Rana muscosa (assembly GCA_029206835.1). Classification (NCBI taxonomy): domain Eukaryota; kingdom Metazoa; phylum Chordata; class Amphibia; order Anura; family Ranidae; genus Rana; species Rana muscosa. The sequence goes on along the minus strand of CM055123.1, from coordinate 120,292,260 downwards.
GTATTAGTATGAGAACACCAGCAATTGTATTCAGGTAGCTTTAGGTGCACAATGTGCAAAGGACAAAGTACACTAACTGAAAATACTTGTAGCTCCCTGCCTGTGGTATTAGTATGAGAACACCAGCAATTGTATTCAGGTAGCTTTAGGTGCACACTGTGCAAAGGACACAGTACACTAACTGAAAATACTTGCAGCTCCCTGCCTGCGGTATTAGTATGAGAACACCAGCAATTGTATTCAGGTAGCTTTAGGTGCACACTGTGCAAAGGACACAGTACACTAACTGAAAATACTTGCAGCTCCCTGCCTGTGGTATTAGTATGAGAACACCAGCAATTGAATTCAGGTAGCTTTAGGTGCACACTGTGCAAAGGACACAGTACACTAACTGAAAATACTTGGAGCTCCCTGCCTGTGGTATTAGTATGAGAACACCAGCAATTGTATTCAGGTAGCTTTAGGTGCACACTGTGCAAAGGACACAGTACACTAACTGAAAATACTTGCAGCTCACTGCCTGTGGTATTAGTATGAGAACACCAGCAATTGTATTCAGGTAGCTTTAGGTGCACACTGTGCAAAGGACACAGTACACTAACTGAAAATACATGCAGCTCATCCCTACTAGGACATCTACAGGGGCATCCCATTATTATATTGAATTCTTCTTGTACGATTTCTATATCTTACTATGAAATAATTGCTGTTTAGTTGTGTACCATCAGCAAACACAGAGATTGAGATATTTATTCCAACCTCTATATCATTAATGAATAAAGTAAACAGATTTGGTCCCAGGACAGGGACTTGGTGTACCCTACTTACCATGCCAGACCATTCTGAGTACAAACTATTTATCACCACCCTAACCAGTTTTCTATCCAGATTCATGCTCTACAGTCTAAGCCAACAGACCTCAATTTGTGAATTAAGCGTTTATGGGGAACTGTATCAAATGCTTTTGCAAAATCCAGATACACTACACTACATCCACAGGCCTTCCTTTATCTAGATGGCAGCTTTCTTCCTCATAGAATGTTATCAGATTGGTCTGGCAAGAATGATCTTTCATATATCCATGCTAATTACTTCTAATGATACTGTTTAAATGTTAGACTGACTGGCCTGTAGTTTCCAGGTATATATCTTTGCCCTTTTGAATATTGGTACAACATTGCCCTTATGCCAATTAACTGGTACCATTCCCATTTTTAAGCAGTCCATGAAAATAGAATTGATGGCCTGGCTATTATCTGAATAAATTCTTTGAGGACTCTCGGGTGTAAGCAACCTAGTTCTGGTGATTTATTTGCATACATTTTTTAAGACCCCTTTCACGCTCACAGCGTGGCCACGTTAGCGGTAAAGTGCCGCTAGTTTAAGCAGCATTTTCCCAACGTTTTAGCGACGCTTTTCGGCCGCTAGCCGAAAAACATTTAACCCGCTTTAGAAAAGGTTAAATGTGCCCGAAATGCGCCGCTTTGCAGGCGCTTCGGCATCGGTGCCCATTTGTTTTAATGAGCAGGGGTGGTGGGGGAGTGGTGTATACACCACTCCTAAACCGCTCCAAATATGCTGCTTGCAGAACTTTTTCTAATGTCCTGCAAGAGCACCGCTCCAGTGTGAAAGCACTCGGCTTTCACACTGGGGCAGCAGGGGAGGCATTTTTCAGGCGCTTTACAGGCACTATTTTTAGCCCTTTAGCGCCTGAAAAATGCCTCCAGTGTGAAAGGGGTCTAAGTCTTTTTGGACACTGGCTTCTTTAGCTGTAGCTAAAAGAGATCGAAAATTTTGAAAAAAAAACGCTTTTCTTAGTTTCTGTCAGTAAATATTGTAAATAAGTAATTTCTCTCCTTCACTGATGTGCACTAATGAGGCGGCACTGAAAGGCTGCACTTATGGGCACTGATCAGGTGGCACTAATGGGCACTGATCAGGCGGCACTGAAGGGCACTGATTAGATAGCACTGATGAGGAATCACTAATATGCCTCTCTGATGGGCACTGATAGGTGGCACTGATATGCGGCACTGATGAGCACTGATAGGTGGCACTGATGGGTACTGATGGGTGGCACTAATGGACACTGATGGCCAGCACTGATACACAGGCACTGATGGGCACTGATTGGTGTCACTGATGGGCACTGATTGGTGTCACTGATGGGCACTGTTGGGGCTGCACTGATCATCAGGGCACTAATGATCAGTGCCCTGATTATTTGTACGCTCTCCCCTGCGAGGAGATGCCGCTGATCGGCTCTTTTCGCCTCATACTCTGTCAGTGTGAGGTGAGGAGAGCCGATTAATGGCACTTGCTTGTTTACATGTGATTGGCTGTGATTGGACACAGCCGATCACATGTGTAAAGAGCCGCACCGTGAGCACGCGAGGGTGGTGACACTGGGGCGACATCATTTGACGTCCCCCCCCAGAATGAGAGGGGATCCCGCCCGCTGTAATTTTACGATGCGGTGGCGGGAGGTAGTTAAATAGCTAAGGGGTGGGGCCATCTGATGATGTCAAGGGGTGATCCCGACCCCCAGTGACCCAGCATGCCCCTGGCTAATGACCGAAAAAAGGGGCGGAGTTCACTCCATAGTTATTTAAGAACTATCAGACGGCAGAGCTGTCAGACAGTGGGAGTGAACCTGAAATGAACAGTTTCAGGATTGCAAGCGATATTTAGGCAGATTGTCTCCTGACACCTAAATATCACATGTGAATTTCTTTTGTGGTTGTAGCTCACTGTCCTGTCTGTCCTTCTAATAACTAAATCCTCTACCACCAAAATCTGTCTATCCTTACCCTTGGTTTTGCACCTCTCCTCACTGGAGGTGTTGTTCCCCTGGTAGCTAGGGGAGTCACTATGCTCCAACACTGCCACTCCCTGACTGATATCCCCAACATCACGGAACATGGCGTATTTATTGGGATGTGTCACCTCAGGACTGGCCTCCCTAACACTTTTCCCTCTATGTTGTTTAATGTTTAAAATGAAGACAACTTCATATTATTGGCTAAGCTAAAATGATGTTCACTATGTAAACTGAATATTCTCTGTGAGAGTCTTTCCTACCACCCCAGTGACATTCACTAGTACTTGCTATTAACAGTTTGAAGGTAATTTATTAAATGTATAGAGGATGTATTCTTAGCAAAGTGAATGTTCACAGAGCTTAGTTAACAGGGTGAAGCTTTGTTCATTTCAATCAATCAATAACATAGCAAAAACTCTGTTTATTAAATTCTCCTCACATGACTGGGCATTCAAAGTGAGACATATTTACGCCATATTTACTAATATTCATTTTTCAAAATTAACATTATCTTTTAAGGTTAGGGCCTTAAATTCTTTAGTAAATCAAACCCCAGGTGTCAGGGAAGCAGCTCATCCCTTTAATTACTCATGTAGGTTTTGTGCCTGACTAAACTCAGTCAGTACCCTACATGGATGTAATCAGCCATGGAACCTACATAAGATAGATGCTGTTTGCCAGTAATTAAAGGAAACCTTTCCTGAGAGAAACATGGAGGTTGCCGCTGTTAACTTCTCTTTCTCTATACTCTAGTGCCTGGTTGTCTTACTAACCCCCTTGCTTCAATAATTTAACCACTTCTCTACTGTGCACGAAAACCCCCTTCCTGCCCAAGCCATTTTTCAGCTTTCAGCGCTGTCACACTTTTAATGACAACTGCGCGGTTGTGCGGCGTGGCTCCCAAACAAAATTTGCGTCCTTTTTTTTCCACAAATAGAGCTTTCTTTTGGTGGTATTTGATCACCTCTGCGGTTTTTATTTTTTGCGCCATAAACAAAAGAAGAGCGTCCAGTTTGGAAAAAAAACACTATTTTTTACTTTTTGCTATAATAAATACCCATTTTTTTTTTTAAATAAAATTTTCCTCAGTTTAGGCCGATACGTATTCTTCTACATATTTTTGGTAAAAAAAAAAATCGCAATAAGCGCGTATTGATTGGTTTGCGCAAAAGTTATAGCGTGTACAAAATAGGGGATAGATTTATAGCATTTTTATTTTTTTATTAGTAATGGCGGCGATCTGCGATTTTTTATTGTGACTGCGATATTGCGGCGGACACATTGGACACTTTTGACACATTTTTGGGACCATTCACGTTTATACAGCGATCCCTGCTATAAAAATGCATTGATTACTGTATAAATGTGATTGGCAGGGAAGGGGTTAACCACTAGGGGGCGGGAAGGGGTTAAATATGTTCCCTCAATGTGTTCTTTCTGTGGGGGGAGGGGACTGACTGGGGGAGGTGACCGATGGTTGTCCCTATGTACAAGGGACACACCATCGGTCCCCTCTCCCTCACAGGACGTGGATCTCTGTGTTTACACACAGAGATCCACTTTCCTGCTCGTTTCCCGGGCAATCGCGGGTGCCCGGCGGCAATCGCGGTCGCCGGGCACGCGCACCGGGGCCTTGTGAACGCTGCGGGCGCGCGCGCCGCTGGCGGCAAGCACGCGCCTCCTAGCTCATTTTAAAGGGAGGACGTCATATGACGTCCTCCCAGAACGAGAGTATCCTCCGCCCGCCGTCAATTGACAGTGGGCGGGGGACAAGTGGTTAAAGGGGTTGTAAATGCAAAAGTTTTTTTTTTATCTCAATGCATTCTATGCATTAAAGCGGAGTTCCGCCCAAAATTTGAACTTTTGCTTTTCGGGTTCCTCCCCCCTCGAGTGTCACATTTGCCACCTTTCGGGGGGGACAGATCAGCTTCGGGTGAGGACATCACGGGCACCCTGGGCAGGTAAGTGTCCTAATATTAAAAGTCAACAGCTTCAGTATTTGTAGCTGCTGACTTTTAATTATTATTTTTTTGGTGGAACTCCGCTTTAAGATAAAAAAAAACTTCTGTGTGCAGAACCCCCCTTCAGCCTCTCTAATACTTACCTGAACCCGTCTTTATCCAGCGATGCTTCAGGAGTGTCTAAGCTGCATTGGCTGAGATAGCAGCTCTGCACGATTGGCTCCCGCTGCTGTCAATCAAAATCATTCAGCCAATCAGGAGAGAGAGGAGGTGAGGCCGGGTCGTGGCTCTGTGTCTGAATGGACACAGGGAGATGTGACTCGGCTCGGGTGCCCCCAATAGCAAGCTGCTCGCTGTGGGGGCACTCAACAGGAGGCAGGGGCCAGGAGAGCTGAAGAGGGACCCGAGAGGAGGAGGAGCCGGGCTGCTCTGTGCAAAACCACTGTACAGAGGAGGTAAGTATAACATGTTTGCTATTTTTTTAAACACACGACTTTACAATCACTTTAAGTCACTAGCCCAGATTATGGTTAAGAATGCAGAACAGGACATCTACCTTTACTCTGATTTTTCAGATGTATCTACTTGTTCCAGGTCCATAATGAAGCCTGAAGGTCACTATAATAGTCAGGCAACTAGTGTTTTCAGATGGAAGTGTTCCTTTCATTTAATTTCCTGTACCATTCTGAAAGCTTTACGTTAGGGGCACTTCACGCTATCCCGGTCCGCTGCAGGGCGTTTTATTAATCCTCTTGTATTTTTATTATATTATAACTGTATTGTCTCCCTTTTTATATTGTAAAGTGCTGCGTAAACTGTTGGCGCTATATAAATCCTCTATAATAATAATAATGTTACGTTGCATGTTAATGCGTGTTAAGCAGCGCATTCATTTAAATACCAAAAACTGCTTCCAAAGCATACTGCAAAGCATGGTAGCACAAGTTATGGTGCAATATACAGTAGGTGCACTTGAGTGCTGTTCACAATAATAGGCCGTATTGCACCAATGTGCATAATGCATGTTACCATGCATTACCGCAGCACACTGCTGTGAATAGGCACTACAGGAGAAGTTGGAGGCCCTGATATGCAGATGTATGTATAAGCATGCGAGTGTGTGCATAACCACAGTGTATTTCTGATGTAAAAGAAAAATCTTTTCGATGTGAAAGCAATAGCCTGACAATGAGGGTTAGGTTGACTGTTAAAGAATGGCACTAAGTTTTCATTGTCAAAGTAATAATTTTGCAGTAAAAGTGATCCTTACGATTTCAGGTGTGATTATTGCTGCATCAAACACTATAAAGGGTATAAACATTAGAGCTAATTAGTACATTTCGGTAAAAATGTAGTCAAGTATAATTTATGGGTGCCATAATTTGCTAAAATTTTCTGTCCTGAAACTCACACACCCAAAACAACCATGGCAGTTTAGGAAGGCAATGTATTGTATATATAAATATATATGTGTATATATATATATATATATATATATATATATATATATTGTGTGAGCATTCTTATAATTTTTCTCAACAGTTGAAAAATGGCTTTCATTCTCCATTTATGATTGGTACTAGATGGTGATGAATGTCGGAAACTATAAACATAACGGACTGTGCCGCAATATTCCTGTCACAGTCTCTCACACACACATTGCAGGACAGTGTAATGTCTTTTGTTCAAAGATTTTACCGGCGATCATTTCCATGTCAAGTCGCCTGGTTATTGTGTTGTTTTTATTTAAGAACTCAGAATAAAGACACAAAAACACATTAAAAGGGTGCATTTTTTTTCTGCAATACTCAGGAAAAAAATGTTTCACAGGGGATTGGAAAGGCGAAATTTTTTCACATCCAAATGGATTGCAATTTCCCCCCATTTAGCACCTGAAGGTAATTAGCTTGCAGAGACTGCCGAGTGAGAACACGTTCATGGAACATTAACTCTCATACATTCTCCAGTTGCAGAGCATTAATAGGAAAGATTAAAGTTTAAAGAGAGCAAAATGCCATTACCTCGTGAGCCACCTCTCTCAGCGGCAGTAACTGGTCCTCACTAACCTAAAAGCACCACTGGTATCTGCGGCTCCTATTCCAGATAATGGCAGCTTGGTTTTCTTACTTCGGAAACATAATGCAATCTTGAATCTGTCCTTGTTGTTGTGTGTGTAACCGCTGTCAGAAGGACAGCACGCAAAAACCATCCCGACTTCTGTGTGAAACGCAAATTGAAACTACAGTGTTATGTGAATTGTCTTTGTCAGATGACCCAAGCTGAATTTAATATTGGGCACAGTAGGCAGGTGCCTGTGGCCATTGTTGTCATTGTAAAGAAGAGATCAGGAAAATGGTTGATCCTCTCTATTTTTTTTTTATCTGATTTATGGAGACTTATGCAATTCAAGAATCAACTGGGATTTGTGAATTGTGTTAGACAAAGCTTTATGCCTACATTCAAACAATTAAAAACATTTGCAATTCATCGACTGCCTAGTTTGTGTAACTATACTTGCTCATCACTGGTTCTTATGTTCAACTCTTTTTTTTGTCAGCAATGAAGAAAGAAAGATTAACACATTGGGTTAAATTTACTAATGAAGAAAAGACTATGCACTTGACAAAAGCAATGTTACCTGACCTTAGTAAATAAGATGATGCTATGTTCTATTCAATGACCCAATCATGTAAAAAATATTATTGTTTTTTTACTTTCCCTTGTAAATGATTGGGTATAGATTGCAGCTTTCCTTTTATTTCCTAATTTCAGTATATACGGCTTTGTTACAAGACTTTTACAGCAAGAAATAAATGTATGTAAAGATATGTTTCCATAATACAAAGTTTAATGCAGCAAATATGTGCTTACAGGCTCTTGCAGTATGAAACTAGCCACGCTGATCATATAAATGACTAGATCTCACCATAATAGTATACTAATACTGAACACGTTGTTTCAATTATGTCCTATATATGTGTGTATGATCTGAAAGGCTTTTGGGAAATTTTAAACATGAGGAAATACATCAGCTGCATTGATTATAGCTGAAATTTAAATAATCATTTTACAAAATATAGAAATGTAAAATAGACCTGTTAGGAATGCTGTGTTCAAGAAGGTAACAGACCTCAATGGCCTCAATGGCCAAAGAGAGTCTGGGGTAAGAGTTGTGACCATTTGGATGAATACCTGCTTATCACATCAGTGCTGGATATATAAAAGCTTATAATGACCCCACTTTTTCCAGGAAGGTACCAAGAAGGGTCACTGCTATCTTTGATAACACTAAAGTAATGGCATGATCAAGTTGTATCACTTTAGTTTACAACAATATAGTTCAAAATGATGTGTTAACTCAAGTTTGGCATGTGGGTAGGGTTAGAATAGATTGGTGGCTGCAAGAGGCCAACTTGTGTGTCGGGTACCCATGATTTGTTGACAGCACCAGTAGAGTTTTGTATGAAAAAAAGTTGACTAAATATGTTGGAATTTTTCATGCGATAAACCATTTTTTCTTGCAAAAAAGGGTAGCAAATTAACTTTTTGCTATTTACCTAAATATGTATGGATTTCTTACATGAGTATTAATTGCAATAAAAACTCTTGACATCGGGGGAAAAGATTGGAGACCTGCTTTATTTCTTATGGACATGTAAGAAGCTGCACAACTTCTTGTCAGAAGTCCATTGCATATCCCAGAAGTTCACAGATTATGTGCTACCCTGGGGCCCTACCTTCTTCCTGCTACATCACAACAAAATCCCCAGTAAGACCTATAGATGCTCCATTGTCCCTCTCCTGGTGAGTACTGCAAAAGGTTGTATCCATATTTTCTGGAAACAGGGCCAGGCACCCATGATAGCCATTTGGTTAGCAAAAATCTGAGAAATTAATCAGATGGAAGACCTGATAGCTAAAGAGAGGGGCACACAAGAGAAATCCTTAAAAAAAAAAATTCTATTTGCATGACTTTGTATATTCTTTGGCTTACACATTCTTATTATATTAAAAAATTAAAATAGTTCTATTGGCATGACTTTGTATATTCCTCGGCTTACGCATTTTTTATTACATTCAGTCTTAGCCTAACCCTTTTTTCAGCAGACCAATGGCTGACCTCAGATGACCAGTACTTGCGTCAGTTATCCTGTGAGAGGGACCTAATTTCACATGACACCCAGCCTTCCCTATTCCCTCCACTTACCCACCCCAACACCTCCCCAGCTGCCTCCCAACCCTCCCGCCCCCCCCCCAAACATTTTCTTTCTCTAACCCTCCTTTTTCTTTCCTTTATTACATTACTTTATTACAAACCCCCTTTTTTTCTGATAATTTACAGAATGCAGAGGTACAGTACATGTGTGTCATACTGTATGTGGAAAATAGACTCTTTCTTATTTATTCTGTACGGCTCTGATGAGCCAAGCCCGTAGTCATGTTCATATCCCTATTTGTGGGAAGTACAAACTTATTGTTATGATGGTACTGTGCCTATGGCATTATACCCAGGAGCCTCCAAATTATCTTATTGTTGTCACTGTCAAGTATGTCCCATGTATTCTGACTTTTTGTAAAATAAAGAATTAAAAAAATAACTCTTGACATCTGATCACAGTTCATTGTTTACTGCCTGCCTTCCCTAAAATAAATTAAAAAAAAGAAGAACTGCACCAAAATCTCCTGGGGCCATTAAATTGGTGGTTCTAGTGACTGTTATTTCGAAAGAGAGAACACTACCTGTTTCTTCATCTTGTACTAATAAACTACTGTAGTTCTACATTCTGTTTCTCTGACATAGTATAACATTAACATCAATCAGGTAAAATAAAACAAGTTAATAATTTATAAAAGATAATAAAATGAGAAATAATGGAAATGCTGGATTTTCCCAAGATTACTGAACATCTCTGACAACAAAAAGAGGAAGTAAAGTTGAGGAAATGTTTTCAGCTGCAAGATTTTCTGTTGCTTTAGCATTGCAGAAAGATAGAGAGAGAAAGAGAGAGAGAGAGAGGAAAAAAAGAAAGCAGGCGAGAGAGAGATGAAATTGAGACATGGAAGAATTTATAGCCCAGAAAATTCCATTCTGCTATCTGATTCAAAAAGTCCAGTCCCCCCAGCTTCGGAAAATCTATTTTCCACATTTTAATACCCTGCAGAACAGTCCTCATAACTCATCCGAGTGTGTTAAGCACAGTTTTATTAGATCTGAAACAAATTTTGGTGGGGAGATACTATAGGTCATTAACCATGGAGTAATTTTATCCTTGTTTCCCTAATGATGCCATAATGGCGAGCGAATTTCTTAACTAAAGACCAAAGAACATTTTGAAGGTCAGTTTCATCTGTGAGCTCCTTCATGCGCTTCTCAGAGAAGATTGGAAAACTCGCAGATTTTTTGAAGAGTCATTAATAATGTGGAAGCTGAAAGCGTACTCTTATTTGCCTTCTTGCTTTTTACCTTTTAATTTTATATCTCTTTATTCTTTCTTCCTTTTTAAAACACTTTTTTTCGAGTCACCCACTTGGCATTGGGCAGATATGGTAATTTTTTTCTTGCTTTCTTCACCAGCCCTTTTATTTTATGTACATTTTCTCTGAGCTTAGATTCATGCTTCTATATGCTTGCTTGTAACTTAGGATAGAATTATGGGGGTTTATTTACAAACACTGAACAGAATGATTTGTTGGTTTTCTGCTACATATGACTATCTATCTATCTATCTATCTATCTATCTATCTATCTATCTATCTATCTATCTATCTATCTATCTATCCATTGTCAAAAATGTATATATATATATATATATATATATATATTGCACATATAGAGATTATATTAACTAGGGGTCACGGTAGATCGATATAAAATCAAAATACAAAAATTAGAAAGCTTTGTGTAGTGTTTTTTGCATGAACTTATTTTTTAGAAGTAGTGAACTTTTTTGTAAAGAACATTTACCAAAGTAAAAAAGAAGAAAAAAGTACTTGTTGATGTTTGAAATATTTAAAGCATGCACTGGTTCGTTAGAAGACATGAAACTAGTAGATTCCATATGGGTATCCAGACTATTTCTGTATGCTTCCACTTGTCATGTCATTTGCACACCTACTTGATGCCCTGAATTGATTAACGGTTGATTCATGAGAAAGGCAAAGCAAAGTACAGTAAAACCTTGGTTTGAGAGTAACTTGGTTTAAGAGCGTTTTGCAAGACAAGCAACATTTTTTGTTGACTTGATATACAAACAATGTCTTGAAATACAAGTAGCGTCATGTCACAACTGAGTATAAAAGAGGAGAGAGCGCCTGTAAGTGTAGCAATATGGTTACATTTAATGAAGGTACAACATTTAGCAACATGTTGCTACACTTAGAGGCGCCTCTCTTCTCTTTAATACTCTGTAGCTCTTGCTGGATTTTGCTTCTAATCCCCTTGTGGATTAGAAGCAAAACCTGGTCATGTTGCTATAATCTTTTTATATGGACTATAAACGGAAGGATCTATGAATAAATGGTTGTGGAACGAATCATTTGAGTTTCCATTATTTCTTATGGGGAAATTTGCTTTGATATACAAGTGCTTTGGATTGCTGGCATGTTTCTGGAATGAATTATGCTTGCAATCCAAGGTTTTACTGTATAGCTATTGCCCAACAAGAGCACATTTTGCAATAACTTAAGAAAGATAGCTCTATGGTTGCTATGAATTTTTTTTACTTTCTTTTCACCTAAATTATGACTGTATGCATGTGTACTGAGTAAGTTGTTCCATTGGAACTAATAAGACACCTTTAAAAAAATAAAATAATTGAAGGGTTGTTATGATATTCAATGGGGTTGATTTATACCAAAGGAACACAAACTGTTCACCTGCCAAAGTGCATGTTCACTCAGCTTGGCAAATAGGGTGAAACTTCAATCATCCAATAACGTGCAAGAAGAAATGTTTTGTTTTTTATTTCTCCTGTGCATGAATGGGTATTTAAAGTGAACATAGCTTTACCTTATTCACTATGCCAAGTAGAGTTGGGCCGAACACCCTTCAGTTCAGTTCGTGTCAGAACTTTTGAACATCGCAAAAGTTCAGACCCGAACCCTATTAAAGTCTATGGGACCCGAACTTGAAACATTTAAAGTCCCCATTTTGAAGGCTTATATGCAAGTTATTTAGAAAAAAACAACAAATGCTAGCGCTCAGGATGCCGGCATAATAAATCACAGTAAATAGAAGGTAAAAAAGAAGAACCATGAAAAATTTTGTTCAGGGTATGTATAACAAAGTCCACAAACAAAGGAGTGTCCAATCAAATGTTAATAGTGGATCTTGATGGCTGATGGTGATGGCAAAGGTCTGTTTAGTGATAACAAGCACTAAGGGCAGCTCGTCTCAAGAGTGAAGCCAGCTCAGGATGTTGACATACTTGACAAAGCAGCGCGCATGCTCTGTACGAGACTCGCACATGCTCTGAAACGCTGTGTTTCCCCGTGTTTCCCTTGATCCAGCTGACGTCACATGCTGCTCCACTAACAGACAATCACTATTTCCTCTGACAGACACAGCCGGCTTCCACTCTGGCTCCTCGCGGCTCTCATAGCCTGGACATGGGACGTCTCTGCTAAGGACACTGGATTTGAGACATTGATCTCACACAAGCACACCTGTACTTACTGACATGTAAGTGTTGGATAAATCATTTTACCATACATTAAACACTGTACTTAGAGGCACTTTTCTATCTGTTTTTTTTATGTTATTGGCCATAACAAGGGTATTGGGGCCTGGGTTAAAAAACAGTGCATGCTGGATCGGTGACGTCACAAGGGGGTGGTGCCACAGTTGACGTTACCAGGTGGCCCCTCCCCTTACCTATTTAGGAACTGTCAAACGGCAGAGCAGGCATTCATCGGTTAGCCTTCGTCGGGGCAGAGAATTGTTTTAGTTTAGTTTAAAAACATTTTTTCTTTGGTTATTTACATACCTGTAATGAAGCGTGTCCCAATATGTGCAGGCTGCTGGATTATGTATACATCTTCATTGCAGGGCTGCCCTGTCCTCTTCCTGCTGCTGAACCTACAGCACTGTATGGGTACACAGTTTGAGCCTCTGGGTTCAGAGAACTGGAAAAAGACTCCTGGGAATCAGGAAGAGAATTTTGTGACTAATTAGACTCTCCCCTATTCACAGATTGTGTTACAGGCAGTGTAATTAGTGCAAGAATTTTCCTCCATGGAGGAGAGGGCAGCAGAGGGTGTGTCCCCTTCGGATAATTTTTAGTGACGCAAAGCCCAGAAACCCAAAGCTATTAATCCCACAGTGCCGGAAGTTCAGCAGTAAGAAGAGGACGGGCCACCCATGCAGTGAAGATTTCTACAGAATCCAGCAGTCTGCACATCGTGGCACACGCTTCATTACAGGTATGTATTATAACCAAAGAAAAAAATGTTTTTTAACTAAACTTTGAAAACTGGTTGTTGGTTGCTTAGTTGTTAAAGGAAATGCATCTGTTTTCTCTTTTTTTTTTCTAAATAAAATACAAGCTATGTATGAAACAAATGAGAAAAAAACAATTGCATAAAATTAGGGATTTGCCCATGATGATCAACTAGATCTTTAGCTTTATCTATCAGAGAATAAAAAATAACATTGATTGTTTAATGGGCAAAGGATTGTCAAACGAAGGGGATGGGGAACTTGGTACTGCCATGAGGAGCGTTTACCAATGCAAAAATGTTTTAAAGTATATCGTTCAGAGGGGAAAGGGTCTTCTTCATTTTTTTTACTTTGAGGGTGACATAGTAAAAAACACCATTTAAGCTGTATGCAGTGTTGTTTTTTTTTTACTATTGCATTATGGTTTGACTTAATGTTATTGTCCAACTGCAGAAGATGTCCCGGTAGCTGCTCTCCTATGGGTGGCGCTTTAGGTTAGCCCTTGTGCCATGTTCTCACTGTCCCTGTTTCCAACCACCCTGACCCTTGGGGTCCTTGTTCCATCTTAGGGGCCCCATTACTTGTGGTCTCTACTGCAGGATTGGTCGGGTGACTACAGTCAATGGTTAGACCTGCCTTGGCTCTGGCAGCAGATTTTCCAAGATGGAGCGTAGGTGCTGTCGCGCATGTGCGTGACCTTACCTCCCGTGGGCGGGTGTGCGTCTGCACAATGGGCTTCTGCATCCTGCTGGTGATGTAAGATGCCGGCAGGATGGGGGGTATTTAAGGTCCAACACGTGGCGGGTGTTTCGCCATACCAATTGCCACTGGGGATGCTGTGTGGGCAATCCATATGCAACATGTTTGTCTGGTAAAAATGACAAGCCCCTGGCCCCAACCTATGTTGGGCCTTGTAAGCTGCCTGTGGGATTTTTATATTGCCCCTTTTTTCTCTTCTTTGTAGCATCTTATGCATATAAGAGCTGGGTCTCCCCTTTCATCTTGTGGGAAAGCAAATACTCTATGAGCTCATGAGTTAGGTTTTCATCTTTGACATGGGCGGCAAGGCCAGGAAACGATTTATTGGACTCCTTTTGTTCCCCTCTCATCTCAATTTGAGTGGTAGGTACATTGGAAATGGAATCTTATAGGTTTGCCAAAGTGGCATAAATTAAGCAGCTTTCCAGGTTAATACATTTTTACAATACATGTGGGCATTACCACTCTTATGGCTTACTGGGCAATCCTATTGATGCATGGGCGATAATATTGATGCATAAAGTTATTTTTGTTTGTTATTCACCAAATGATCCTGAGCACCCTTGGAAAGAGAGCCCTCCAGGTGATCTATCTATGCTTTTGTATACTGATACTCCTTTATGTACTATTATACGATTGTACTGATACATACTGTATGTTTATTTTTTACTTACAATTATTATCTCTTCTCTTTAGTAGCGTTTTTTGCAGTATTCTAAAATCTCCTGAGGAAGCCAGTGACTGGCAAAACATGTTGAGCTGAAGTTACCGCACATTTATTCAGGCTGCATGGATATTCTGTGACAGTTTTATTATCAACATTACGAAAGTGTTGTTTTTAATAATGTTTATACTGTGTAAAATCAGGGTTATTAGACTCAAGTGGTGCATGCATTTTCAAGACATTGTGCCAGTCCAGAACTGCATTTTTAAGGGCATGGCTGCCCACTTTTATATAAAGGAACAGAAAATTCACATAAAAGACAGCAATTTCCCATGCAGGGGTTCCACTATTACTGTAATTTTCGCAAAGCTTCAGTCTCCTGACTTACTCTCTTGCCACAGGGCTGCTTCAGGTCTCAAGCCTAGGCATTAGGTCTACTCCTCAGACCAACACAAAGGTTTCCTTCAAGTCAAGCTCTCTCATAGTGTACTCACGACCAGCTCCTTGCTGCTCTGTCGTGGACTACATCTGCCTTCTGCAGACATGCACGTTCTGGCTGCCACATGCAGCCTCTCTGACTCCTAGAGAGGATGGGAGTCCTCTTGACTCTCATGCACAGGAGTCCATGGGAGAGGATGGGAATGGAAGGGAATCCTCCTGTCTGCTGGGAGAAGACCTGAGCTCTAACCTCGGGTCTATTATGAACCCAGCCCACACCTGTGCAATCAACATGGCTGCCTCTCCAAAAATCTGTCTTAGGCCAGGTTCACACTGGGCTGCGGGAATGAAGCCGTGCGAGTTCAGCTCAACTTGCACGATTTCACTCCCGCTTGTTAGTCCCAATTTCGGCCGCGATTACAGAGACATCTGTGCAGTTTATGCACAGATGTCAAAGTAAATCGCGGGCCGAAATCGCAAAACGTAGTACAGAAACGACTTTTTGAAATCAGTGCAGCGCCGCAGATGCGGCATCGCACCGATTAGGATGGTGCCATTGCCAGGAATTGCCGGCAAATGCAGCCGATTTGACATGTGAAATCGCATGTCAAAGCGCACCAGTGTGAACCAGGGCTTAAACTGCTAAAATGAACAGTGGCACAGGCTGGCCTCTCTACAACTGTAATAAAATGTAACATATATTTTCTGTTATGATTTTGGCACCTTAAAAATCCCCTTCTTTTCCTAATTTTCAAATCGCATTTACATTTGTTTAGAAATGTCCTTTAATTGCATATACAATACCTTAAAAAAGTACTCACATTCCTTGAAATTCTCCACATTTTGGCATGTTACAACCAAAAACATAAATGTATTTTATTCAGATTTTATGTAATAGACCAACACAAAGTGGCACATAATTGTGAATTGGAAGGAAAATTATAAATGGTTTTCAAAATTATTTACAAATAAATATGTGCAAAGTGTGGTGTGCATTTGTATTCAGCCCCCCTGAGTCAATCCTTTGTAGAACCACCTTTCGCTGCAATTACAGCTTAAAGTCTTTTTGGGGATGTCTCTACCACCTTTGCAGAGTGACATTTTTGCCCATTCTTCTTCACAATTATAGCTCAAGCTCTGTCAGATTGGATGGAGAGTCTGTGAACAGAAATTTTCAAGTCTTGCCACAGATTCTCAATTGGATTTATGTCTGGACTTTGACTGGGCCATTCTAACACATGAATATGCTTTGATCTAAACCATTCCATTGTAGCTCTGGCTGTATGTTTAGGGTCATTGTCCTGCGGGACGGTGAACCTCTGCCCCAGTCTCAAGTCTTTTGCAGACTCTAAAGCCCCATACACACTATCAGTTTTTCTGCAGGTTTTTGTCTTCAGGTTTACCAAAACCATGTAGTACAAGGGCCTGCCTGATTGCATACGAATTGAAACTTATAAGGTTTGACCTCATATTAGATGGTTTTGGTAAACCTGAAGACAAAAACTTGCAGAAAAACTGATAGTGTGTATGGGGCTTAACAGGTTTTCTTCTAAGATTGCCCTGTATTTGGCTCCATCTAACCATCAACTCTAACCAGCTTCCCTGTCCCTGTTGAAGAAAAGCATCCCTACAACATGATGCTTCCACCACAATGTTTCACGGTGGGGATTGTGTGTTCAGGGTGATATGCATTGTTAGTTTTCCGCCACACAAAGCGTTTTGCATTTAGGCCAAAAAATTTAATTTTGGTCTCATCTGACCAGAGCACCTTCTTCCACATGTTTGCTGCGTCCCCCACATGGCTTCTTGCAAACTGCAAACGGGACTTCTTATGGCTTTCTTACAACAATGGCTTTCTTCTTTCGATGTGATAAGAATAGCAATGGTGCGCTACAATAAACCTCTTATTAAACACAGGATATAATATATGCTGTAAATTGATAGATAAATAAATAAGTGTGGGGAATGAATCCCAATGTGCAGAATAATTAGCTGATGACAGATGCTGTCCCAGTGCAACATGTACAAAAATCAGTGTGAATGAATAAATAAATAGATAATTAATAAAATATGTCCACCGTTCAGTTTGCCTGTTTTGATAGTATACAATGTATCTTCACAAGCGGTATATTCCAAACAAGCACTCCTGCTAGCAATCAGTTCATCTGCCAATGATCCTGTTTGTTTCCTCTAATTTTCCTCTGAGTATCCTCATACATGTTGTTTGTCATAAAAGATAAAGGAAATACATCATTGCGTAATGCTTATGAACTGACATTAGGTTTTAAGGTGCATGTAGATCCACTCACATTTAGATAAATTAATCAGCGCGTATTGTGAAACGTTCAGGAACAGGCAGCGTGTGTCCTCCTCACTCTGCATCCAGTGTGCTTAAACACAATAGATATCGTCACTAGGCTCCTCCCAACGCATTGCGTCACATGTCATATGACTTTTTCAAGGCTTTCTTCTTTCCATTCTTCCATAAAGGCCAGATTTGTGGAGTATACGACGAATAGTTGTCCTGCGGACAGATTCTCCCACTTGAGCTGTGTATCTCTGCAGCTCCTCCAGAGTTACCATGGGCCTCTTGGCTGCTTCTCTGATTAATGCTCTCTTTATCAGTTTAGGTGGACGTCCATGTCTTGGTAGGTTTGCAGTTGTGCCATACTCTTTCCATTTTCGAATGATAGATTAAACAGTATTCTGTGAGATGTTCAAAGATCGGGATATTTTTTTATAACCTAACCCTGCTTTAAACTTCTCCACAACTTCATCCCAGACCTGTCTGTTGTGTTCCTTGGCCTTCATGATGCTGTTTGTTCACTAAGGTCCTCTAACAAACCTCTGAGGGCTTCACAGAACAGCTGTATTTATACTGAGAATAAAATACACACAGGTGGACTCTATTTACTAATTCGGTGACTTCTGAAGACAATGGGTTCCACTAGACTTTAGTTAATATTTAAAGGGGTATAAATACTTTTTCAAGGCGCTGTAAATGCAGATTTGGCACTGAGATCTAAAAGTTATAGGAAAGTATACTCTTCACACCAATTGGTCAATGGAAAAACAATTTCTCGGTATAGCTTGTGATATACTTTTAGCCATACTACACTGTATTGTGTTACAAAATACAACAAAAAATACCCACAAAACTACTTCAAAACCACAACCCACCTCCATAAAACATCATTGTATCAGTTGGAGTATATTATTTTTTTTAAAAGGGCACAGCATGCAGCCTTTTACCCAAAAAATCTACATTTAAGTAAATATATTTCACAAAAAAAGAAGAAATCCTGTGCAGTAGGCTTGTGCAATTCGTTTTGTAATGAATTGAAATTCGTCCGAATTTAGCAACTTTTGGACATTTGGAAGCATTCGAATTTCCGAACAAAGCTATTACGAATAAAACCGAATCCGAAATAAATTATATCGCAAATAGCGAATGCCCGAAAGTCTTCGGCATAATTCGTTATGAAAAAAGTTACGAATGTACGAATCCATTCGAAGCACAATAACACTCTGCTCTGCTCTCTGCTTCTCCCTCACCGTGCTGAACTCCCTCTCAAAATGGTGTACAGGGGCGGAGGCTATAGCCGCATGTAAAAAACGAAAGTGGAATACAAGATTTTGAATCCATTCGAAGCACAATAACACTCTGCTCTGCTCTCTGCTTCTCCCTCACCGTGCTGAACTCCCTCTCAAAATGGTGTACAGGGGCAGAGGCTATAGCTGCATGTAAAAAACGAAACTAAAATACGAGATTAAGAATCGTTACAAATAACCGCTATGTATTTAGAAAAGTACAAATCCATTCGAAGCACATTAGGCATAATAGGCAGCGTCGTTGTGAGAGAGACACGGAAAATTCCGAATCAACGAACCCAAAAAAAGTTACGAAAGTAGGAGTTGTGTCCAGAATCAACGAAAAACAATGTACTCTACTGAAAGTACGAATTATAAATCAACTAAAAATAAGGCTTACATTAATACGAATCATTCCGATTCAACGAAAAATGTCGGTTGCGAAAATACGAATTAGTCCAAACATGAAAAATCCCGTCTAGCAAAATTACGAACAATTACGAATCAACAGGACCGAAAAGAAACAAACCGAAACTAAACAAATGTTTCCGTTGTGCACAAGAAACGAACCGAAACTAAACAAATTTTTCCGTTGTGCACAAGTCTACTGTGCAGAATACATAAACAGCATTGCAGCAGGGCGAGTAGGCTGTATTTAAACAATGATGCGCAGTATTCAGGTATTCATCCCAAATATTAACATTAAAGTGTATATGCTTCAGAGAAAAAATATATATATATATTGTACTGATTCCATAGACATTTTTTAAGCACTTTTGGTAGGCCTCATTTTGAAAAGATTAAACAACAGTTAACTTTTACTCCACAAATCAGCATTAAAGCGTGTCTATGTCAAATAAAAAGACTAATACATATTATACAGACTACATACACATTGGACTACATTTAAGTATCACAGTCTGGGGTCAGGTTCTGAGGCCAATGGCAGTAGCAGCTGAGAGGATAATGCAGTTGTTAGCTTAATGAATACACAAGCAAAACCCCCCAAAGCATGCTTACCCGATGCTCAGGGTTTAATCACTAACCAGTGTTTACCAGAGTTACTAATGGTGGAGAAGGGTTTCACTGCTTTCTAATGCCAGGTTGTGGCCCTCTGGATTGCCCCAGCAGGAGGGGAACAAGCAGGGGTCAGGTAGGGGATGAAGCAGATAAGGAACAAGCAGAAGCATAGTTGATGAGCAAGCCAAAAGGTCAGTAACGATTAGTAGCTGGAAGGAATCAGGCGGATGCATAGTTGGTGAACAAGCCAAATAGGTCAGGAATATGTGGTAGCTTGATGGGATCAGGGGAAATGTAGACAATAAACAAGCTAAGGATCGATAACGAGTGGTAGAAAAGATAGGGACAGCAGCAATGCAAAGGATCAAGATATCATCTGGAGCGAGCATAAACATCTGCCAAACAGGAAGTGCAGAGACGTGGCTTATATAGGAAGTTCATGAGAGGAGAACATAATTTATGGTTCACCAGATACAAGATACAAAGTAAGGTTGTCCAAGGAATCAGGCAGAGAGCTGTCCAGCACCTCAGTTAGCACAGCAAAAAGAGACAGTCAGACAGAGGTTCTAGGTTCAGATACGGATCCTGTCATTAACCTCCCTGGCGGTATGATTATGTCAGATTTCTGAATGTCAAAGCAGTACATTGTTTTGTATGGAAATTTGGCATTTTTTATTGTAGGCCTGTAATTCTTAGGAATAACTCACTTAAATCTGTCCAAACAAGAAACAAGAAATCATAAATTATAATATAATAAATAACTATAAATAATTATAAAAAATAATAATAATATAATAATAATAATAATAATACATTTTATTCACTAATGTAATCAA
The DNA here is from genome assembly GCA_029206835.1 of Rana muscosa. Classification (NCBI taxonomy): domain Eukaryota; kingdom Metazoa; phylum Chordata; class Amphibia; order Anura; family Ranidae; genus Rana; species Rana muscosa. The sequence continues at coordinate 120,271,733 of CM055123.1, read as the reverse complement.
ATCAAAAATACAGAAATTCGCTCAGTCGCGGAATCGTCGCTGTCGTCACTTTCGGTGTCTGATGACGAATTTCCCCACAAATCACTATTGCTCATGTCTGCAAGTGATTCAAATTCACTATCACTGTTTTCTAGCTGGTCTAAAACCGCTTTTGATGTAGAGGGACACCTTTTGGATGCCATGGACGTTCTCAAGTTTCCAGGCAGAAAGAATGGTATATATAATATAAAAGAGCAGGCAGGGCACTGGATAAAGCACTAAGGACAAAAGGGAGGTGAAATGGTTTGATACAGTTATGTAACCTTACAGATTACAGTGTATTGTATGTGTCATGTTTTGTGTACTTTTTTCAATTTGCCACCAGGCTCCGTCCCCATGCATCGCGATGCTCGCAGGAAACGGAGCCCGGAACATTGATGAATCGGGCAGAGGATCTGGCGGAGGATACAGTGTGGGGACATCGTAGGATCCTGGGGACAAGGTAAGTAACCTGTACCAGGATACTGCAATGCAGTCCCGAGTGTGGCTCTGGGTTACCGCTCTTGGTACTGAAAATTCACCCTGAGCCACACTCGGGAATACCGCCAGGGAGGTTAAGCACCTTTAATAGGTCACATTTTAAACTGGAGGGACAACAGCTAACTTTTAATAAAAAAAATCAACATTAGAGTGTATTTATTTCACAGAAAAATAGCATCAAAATATTGTAGTGGGTTGTGCACAGTAATTAAGCACTTGTACCAGGCCACATTTTGAGCCATAGAGACAACAGCCATTGTATTGACTCAATATGCCATATTTAAGCACTTTTACCAAGCTACATTTTGATGGAGAGACACCAGGCAGGTTTTATTGGAAATATCATCATCACAGTGTAATTCTGTTACAGAAAACAAACCACAAAATATTGTAGTGACTTCATACATAGTATTTATACACTTTTTTTAGGCCACATTTTTCCAGAGAGGCAGTAGTGATGGGCAAATCTGCTTGGATTCGATTCACAGGCACATTTGACAAACACGGACAAAAATGTGCAAATTGAAACTTTATTTTAAAATCAAATAAAGTCAATGGGAGATGAATCTTGAAATCAATTCTCTCTGGTTCAAGGCTAATGGGCAGTGATTGTCAAACAAAGGACATGGGGAGCTGGGCACTGCCAAGGGGCCATGTACCAATGCATTTTAAAACAAAATACTGTTTAGTAGACTAAAATCTGTTAATAAGGCTTAGAGTAAAACAGTGGGATCGGTTCCACTCTAAAGTATTTTTTTTTTTTTTACTTTTCTCACACATGTTATAATCCAAATTTTTTGCTAAAAAGTTACTTAAAACCCCAAAATAGGGGTGTGCTTAGAGTTTGAGTCGAACATTAGCTCGACTCGAACATCAGCTGTTCGATCGTTCGACGAACATTATGGGCCGCTCGCGCCAAATTCGAGCGGTGCGTCACGGCCGATAATGCACTGCGTCATTGCAGTGCATTGCTGGCTGATGATTGGCCAAGCATGCACTATGACCAGCATACTTTGGCCAATCACAGCACCGTCAGAAAAAAGAGCCATAATTGGCCAAAGGCAGGGTGCCTTTGGCCAATTATGGCTATGGGGATTTAGTACAGGCCCCATACTATATAATGCCACCTGCACGCCGGCCTTCTGTAGTGTGTTCCGGTGTTGAGAGAGAGAGAGAGAGAGTGTCATTTAATTTCATTTAGATAGATTGAGCAGGCAGGCAATTCAGTTAGCTAGATTGAGCAGGCAGTTGATTCAGTTAGCTCCAGTATATTTAGTATATATATATACATTCCAGGCTTTGTATATATATATATATATATATATATATATATATATATACTGTATACAGTTTAGCTAGATCTCACTGCAGAGCGTTCCTGGTGTACTGTTTCTAATATATTACAGGCAGGCAGTTGATTCAGTTAGCTACAGTATATTCAGTATACTGTATCCAGTTTAGCTAGATCTCGCTGCAGATCGTTCCTGTTGTTCTGTTCCTAATACACTACAGGCAGGCAGTTGATTCAGTTAGCTGCAGTATATTCAGTACTGTATCCTGTGCAGCTAGATCTCACTGCAGACCGTTCCTGTTGTTCTCTTCCTAATATACTACAGGCAGGCAGTTGATTCAGGTAGCTGCAGTATATTCAATACTGTATCCTGTGCAGCTAGATCTCACTGCAGACCGTTCCTGTTGTTCTCTTCCTAATATACTACATGCAGGCAGTTGATTCAGTTAGCTGCAGTATATTCAGTACTGTATCCTGTGCAGCTAGATCTCACTGCAGACCGTTCCTGTTGTTCTGATCCTAATATACTTCAGGCAGACAGTTGATTCGGTTAGCTGCAGTATATTCAGTACCGTATCCTGTGCAGCTAGATCTCACTGCAGACCGTTCCTGTTGTTCTCTTCTTAATATACTACAGGCAGGCAGTTGATTCAGTTAGCTGCAGTATATTCAGTATACTGTATCCAGTTTAGCTAGATCTCACAGCAGACAGTTCCGGTTATTCTCTTCCTAATATGCTACAGGCAGGCAGTTGATTCAGTTAGCTGCAGTATATTCAGTAGGGATGAGCTTCGAGTTCGAGTCGAACTCATGTTCGACTCGAACATTGCCTGTTCGCCCGTTCGCCGAACAACGAACAATTTGGGATGTTTGCGGCAAATTCGAAAAGTCTATGAGAGAAATCTAAAGTGCTAATTATAAAGGCTTATATGCAAGTTATTGTCCTAAAAAGTGTTTGGGGACCCGGGTCCTGCCCCAGGGGACATGTATCAATGCAAAAAAAAGTTTTAAAAACGTCCGTTTTTTTAGGAGCAGTGATTTTAATAATGCTTAAAGTGAAACAATAAAAGTGAAGTATTCCTTTAAATTTCGTACCTGGGGGGTGTGTATGATATGCATGAAAAGTGGCGCATGTTTCACGTGCTTAGAACTGTCCCTGCACAAAGTGTCATTTTTGAAGGAAAAAAAATCATTTAAAACTCACTCGCGGCTATAATGAATTGTCGGCTTTTATCAATACATAGAAAAGTCATTGATAAAAAATAAAAAAAAAGCGTGGGGGTTCCCCCAAATTCAATTACCAGCCCCTTCAGGTCTGGAATGGATATTAAGGGGAACCCCGCCGCAAATTTAAAAAAAAATGGCGTGCGGTTCCCCCTAAATATCCATACCAGGCCCTTCAGATATGGCATGGATTTTAAGGGGAACTCCACCCCAAATTTAAAAAAAAATGGCGTGGAGTCCCCCCAAAAATCCATACCAGACCCTTATCCGAGCACGCAACCTGGCCGGCCGCAGGGGAAGAGGGGGGGACGAGAGAGCGGCCCCCCTCCCTCCTGAACCGTACCAGGCCACATGCCCTCAACATGGGGAGGATGTCCCCATGTTGATGGGGACAAGGGCCTCATCCCCACAACCCTTGCCCGGTGGTTGTGGGGGTCTGCGGGCAGGGGGCTTATCGTAATCTGGAAGACCCCTTTAACAAAGGGGACCCCCAGATCCCGGCCCCCCTATGTGAATTGGTAAGGGGTACATTGTACCCCTACCATTTCACGAAGAAAGTGTAAAAAAATGTAAAAAAAACCACACAAACACCTTGGAAAAGTCCTTTATTAAAAAATAAAAAATAAATAAAATAAAAAAACATTCCAGCGATGAAATCCAGTGTCCCACGGCGATCCCGATGTCCAGCGCTGTCCGTCATTGGTTGTGCCTGGGCGGACCTGATGGGGAACTTCCTCCGCAGTGTTTTAAATGTATAGACCCGCCCCTTCTAAAGTTCCCCATCAGGTCCGCTCAGCGGACCAGATGCGGAACGCGAGAAGGGGCGGGTCTATTCATGTATTGCACAGTGAAGGAAGTTCCCCATCAGATCCGCTCTACGAGGCGGACCTGATGGGGAACTTTAGAAGGGACGGGTCTATACATTTAAAACACTGCGGAGGAAGTTCCCCATCAGGTCCGCCCAGGCACAACCAATGACGGAGAGTGCTGGATATCGGGATCGCCGCGGGACACTGGATTTCATCGCTGGAATGTTTTTTTATTTTATTTATTTTTGAATAAAGGACTTTTCCAAGGTGTTTGTGTGTTTTTATTTAATTTTTTTACACTTTCTTCGTGAAATGGTAGGGGTACAATGTACCCCTTACCAATTCACATAGGGGGGGCGGGATCTGGGGGTCCCCTTTGTTAAAGGGGTCTTCCAGATTCCGATAAGCCCCCTGCCCGCAGACCCCCACAACCACCGGGCAAGGGTTGTGGGGATGAGGCCCTTGTCCCCATCAACATGGGGACATCCTCCCCATGTTGAGGGCATGTGGCCTGGTACGGTTCAGGAGGGAGGGGGGCCGCTCTCTCGTCCCCCCCCTCTTCCCCTGCGGCCGGCCAGGTTGCGTGCTCGGATAAGGGTCTGGTATGGATTTTTGGGGGGACTCCACGCCATTTTTTTAAAAATTTGGGGTGGAGTTCCCCTTAAAATCCATGCCAGATCTGAAGGGCCTGGTAATTGAATTTGGGGGAACCCCCACGCTTTTTTTTTTTTTATCAATGACTTTTCTATGTATTGATAAAAGCTGACAATAGCCGCAAGTGAGTTTTAAATGACTTTTTTTCCTTAAAAAATGACACTTGCAAGGACAGTTCTAAGCACGGGAAACACGCGCCACTTTACATGCATATCATACACACCCCCCAGGTACGAAATTTAAAGGAAAATTTCACTTTTATTTTTTAATTTTAAGCATTATTAAAATCACCGCTCCCGTAAAAACATCTATTTTTTTAACTTTTTTTTGCATTGACACATGTCCCCTGGGGCAGGACCCGGGTTCCCAAACACTTTTTAGGACAATAAATTGCATATTAGCCTTTATAATTAGCACTTTAGATTTCGAACGTTCGAGTCCATTGTATTTAATAGGGTTCTAAAGTTCACGCAAACATTCTGTCTGTTCGCAGGTTCTGGTGCGAACCGAACAGGGGGGTGTTCGGCTCATCCCTGATATTCAGTATACTGTATCCAGTTTAGCTAGATCTCACTGCAGACCGTTCCTGTTGTTCTGTTCCTAATATACTACAGGCGGGCAGTTGATTCAGTTAGCTGCAGTATATTCAGTACTGTATCCTGTGCAGCTAGATCTCACTTCAGACCGTTCCTGTTGTTCTGTTCTAAGTATACTACAGGCAGGCAGTTGATTCAGTTACCTGCAGTATATTCAGTACTGTATCCTGTGCAGCTAGATCTCACTGCAGACCGTTCCTGTTGTTCTGTTCCTAATATACTACAGGCAGGCAGTTGATTCAGTTAGCTGCAGTATATTCAGTATATATATACATCACAGCTTTGTGCAGCTACATCTCACTGCAGGCCATTCCTGGTGTACCTATTCAAATACATTACAAATACATCAAATACAGTATGTCTGGAAGGCCAACAAGGAGAGGCAGATGCTCACAGACCACTAAAAGGGGGCAAGCAGGCTCTGTGCCTACAGCCAACAGTGCTGGTCATCCTCAGCATGTGGCCGTGGGGCACGCTTGTCCTTTTTTTTGGCAGCTGGCCGTGTTGAGCCACAACATGCAGAAAAGTTGGTAGCGTGGATGACCAAGCCATCCTCATCCTCCTCATCCTCAGCCAGGAAAGTCTGTGTGCATTTCCGCCGGTCATATAATGCCAGTGCTTGGCTGGCTGACCTTCAAAAGGAATACAACCTGCCCAAGAACCGCCTAATCTGTGGCATGCCCACCAGATGGAACTCAACATTGGCCATGCTGCAGCAGCTGCACACGCAGCAGAGGGCCATCAATGAGTACCTGTGCGACTATGGCACCAGGACAGGGTCAGGGGAGCTTGTATTTTTTTCGCCACACCAGTGGTTCATGATTAAGGATGCATGCACTGTCCTGTCACCATTTGAGGAGGCCACGAGGATGGTGAGCAGTGACAGTGCATGCATCAGTGATACTGTCCCTCTTGTCTACCTGTTGGAGCACATGCTGCGTGGAATAATAGACAGGGCACTTGAGGCAGAACAGAAGGAGGAAGAGGAGGACTTCCTTACCTCTCAAGGCCCCCTTTATCCAGACAGTGTTCCTGCGGGCCCGCCGATCACACAGGAAGAGGAGGATTGTATCAGCATGGAGGTGGAGCCTAGCACTCAGCATCAGCAGCAGCCTTCGATGGATCGTTTTCAGTTCCCAGAAACCCATGGACTTGTACGTGGCTGGGAGGAGGTGGCTGCGGATCATGGCATTCTTAGTGACCCAGAGGACTCCGAAACGAATGCCTCAGTAAACCTACGCTGCATGGCCTCCCTGATCCTTCAAAGCCTGCAAAAGGACCCTCGAATTTGTGGTATCAAGGAGAGGGATCATTACTGGCTGGCAACCCTCCTTGATCCACGTTACAAGGGTAAGGTTGCGGAACTTATCCAGCCATCGCAGAGGGAGCAGAGGATGAAACATCTTCGGGAGGCCTTGCAGAAAGTTTTGTGCAACGCGTTTCCAGAGCCTGGGAGGTTACAAATTCCTGGTCCTGGACAACGTGTTGCTGAGGCTTCGGTCAGTCACAGAAGGAGCGGTGGAGAAGGTGGCTGTCTGACAGATGCGTTCAGACAATTTTTTAGTCCGCAGCCCCAAGGTCTGATCGGTTCCAGCAACCATCGCCAGCAACTGATTTACATGGTGCAGGAATACCTAGGGGCAAGATCAGACTTGGAGACCTTTTCAACCGAAAATCCTCTGGGTTACTGGGTCTTGAGGATGGATCACTGGCCAGAGCTTGCACAGCATGCAATTGAGCTACTGGCCTGTCCTGCATCCAACGTGCTTTCGGAACACCCATTCAGTGCTGCTGGAGGCTTTGTAACCGATCAGAGTGTGCCTGGGTTGATCGGTTGAACCGACTTGGTTAATCGGCTCACCTTCATAAATATTAATCAGTCTTGGATCACCAGCTACCAAGCATCCCTTCAATACTGCCTATGCTGATGCTGAGTGACTATCCTGTTATTCTGAGTGACTATCCTATTCCTCCTCAATGTTCATGTTGATAGCTTGTAAGAACATTTTTGGTTCTGGGCACCACCACCAGTGGCTAAGGCCCAATTTTTCTGCCCCTGTTTAACAGGGGCATGTCATTACAATATTTGATGCAATACTTTGCAGCAGGGCTCATTCCTGCGCTCCAACTATAGTATCTGTGAGGGGTTGCAGTGTTGTGGCACCAGTGCCTAAGGCCCAATTTTTAAACAGGGGCGTGTACTTACAATTTTTGATCTAATATTTCACAGCAGAGCCCGTTCCTGCGCCCACCAAGAGTAACTGTGAGGGCTTACAGTGTTGTGGCCACACCACCACACCACCACCAAAGGCCCAATTTTTCTGTTCAACAGGGGCATGTAATTACAATTCTTGATATATTATTTCACAGCAGGGCCCGTTCCAGCACCCACCAAGAGTAACTGTGAGGGCTTACAGTGTTCTGGTACCACCAACACCTAAGGCCCAAATTTCTGCAGAGTATATAGGGCAGGCCCCTACTTTCAAACATCCGACTTACAAACGACTCCTACTTACAAACGGAGGGAGACAACAGGAAGTGAGAGGAAATCTACCCCTGGAAGGGAAATTCTCTCCTGTAAGAGTTAATATGGGAAAAAGGTGTCTCCTCCACTGATGCTTTATCACCAATCCTTGTTTCCCTATAAACCCCAAATTTTCAAAATCCAATTGTCATTGGGACAGAAAGTGAGGTGAAATCTTCTGAACAGGGGCACAGACAGCAAAACAAATGTTACAGGGGTAATAACCCTTCCCTATGTTTTCCAAAAAGGTTAAAAATATATTTTTTGGCTGGAGCTACACTTACAAAATGTACCTGTTCCAAATTACAAACAGATTCAACTTAAGAACAAACCTACAGTCCATGTCTTTCTTGGGACCGCCTGTATACTGCTGTTCAGAGTATATATGGTCTTTTTTAATTTTGGTGCAGGGTTCCCCTTAACCACTTGGCGCCCATGCTATAGACAAAAGACGTCTACAGCGCGGCGCCTATCTGCCGGTTGGACGTCCATGGACGTCCTCCTGTTTACTTCCGCAATGCGCGCCGCCGCGGGCGCGCATCGCTGAAAAGCTATGCCCGCCGAGTCACGTGGGTGCCGATGCGCGTGCCTGGCGGCCGCGATGTCCGCCAGGTACCCACGATCGGCAGTCACAGAGCCAGGGACGTAGATCTCTGTGTGTAAACACAGAGATCCACGTCCTGTCAGGGAGAGGAGACCGATGGTTTGTCCCTTGTACATAGGGACATAGATCGGTCTCCCCCAGTCAGTCCCCTCCCCCCTCAGTAAGAATCACTCCCAGGGAACACATTTAACCCCTTGATTGCCCCCTAGTATTAACCCCTTCCCTGCCAGTCACATTTATACAGTATCAGTGCATATTTATAGCACTGTCCGCTGTAAAAATGTGAATGGTCCCAAAATAGTATCAAAAGTGTCCGATCTGTCCGCCGCAATATCACAGTCCTGACAAAAATTGCAGATAACCGCCATTACTAGTAAAAAAAAAAAAAAAAAACATAAATCTATCCCCTATTTTGTAGGCGCTATAACTTTTGCGCAAACCAATCACTATACGCTTATTGCGATTTTTTTTTAACCAAATATATGTAAAAGAATACTTATCGGCCTAAACTGATTAAAACAATTGTTTTTTTTTAAAAATTGGGATATTTATTATAGCAAAAAGAAAAAAATATTGTGTTTTTTTCAAAATTGTCAGTATTTTTTTGTTTATAGCGCAAAAAATACCACCAAAAGAAAGCTCTATTTGTGGGAAAAAAAGGACTTAAATTTTGTGTGGGAGCCACATCGCACGACCGCGCAATTGTCATTCAAGCATTACAGTGCTGAAAGCTGAAATTTCGCCTGGGCAGGAAGGGGGTATATGTGCCCAGTAAGCAAGTGGTTAATATCCATACAAGACCCAAAGGGCCTGGTAATGGGCTGGGGGGTTATCCATGCCGTTTTTCTCAATAATTTTCATCCATATTGCCAGAACCCGACATTACATTACAGCCGCAAGCAGTTTTAAAGCGGTGTTCCAGACACGTTTTTTTTTTTTTTTAAAGTTAGCAGCTACAAACACTGTAGCTGCTGACTTTTAATAAGGACACTTACCTGTCCTAGGCGCCCACGATGTCGGCCCCCAAGGCCGATCCCTTGATCATGGCAGGTCCCTGCGCCGCCATCCTCACTAAGGGAAACAGGCAGTTGAGCCTTGCGGCTTCACTGCCCGTTTCCTACTGCGCATGCGCGAGGCGCGTGACGCTTTATGAATGGGCGGCTGTTCTCTGGGATACACACAGTTCCCAGAAGACAGTGCACCCCATTCCCCAGAAGACAACACAAGGAGGACAAGAATGAAGACCAGCCACAGACTAGGAAGAGGCAGATTAGGAAGATCTGACTAGCAACAGCCATTTCTGGTAAGTAAAAAATGTATTTTCTTTCAAATTTTATTTTTTAATTTTTTTGGAGCATCTTTATGTATTTTTTTTTTTTTAGGGTGGACCTCCACTTTAAATGACTTTTATTCCTTTAGAAATGTCATTTTGTGCAGGGACTGTTCTAAACACAGGAAACATGTGCCACTTTACAGGCATACTATAGACACCCCCCAGGTACGATATTTAAAGGAATATTTCACTTTTATTTTTTCACTTTAAGCATCATTAAAATCACTGCTCCCGAAAAAATGGCCGTTTTTTAAACTTTTGTTTTTCATTGATACATTTCCCCTGGGGCAGGACCCGGGTCCCCAAACCCTTTTTTGGACAATAACTTGCATATTAGCCTTTAAAATTTGCACTTTTGATTTCTCACGTTCCCGTCCCATAGACTTTAACGGTGTTCGAAAGTTCGCGCAAACTTTTGGTCCGTTCGCATGTTCTGGATGCGAACCGAACCGGGGGTTGTTCGGCTCATCCCTACCCCCAAAACATTATGTATTTTCTGAAAGAAGAGGCCCTGAACCCCATTACCTCCTCTAACCACCTGTTCCTGACCCCTACCCCCTGTATAATATTCCTATAGCACACATTCCTGCATAGGGCAAGAAGTATGCAGGTGCTGCAGCTGGAGACTGGAACCAAAAGCCAGCATATACAGTATGTCACCAGCACACACATCACTAAAATAAAGTCGAAGTATTTATTCATGATCACATCACAGTGTTTAAATACAAAATTTTAGGGCCATGCAGGGCCCCTTTGTCAGACATGTCATACACATGCACATACACATTGGATGAGGTGGAGAGGCAGGCAATGATGTCATGCTCCAAACCCCACCCAATCAGGGAATCCTTTACACCTGTGTCGAGCGGCCAACCTCCTGTGTTCAGAATGCAGCAGACCAGCCATTCAGCGCGGGACCCGGAAGCAAGTGTCGATCACTGGAGCAATAGTGACTACTTCAGTGATTTACAGCTTTCAGAGGTATTGGCAGGTATGGTATATACATAGAAACGCTGGACCAATGTAACTATATATAAAACATATTCATATCTTTTATTTGTCTTTAAGGCTAGGTTTACACTGCTGCGATGTCAGAGTTTGCATGTGATCCACACCACACTGCGATCTCTGTGCGGTGCGATTTCAGCCATACAAATTGTATGGCTGAATTTGCATCAAACTCGCACAGGATCTTTTTTTTGTCCGCAGCAGAATCGGATCGCATGGGTGTTCACACCCATGCGATCCGATTCCTGTCCGAGTTTGCAGATCGCACTGCGATATGCAAACTGATTTGGGGGTGTCATTAACTTTTAATTGACACTCCCAGCAGTTCGCATAGAGCAGTGTGAACTGCCGCCGGAAAGCCTGCGATGCGGGAACCCGCAGTGGATTCGCAGCGTTCCCGCATCGCAGCAGTGTGAACCTAGCCTAAAGCATTATTACAATTGTTGCTCCCTGACAAGCAGTATTTTTTATATTTTTGCTTTAGTCACTGCTTTCCAAAGCAGTGCCCAGACCCCATATTTGTTTAACCATCACAATCCCTTGCCTATTAGCCTACAAAATGGCTATTACTGTGTTTTTTTTTATTTTTTATGTTTTATTGGATTTTACAGGTGTACAGAAAATCTCAAACATTGGAATAAGTTGAGCAAATTGACAGCAAAAAGATCTGAAGTCAATAGCACAAAGATTTACATCAACAGAATATGCAAAACATCTGGGTGTTTGCCCAGGTCTAATCAGGCGTAGATTAGAGCGATTATCTTTTTCAAAGCTGGGGGTGGAGTTCATGAAATAACACTAACAGAAGGGATGGGGAAAGTATATGGGTTGGGATCTAAGGGGCAGTTTATTCTGAACCGGCAAAGGCCAGCCTCAAACCCACTCACCCCTGATGGGAGCTAGCTGTGAGTGGGCGGGGGCCAAGGAGGGTTGCAAATGTATGGTAGGCCTGAACGGTACAGTAGGGTGAATTGGAGATCCCTTGTAGGATAATTGGCATCCCACTTGGAGTGGAAATGTAACTCCAGTGACCAGTTGGGGGTGTGCGTGTACTCAATCAGGTATATGACAAAAAACGATGGTGATACTGAATCGTGTTCACAGTATTTCATGCGATTGAGCATACTAGTGGGGGTGAGAAGGGTGAAGGAAAGGAGGGATGGTGGGAGCTATAGAGGGACAACTGAACAGGGAGAGAAGTTCAAGCGGGTGTGGAGGAGCTGGGTGTTGGCGAGGTGTGAGCATCCTTTTCTCTAAAATGTATCCAGCAGGCCCAGGTGTCAGTGGACTTTGTTGGGTTGTCGTGTGCTTGGTGTATAAGCTTTTCCATGTCTGCCATTCTGTCAACCCTATTACTGTGTATTTAACCTTCAGCTCCCATTTACTTCAAAGAGGTTTGGAATTAGCACCTAAATTTTACTCATGCTCTGTGAACCTGCCTCAAATCCAGGTATGTTTGGCGCATCTCTAATTATCACAAACATCATAATGAGTATAATGCGCCTGGAAAAATTGGGTAATTTATAAAAGTTTCATTATAATTTAAAATATTTCAAAAGAGTTTTGTAAATTGTATGCATCTAAAATATAATCTGACAGAAGATTTCTGTCATTAGAAGAATGGATTAGTCATTGTCTGGTGTTAATAAACTGTATTTGATACATAGCTGCCATGTACTTTGTGTTGACAGTGGAAGAATTGGCAATAGATATTTTCAGTAAGCTCAGAAATATTTTCCTAATGATCTACGGTTCACGTAGCTGATTCTCCAATCACTAATGAGCAATAAGTACTCCTTTCAGTCTCACTGTTCTCCATTAGAAGTTGATGTACAATTCCATGTCAGAACCTAATGCTAATGCTCTGTTTTTACCAGACTAGTGAGGAAAATACAGTTTCCTCTCACCAAAAATCTCTATTTTCAGTTTTTTTTTGGGGGGTTATAATGAAGTAAAGAAAAAAAAAAATAAGAAAAATAGGAAACACCTAAAAAAACAGTTTTGTCTTAACACAGTATGAAAAAGATGACAAGTTTAATGTAGTATAAAATGTATAATTTTATTCTAACACAAATAAAGCTTTATTTTGGTGATATTTAATCACCACTGTGTTTTTTATTTTTTGCTATATAAATAAAAAAATACTTAAAATTTTGAAAACAAAACATGTTTTTCTTAGTTTCTGTTATCAAGTTTTGCAAACAAATAATATTTCTTTATAAGTTTAGGCCAAAATGTAATCTGCTACATTTCTTTGACAAAAATAACCTAAATCAGTGTATATTATTTAGTCCGTGTGAAAGTTACAGAGTTTACAAACTATGGTATGTAGCACTACCCCCTTGGGGACTGCTTAGATTTATCTGCTCATCTGCGCCACCATGATCCTGGGAACATTCCATCCCACCTGACACTCTGGGTTCAGACATCTTTGCACCACCTTAAAGTAATAAGTCAAACTACTTGATGAGTTTATATTCTATTAACGTTTACTGAATAACTCAAAGAAGATCTTGTTGAACAGAGGGGGTAATAGATCAACTGAACTTTGGATAACAGTCCTAGTTCAGTAGAAGAATTACTCTAAAATAATACAGGTTAAGACAATTTGGTAATACAGTAAATTATATACACGTATGTAAAATGGAGTACCACTTGAGCATGACCTGAAAGGATAAGCGAGAGTTAAACATTAATTCTGGCAAGGGGAAACCCAGGCCAGCCTATTTAACTTTTAATCCTTAGGGTATGAGGCCCCTTTAAGTAGTAATGACAGTAATGTCCCAGTTGCAAGCCTGATGTTCTTTGCTGGCAGTCGGATGCTCATTAACTATATCCAATAAGGTGCAGCAACAAGGCAATGGTATTTCTTGGAAGGGTTGATGTGACAGGTGTCTATGTGTTCAAATAGAAATGCAGTAAAGTGTTTCACCAGGGTAAAGCTGTCTGTGCACAGTGTCCAGTGAAGCAACAAAGAAAGGTTTGCAAAGGTGGGCAATTGCCCTCTTACCAATGACCAGGCTGCTTCAATGTCTTAAGAACAGCAATTCCCGTTGAGGCATACTTGCAGCGGATCAGCTTGCTCCGATCATCTGATGCGAAGCAGAAAGCGCGGGTTGTCGGATGATCAGAGAGGTGCTGGATAGATGTCTGATGAACAGCAAGCAGTGATAGGCCCTTCTCGGCCGGGTTGGAATGTCGTACACCGCGTGGTAGGCCTCGACCTCACTGTCTCTGTACAGAGAGGTCCGTCACACACCAGGCCCAGGAGGAAGAGAGTGTGGGGTGGGTCTCTGGCTTCTTTTATATCTCCTCCCAGAATTCTCTCTGATGGTAGCAAAGATCCCTGGGATATATAGTCCGGGTGCATAGTCATATGGAGCAAATTCCATTCTGAGGAACTACTAATCCCACAATCCCTTTGGTCTGGCTCACAGATATGATGTCAGTTAGTGATGCTGGACACTGGAGGAACAATACAGTACATAGAAATGAAGGGGAATCGCTATGCTTTGCAATTGTAGTCCACATTGCTACAGGTATATATTTGAAAATTGATCATTCCTAATGTATTGACTGCCATTCTTATTTCTTGAGGCCCTAAAATGCCAGGACAGTACAAATACCCACCAAATTTAGTAAGATGCATGGTAAGTTTTTTAAAGTTGTAATTTTTTGTCACAACTTTTTGTCACAATTTTTGGGTAAACAAAGAAATTCAAAAAATTTTTTTTCATCATTTGTTTTTTTATACTGTCACCAGAACACTACAGCGTTATCATATGACTGGTGTGGCAGTGATCAGGTATACTGACTGGTAACAGTATTCAAAAACAAAAAAATGATATCTATGCAGTAGACTTATGCACAACGGAAAAAATTGTTTAGTTTCGGTTTGTTTCTTGTGCACAACGGAAAAATTCATTTAGTTTCGGTTCGTTTCTTTTTGGTCCTGTTGATTCGTAATCATTCGTAATTTTGCTAGACGGGATTTTTCGTGTTCGGACTAATTCGTATTTTCGCAAGCGACATTTTTCATTTAATTTTTAGTTGATTTATAATTCATACTTTCGGTAGGGTACATTGTTTTTCGTTGATTCTGGACACAACTCCTACTTTCGTAACTTTTTTTGGGTTCGTTGATTCGTAATTTTCCGTGTCTCTCTCACAACGACGCTGCCTATTATGCCTAATGTGCTTCGAATGGATTTGTACTTTTCTAAATACATAGCGGTTATTTGTAACGATTCGAAATCTCGTATTTTACTTTCATTTTTTACATGCGTCTATAGCCTCCGCCCCTGTACACCATTTTGAGAGGGTTCAGCATGGTGAGGGAGAAGCAGAGAGCAGGGCAGAGTGTTATTGTGCTTCGAATGGATTAGAAATCTCGTATTTTACTTTCGTTTTTTACATGCGGCTATAGCCTCCGCCCCTGTACACCATTTTGAGAGGGAGTTCAGCACGGTGAGGGAGAAGCAGAGAGCAGGGCAGAGTGTATTGTGCTTCGTATGGATTCGTACATTCGTAACTTTTTTCATAACAAATTATGCCGAAGACATTCGGGCATTCGCTATTTGCGGTATAATTTATTTTGGATTCGGTTTTATTCGTAATTGCTTTGTTCGGAAATTCGAATGATTCCGAATGTCCGAAAGTAGCTAAATTCGGACGTATTTCGATTCGTTACGAAATGAATTGCACAAGCCTACTATGCAGAGTTGCACCAGATTTTGCACTCTTTAGTTTTAGTAAATCAACCCCTGAAACAGGTTCACCTTAGTGAACATTCACTTTCCAAAGTGAACAGTCTCTACTCTTTTAGTAAATCAAACCTGTGGTTTTAGTATAGATAATTTAAATAATTCAAAAATACCAATTTTCACAAGTGTAAACATAAAAACAGTACACAATTGTGGTTAAAACAAGAAATATGACCAAAAAGATAACCAGCATTAAAAAAGATCCCTTTCATTTCTATCCCACCATAATTTCCCTTGCCTATGATTTGTTATTGAAAGTAAGCAGAGCTTTCACCTTCTTCACCAAGCTAAGTAACCATTCTTGTATTGTTATTTGATCAACTTAGCGTTTACCAACCATTTCATCATATCCCATCAACAGTGAATGTTTTATAGATAAGCTTACCTATGCACAAGTGGAATCATCAATGTCTCTTCATCAACAATGTGGCTTCAGGGAACATATTTTGGCACTGTTAGGATGGGCACCAGAAGAACATACCCAATGTCTCCAGCTCGGTGACCCAGGTGCTGGACTGCAGCTGCTATTATAATATTTTTAAATTATTGCTGCCAAATTTGTACCACATCCCAAAATCCCATATCCAAAAACAATACCCAAAGGGAAAAAGAAGATCGACTTTACTGGTACCGAGAGAAGACACCATTACTTCATTTTCATACATTTTATTTACAAACATATTTTTAAAAAATCATAAAAAGTAGGGGTTCTGTATTTTCCCTTATACAGTTACATCTTGCATATTTTGAAAGTCAAATCTTATACAAAACTTCAGAAATGGCAGGTTGATAAGGTCAACACGTTTTGTAAGATCGCTTCCTCAGGACCTCTCATATGCCTTCAAGGAAGTGTACCCTAACTAAAGAGATACAGATTAGTTACAACATAATATACATTACAAAAAATATCATACACAAAGCAAAAAGCAAATACTCCTGTGCATACCTATGAAGAATAACAAGTATACTGTATATGCAATATGCCAAAATTGTGTTGCTGCAAAGACCTATGAGTGCTTTTCTCACTCCATATGCTACTGAGACAAAAAATGAAAGTGATCCAGTGCTACACTCTAGATAAAACACAATGTGACAAACAATCCACATGCAATAACGATCTTGCTCCAAAATGTCAAAAGTGACCAAGTGTTGCAAGTTAATTAAAAAGTGACAAAGATACAAGCCACATATAATAACAGTCTTATTAGTCCCAAATACTGAATTGTTAAATCATATGTTGTGATACAGTGTCAAAAATCCACTTGCTGTGCTTTTATTATAATCCTCTTGAAAGGTGCTTAATTACTTGTGCTTCATACTAATGGCATTGCTGTGATTGGCCAGTGCAGCATATGACCCAGCCTCTATATAAGCTAGAGGCACATAGCACAGCACGTCACTCTGCTTTAGATAGTGTAGGGAAAGGTTGCTGCTGCTGCTTTGAGGGAGAGAAATAGATAGGAGTCCTGATTCAGAAATAAAATTACTCAGCGATCTACCTTGATTTTGTTTTGTGGGTGCAGTGCACAATCTTTTTACCCTGCCCTGAGCCCAGTGCCAGAGAAAAGATAACTTTTATCCCAAAAAAAAAACACATTGGATACTGTTGCTCTATTTTGCTATTCAAAAAAACACTTTAAGGTGAAAAATCTTAAATTGCGGCCTAGTCTTTATCTGTACGTGTGAGATACACCCTTTAGATACTGTTGTTCTATTCTGCTATTCTAAAAACATCCATTTAGGGCAAAAAAAAATATTTTGCAGCGTTTGCTGCATATCTGTACATGTGAGATACACCCTTTAGATACTGTTGTTCTATTATACTATTCAAAAAACACCCATTTAGGGCAAGATCCTAAATTTGAGAAATATGAGGAGAACGTCAAATAAGGGACGTGGCCCCGGTCGTGGCGCTGCTGGTGGAGCTCCTGTTGCAGGGAGAGGACGTGGTTGATCTGTGCCAGCTACACGCACAAGTGAAACACCTTCCTCAGGTGCGAGTAGGCGACAGAGCCTGCAGCAGTATTTGGTCAGGCCTAATGCGGCTCTACGAATGTTGAGGCCAGGACAAGTACAGGCGATAGTAGATTGGGTTGCTGACAGTGCCTCCAGTTCCTTCACATTGTCTCCCACCCAGTCTCCTGCTGGAAGATCAGAGTTGCCACCTGCAGCCGATGTCCATCAGTCTTTCACCTCACCCCCTTGCAAATCAGCCAAGCAGTCTGAGCCCCAAGTCATGCAGCAATCTCTTCTGCTTTTTAAAGACTCTGTTAGCAGGGTTTCCCAGGGCCATCCACCTAGCCCTGCCCCAGAAGTGGAAGAGATTGAGTGCATCGATGCCCAACCACTTATGTTTCAAGATGAGTACATGGGAGGACCATCGCAGCATGTCTCGGATGATGAAGAAACACAGGTGCCAACTGCTGCTGCTTTCGCAATTGTGCAGACTGACAAGGAGGGCAGGGGTGAAGACTGGGTGGAAGATGATGTGGAGGACGATGAGGTACTCGACCCCACATGGAATCAACGTCATGCAGGTGACCTGTGTAGTTCAGAGGAAGAGGCGGTGGTCGCACAGAGCCACCAGCACAGCAGAAGAGGGAGCAGGGTGCAAAAGCGGAGCGTCCGTCCCCTAGACAGTACGCCTGCTACTGCCCAACGCAGCAAGGGACCGAGCACACCAAAGCCAGGTCCAAGGAGTTCCCTAGCGTGGCAGTTCTTCACACAATGTGCTGATGACAAGACACGAGTGGTTTGCATGCTGTGCAATCAGAGCCTGAAGCGAGGCATAAATGTTCTCAACCTGAGCACAACCTGAATGACCAGGCATCTAAGTGCAAAGCATGAGCTGCAGTAGAGTAGACACCTCAAAAACCAAGAAAGGTCTCTGGTAGGCTTGTGCAATTCGTTTCGTAACGAATCGAAATTCGTCCGAATTTAGCAACTTTCGGACATTCGGAAGCATTCATATTTCCGAACAGAGCAATTACGAATAAAACTGAATCCGAAATATATTATACCGCAAAATAGCGAATGCCCGAAGGTCTTCGGCATAATTTGTTATGAAAAAAGTTACGAATGTACGAATCCATTCGAAGCACAATAACACTCACTCTGCTCTCTGCTTCTCCCTCACCATGCTGAACTCCCTCTCAAAATGGTGTACAGGGGGCGGAGGCTATAGCCGCATGAAAAAACGAAAGTAAAATACGAGATTTCGAATCCATTCGAAGCACAATAACACTCACTCTGCTCTGCTCTCTGCTTCTCCCTCACCGTGCTGAACCCTCTCAAAATGGTGTACAGGGGCGGAGCCTATAGCCGCATGTAAAAAACGAAAGTAAAATACGAGATTTCGAATCGTTACAAATAACCGCTATGTATTTAGAAAAGTACAAATCCATTCGAAGCACATTAGGCATAATAGGCAGCGTCGTTGTGAGAGAGACACGGAAAATTACGAATCAACGAACCCAAAAAAAGTTACGACAATAGGAGTTGTGTCCAGAATCAACGAAAAACAACGTACTCTACCGAAAGTACGAATTATAAAGCAACAAAAAATTCAACGAAAAATGTCGCTTGCAAAAATACGAATGAGTCCAAACACGAAAAATCCCGTCTAGCAAAATTACGAATGATTACGAATCAACAGGACCGGAAAGAAACGAACCGAAACGGAACAAATTTTTCCGTTGTGCACAAGTCTAGTCTCTGGGTCCTCCTGCTTCCTTTTCTGCTGCAGTCTCGGCCTCTTCATCCACCTCTGTAGTGACAGTGGCACCTGCCACCCCGCAAACAGAGGATCTGCCAGCAACACTACCACCTGGGTCACCAACCATCTCCACAATGTCCCATGGAAGCGTTCAGCTCTCTATCTTCCAAACACTGGAGCGGAAGAGGAAGTACCCCCCTACCCACCCATGATCCCTGGCCCTGAATGCCAGCATTTCAAAATTCCTGGCCTTTGAAATGCTGTCATTCCGTCTGGTAGAGACGCAGAGTTTTAAAAGCCTGATGGCATTGGCTGTCCCACAGTACATCGTGCCCAGCCGTCACTACTTTTCGAGGTGAGCCATCCCTTCCCTGCACAACCAAGTGGGGGACAAAATCAGTTGTGCACTGTGCAACGCCATCTGTGGCAGGGTCCACCTAACTATGGATACGTGGACCAGTAAGCACGGTCAGGGACGTTATATCTCCCTAACAGCACACTGGGTAAATGCAGTGGCGGCTGGGCCTGAGGTGGATAGTAGTTTGGCGCACGTCCTTCCACCACCGAGGATTGCAGGGCGCTTCAGTTTGCCTCCTGTTGATAACTCCTCCTACTCCGCTTCCTCATCCTCTACCGCCTCCTCATCTGGTCAGCGTAACACCTTCACCACCAATTTCAGCAGAGCCAGGGGTAAACGACAGCAGGCAGTTTTAAAACTTTCCTATTTGGGGGAAAAACCCCACACCACGCAGGAGTTGTGGAGGGACATGGAACAACAGACCGATGAGTGGTTGGTGGCAGTGAGCCTCAAGCCCGGCCTGGGGGTGTGCGATAATGGGCAAAATCTCGTAGCAGCTCTGGGCCTAGCCGGTTTGACGCACATCCCTTGCCTGGCGCATGTGCTGAATTTGGTGGTGCAGAGGTTCCTTAAAAATTCCCCCGATATGCCAGAGCTGCTGCAGAAAGTGCGGGCCATCTGTGCGCACTTTCGGCATTCTCACCCTGCTGCTGCTCGCCTGTCAGCACTGCAGCGTAACTTCGGCCTTCCCGCTCACCGCCTCATATGTGACGTGCCCACAAGGTGGAACTCCACCTTGCACATTCTGGCCAGACTGTGCGAGCAGCAGCAGGCGATAGTGGAGTTTCAGCCGCAGCACGCATGCGTGAGTCACTCTGCGGAACAGCACCACTTCACCACCAATAACTGGGCCTCCATGCGAGACCCGTGTGCCTTGTTGCGCTGTTTCGAGTACTCCACCAACATGGCCAGTGCTGATGACGCCGTTCTCAGCGTTACTATCCCAGTTCTATGCCTCCTTGAAAAAACGCTCCGGGCGATGATGGAAAAGGATGTGGCACAGGAGGAGGAGGAGGAGGAAGAGGGATAATTTCCAAGGCTTTCAGGGCAGTCATTCACAAGTGGCTCAGAGGGTGGGTTCCTGCACCAACAAACGCCAGGTACACAATTGTCCAGCAAGGGCACAGTTCTGGAGGATGACGAGGTGGAGGATGAGGAGGAGTTGATGGAGGAGGAGGAACCATGTTCACAGCAGGGTGGCACCCAGACCAGCTCATGGCAATCACTGGTGCGTGGCTGGGGGGATACAGAGGACACAGACGATACACCTTCAATGGGGTTCGAGTTCGGGTCAAGTTCGGGTCCCGAACTCAAACTTTTTTGCGAAGTTCGGCCGAACCCGTCGAACCCGAACATGGTGCCCGCTCAACTCCAGTCCTCACCCATCCTTTTTTGCCTAAGGTATCTAATTTCATCTGAATCAAGATGTTTCCCTACCTTCCTTTTTTTCCAGAACCTTGTTCTGCGGAAGGAAGGTTATTACATTCTGTACCTGTAGAGGGAGCAGTTAAGGTCTATCTGAAGGGTTCAGATACAGAAAACTGATGCTCTGTTGGGCTGCCAGAAAGCCCTAGGAAAAGGCAGGCAGCGTTGGAATCAACTATTTCAAAATGGATACGTCAGATAGTTATTCAGGCTTATGGTTGAAAAGAAGGGTTCCGCTTTTTCAAGTTAGGGTGCACTCTACCAGGGCAGTAAGTGCTTCATGGGCAGTGCATCACCAAGCATCTATGACTCAGATTTGCAAGGCCGCAACTTGTTTGTCAGTGAATACATTCACTAGATTCTATCAGGTGGATGTAAGATGGCAAAAGGATACTGCCTTTGGGCGAAGTGTACTGCAAGCAGCAGTATAGGGCCTCGCGTCTGATGGCGACCTGCTTTTATTTGTGTCTCCCTCCCCTTTAGAAGGCATTGCTTTGGGACATCCCACATAGTAATTACTATGGCTGCTCTGTGTCCCGTGATGTACGATAAAGAAAATAGGATTTTTATAACAGCTTACCTGTAAAATCCTTTTCTCGGAGTACATCACGGGACACGGAGGTCCCTCCCCTCTTGTTGGGATACTTATTGCTTGGCTACAAAAACTGAGGTACTCCCTGTATGCGAGGGGTTATATAGGGAGGGACTTCCTGTCTTTGATTGCACCAGTGTCCATCACCTGAAGGTGGCCTATAACCCACATAGTAATTACTATGGCTGCTCTGTGTCCCGTGATGTACTCCAAGAAAAGGATTTTACAGGTAAGCTGTTTTAAAAATCCAATTTTTTCAAGGCACTGTAGGTGGCACTGATATGCAGTAATTATGGGCACTCATAGGCAGTACTGATGGGCACTTATAGGTGGCACTAATGGGCACTGATAGGTGGCACTGATAGGCCACACTGATGGGCGCTTATAGGCATCACTGATGGGCACTGATAGGCGGCACTGATGGATGGCACTGATGGGCACTAATGGGCATCCCTGGTGGGTCTGCACTGATAATTAATGCGCTGATTACTAGACTTGTGCACAACGGAAAAATTTGTTCCGTTTCGGTTCGTTTCTTTCCGGTCCTGTTGATTCGTAATCATTCGTAATTTTGCTAGACGGGATTTTTCGTGTTCGGACTCATTCGTATTTTTGCAAGCGACATTTTTCGTTGAATTTTTTGTTGCTTTATAATTCGTACTTTCGGTAGAGTACGTTGTTTTTCGTTGATTCTGGACACAACTCCTACTTTCGTAACTTTTTTTGGGTTCGTACTTTCGGTAGAGTACGTTGTTTTTCGTTGATTCTGGACACAACTCCTACTTTCGTAACTTTTTTTGGGTTCGTTGATTCGTAATTTTCCGTGTCTCTCTCACAACGACACTGCCTATTATGCCTAATGTGCTTCGAATGGATTTGTACTTTTCTAAATACATTGCGGTTATTTGTAGCGATTCGAAATCTCGTATTTTACTTTCGTTTTTTACATGCGGCTATAGCCTCCGCCCCTGTACACCATTTTGAGAGGGTTCAGCACGGTGAGGGAGAAGCAGAGAGCAGAGCAGAGTGTTATTGTGCTTCGAATGGATTCAAAATCTCGTATTTTACTTTCGTTTTTTACATGCGGCTATAACCTCCGCCCCTGTACACCATTTTGAGAGGGAGTTCAGCACGGTGTGGGAGAAGCAGAGAGCAGAGCAGAGTGAGTGTTATTGTGCTTCGTATGGATTCGTACATTCGTAACTTTTTCATAACGAATTATGCTGAAGACATTCGGGCATTCGCTATTTGCGGTATAATTTATTTCGGATTCGGTCTTATTCGTAATTGCTTTGTTCGGAAATTCGAATGCTTCCGAATGTCCGAAAGTTGCTAAATTCGGACGAATTTCAATTCGTTACGAAACGAATTGCACAAGCCTACTGATTACCAGCTCAGACCCCCCCTGTCAGGAGTGCCGCCAATCGGCTCTCATCTACTCGCACCCTGTCAGCGCGAGTAGAGGAAAAGCCGATGAACAGCATTTCCTGGTTACCACGTGAAGAGCTGTGATTGGACACAGCTGATCACATGGTAAAGAGCCTACATCATAGACTCTTTACGAGGATCAGAGATGCGGTGTCAGAGTGACACACCGCACTACTGATTGCCATGCTGCGCGCCCTCGCGGCCGTCATTTTGCTATAAGGTGGGTGGTAAGTGGTTAACAACCACCTATTCACTGGTTGTTAAAGTATAACTAAAGGTAAAACTTTTTTGGGGGTTTTGGATAGAGTGGAGAAGAGTCTGCTGCCGCAGAAAATCTAGATGGAGAGCGGGGGAAGGAAAGGGGGTCCCCAAGTAATACCCATATTTTGCAGGGATTTCCTCTCACTTTCTGTTTGACTATGGGACAGGAAATAAAAGGAAATCACTGCAATGGGACACAGATAGTGAAAAAAAATTCTGATAGGGTTTATAACCCTCCCTTGCTCTATTCAAAATGAAAAAGTTTTGTCTATAGTTCTACTTTAAGGATGCACGCAGGTGCCAGCTCCTTTACAACCACCTATTCACTGGTTGTTAAGAATGCCAGTGGGTTCAGACTCCTTATCAACCAGCTAGTAATTGAATACATTCCTTAAGCATGTGGCTAGGCCACAACTTATTTAACCACTTGCCTACTGGCCACTTTTACCCCCTTACTGCCCAGGCTAGTTTTCATCTTTCATCGCTGTCACATTTTGAATGACAATTACGTGGTCATGCAACACTGTACGCATATGAAATTTCCTAAAAAAAATTCACACAAATGTTTTTTCTTTTTTGCTAAATAAATAAAAAAAATAACGAAAAAAATGTTTTGTTATAAAATTTTGCAGAAAGGGAATTTTTCTCCTTCACTGATGTGCGCTGATGAGGCTGCATTGATGGGCACTGATGGGCACTGATAGGTGGCACTGATGGGCACTGATGAGGCGACACTGGTGGGCATTGATGAGGAGGCACTGATGAAACTGCACTGATAGGCAGCACTGATGGGCATTGATAGGCGGCACTGATGTGTTCTGATAGGCGGCACTGAAAGGTGGTACTGACAGGCAGCACTGATAGGCGGCACTGATTCGCACTAATAAGTGGTACTGATGGGCACTGATAGGCGGCACTGATAGACAGCACTTATTGGCAGCACTGGTGAGCACTGTTGGAATTGCACTGATAATCAGGACACTGTCCATTTAACACAAGTCGGTTATCAGCTCTCTTCTTTTCTCCACATGCTGACAGAAGAGCCGATAACCGGCTTGTGATTACATCCATGATCAGCTGTCATTGGACACAGCTGATCATATGGTAAAGGGCCGCTATAATTGGCCCTTTAACCTGATCTGTTATCAGCTGGGTCTGAAGGACCACAGATCACAGAGCGCCACCTGCTTGCAGCAGGGGGCGTGCAGGCAGCACGATTACGGGAGGATGTCCCTCCTGGCAAAGGAAGCCCAAGCTGTAGCCGTGTTTCGTCTACAGTGCCAGCATGAAGTGGTTAACAAATGTATTAATTTACATTGACTTATAAATAGGTTTATGTGCTTTTTATCGAACGTTTCTTATTTTTGTAGTAAATACTGCATAATCCTATTGTGAATTGAGCTGTTCCTAATCACATGCAATATTTGGATACACAACCTAAATATCACATGCAATATTCTTTAGTGAATTGAGCCCAGTGTCCCTATTCACCACCACACCAGTCACAGTGTGCCTGATCCCCGCAACACCAATTACGGTATCCCTGATCAAGGCCACACTGGTTCCAGTGTTCCTAATCACCGCAACACCAGTTCCAGTGTCCCTGATCATCCCCACATGAGTTGTAGTGTCACCATAAGGACTATGCTATGCTCTCTAATGCCATCCATGTTTGAATTGCTCTTCAGAGAGCATTTGACAGGCTTTTTAATTTATATAGCAAAAAATTAAAAACCCCAGTAGTAAATTAATACCACCAAAAAAATCTCTATCTGTCTCAAAAAATAATAAAAAATGTATTTGTGAACAGTGTTGCATTCCATCCTGAGTAATTGTCATTCAAAGGATGAAAGCACTGAAACTTAAAAATGGCCTGGACAGGAATGGGATGAAACAGTCTGGTCTTGAGGTGGTTAATAATTTTCAGGGCCTTGATGGCACAGTGACATGGTAGTGAAATAAAGTCTGACTGTGATTGTACATAAAGTGTCAGGAGGTACAGGGTTGGCTTGTAGGAGTCTGCTATTATACAAGAGGAAGATACCAGATATTTGTGTATATACGTGGCTGGGAGATACTGGCTAATATGATATATGGCTTTGCAAGAATATCATGCTGGCAATAGCCAGAAATGGATAGATTTGTGTTAACCACCTTAGCGGTAATCCGAGTCCGGCTCGGGGTGAGTTTTTACTATCAAAAGTGGTAACCCCGAGCCAGACTCAGGCTGCATCGCAGTATCCAGGGAGAGTTACTTACCTTGTCCCCTGGATCCTGCGATGTCTCCCCGCAGTGTGTGCGAGCTGTCTCCTCGCTTGATTCACACTACCAAGTGCCGAGCTCCGTTCCCTGCGACGTTGCGGCGCACGGGGACGGAGTTCGGCACCAAATTCAAAAAGTGAAAAAGACAGTATAGATACAGTATACTGTAATCTTTGATTACAGTACTGTATCAAATAATTACACATCCCATTTATCCCTAGTGGTCTGTCCAGTGCCCTGCATGCACTTTTATATTATAAAAAAACGTTCTTTCTGCCTGGAAACTGGAGATTGTTCATGGCAACCAAAAAGTGTCCCTTTATGTCAAAAGTGGTTTTAGACCAGCTAGAAAACAGCGATAATAAATTAGAATCACTTGCAGAATTGAGCGATAGCGATTTGTGGGGAAATTCGTCATCAAACACTAAATCTAATGACAGCGACAATTCTGCAACTGAGCAAATTTCAGTGTTTTTGATTTGATTACATTATTGAATAATTTTTTTTATTATTATTATTATATTATTATTTGTTATAATTATTTATAGTTATTTATTATATTATAATATATGATTTTGTGTTTCAAACTTTATCATACCCAGGATATCTACTAGACTCTGGTTTGGACAGATTTACGTGTGTTATTCCTAAGAATTGCAGGCCTACAATATAAAGCGCCAAATTTCCATGCAAAATAATTGTACCACTTTCAGCACTTAAAATCAGAAAGAATCATACGGCCAGGGAGGTTAATAATTTAAGTGATTTTATTAATATGTTTACAATCTTCAATCAATTGACTCCAATTATCCAGTAATGTGCAGATGATATAAGTAAACAGGAGTATTCTTTTCATATGATTGGTTAATTAAAGTGAGCCATTTATATACATTGGCCAGACATGAGCAGCGCCAATGCGATCTGTGATTAGCGATCCTGGTATTGGGCCACTGTGAGCGGACCTGGTACCATGTGATTGCTGTTATCAATCACAATGATCACTGTCACGGTAGTAAGCAATGCTGTCAATGTTTACTACTGTGTGAGCTCTGTGATTTGTCACAGCGATCACATGGTATCAGAGCCAATCACAGTGGCCCCGTACCATGTGATAGATGTGACCAATCACAGCATTGCAGTAGTACACAAGGTTTCATGAATGAAAACTTTAGGCAGGATTACCTATGGCTTATTACAGTGATCATCACTGTAATAAGCAATAAAATAAAGAGTAGTACAGTCTCCCCAGAATATTAAAGTCTCACTATGGTATTAGTAGAATACATGTTGACCTAAATTTATGAAGAATGATTATTTATTTGCAAAATGTTATAACGAAAACTAAGAAAATATGTTTGTTTTTTTCAAAACGTTCTGTATTTTCTTGTTTATATATTAAAAAAAAAAAAAAAACAGTGGTGATCAAATACCACTAAAAGAAAGCTCTATATGTCTCCAAAAAATTATAAAAAATTTCATTTGGGTACAGTGTTACATGACTGAGTAATTGTCACTCAAAGTGTGACAGCTCTGAGAGTTGAAAAATTTCTTGGGCTGGAAGGGGTGAAAGTGTCCGGATTTGAAGTGGTTAATGTATGAAGATTCACACCTCCTTTAGTAAATCAGCCTGTCTGGGCTGCTGGCTTTCCATAGCTGTACCTGCAAGAGATGTTTTGAGAGGGTCTGGCTGCTGAACATTATATGGAGGGATGTAAAATTGGTGGTTTCTTGCAACATGGAGGGAGGGAAAGGGGCCAGTGGCTCTGTACCTATGGGGTGAAATAGAGCTACAATCTGAAGGGGAGAGTGGGATTGATGACTATATGGTTGGTGGCTTTGTACTATGGGGTTAGTGGGGAAGTCCTGGCTGCTGAAAGTGGATGCAAATATTATTTATGAAGGTAATATGGGGTGGATAACAAATCAAGTAACTAACATACTGCAAGATGCTGAAGACTGGGGAAGCATCAATTTGGAGGAACAATGTATATTGTTGTAACTGAGGGAGACAATATGCATGCCTGCACTAAGGTGAAAAAAAAATGCATTTGGCTGCAGATGGGGACATAATATATGACTGTAGTATAATATATTGCTGCATATGATGAGATTTTTTACACATGGATGCATAGATCTAAACTGGCTAAATATAAAGGGACTGATTTATATGCATTCAGATGGTGGAGACAAAGTGTATATTTGTGATTGTGTGATTATGTGATTAGCTCAGTTGATTTTGCAACAAATATCTATACCATCTCTGCTATTTACTAGCACATTATATTTCATTTAAAAGATAAGACAGAGGTGTGACTGACAACTGTGAGCCACTGCCCTACTTTGTTTCATTAAAAATAAAACAGTGGCATAACAATAAGGTGAAAGTCCTGGGACTAGTGTTGAGCGAACCCGAACTGTAAAGTTCGGGTCCGTACCGAACTTTAGCTTTTTCCCGAACCCGAACCCGAACCCGGACTTTGCGCAAAAGTCCGGGTTCGGGTTCGGCAATCTAATTACGCAGTTAGAAATGCTTCAGGGGCCAGCCAATCACCTTTTGATTAGCTGGTGTGCCCTTACAAGCCATCATAGCCATGCCTACTAATGGCATGGCTGTGATTGGTCAGTGCAACATGTGACCCAGCTTCTATATAAGCTAGAGGCACACAGCACACACGTCACTCTGCTTCAGAATAGATAGGGAGAGGATCTTGGCTGCTGCTGTTGCTAATAGGGAGAGATTGTAAAATACATGAGGTAGTCCTGATTCTGCAATCTGAGGGAAAAGATAGAGAGATAGTGTAGTGTAGGGCCAGGTTCCTGTTGGTGCTTTCAGGGAGAGAGATATATTATATAGGAGTCCAGATTCAGAGATTAAAATCAGCGATCTGCATAGGTTTACCTGTTTGTGTTACAGTGCACAGTCTTTTTACACTGCCATGAGCCCAGTGTCAGAGAAAATCTAACTTTTATCTGCAAGCTCAGTGCACCAGCACTGCATATATTACGTTGAGAGATACACCGTTTCCATACTGTGGGTGTATTCTGCTCTTTGAAAAAGATCCATTTAGGGGGAAAAAAAAAGGCACTTTATTGTGCTCTTTTCCAAAAGACCCATAGGGCAAAAAAAAATAAAAAATTGCATTTTATTTTGCTTGTGCAAAAAAAGACCCGTTTAGGGAAAACAAAAAAAAAAAAAAAAAATTGCACTTTAATGTACGCTTGCAAAAAGAGCCATTCAGGGCCACAAAAAATAGTTTGCAGTGTGTTATACATATGTGGAGGTGTGTGAAATAAACAATTTCTATATAGTTTTCTCCTACTGTGCTATACTAAAAAAACAACATTTTTTTTGAATAGCATTTTCTGCAGTTCTGTAGCTGTGCGATTCAGCGGTTACGTACTGTGGGTGTGTTCTGCTCTTCCAAAAAACGCAGTTTAGGGGCACAAAAAATAGTTTGCAGTGTGTTATACATATGTGGAGGTGTGTGAAATAAACAATTTCTATATAGTTTTCTCCTACTGTGCTATACTAAAAAAACAACATTTTTTTTTTAATAGCATTTTCTGCAGTTCTGTAGCTGTGCGATTCAGCGGTTACGTACTGTGGGTGTGTTCTGCTCTTCCAAAAAACGCCATTTAGGGGCACAAAAAATAGTTTGCAGTGTGTTATACATATGTGGAGGTGTGTGAAATAAACAATTTCTATATAGTTTTTTCCTACTGTGCTATACTAAAAAAACACAATTTTTTTTGAATAGCATTTTCTGCAGTTCTGTAGCTGTGCGATTCAGCGGTTACGTACTGTGGGTGTGTTCTGCTCTTCCAAAAACACCCATTTAGGGCAAGATCCTAAATTTGGAAAATATGAGGAGAAGGTCAAAGGGACGTGGTGGCCCCGGTCATGGTGCTGCTGGTGGAGCTCCTGTTGCAGGGAGAGGACCTGGTGGATCTGTGCCAGATACACGCACAAGTGAAACACCTTCCTCAGGTGCGAGTAGGCGACCGAGCCTGCGGCGGTATTTTGTCACGCCTAATGAGGCTGTACGAATGTTTAGGCCAGGACAAGTACAGGCGATAGTAGATTGGGTTGCTGACAGTGCCTCGGGTTCCTTCACATTGTCTCCCACCCACTCTTCTGATGAAAGATCAGAGTTGGCACCTGAAACCCATGTCCATCAGTCTTTCACCTCACCCCCTTGCAAATCAGCCAAGCAGTCTGAGCCCCAAATCATGCAGCAGTCTCTTCTGCTTGTCGATGACTCTGTTAGCAGGGTTTCCCAGGGCCATCCACCTAGCCCTGCCCCAGAAGTGGAAGAGATTGAGTGCACCGATGCCCAACCACTTATGTTTCATGATGAGTACATGGGAGGACCATCGCAGTACGTCTCGGATGATGACGAAACACAGGTGCCAACTGCTGCTGCTTTCGCAATTGTGCAGACAGACAAGGAGGGCAGGGGTGAAGACTGGGTGGAAGATGATGTGGAGGACGATGAGGTCCTCGACCCCACATGGAATCAACGTTATGCAGGTGACCAGTGTAGTTTGGAGGAAGAGGCGGTGGTCGCACAGAGCCACCAGCACAGCAGAAGAGGGAGCAGGGTGCAAAAGCCGAGCGTCCGTCCCCTAGACAGTATGTCTGCTACTGCCCAACGCAGCAAGTGACCGAGCACACCAAAGCCAGGTCCAAGGAGTTCCCTAGCGTGGCAGTTCTTCACACAATGTGCTGATGACAAGACACGAGTGGTTTGCATGCTGTGCAATCAGAGCCTGAAGCGAGGCATAAACGTTCTCAACCTGAGCACAACCTGCATGACCAGGCATCTAAGTGCAAAGCACGAGCTGCAGTGGAGTGGACACCTCAAAAACCAAGAAAGGTCTCTGGCTCCTCCTGCTTCCTCTTCTGCGGCCTCTTCATCCACCTCTGTAGTGACAGTGGCACCTGCCACCCCGCAAACAGAGGATCTGCCAGCAACACTACCACCTGGGTCACCAACCATCTCCACAATGTCCCATGGAAGCGTTCAGCTCTCTATCTCCCAAACATTGGAGCGGAAGAGGAAGTACCCCCCTAGCCACCCGCGATCCCTGGCCCTGAATGCCAGCATTTCAAAACTCCTGGCCTTTGAAATGCTGTCATTCCGTCTGGTGGAGACGCAGAGTTTTAAAAGCCTGATGGCATTGGCTGTCCCACAGTACGTCGTGCCCAGCCGCCACTACTTTTCCAGGCGAGCCATCCCTTCCCTGCACAACCAAGTGGGGGACAAAATCAGGTGTGCACTGCGCAACGCCATCTGTGGCAAGGTCCACCTAACTACGGATGCGTGGACCAGTAAGCACGGTCAGGGACGTTATATCTCCCTAACAGCACACTGGGTAAATGCAGTGACGGCTGGGCCCGAGGCAGATAGCAGTTTGGCGCATGTCCTTCCACCACCGAGGATTGCAGGGCGCTTCAGTTTGCCTCCTGTTGCTAACTCCTCCTACTCCGCTTCCTCATCCTCTACCGCCTCCTCATCCGGTCAGCGTAACACCTTCACCACCAACTTCAGCACAGCCAGGGGTAAACGACAGCAGGCAGTTTTAAAACTTTCCTGTTTGGGGGAAAAAACCCACACCGCGCAGGAGTTGTGGAGGGACATGGAACAACAGACCAATGAGTGGTTGCTGTCAGTGAGCCTCAAGCCCGGCCTGGTGGTGTGCGATAATGGGCAAAATCTCGTAGCAGCTCTGGGCCTAGCCGGTTTGACGTACATACCTTGCCTGGCGCATGTGCTGAACTTGGTGGTCCAGAGGTTCCTTAAAAATTACCCCAATATGCCAGAGCTGCTGCAGAAAGTGCGGGCTGTGTGTGCGCACTTTTGGCGTTCTCACCCTGCTGCTGCTCGCCTGTCAGCGCTGCAGCGTAACTTCGGCCTTCCCGCTCACCGCCTCATATGTGACGTGCCCACAAGGTGGAACTCCACCTTGCACATGCTGGCCAGACTGTGCGAGCAGCAGCAGGCGATAGTGGAGTTTCAGCCGCAGCAATCACGCGTGAGTCGCTCTGCGGAACAGCACCACTTCACCACCAATAACTGGGCCTCCATGCGAGACCTGTGTGCCTTGTTGCGCTGTTTCGAGTACTCCACCAACATGTCCAGTGCCAATGACGCCGTTCTCAGCGTTACTATCCCAGTTCTATGCCTCCTTGAAAAAACGCTTTGGGCGATGATGGAAGAGGATGTGGCACAGGAGAATGAGGAGGAGGAGGAGGAAGCGGGATCATTTCAAAGGCTTTCAGGGCAGTCTTTCACAAGTGGCTACGAGGGTGGGTTCCTGCACCAACAAACGCCAGGTACACAATTGTCCGGCAGAAAGGGCACAGTTCTGGAGGATGACGAGGTGGAGGAGGAGATGGAGGAGGAGATGGAGGAGGAGGAGGAGGAGCCATTTTCACAGCAGGGTGGCACCCAGACCAGCTCGTGGCCATCACTGGTGCGTGGCTGGGGGGATACAGAGGACACAGACGATACACCTCCCACAGAGGACAGCTTTTCTTTGCCTCTGGGCAGCCTGGCACACATGAGCGATTACATGCTGCAGTGTTTCCGCAATGACCGCCGAGTTGCCCACATTTTAACTGGTGCTGATTACTAGGTGGCCACCCTGCTGGATCCCCGTTACAAGGACAACGTACCGTCCTTAATTCCCTCACTGGAGTACAAGCGCATGCTAGTAGACGCGCTGCTGGTGGCATTCCCACCTGACAGCGGGCGTACGGTGGAAGCACAAGGCGAAGGCAGAGGAGGAGGAAGAGGTCGCCAATGCAGCCGGGGCACCGGCAGCACCTCAGAAGGCAGGGTTAGCATGGCTGAAATGTGGAAAAGCTTTGTCAGCATGCCACAAAAACCAGCACCACCAGCTGAGATGGAACGTCTTAGCAGGAGGCAGCATTTCACAAACATGGTTGAGCAGTATGTGTCCACAGGCCTACACGTACTGGATGACAGGTCTGCCCCCTTTAACTTCTGGGTCTCCAAATTGGGCACATGGCCTGAGCTTGCCCTTTATGCCTTGGAGGTGCTGGCCTGCCCTGCAGCCAGTGTATTATCTGAACGTGTATTTAGCACGGCAGGGGGCGTTATCACAGACAAGCGCAGCCGCCTGTCCAGAGCCAATGTGGACAAGCTCACGTTCATTAAAATGAACCAGGCATGGGTCCCACAGGACTTGTCCGTACCTTGTGCAGAATAGACATGTATACCGGTGTTGTGACAAAAACTGTCCGGCCATCGGATTGTGTCCGGCCCATACTGCGAAGGCGCAGCGCTTGCGCAGTACAGAGGACAAGGAGATTCACAAAATCTCCGAAGATGAACGGCGCCTGCGCAGTGAGTGCAGGTTCAAGCCCCACCATCCAAGTGGACATACGGTAGCACATAGTAACAGGGCCCCTCACGGGCTCGGTTCGATCGCCATGCTTCGGGCACGGCCTCACTTGGCTCGGCTTGAACCACGGATGGTGTGGCCTTCACCTGAACTCACCACGCAGGCGCTGTTCGTCTTGGGAGATTTTTGAAATCCCCTTGTCCTACATACTGAGCAAGCGCAGTACAGGGTGGACACTATTTGACGGGGGACAGAATTCGACACATCACCGGCCTTACCCAGCCATTGTTGTATTTTTGAACCAGTGTTGGCTACCTTGTCCTCCTCCACCGCCGCTTCCACCTACACAGCCACATCCACCGCCACCTCAACCTCCTTCTCCATATGGACCTCGTTCCTCCTAGGTCAAGATTATAATTTTTATTTTATTTTTTTGTAGTGCACAGATCCTTTCCCCCTTACCTGCCTTTATGTTGTTGGCTCCTCGCAGGAGGATGAAAGGCACACCGCACTACCAGCCCGTACCCTCCTATATAAAGAGGTTGAGCGGTGTACTTGACGGGCCGTGTCCACAGCCGGAGTCAAAACTTCTCCAGAGGATGATTCTCACCTCTACTGTAGGTAGAGGCAAGTCCTTTAATTCCCAGTAAAGTCAATGTCCACATCAGCTGAAATTACAACTCTTATTCTCTCATGGCAAAATAAACTCTACTCGGATAGAAAAGGTTAGAGCAAAGAAACAGGACAGCTTAAGGTGTGGAGGAGGTCCAGGCACAAACGTAGCACATTCACTTCACTGCTTAGGTTTCTCAAACAGTTTTAGGTGCACGGTCTCTGCACGGTCTCTGCCACAGACCTTGAGGTTGGTCTCTGCCACAGACAGGGTGTACAAGGCCCCTGCCACGGACCTGGAGAACTTTGGTCTCTGCCACAGACCAGGGTGTATAAGGCCCCTGCCACGGGCCGGGTGAATAAGGCCTCTGATACAGTCAAGATGACCTTGAGCTTCTCCTTCTACGAACCTAGCCCATATCAAGGGGAAGACATCTCTCCAGGGAGTCAACAGACCCTTCCTTCACCGTGACTCCCGCATCGGTCCATCAGAATGATCCTCCCTTCCCTGGAACATGGTCCCCTACATGAGGCGGCACCCTAAGACTCCTCGACCCTTAGCGGACTCCAGACGAAGGCTCTGGACT
Source organism: Rana muscosa (assembly GCA_029206835.1). NCBI lineage: Eukaryota > Metazoa > Chordata > Amphibia > Anura > Ranidae > Rana > Rana muscosa. Next base: position 120,237,797 of record CM055123.1, on the reverse strand, counting down.
CCAGGCTTTACTCCCGCACCTAGGCCTCCATACCCAGGGCAGCAGGAACTCCAGGATAGTACCTCACCCCGGGCTAAAGGTACCCGAGATGGAACAGGAACACATGCACCCAGGCCGAAGGCACCTGGGCGTGGACTCCACTGGACATCAGCCCCCAGGCCAAAGGTCTGCCCCTTTTATATGCTCTCCCGGCATGCACAGCAGGTTCCCCGCCCCGCTGTACTACTGCCAAGAGGGGACACAAAAGGCACAGCACTGTATCAGCGGTTCAACCCTAGACTACCATGGCAGCGCCACCTGTAGGCCGCAGGGAACTGCACACCAATACTGTCCCCCGAGGACAAAATGGTCCATGAATCCTACAGAATTAGGATGTTTGAGCCTATTTACCACTCAAACACTTCCCTTAAATTTAGCACCCCGCTACATTTTTATTTCAAAGTATTTTATTTTCCCACTAGCTTATCCATTAAATTGAATAATTTATTCCAGAAAGGGCGTATTCTGGGGCATTCCCACCATATGTGTGGCATCGTGCCGTTGAGTTTCTGAGGTTCTTAATGACTTCCCGTACCTCTTCTGCTGAAAAGGGGGCCTCCAGCATATTTTTTTATTTTTTTTATTTTTTTATGTTATTTTAAGTTATTTCCCTATCCACATTTGTTTGCAGAGCACTTGCTTAACAACATTTTGCTGCCATTTGCAGCCCTCTAGCCCTTTCCATTACTTTTTTAGAGCCTTTTTAGTCCTTAGAAGTCCGGGTCCTCATTGACTTCAATGGGGTTCGGGTTCGGGTTCGGGTTAAAGTTCGGTCCCGAACCCGAACTTTTTTCCGAAGTTCGGCCGAACCCGTCGAACCCGAACATCCAGGTGTCCGCTCAACTCTACCTGGGACTCATATTTTTATGCTAATTAGTTCCTTGTAAAAAAACTCTGTCACGTTAAAAAGATAAATAATAAAAAAAGGACATCAATTTTGTTTGGGAACCACATCGCACGACCGCTTAATTGTCAGTTAAAGCGACGCAGTGCCGAATCGCAAACAGTGGCCCGGTCATTTGGCAGCCAAATGGTCCGGGGCTGAAGTGGTTAATGGCAACCTTAAAAATTAATAAATACCGTATTTATCGGCGTATAACACGCAGAGGCGTATAACACGCACCCTAACTTTAAGAGGGAAGTTTCAGGAAAAACACTTTCCACGGCCCCCTGCGTATAACACGCAGGCACAGTTTACCCTCTATTTTCAGGGTAAAAAAGTGAGTGTTATACGCCAATAAATTCAGTAGCTTGCCTGGAGGATGTCCCTAACCTGTCTTTGAAGCTGCACATCTCTTGGATGTGTAGCGGAGTCCTAAATTTAGGGGAAGTGTTTGAGTGGTAGTTATGCTCAAACACCCCAATTGTCAGGATTCTATCAACCATTTTTGTCCGCAGGGAGAGTATCGGTGAATAGTTCCCTGTGGCCTGCAGGTGGCGCTGCCATGGTAGGCCAGGGTTGAACCGCTGATACAGTGCTGTGCCTTGTGTGTACCCTCTCAGCAGCCGTACAGTGGGTGTGGCAGGCCTGCTGTGCATGCTGGGAGAGGATATAAAAGGGGCAGACGCTGCCTGTTCGGGGTTCTGTTCTGCGCGGGTTGTCGTGGCCAGGGGGTCCTACCCCAGGGAGTGTGTTCCTGTCTGCCCTGGGCACCTTTGGCCCAGGGGCGGAGGTCGGTGAATCAGTCCCAGGCACCTTTAGCCCTGGGACTGCAGCAAAAGCCTTGGGCCCAACACCTTCGGCTGGGGCCCATCAAGGATCGAGGAATCCCAGGGTGCCGCCTTGCAAGGGGACCCGTATCTTAGATGAGGAGGCTGGGGGAGGAACTGTTCAGAGGGACCGGTGAGAAGTCACGGTGAAGGAAGGGGCCCGGTAATTCTCTGGAGGGATGTCTTCTCCTTACAAAGAGGTCAAGTTTTGAAGCACCAAGTTCACCAGGTCTGTGGCAGAGACTGAGTTCATCCAGTCTGTGCCAGAGACTGTGTGGTTAAGTTAGAGTACCATTTGGCTGCTAGTCCCTACCTAGGGAGACTATCCATCTGTGCTGAGTCTGCTTGAGAAGCCGAGCAGTGAAGTGATTACGTTTGTGCCTAGACCTCTCCCACACCTTATGCTGTCCTGTCTTCTTACTCCAACCCTTACCTATCAGAGACTGTTATTTACAAGAATTAAACCCTACGTTGCAGCTGGTGTGGACATTCAAGTCACTGGGGGGAACAAGGACTTATCTCTGTCAATTATAGAGGTGAGAATCATTCTCTGGAGGATTCTGGTTTCTGGCTGTGGAGACCCGCCAACAACACCGCTCAACCTCTTTACACAGGAGGGTACAGGCTTGTGGCGTGGTGTGCCCTCTCTACCTGCGGGGAGCCAAAGGCAGGTGAAGGGGGTGAGTGCGCTACATGTGGGGGCTCAAGTCCGGGATTTCTACGGCCGGAAAGGAGAAGAAACCCCCCCAGAGTTTGAACTTTATTCCCCTGTGAAGTTCCGTGGAGGTCGGCCATATTTGAAAGGAAAAGTGACTGCGCCACGAGGAGAGCCCAGGCTGCGTAGTTCATGGGCGTGCCTAAAGTAAGAAAGCCCGCGAACATTGCAGAGGATGGGAGGAGCCTCGCCATGTGATGAGTTACACGTGGTGACTTTGGTGCAAAAAGGACTCGGCAAGCGGGTAACATGGCGTCTAATGCCTCATGGATTCCGGCTACTTCAACCATGAATGTGACCTCGTTTGCTGCTTCTGTGACTGACACCGGGATCCGACTGAAGCCTCGGGGTCGCTTCGCTCTCTATGTCTGCAGAGAGGCGGAGGCCCTTGGAGTGGTTTGTCCCGGATGCCAGGGACTGGTGGTGCATCTTAGGCCTTTTGGAAGATGCGAGCAGTGCAAAGAGTTCCTATTTGAGGTAGAACAGCCTACTGAAAAACCTTGGGCCTTCCGTTTGAACTGCCTTACGGGCACCACCACTTTAGAAGAAGGAACCAGAGCTTCCACAGTCACCCCTACGTGCACTGTTGGGACTTCGGAGGAAGTCGCAGTTGAGAATGTCCCGGTGATTGAGGAACCGGAGATGGAGAAACCGGAGGATGTTGCCTTGGTTGTTACTGAGTCCTCGCTCCCACCGCCCAAGATGATGGTCGGCTATGTTAAAGCTTCCTGCGGCCGTGGTGGAGTTACACCCCAGCACTTGCTCGGATCGGATGTTTCCACAGGAAAAAGTTCTGGACATCCTGCATCAGCTACAAGCCGAGGTAAGCCGGGGAAAGGGATCTTGGCTAAGGTCCGAAGTGTCGGGGATGCTTGGGCGAGGGACCCCAGAGCCCTTGAACTTGTTAGAGGCGGTGATTCCTCGTCCACTAGAAGTTGTGTAATAGAATGTATAAATAATCAATTCCATTTTAAGTAGAAATGAACTTTGACTTACTTAGCTTAACTGACAGTTTGCATAGAGTCACACCCTGCTACTGATAGTCATTGTGGTTAAGCTGATTCATGGATCAGCCTGATTGTATAAGCAAAGTCATCTTTCAGCTCTTGTTAACAGCAGTCTACATCATGATAAGAATATACTGAGTTTGTATAATTTTTAGAGACATATGCATTAATACACAGCCCCTCCTATCTTTCTTTTACATATAAGCCACTCTGAAATTCAATAAAGGGCAGGGATCTAAAGAACACTCAAATCCGTTTCCATGTGTCTCATTTTGATTTCTCACGGATCCGGGGGTCACTGAAAATTATCTTGCATTTACCTGAAGTACACCTGGGTGGCGGTATTACCTGCTTCAGATGGTGGCAGCGGTGGGGATGAAAAAATCACCTTTGGTAAGAAGAATCTTTTTGTCTTTTAGACAGACTGTTTTCTCTTACCTTAGCTCTGATTTAAATTTCATCTCAAACTAAATTTATGTAGAAGAGGGATACAAACCACGCCTTGGTGTATAGGGGATTTTTTGGGAAAATCCACCTTTGAAAGTACCTTTGAGAAGGTCCTAATTAATTAGAAGCGTTTTGGGAACGCTGTAAAAGTACCTTTGAGAAGGTCCTAATTAATTAGAAGCGTTTTGGGAACTCTGTAAAGTACCTCTCAGAAGGTCCTAATTAGAAGCGTTTTGGGAACGCTGTAGAAAAGTGTACACGACAGTCCTTTTGGCAAGGAGCTGAAATGGTTAATGAGGATTATATTTCGGTGACCCAACCTACTTTTGCTTTTCTTTCTGTCGCATAGAAGTAATAATATTATTTGTTGTGTAGATACACTGACTGTAAGGTAAGACAGTCAAAGTGGTCTACAGTCCAAATATCGTGAGAGTGGTAATTACTTTTGTATGTACAGGGGGTCCCCGGGTTACAAACAAGATAGGGACTGTAGGTTTGTTCTTAAGTTTAATTTGTTTGTAAGTCGGAACAGGTAAATTTTTTAGGGGTAGCTTCATAGGGAAGGGTTACACCCCTGTAACATTTGTTTTGCTGTCTGTGCCCCTGTTCAGAAGATTTTGCCTCACTTTCCTTCCCAATGACAAATGGATTTTGAAATGTTTTGGTTGTTAGGGAAACATGGACTGGTGATAAAGCTCCAGTGGAGGTATCTTTTTCCCATAAAAATGCTTACAGGAGAGAATTTCCCTTCCTAGGGGTAGATTTCCTCTCACTTCCTGTTGTCTCCCTCCGCTTGTAAGTAGGAGTCGTTTGTAAGTCGGATGTTTGTAAGTAGGGGACCGCCTGTATGTTTATAAATGTTGTCGCTGTGGTGCAGATGGGACAAAGGGGTTTTAGCTATACTATACAAGCCAAGGTTTTAAAAAGGGAAAGTTGTTGTTAGTATAGGGAATTCTCTTCCATCTGCTCAGAGAAAAATGCTTAAATTTTATGTGTTTGTTTGTTGTTGTCTTGGAATTCCAATTTAAAGTATAAGTTGTTTTTTCTTCTGAATACAAACGGATTGTTGAGTAATTGATATATGTCCTTTGATCCTGCCAAGTAGGAGAGCGTTGCTAAAGTGGGCAGGTGAGAGGGACAAAGTAGGGTACTCATCTGTGTGTGGTGCTTTATTTGAGTGATTCCTCCTATCCAAAGTATTGTTTAGCACAATACACAGAGGTATATGTCCGCTTGCATAAATCTGCTATTTCACTTCAAGTGAAAGAGGGGATCAAACAACCGACCATACCTTCATCAACGCTTTTTGCGCAAAGCATACTGCTATATTTGCATTCCATATTCAGCGAGTCAGAGAGACTTGCTGAGGTGGAGATTGAATTTTAAAGAAGGATTTAATTCCGAAAAGTTATCTATATAGATTAAAAATACATGTTTATTGTTAAAATGTTGCAACCATTGTCAGTCTATTCATGAAATGTGTTGGGCACATATTCCCATGTCCAATGCATAGTTAATTGGAAACATTAAAAGGGGAATGTGACGTCACTGATAAATTACATGTATGCACTGGTACCAAATGTTTTTTTGAGGAATCTGATCAGATACAATTTTTTTTAGTAGCATTTCAACTTATACATGGGGTATTTTGATTATTTCAATTAGGTTCTGTTTCCACTATTGCAACCCCAGATTTGCGTGATTTGCAATGCGACTTTGCAATGCGATTTTTGATGCAATGTCATGCAAAAGTGTGAGAAAAGGTCGCACCGAAGTAGGAACAAAATAGTGCAAGAACCTTTTTGCGTCGCTGCGACTTGAGTCGCACGAAGTAAAACAAGGACCATTGAATTACATGGGTTTTGACTTGTCATGCGACTTTGCATGTGTCAGATCACACGGCAACTCACAGTAATGTTAACAGAGCCTTAGAACCTTGGAGTCTGACTTTGGGGACTGTTTTAATTGTGTAATTGCCTACCCTTACGTTATTGAAGTTAAAAAGGTGTTGTTTTCTTTTGGTTTTAATTGTGTTTAGGCTGTATGAACAATGATTGGGGATTTTAAAATGTTTGATTTTTTTTTTTTTTGGTTAAATACAAGTTTAGGGCTGGGTTCACACACATGCAGTGCGAGTTTGAGCTCTGTTTTCACAGCTAATTGACAAAGTAGTTGTTCAGCGCTTCATGTCAGTTTTGATCAGGATCAGGTCAGGATTGCATATCAGTTCAGGATTTTATACTGTTCACAACTGAATGACATGTGCGATTCAGAAGCATTCCCATAGAAGTCAATGGCCCTGAATTTGCACGTAAGCCGGACCGCACTGCCTAGAAAACGCACACCTTTTTGGGCAGTGCGGAGTGCGAATGCACCGCAGGTGTGTGAGCCAGCCTCATCCAAGGAAGTTATGTATTCCAGGCGCTACGCCAGAGGAATTGTGGTTGGTAAAGAAAAAGGAAGTAACTTAAGGTTTGTGTAATCCTATGCACTAGGAAAAAATATGAGAGATATTTAACCACTTAACGACCGCCAACTGTAAATATACGTCAGCAGAATGGCACCGACAGGCAGAATCACGTACATATACGTGATTGCCTTTGTATAGTTGGGGGGTCCGATCGGACCCCCCTTCTTTACAGTGGGTGGTCGTTTTACCTTCGGGAGCGATCCGGCATGAGGGGACGGCCGTTCGATTCCGGCCACCCCCTCTCGATCGCTCCCGGCGAATGAGAGAGCTTCCCCTGCCTGCCAGGAAGGAGGAAGTGATGTCATCTCTCCTGGGGCGCTCACATATACCGAGCGCCGTACAGGAGAAGATGCAGGTTAGTACACAAAACAGCACACTGACACCAGGACACATAGGCACATAAATCGCCCCCCAGGCCCCCCCAGACACCCCCAGATCACCCCCAGCCCCCCCAGCCCCCAGTCACAGTGTCACTGATTGCAGTGACCATTTATTTAGTGATCACTGCAATCAGTGACATTTGTGACTGTAAAAGTGTCACTACATTTAGTTTTAGGTCCAGTGTAGCCCCCTAACCCCCCCTAATAAAGGTTTAACCCCCTGATCACCCCTCAGATAACCCTTTCACCCCCTAGCACCGCCGTCACTAAGCAATCATTTTTCTGATCGATGTCTTAGCGTCGGTGATGCTGATCGGTAGCCAGTAATTTTTTTTAGGTTCGCCGCAGGTTTTTATAGCGTCGGGTACCCCCATATATTACCTAATGAAGGTTTAACCCCCTTGATCGCCCCCCAGGTAACCCTTTCACCCCCTATCACCACTGTCACTAAGTTATAATTTTTCTGATCGATGTCTTAGCGTCGGCGATGCTGATCGGTAGCCAGTAATTTTTTTTAGGTTCGCCGCAGGTTTTTATAGCGTCGGGTACCCCCATATATTACCTAATAAGGGTTTAACCCCCTTGATCACCCCCCAGGTAACCCTTTCACCCCCTATCACCGACGTCGCTATGCAATCATTTTTCTGATCGATGTCTTAGCGTCGGTGATGCTGATCGGTAGCCAGTAATCTTTTTTAGGTTCGCCGCAGGTTTTTATAGCGTCGGGTACCCCCATATATTACCTAATAAAGGTTTAACCCCCTTGATCGCCCCCCCAGGTAACCCTTTCACCCCCTATCACCACTGTCACTAAGCGATATTTTTTCTGATCGATGTCTTAGCGTCGGCGATGCTGATCGGTAGCCAGTAATTTTTTTTAGGTTCGCCGCAGGTTTTTATAGCGTCGGGTACCCCCATATATTACCTAATAAAGGTGTAACCCCCTTGATCACCCCCCAGGTAACCCTTTCACCCCCTAGCACCGCCGTCACTATGCGATCATTTTTCTGATCGATGTCTTAGCGTCGGTGATGCTGATCGGTAGCCAGTAATTTTTTTTAGGTTCGCCGCAGGTTTTTATAGCGTCAGGTACCCCCATATATTATCTAATAAAGGTTTAACCCCCTGATCGCCCCCCAGGTAACCCTTTCACCCCCTATCACCACTGTCGCTAAGCAATCATTTTTATGATCGTTGTCTTAGTGTCGGTGATGCCGATAGGTAGCCAGTAATTTTTTTTTAGGTTCGCCGTCAGGTTTTTATATAGCGTCAGGTACCCCCATATATTACCTAATAAAGGTTTTAACCCCCTAATTGCCCCTAGTTAACCCTTTCACCAGTGATCATCATATAAGTGTTACGGGTGACGCTGGTTAGTTAGTTTGCTTTTTATAGTGTCAGGGCACCCGCCGTATATAACCCAATAAAGGTTTAACCCCCTGATCGCCCGGCGGGTGATATCAGTTAGGTTTTAGCATCAGAGAGGGTCTGCATCACACCCCAGGCAGCGTCAGGTTAGTGGCAGTAGCGCTAACACCCACACGTGAAGCATACACCCCCCTTAGTGGTATAGTATCTGATCAGCTCAATATCTGATCTGATCAGATCTATACTAGCGTCCCCAGCAGTTTAGGGTTCCCAAAAACGCACTGTTAGTGGGATCAGCCCAGATACCTGCTAGCACCTGCGTTTTGCCCCTCCGTCCAGCCCAGGCCACCCAAGTGCAGTATCGATCGATCACTGTCACTTACAAAACAAAAACACACATAACTGCAGCGTTCGCAGAGACAGGCCTGATCCCTGCGACTCCAGTGCTGTAGGAGGTGATTTCACCACCACAGTTAAAAAAAAGAAGCATATATGCCGAAGCATTGGGGCAGCAGGAGCGGAGGAGCGATTTTGCTCCTAATGCCGCGTATATACGGTCGAAATTCCGACGGAGGCTTGCCCGTGGAAAAGTCTGACCATGTGTACGCGGCATAACTTTTGCGAGAAGATGCCCCCATGCTTCGGCATATATAAATGGTGCATGTATGCCCATCATTAGAAGTGGGTGGATGAAGGGCGGTATTCTAATGGTGGGCATACCCACCGATCAATCTTTTTTTTTCGTTCAGCCAACAGGCTGCATGAAAAAAAAGATTACAATACATGTCCAACAAGGACCAGCAACGTACTGGTATGTTGCTGGACTTTGAATGTTTATACCAGAATGATGCCTGCGGGTTTAGGTATCATCTTGGTATCATTATTTTCAGCCAGCGGCCGGCTTTCATGTAAAAGCAATCCTAGTGGCTAATTAGCCTCTGGACTGCTTTTACAAGCAGTGGGAGGGAATGTCCCCCCCCGGATATAAAAAGCGCCATTGGGAAATTGGGAAAGCATTTTATCACACCGATCTTGGTGTGGTCAGATGCTTTGAGGGCAGAGGAAAGATCTAGGGTCCAATAGACCCCAGTTTTTTCAGAAAAGAGTACCTGTCATTACCTATTGCTATCATAGGGGATATTTACATTCCCTGAGATAACAATAAAAGTGATAAAAAGAAATAAATATGGAAGCAACAGTTTAAAAATAAAATAAAAAAGCAAAATTAATAATAAAAAAAAAAAAAAAGCACCCCTGTCCTGCCCTGCTCTTGCCCAATGGCGAACGCAAGCGTCGGTCTGGCGTCATATGTAAACAGCAATTGCACCATGCATGTGAGGTATCACCGCGAAGGTCAGATCGAGGGCAGTAATTTTAGCAGTAGACCTCCTCTGTAAATCTAACCTGTGTCTACTTTCTAAAATGGGGTCATTTGGGGGGGTTTTGTGCTATTTTGGCATTTTATGGCCTTCAAAACTGTGATAGGTAGTGAGGAGTGAAATCAAAAATTTGCGCCCTTAGAAATCCTGAAGGCGGTGCTTGGTTTCCGGGGTCCCGTACGTGGCTAGGCTCCTAAAAAGTCCCACACATGTGGTATCCCCGTACTCAGGAGAAGCAGCAGAATGTATTTTGGGGTGCAATTCCACATATAACCGTGGCATGTGTGAGCAATATATCATTTAGTGACAACTTTTTGTAATTTTTTTTTTTTTGTCATTATTCAATCACTTGGGACAAAAAAAAAAAAAATTCAATGGGCTCAACATGCCTCTCAGCAATTTCCTAGGGGTGTCTACTTTCTAAAATGGGGTCATTTGGGGGGGGGGTTTGTACTGCCCTGTCATTTTAGCACCTCAAGAAATGAGATAGGCAGTCATAAATTAAAAGCTGTGTAAATTCCAGAAAATGTACCCTAGTTTGTAAACGCTATAACTTTTGCGCAAACCGATAAATATACGCTTATTGACATTTTATTTACTAAAGACATGTGGCTGAATACATTTTGGCCTAAATGTATGACTAAAATTGAGTTTATTCGATTTTTCTTATAACAAAAAGTAGAAAATATAATTTTTTTTCAAAATTTTCGGTCTTTTTCCGTTTATATCGCAAAAAATAAAAATCGCAGAGGCAATCAAATACCATTAAAAGAAAGCTCTATTTGTGGGAAGAAAAGGACGCAAATTTCGTTTGGGTACAACATTGCATGTCCGCACAATTTACAGTTAAAGCAGCGCAGTGCAAAATTCTGAATTCACCTCTGGTCCTTTAGCTACCAAATGGTCCGGGGCTTAAGTGGTTAAAAAAAAAAAAGTAATGGTAAAAGATGTTTAAAAGCTGTTCAAAGGGCAAATATGGAAAACATTTCTAAATAAAGGTATGAATGGAGTGGCCAAATGGATGTGAATAAAAGGAGAAAGTGGTTGTATTGTGTTTAATGAATGCACAAGGTATTATTTGATTAGTAAAGTATCTTAAGTGTTTGTTTAAAATGTACACAAAGAGTCGTCTCATATTGTGTTTTCTTGTTTAGGGAGTAGAAGTTATTAGGCCCATGTTCCTGATAATATATATTTCCCTAAAAGTTTGGGTTAAGTAACCAGGATATACGCATATATTGAGTCCATGAGGTACTAAAATATGATGGGAAAGTTTGTTTGAATAACAGTCAGAGTGACTATTCTGGATATATTTGCCTTTTGAATTCCCAGAGTGTCAATCGTGAAGTGTTAATGATGTAATGAAGTTTATCCATCAATGTTTTGTTTGTTGCTGATGATCAGATATATTTGAAAAGTTAGGAGGCTGACTTCTGAGTCAGAATATGTGTTTGGGTAAAATGTTCTGTTCTGAGTTCCTCGGGTCCACTTGGGTCCTGAGGATAGAAGAAACTAAAGTTGTTTAAGTTTTATTGAAGTCCTGCTGTAATACTGGATTTGAAAAAATGTTTAGTTAAATATATTAAATCTACATAATGAAGACTGTTGCTGAGAAACATTTTATATTTCTGCATGCTTTACTTATGTTTGAGTTAATGAGGAATATTATGTTTAATACCCCCAATGGCTAAGGCCTTAATTGATCAGATAGATTCTGTGATTATTCATGTTGGATGAGGAATATCCGACCCAGCCAGCCAGCATTCACCCCTAGCCCCCTGCACATGAAGAAATGCCCACCCCATTCCTACCCTATACCCCATTCATACCCTGCCCTATACCCTATCCGGATGAAGAGATGACTACAGCTTTTACATGGAAATCTTCATTGTTCATCTTTGTTGTTCAAATGCCATGGGAGATGCTGAGATGAGTAAAGGCGGACACCTGCTGGAAAATATTCCTGGAATGACACCTTGAGGGTTAGCCATGACGCACGCCCAAGGTCTACGAAATTCCAGTGAGCATCACAAGGGAGTGATACAGATATGCCAGCCCGAAGACCCAAGTCTAGCCCAATGCATCAGTTCCCGTCTGTCTGTGGATATTGAGTTCTATCCTTACGAAGAGGCAGGGTTTTGGGGTAGAGGATCTCTGTAAAATATGGATAAACACAGAATCGAACCAAAAGTTTTGGGAAAAGTTTAGGAGAATGAGAATGTGGACATTTCCTTTTTCCTTCCCTTTCATGAATTTATTGGACATTCAGAAGCCATACAAGAGATTTTTTTTTGTGCTTTTCTTTGGGACAATTTTTCTATTTTTGGCCTAAAGGCTGTCACGCCCCTCCCCCCTTTGTATTTCATGGACAATTGCTATGAAGCTGAGATTATCTGTTTATTGTTACATGCTTAGGATAATGATACATTTATGATAATGTAGTCCAGGTGAATGTCGGGGGCTTCAGGGTTTGTGATTATCACGTTCGTGATAAAAGAGGGGATTGTAATAGAATGTATAAATAATCAACTCCATTTTAAGTAGAAATGAACTTTGACATACTTAGCTTAACTGACAGTTTGCATAGAGTCACACCCTGCTACTGATAGTCATTGTGGTAAGCTGTTTAATGGATCAGCCTGATTGTATAAGCAAAGTCATCTTTTAGCTCTTGTTAACAGCAGTCTACATCATGATAAGAATATACTGAGTTTGTATAATTTTTAGAGACATATGCATTAATATACAGCCCCTCCTATCTTTCTTTTACATATAAGCCACTCTGAAATTCAATAAAGGGCAGAGATCTAATGAACACTCAAATCCGTTTCCATGTGTCTCATTTAGATTTCTCACGGATCCGGGGGTCACTGAAAATTATCTTGCATTTACCTGAAGTACACCTGGGTGGCGGTATTACCTGCTTCAGATGCTGCTTCTGTGACCGACACGGGGATCCGACTGAAGCCTCGGGGTCGCTTCGTTCTCTATGTCTGCAGAGAGGCGGAGGCCCTTGGAGTGGTTTGTCCCGGATGCCAGTGACTGGTGGTGCATCTTAGGCCTTTTGGAAGATGCGAGCAGTGCAAAGAGTTCCTATTTGAGGTAGAACAGCCTACTGAAAAACCTTGGGGCTTCCGTTTGAACTGCCTTACGGGCACCACCACTTTAGAAGAAGGAACCAGAGCTTCCACAGTCACCCCTACGTGCACTGTTGGGACTTCAGAGGAAGTCGCAGTTGAGAATGTCCCGGTGATTGAGGAACCGGAGACGGAGAAACCGGAGGATGTTGCCTTGGTTGTTACTGAGTCCTCGCTCCCACCGCCCAAGAGGAAGGTCGGCTATGTTAAAGCTTCCTGCGGCCGTGGTGGAGTTACACCCCAGCGCTTGCTCGGATCGGATGTTTCCACAGGAAAAAGTTCTGGACATCCTGCATCAGCTACAAGCCGAAGTAAGCCGGAGAAAGGGATCTTGGCTAAGGTCCGAAGTGTCGGGGATGCTTGGGCGAGGGACCCCAGAGCCCTTGAACTTGTGAGAGGCGGTGATTCCTCGTCCACTAGAAGTTACCTGCTGGCGGAGGAGTGTGATACCTCCGACTTGGAGTCAGTCTCCGATCCAGGGGATGATGTGGCCATAGATGAACTGTTCGAGCGGAAGGGTTGGGATAAGATGCCCCTGTCCTCGTCCCGTAGAAAAAGGGACCCACCCATGGTCACTGGGGATGATACACCCTGGGAGGAGGCCCAGGAGCCTGAGGAGGGATCTGTCCCGTTGTCTACCCTTCCACCACTTGAGATCCCTGCACCTGTTGCCGGGATGGGACGAGTGTCGTTGCGGGCCCCTATGTCTGGTCTGGAAGCAGTGAAAGTGCCTCAACACACGGATGCCATAGTCCTGCCGGGTATGGGAGATCGTGCAACCCTGCCTCCGTTGTCCAGGATGCAGGGGTTATTTAACCAGAGAGTGGCGAATGAATATGGGTGGGAATACCCGTGCTTGCCTAAAGATTTGCTTTTTGAGGTGGAGGCCTATAGGGTTCGGTGGTACAGGGACTTCCTATGGACCTATTTAAAGGTACCCCAGGCCCGTAGGTACTTTACCTGTTCCGACGCAATCACCAAGCGGTACAAGGAATGTAAGGAGTCATGGATGCTTGGCAGGCATATCCACGCAGATAAAGTGGTTATTTGCCAGAAGGAGAAAGACAATGTTGAATACTTTATTGTCACTTTTGACAAGAACTGAAAACCACTAGTGTTGCCTCATCCACAGTACTATCTTTGAGAGACTGGACTCTTTATGTTTTGTCCTTTGCTTATTCCAGAGTGTACTCTCCTGGAGCCCAGGAACTTTTGCCCTTACAGATGGGGTATTCTACTTTGCTGGAAGAGCAAGAGCTGTTGTTTTTTTTGTCCTCTCACAGCGTTACAAAGACAATGACTTTGGGGTAGAAATAGTTCAGGGCCACAGTCAGGTTCAAGAAGAAGAGGATTCGTCTTCAAGAAAAATAAAGTTTTTTCCAGGGACAGGTGTCTTGACGGTGGCACTTCCACTAGGTGGCAGTGTTGCGTAACTCTTGCATTATGCTTTAAATGTGTTTTACTTTTTAGAAAGGGGAGAATCTTTTCTCTTCTACTGTACATAAGTTAGGATGTCAAATTGTTGGTTGTGTATGTTTCTTTCTCCCTCTGCAGGTGGACACCAAACAAATCACTGAGTATGGGGTTGATTTAGCTATTGCAGGAGGGGAGGGAAATGTAAATGTAAAAAAAAAAAAAATATTTTGAACTATGTGACATTTGAGAATGGGATGTACACATTGGTTTTCTCCTACTCTTTCTTCATCACTTCATTTAACTCCCTTTCCCCATGTTCAGGTTCCGGCACAAACAAACATATTTTTCAAATTAGTTTTTTTTGTAGATAGTTTCTGGAATAGGTCTACGTTGACTCAGGCTTGAGAGGCATAGATTTGCTCCAGACACTTGGGACAGTGTCTAATTTAGTGGGGGGAGAGTGTAGCAGGGTCCTAAATTTAGGGGAAGTGTTTGAGTGGTAGTTATGCTCAAACACCCCAATTGTCAGGATTCTATCAACCATTTTTGTCCGCAGGGAGAGTATCGGTGAATAGTTCCCTGTGGCCTGCAGGTGGCGCTGCCATGGTAGGCCAGGGTTGAATCGCTGATACAGTGCTGTGCCTTGTGTGTTCCCTCTCAGCAGTCGTACAGTGGGTGTGGCAGGCCTGCTGTGCATGCTGGGAGAGGATATAAAAGGGGCAGAACCTGCCTGTTCGGGGTTCTGTTCTGCGCGGTCTGTCGTGGCTGGGAGGTCCTACCCCAGGGAGTGTGTTCCTGTCTGCCCTGGGCACCTTTGGCCCAGGGGCGGAGGTCGGTGAATCAGTCCCAGGCACCTTTAGCCCTGGGACTGCAGCAAAGGCCTTGGGCCCAGCACCTTCGGCTGGGGCCCATCAAGGATCGAGGAATCCAAGGTTTCCTGCCCTGGGAGGGGACCTGTATCTTAGACGAGGAGGCCAGGGTTAGGAACTGTTCCGAGGGACCGGTGAGAGGTCACGGTGAAGGAAGGGGCCCGGTAACTCTCTGGAGGGATGTCTTCTCCTTACAAAGAGGTCACGTTTTGAAGCACCAAGTTGACCAGGTCTGTGGCAGAGACCGAGTTCATCCAGTCTGTGGCAGAGACTGTGCGGTTAAGTTAGAGTACCATTTGGCTGCTAGTCCCTACCCAGGGAGACTATCCATCTGGGCTGAGTCTGCTTGAGAAGCCGAGCAGTGAAGTGATTACGTTTGTGCCTGGACCTTTCCCACACCTTATGCTGTCCTGTCTTCTTACTCCAACCCTTACCTATCAGAGACTGTTATTTACGAGAACTAAACTCTACGTTGGAGTTGCAGCTGGTGTGGACATTCAAGTCACTGGGGGGAACAAGGACTTATCTCTGTCAATTGTAGTGGTGAGAATCATTCTCTGGAGGATTCTGGCTTCTGGCTGTGGAGACCCGCCAACAACACCGCTCAAACTCTTTACACAGGAGGGTAGGGGCTTGTGGCGTGGTGTGCCCTCTCTACCTGCGGGGAGCCAAAGGCAGGTGAAGGGGGTGAGTGCGCTACAGATGCATACAACCTACTGCAGCAAAACTGAAGTTTATAAAGAAACACAGACCAAGCTTGGGTCGAGAGCTCCAGGTCTCATACTAGGATCCTGATCAGCCTCTCATCTCACAGTGATCAATCTTTGTACAGCCTGCCCCTGCATTGTTTCCTTCTCTTGAATGTGGATAGGTATAATGTATATTTTTCTCCTTGCTAGAGGAACAAAGTGTAAACATAGAAAAGTGTGTGTAAAACAAATGTAGCGATACCCTCAAACTAAGGAAGCCACTGGTTCTGTTTTGGGCCCTGTACACAGCACAGCCAACCCCCGAAAATCTACTCAGCCCCTCTCTGGCACAGCTAGTCTAGGGGTGGTACTGCTGTATAGCTCTATACCAGTTTATGCACAATCCCCCAATACTTTTCTTCTGGTGATAAGATATATTAATGGACTCCAATACCAGGTTGATAAACTATAAAAGGTTTACTTGTAGATAAAAGGGTTAACAATCAATATCACATATAACACATGCATGCAGAGCCCTGCAATAATACTAACACTAGTTAACTATAGTGCGCAAATAGTTCTAACACACACTAACATATAGCTCGAGTTCCCGTTAGCAATATGGCACCCAGCAATACTATCAACTCCCAGTCAGGCCTGACTCAGTTAAAGCTCAGTCTTTAGACAAGGAATCTTCGCATGCCAGATGATCGGTGGTGCACATACAGGAACAATATTTGTAATCCAACAAGGTCTAAGGTAATGGAAGCAACTCCCCGGAGACTATGTAACTCAGTCCTCCAACTAGTCTCCTGACAGGAAAAAGGAAAGTATAACCCGACGGCCAAGGCAGTCAATAGGCCTAGTAAAGTACTTGGTTATAGTTGTAAGCATGTGCTCTCTCACCCCCCGGACTCGATCCCAGTCCGGGACTCCCACCACTGTGTCCATGCACACAGGATCTGCCTCCGCCTGGTCTCTGGTCCACTGACGTTCCTGAAGCAGGTAGATGTCTGTAGCTGCACAGGCTCCACAGCGAGGTGGAAGGCTCTCTGGAAGTGCGCAAGGCCCAGGCCTCGGGCCTTGCACTCACAGCAGATCCGCACAGGAAGTTCTCTTGCCCGCCGCGCGGTATCTAAAGAGACCGGGCTTAGCCTCGCCCTTCTCCTTTATACCCCACCCATGAGTCTCTGCGGAAGCCCAATGCACCCTGGGTGCCAAACGGGGTTCTGGGTAACGTAGTCCATGGGGCCTTAACGGAGACCCCGCTACACAAATATAAACAAATTAAGAAAAAATAGCTAAATCAGGGTTAGATCTAGATCAGTGACAGAGTTAAAGTTAGGATTAAGGTCAGAGTCAAAGGTCCAGGTCAAAGTCAAAGGTCAGTGTCAATATATTTTAGGTAGGATTAAAAAAAGCATTTTTAAATGTAATATCAGTGTCAGTACAGATAGTCCCCTACATACAAACCTTCAAGTTGCGAACTTCCAAAGATATGTTTGCATGTCCAATCGTGTGAGTTAGTTCATATTTCTGGTGGTTGTGGTTCTGTGTACTTTATTGTATACAGTACTGTATCTATATTTTAACTTTTTTTTTTTCATTTTTATTTGTGTGAAATGTGTTATAAGCCTGTTACAGTAATTTATTGGTTTGATTGTGTTGGTTGGGTCTACAGGCCAACTTTTTGAATTTACAAACAAATTGGACTTACAAAACTCGTTTGTACGTAGGGGACTTACTACATCAGTGTACAGTAAGCGCCCTACATGCGAACATGTGTTTGCATAGTTTTTTTTTCAGTCAACCCAGCAGGCTTAACGGAAAAAAAAACAGCAGATTACCTTAACAACACAAGAAATGTTGGTGCCGCGATCTCCCCAGCTGTGCTATTGTGTTCTGACAGGGGAACTCCCCTGCCAGAACACACTGATCAGTGCTCACCACCTTTGTTTGGAAGCACTGATCTTTGTTGGCCGTATGAAAAAGTTGAACTTACGAACAAGCTCCCGGAATGTAAGTAGAGGACTTACTGTATTTTGAGTAGGCTTGAAAAAGCAAAATGTGCACATTTGTTTCTGAGCCCTACTATGGGTACAAACAACAAATAATATACACATAATTTATGTGGTATTGATGTGATCGTCAGGAGCAGGAGAATTTATTTTGGGTTACTCTTTGGTGATATGTTATGGTAATAGCAAGACATATACAGCTACATTTTAAAAAGTGATATAAATATACAGTATATATATTTTTATTCTATTTTGTGATAGTTTTCCTATAATATTACAAAATGAATATTCATTACCATTTACCACCAATGAAGGCCCCACAAAAAAACAAGGTATGATTCACTTGGATACACTAGTATTTGCAATGATATGTACAGTTTTAGTAACAGCGAGAGAGCATTAATCAGAGAAACAGCCAAGAGGCACATGGTAACTCTGGAGGAGCTGCAGAGATCCACAGCTCAGGTGGGAGAATCTGTCCACAGGACAACTATTAGTCGTGCACTCCACAAATCTGGCCTTTATGGAAGAGTGGCAAGAAAAAAGCAATTGTTGAAAGAATTGCAGTTTGGGAGAAGCCATGTGGGGGACACAGGAAACATGTGGAACTAACTATGTAAGTATGTAACATTAAAGGGGTTGTAAAGACAGAAGGTTTTTTTATCTTAATGCATTCTATTAAGGGTTAAAAACATTCTTCTGTATGCAGAAGCCCCCCTCAGCCCCCCTAACACTTACCTGAGGTCCCTCTCTGTCCAGCGATCTCCACGAGTGTCTCAGCCATCCGAGAATCTCCTTCCTGATTGACTGAGACACAGCAGCGGCACCATTGGTTCCCGCTACTGTCAATCAAAGTCAGCTAACCAGTCAGGGGAGAGAGGGGATGGAACTAGGTTGGGGCTCCATGTCTGAATGGACACAGGGAGCTATGACTCAGTTTAGGTGCCCCCAAAGCAAGCTGCTTGCTGTGGGGGCACTGAACAGGAGAGAGGGGCCAGGATCACAGAAGGGGGACTGAGAAGAAGAGGGTCCGGGCTGCTCTGTGCAAATCCACTGCAACAGAGCAGGTAAGTATAACATGTTTGTTATTTTTATAGGAAAAAAAATGAGCCTTTACAATCACTTTAAGCAGTGATAGTAATACTGCTGATAAGTGTATCAGTTCCTACTGTTGCTGGAGGTTTGAGCTCCAAACAAGCAAAATTTTGTCCGAGCCTAGTTTCAGACTGAACAGGCAGCTAATCCCTATTCACAAGTAGAGATGGGCCGAACACTCCCCTTTTCGGTTCGCACCAGAACTCTGGAGCAAAGAAAAAGATCTGACCCGAACGGCAAAACCTATTAAAGTCTATAGGACCTGTACTTTAAAAATCAAAATCCCCCATTTTGAAGGCTTATATGCACGTTATTGGCCAAAAAAAAAGGGTATGGGGGTCTGGGTACTGCCCTGGGGGACATGTATCAATGCAAACACTTTTTTTACATGTAGCAATATAACTATAATTGCAACAAACAGCTATTCCCTGCCCTATCTGTATACCATATTATCCCTCTAGAGCCCAGCGTTCTCAAACTGACATCATATTTGTGAGCCCAACCAAAGGGATTTTGGGATTGGTAGTTCCAACAGATGGCTGTTCCCCTGCATGACTATGCAACTGGATTACATATCCCAGGGATCTTTGCTACCACCAGGGAGATTGCTGAAAAGAACTATAAAAAAGCAGAGACCCATCTCGTGCTCTCTTCCTCCGGGGCCTCATGTGTGAAGGACCTCTCCGCGCAGGGAGAGTGAGGTCACGGCCTACCACGCAGTCCACAACATTCCTACCTGACCGAGAAGGGAGCCAGTGCTGCCTGCTGTTTTTTGGACATCTGATCAGCACCATCTCTACAGTGCAGCTACCCACGCTATGTGCTCCATAACAGTAGATCAACACAAGCAGATCTGTTTTATTGGGACACTGTGCACAGACAGCTTTATCTTGGGAACACTTCCCAACACCTTTATTTGAACACTGTACATAATTCTCTTTAGCTACAGTCACCACAAAATATACTACCACTCTATTACTACACCCTATTGGATAGAAATTAACCTCCCTGGCAGTATGATTCTGTCTGGAATTATGTACCAAAAGCGGTACAAAAATTTGGCGTTATGTACTGTAGGCCTGCAATTCTTAGTAATTACTTTCTTAAACCTGACCAAACAAGAGTCTAGTAGACATCCCAGATGTGATAAATTTGAAACACAAAATCATGAATTATAATCTAATAAATAATATAATTTTATTCAATAATGCAGAAGAAAATAATGACATTTGTCAAACAAAGAAAATTCAATACACATCCTGAGTGTGATACATTTTAAAGCATGGAACTAGACAAAGTCCAACGTCGCAATCTGGACAATGGTATCTTGTTTCTTTTCTGACTTTTTTTCCATTGCCATCTCTCTTGGAACAGCAGACCACGCACATCCTGGTAGGTGCTTCCTTTTTTGCGGTTGGCGGTATATAGTCCAAAAAATGACGTCCAGTCAGGCGTTCTGGGTTGACAACGCCAACAGCACGTCGTCGGGGTCTGTTCACAGCTACTGATGGCATCTGGTGGTTGACAAAAATCTGCTCAGCCACCTTCCAGATAAAGTCGGAATGAACAAGAGGCATGCCACTCTTTGCTTTGTATAGGATATACAGTCATGCTCGAAATTGTTGGCACCCCAGAAATTTTTCCAGAAAATCAAGTATTTCTCACAGAAAAGTATTGCAGTAACACATGTTTTGCTATACACATGTTTATTCCCTTTGTGTGGTATTGGAACAAATCAAAAAAAGGGAGGGAAAAAAGCTAATTGGACATAGTGTCACACAAAACTTCAAAAATGGGCTGCTCAAAATTCTTGGCTTCCTTAACTTAATATTTGGTTGCACATCCTTTGGAAAAAATAACTGAAATCGGTCGCTTCCTATAACCATCAATAAGCTTCTTATGCCCCGTACACACGATCGTTTTTAATGTCATTTTTTAAACCGACGTTTTTCTCCTCGTTTTTTTTCATGTTTCCTCTCAAGCCTGCCTTGCGTACACACTATCATTAAAAAAAACGATCAAGCAAAGCGCAGTGACGTTCAACACGTACGACGGCACTATAAAGGGGAAGTTCCGTTCGAATGGCGCCACCCTTCATGTTAGTAAAGTTTGTTGAGCGACGATTCGCGCTTTTCAGTCTGTTACTGTGTAATGAATGTGCTATCTCCATTACGAACGCTAGTTTTACCTGAACGAGCGATCCCGTCTCATACTTGATTCTGAGCATGCGCGTTTTTTTTCACGTCGTGAAAGCATACACACTATCGTTTTTCACGTCGTTAAAAAAAACGACATGAAAAACGACGTGAAAAAAGAGAGCATGTCCGGAATTTTTAATGGCCGTTTTTCACGTCGTTAAAAATGCTCTGGAGCCTACACACGATCATTTTTAATGGCCATTTTTTAAAATGGCATTTTTAACGGCATGAAAAACGATCGTGTGTATGGGGCATTACACCTCTCACCCGGAATTTTGGACCACTCTTCCTTTGCAAACTGCTCCAGGTCTCTCTTATTGGAAGGGCGCCTTTTCCCAACAGCAATTTTAAGATCTCTCCACAGGTGTTCAATGGGATTTAGATCTGGACTCATTGCTGGCCACTTTAGAGCTCTCCATCGCTTTGTTGCCATCCATTTCTGGGTGCTTTTTGACATATGTTTGGGGTAATTTTCCTGCTGGAAGACCCAGGATCTCGGACGCAAACCCAGCTTTCTGACACTGGGCTCTACAGTGCGACCCAAAATCCTTTATTAATCCTCAGATTTCATGATGCTTTGCACACATTCAAGGCACCCAGTGCCAGAGTCAGCAAAACAACCCCAAAACTTCAATGAACCTTCACCATATTTCTCAGTAGGTACTGTGTTCTTTTCTTTGTAGGCCTCATTCCGTTTTCGGTAAACAGTAGAATGATGTGCTTTACCAAAAAGCTCTATCTTGGTCTCATATGTCCACAAGACGTTTTCCCAGAAGGATTTTGGCTTACACAAGTACATTTTGGCAAACTGTAGTCTTGCTTTTGTATGTCTCTGTGTCAGTAGTGGGTATCCTGCCATAACGTTTCATTTCATTTAAATGTTGGATAGTTGGCGCTGACACTGATGCTCCCTGAGCCTGCAGGACAGCATGAACTTCTTTGGAACTTGTTTGGGGCTGCTTATCCACCATCCGGACTATCCTGCGTTGCAACCTTTCATCATTTTTTTCTCTTCCACGCCCAGAGAGATTAGCTACAGTGCCATGGGGTGCAAACTTCTTGATAATGTTGGGCACTGTGGACAAAGGCAAATCTAGATCTCTGGAGATGGACTTGTAACCTTGAGATTGTTGATATTTTTTCACAATTGTGGTTCTCAAGTCCTCAGACAGTTCTCTTCTCCTCTTTCTGTTGTCCATGCTTAGTGTGGCACACACAGACACACAATGCAAAGACTGCAAGTGAACTTCTCTCCTTTTTATCTGCTTTCAGGTGTTTTTTTTATATTGCCCACACCTGTTACTTGCCCCAGGTGAGTTTAAAGGAGCATCACATGCTTGAAACAATCTTATTTATCCACAATTTTTAAAGGGTGCCAAGAATTTTGAGCAGCCCATTTTTGAAGTTTTGTGTGACATTATGTCCAATTTGCTTTTTTTCTCCCTTTTTTTGATTTGTTCCAATACACACAAAGGGAATAAACATGTTGTGAGGGGGTTAACTCGGTAGCGGGTGTGTGTGACCCCCTGGTTGGGCTCCCCACACAAAAACAGGGCCAGCAGACGGAGGTTGTGGTTTTCAAAATCAAAAGGTGCGGTTTATTTCTCTATGTACAGTGACAAAAACACAGCAAAGCCAAAAAGAAACATAAACAAAATAAATCCTGGTCAGTTTGACCTCTGACTAAACATGCAGGTTTCCTAAACTAACAACTGGGATCAGCCTGGTGCTGTCCTAGTCCCTAAGTCCCTGGTTTAGTAAAAGTCCAAACAAATAGCCACACAGGCTTTGCCTCACCGCACAGGGGTTCACTCTCCCTAGACAGTCCACACAGGTCTGGTTCCAGGCATGAGCTAACACCTAATGAATCTGGGAGTTCTTATAGAGGCCTAAATGAGCTGACAAGCTTCAGCTGGTCTCATCAACTCCCTGCCTCACGACGCCCAGCACTCTCCCTAGAGGTATGAGTCATTCATGAGCCCACTAGCCTCAGCTGGGCTTCATCAACTCCCTAGTTGTATAAGTCGGCATAAAGCCTGAATCTGGGAGAAATATATCTACCCCCCTGGATGCAACCAGGTGACTTTACCTTCCTGCTGTCACATACCCCCCCCTCTTGTTTTAACCTTGGGGTTGGAACACCAGCAATCAGGCATTCATGTACTCGAGACAAAGCATCCACATTCCCCATTTGAACGCCAGGGCGATGCTTTACTGTGAAGTTGAATTCCTGTAGGGCCAGGAACCACCTATTCACTCTTCTATTTGTCTCCTTGTTTTGAGCCATCCACTTTAACGGAGCGTGATCCGTAACCATGTCAAAGTGCCTACCTAGCAGATAGTACCGAAGGGAATCTAGAGCCCACTTCACCGCTAAACACTCCTTTTCAACCGTGGCGTAATTTACCTCATGGGACTTCAACTTCCTGCTGAGGTAAATGACTGGGTGCTCTTCCCCGTTCCAGACCTGGGACAATACTGCTCCTAACCCCACATCTGACGCATCACTTTGTACGACAAAGTCTTTAGAGAAGTCGGGTGAGTACAACACTGGCTGGCTACATAAGGCTTGTTTCAAGAATTGGAATGCTGCCTCCGCCTCGGGGGTCCATTTAATCATGACCGACCCTTTCCCTTTCGTCAGGTTGGTTAGGGGCACAGCCTTAGAAGCAAAGTGGGGAATGAAGCGCCGATAATAACCCGCGATTCCCAGAAAGGCTCGTACCTGCTTCTTGCTGTTGGGACGTGGCCAACTCTGGATGGCCTCGACTTTGTTGAGTTGGGGTTTTATTACTCCCCTGCCAATGGTGTACCCAAGATATTTGGCCTCCTCCTGCCCAATGGTACACTTCTTGGGGTTAGCCGTAAACCCCGCTTCCCGGATAGAGTCTAGGACTGCTTGCACTTTTGGCAGATGTGAGGCCCAATCTGTGCTATGGACAATTACGTCATCCAGGTAAGCCGCAGCATACTTCCGATGGGGCCTCAGTATCTGGTCCATTTTCCGCTGGAATGTGGCCGGCGCATTCTGTAACCCGAACGGCATTCTCTTATATTGGAACGCCCCGTCTGGGGTTACAAATGCGGTTTTCTCTTTGGCCGACTTGGCCAGGGGAATTTGCCAATACCCTTTTGTGAGGTCAAGAGTCGTCATGTATCGGGCTGTTCCCAGCCGGTCGATCAACTCATCTATACGTGGCATGGGGTAGGTGTCAAATTTTGTAACTTTGTTCAACTGACGAAAATCGTTACAAAATCGCCAGCTCCCATCCGGTTTAGGCACCAACACAATGGGACTAGACCAATCACTTTGGGACTCCTCTATCACCCCTAAGTTCAGCATTTTCTGTACTTCCTCCCGTATTGCCTCCCGTCGGGCCTCTGGGATCCGATAGGGTTTTAACTTCACCCTTTCACCGGGCGGGGTAATAATATCATGCTCTACCCCAGATGTTTGTCCCGGCAGCTCAGAGAACACCTCCTTGTTGCGAAGCACAAACTCCTTAACCTCCTGTTGTTGGGGTTGTGACAAGGTGGCTGCTATTCCAACCTCCGGAATCACGCAACCAGTTTGAGCTGGTGACCAAGTTTCTGCGACTAGGGACTCTCTATCCCTCCAGGCTTTCAACAGATTAACGTGATATATCTGTTCGGGCTTTCGCCTTCCTGGTTGTCTGACCTTGTAATTCACTTCGCTCACTTTTTCCATTATCTCGTAGGGGCCTTGCCATTTGGCAAGGAATTTACTTTCAACCGTAGGGACAAGTACCAATATCCTATCCCCCGGGGAAAAGGTACGGGTCTTTGCTCCACGGTTGTACACTCTCTGCTGTGCCAACTGCGCTTGGGCCAAATGTTCCTTCACGATGGGCATTACCTGTGCAATTCGATCTTGCATCAGGGCGACATGCTCAATCACACTCCTGTGGGGAGAACTCTCACTTTCCCAAGTTTCCTTGGCAATATCCAACAGCCCTCTTGGGTGTCTCCCATACAGTAACTCAAAGGGGGAGAATCCCGTAGAGGATTGGGGCACCTCCCTAATAGCAAACATCAAATAAGGAAGTAGACAGTCCCAATCCTTTCCATCTCTATCCACCACTTTCTTCAACATTTGTTTTAGGGTTTTGTTGAATCTTTCAACCAGCCCATCGGTTTGGGGGTGATACACAGATGTACGCAATTGCGTCACTTTGAGCAATTTACACAGCTCTTTCATAACCCGGGACATAAAGGGTGTACCTTGGTCCGTAAGCAGTTCTTTACAAATACCCACCCGGCTAAAAACAAGAGATAGCTCTTTGGCTATGGTTTTGGCCGAGGTATTTCTGAGAGGGATCGCTTCTGGATAACGGGTGGCATAGTCCATTATAACCAATATGTACTGGTGCCCCCTAGCGGACTTGATTATAGGACCTACCAAATCCATTGCGATTCTCTCAAACGGGACCTCAATGATGGGTAGAGGGACCAGCGGGCTACGGAAATGTGGCATCGGGGCCGACCTCTGACACACAGGGCAGGAGGAACAATAATTTTCTATGTCCTTCATCACCCCAGGCCAATAGAATCTCTGTAATACCCTCTCTCGGGTTTTCTCTGTCCCCAGATGACCTCCAAGAATGTGCCCATGGGCCAACTCCAACACCAACTTCCTGTAAGGTTTGGGCACCACAAGCTGCTCAACGGTTTCTTCTGCCCTTTTTGCCACCCGATACAGTAGGTCCTTCTCTACGCTGAAGTATGGGTAAGTGCAGGTATTATCTGGGTTCACTAACTCGCCATCTATTTCCACTACGTTTTCCCGTGCCTTTATTAGGGTGGGGTCTTTTAACTGTTCTGTGGCAAAATTTTCCCTGTGAACCTCCAGATCAGAAAACTCCACAGACGGTAGGTTTTCGTCTGAGGAGGTGGGCTCCTCTCCAGTTTCTTGAGTCTCCCCTGCCAATACTGACCAGGGAAATTCTGGAGAGTCCTCACCACTCTCAGAGGAGTTCTGGCTATCACATTCCTGGTACATAGGGGCACCAGTGGGGGGCTCAGGATCATCCCACAGTTCCCAGAACTTCGGAAAATCCCTTCCCACAATGGCATCATGCGGTAATTGAGATACTAACCCCACTGGATGAGAGAGGGTACCTTTGGGGGTCTCGAAACACACTGTAGTCACTGGATACTCTCGGGTGTCCCCATGCACACAAATAACAGCTACCTTGCTATTCCCAGAGACCTCTGTTTTAACTAATTCAGCCTTTATCAGGGTCACAAGGCTACCTGAATCCAGTAATACCACAACATTTCTACCATTAATACACATTTTGCATAAATGTTTCTCAGTTCCCCGAATGGCAGTGCATGCGACTGTCGCACACAGCGACTGACGTCTGTCCATCAGAAAGTCACATTGCATGGGTTCCTCCACAACCGGGCAATTTGCTGCAATATGTCCCGCTTGCCGGCAGCGGTAGCAAACAATCCATTTGGCTGCCTCTTGAGCCCCTGACTTCCCAGGCTGTTCTCGCCAAACTTTGGGTAGAGCTCCCACCCTCTCACTCTCTCCACCCTCACCCCTTGGAATCCTCTTATCCGCCCCTGGGGATGGTCTGGTCTTAGGGTGGAAAGTCCGAGAGTCTCTGGAAGAGGCCGTCAGGTTCTCTGTAGCCAAGTATTTCTCTACACGATCCACAAGACCACCGGCCGTCTCTGGGTCTCCATGGCTTACCCACTTTTGGATGGCAGTAGGAAGAGCTCTCAAAAACCGATCCATTACAACACGTTCCACAATCTCTGGTGCGGACAAAGTCTCTGGCTGTAGCCACTTCCTGCTCAGGTGAATGAGATCATACATTTGAGACCTGGGGGGTTTTCCAAGCTGGAAAGTCCAGTTATGCACACGCTGAGCCCGGACAGCCAGGGTGACACCCAGCCTTGCCAATATTTCAGCTTTTAGCATCACATAGTCTTTTGCTTGGTCAGGCTCTAGGTCATAGTAAGCCTTCTGCGATTCACCAGTTAACAGAGGAGCCACCAGTCCAGCCCACTGCTCCTCAGGCCACTTTTCTCTTTCAGCAGTCCTTTCAAATGTGGTCAAAAATACCTCTGGATCATCCTCTCCAGTCATTTTTGTCAATAAACGACTCACCCCAAAGGACGCGGTATTAGTGGGACGGCTTTCCTCACTGGTCTGCGGACGTTGCTGCATTACTGCTTCCATTTGTTGTAGTCTCTGCTCTTGCTTCTGTAACAGGTCTATGAAGCGGGCCTCAGATTGCTGCTGGGCTTGTTGATGAGCTTGCTGCTGGGCTGCAAGGCTCCTTTGCAAACCTGCATTTGTCTGCTGTTGATTGGCATTTGCTAGAGCCAGCTGTTTCAGTATCTCCTCCATGCTGGCTTAAAAAAAACTGCCACTGGTTCTCCACCAACTGTGAGGGGGTTAACTCGGTAGCGGGTGTGTGTGACCCCCTGGTTGGGCTCCCCACACAAAAACAGGGCCAGCAGACGGAGGTTGTGGTTTTCAAAATCAAAAGGTGCGGTTTATTTCTCTATGTACAGTGACAAAAACACAGCAAAGCCAAAAAGAAACATAAACAAAATAAATCCTGGTCAGTTTGACCTCTGACTAAACATGCAGGTTTCCTAAACTAACAACTGGGATCAGCCTGGTGCTGTCCTAGTCCCTAAGTCCCTGGTTTAGTAAAAGTCCAAACAAATAGCCACACAGGCTTTGCCTCACCGCACAGGGGTTCACTCTCCCTAGACAGTCCACACAGGTCTGGTTCCAGGCATGAGCTAACACCTAATGAATCTGGGAGTTCTTATAGAGGCCTAAATGAGCTGACAAGCTTCAGCTGGTCTCATCAACTCCCTGCCTCACGACGCCCAGCACTCTCCCTAGAGGTATGAGTCATTCATGAGCCCACTAGCCTCAGCTGGGCTTCATCAACTCCCTAGTTGTATAAGTCGGCATAAAGCCTGAATCTGGGAGAAATATATCTACCCCCCTGGATGCAACCAGGTGACTTTACCTTCCTGCTGTCACAATGTGTATAGCAAAACATGTGTTAATGCAATACTTTTCTGTGAGAAATACTTGATTTTCTGGAAACATTTCTGGGGTGCCAACAATTTCGAGCATGACTGTACGTGTAGCGGGTATATGCCTTTCTATCATGTTTGAATTTGGTGGGGGATCTGTGATGTGTGGTTCCCTGGTGCCCAGTAGGTGGCGCTGTCACTTTGGGCCCGGGGTTGAGCCATCGTTGCAGAGACATACTCTTTTTGGCCTCTCGCAGCATGAGTACATCGGGGCGGGGGGCTCCGCTGGGCTTGCTGGGGGAGGGTATAAAGGGGTCGGCCATTTTGGGGACAGGGTTTTTTTGTCGAGTCCCAGGCACCTTCAGCCTGAGGGCTGTGGTTCGTGGTCGGTGTCCAGGCGGCCTAGGCCTGGACACCCGGAGCTCGTGTTCCACCCCAGGCACCTTCAGCCTGGGGTGAGGTACTCGATTGGAGGCCTGGGGCCCAGTGTCCTCCGCTGGGCTCCGCGAGAGAAGGATGTCCTAGGGGACCCCGGGAGTGGGGTACCCGAATCCAGAGG
Organism: Rana muscosa; assembly: GCA_029206835.1. Taxonomy (NCBI): domain Eukaryota; kingdom Metazoa; phylum Chordata; class Amphibia; order Anura; family Ranidae; genus Rana; species Rana muscosa. The sequence goes on along the minus strand of CM055123.1, from coordinate 120,209,266 downwards.
CGTAAGGGACCGGAGGAGCTACTCACCCGAAGACCTGGTGCAGCAGATTGCTGGTGCCGGGTGAACCTCAGGAGACCGCCCGGAGGGGTATCTTCCCAAACAGGGGCCGAGTCAGGAGGAAGGTTCACCGTTCACCCGGTCGGTGGTAGCGACCAAGATTCTCAACAGGTGGCATAGATCATGTGCCAAACCTATTCGCTGGTAGAGGAATAGGAGAGTTCATTGTGCCTGGGCCTACTCGTATCCACACCCCCTGTCTGTTCGTTGAGGGAGTCCAACTGATTGTGTTTCATCCTGACATTGAAGAATAAAGGAGTGTTGGACTTTTATTGGTGTGGGGCTCATTTACTGGCAGACACTGTTCCAGAGAAGAGGCGGAGGCCCAAAACTCAGAACACCAACCCGAAGGTAAAGGAACTTTGCTTACACCACACAAACATCTGCGGTGAAGGCTTGGCGTGGTGACCCCGCACTCTCTCCTCCAAGGTACCCCTAGACAAGCAGAAACCAGCCAGCAGAGGAGTGAGAGAGTGGAGGCCGCTACACGTGGAGGCTCGTCCGGGATGGTGTTCGTGTTACTATGGAGCTAGAATGGACGGAGTTTGAACGTGTCTGCCCAAAGTGCAACCCTGCTCGAAGTCGTGAGTGTGACCCTAAGAAGGGGAAGGACTACGCAGAAGATCGAGAGGAGGGGGGAGTCCAGCCGTGTGAGGTACTACCACGAGGCACACCCTCCCTGCTCAGTTCGTGGGCATGACCCAGGGAAGGAGAAAGCCTGCGAACTGGAGTGCAAGAGGGGAGGAGTCCAGCCGTGTGAAGGACTACACGTGGGGACTTTGGCGCCAAACTTGCAGTGCGCAATGGATCAGCAGCGAGTCGCCATGTTCGGAAATACATAGTGGATTCCACTTCACCCTTCTACCACGACCTTGACTACTACTGCTCCGGTGACCGATACGGGGATCCGGCTAAAGCCCCAGGGAAGATTCACCCTGTACTCATGCATGGACGTTGAGGCCCTGGGTTTGATTTGTCTCGGCTGTTCGGGACTGGTGTGTCAGCTGAAGCCGTTCGGGCGATGCAAGGCCTGCGGGGAGTTCTTATTTGAGGTGGACCCAGCTATCGAAAAGCCAAGAACCATCCACCTCAACCGCACAACAGGCAGCACCACTCAAGTAGGAGGAATCACCGATTTGACAGCCATCCCTGTGCGCACTGCAACGACCGCGGGGGAAGTCGCGATCAACGAAGTACGGGAGAAATCCGAGGATGCTGACTCGGTCACCACTGTCTCACAGTGTCCACCGCCCAAGAGGAAGACCGGCATGGTAGCCCCGTCCAGCGGTCGCGGTGGATCATCCTGCCCGCCTACGCCCGGCCCGGATGGATCCGGTGAGAGGAGTTCCGGACATCCCGTCTCAAGTAAAGGCTGAGGTAAGCCAGGCGGAGGGACTTGGTGTGTGGGCGGAGGAGTCGGGGAGTCACGGCACTGTGTGTCCGCGGGAGGTGGCAGTTCAGTCTCCACTACAGGCTACATACCCGCGGAGGGGTGTGACACCTCCGACCTGGAGTCGCTCTCCGATCTGGGAGACGATGTTGCCATAGATGAACTCTTTGCCAGCAAGGGTTGGGACAAGATGCCTCTCTCCTCATCTCGCAAAGCTAGGGATCCACCCATGTCTACAGGGGATAGTACACCCCGGGTGGAGGCACCAGCGCCTGGGGAGGGATCCCGTTCCCAGCCTACCCTCACATCCCCGGTGCCGCTTGCACCTAACACCAGGGATAAGAGACTGTCGCTGTGGGCACCTATGCCCAGAACGAAGGTGATCAGAGCACCTCGTCACCTGGATGCTATAATTTTGCCAGGTGAAGGGGACAAAGCCACAATGCCTCCGCTGGCGAGACTACAACGCCTATTTTGTCAGAAGGTTGCTGCTGAGTACGGGTGGGAGTACCCATACTTGTCTGTTCATTGAAGGAGTTGTTGTATGAAGTGGAAGTTTGCCGAGAGCGCTGGTACGATGACTTTGTGTGGACCCACATTCAGGTCCCACATGCCCGTAGGTACCTCGCGTGTTCTCCCAAAGCATCTCAGCGCTTCAAAGACTGCAAGGCAGAATGGATGCTGGGGTGGCATATCCACGCGGAAAAGGTGCTGATCCGACGCATGGAAGGGGAAGATGTTGAGTACCATCTGGAAACCATGGACCAGCATTTGAAACCACTTGTCCTGCCGCACCCTCGCTTCTATCTGTAGGAGGTAAAAGACTCAGTTTTCCGCTTAATGTTGCTGAACTCTCCGGGTTTGTTGTTTGTTTCCCGGGAAAACTCAGTGACTGTACCCGAGCTAATGGGTATTTGTGCTCTTCGGAGGAATTGAAGGACTGTTCCTGTTGTTGTTCTTCATTCTCCAACAAGTGATCTTGGACTCTGGGGTAGAGAGGGCCAAAGAAGAAGAGGTCCCTACAAGTGCAGTTACTGCGACGCTGTCACCAGGTGGCAGTGTCGTGCATCGACATTCACTTTTCACACACACACTTTTAGAAGGAAAGGATTTCTCTACGGAGAGGTTTTTTCGTTCTCACACGAACATATGTGTCAGGGTTGTGTGTGTTTAATATTTATTTTCCCCTCTGCAGGAGAGCATCCCATCAAGAACGCTGAGAGTGGGGCAGGTCTTAGTTATTGATGTGGGTGGGGGGGGGAAATGTAATGATGTGACTTTTATATATGTTTCAAGTTATGTGTTATTTGTTCCCTTCCCCTCCCTTTTTGTTGAGGCTCAGGCACAACTGCTCTAGGTAGTTTCGTTTTTTTTTTAATTTTTTGGATTTTTTTAATTTTCAGTCGGTTTCTGGATTGTCAGGGCATGGTTTATTCCAGACACTGGGGACCAGTGTCAAACAACCAGGGGGAGAGTGTAGCGGGTATATGCTTTTCTATCATGTTTGAATTTGGTGGGGGATCTGTGATGTGTGGTTCCCTGGGGCCCAGCAGGTGGCGCTGTCACTTTGGGCCCAGGGTTGAGCCATCGTTGCAGTGACATACCCTTTTTGGCCTCTCGCAGCATGAGTACAGTGGGCGGGGGCTCTGCTGGGGGAGGGTATAAAGGGGTCGGTCATTTTGGGGACAGGGTTTTTTCGTCGAGTCCCAGGCACCCTTAGCCTGAGGGCTGTGGTTCGTGGTCTGTGTCCAGGTGGCCTAAGCCTGGACACCCGGAGCTCGTGTTCCACCCCAGGCACCTTCAGCCTGGGGTGAGGTACTCGATTGGAGGCCTGGGGCCCAGTGTCCTCCGCTGGGCTCTGCGAGGGAAGGATGCCCTAGGGGACCCCGGGAGTGGGGTACCCGAATCCAGAGGCGTAAGGGACCGGAGGAGCTACTCACCCGAAAACCTGGTGCAGCAGATTGCCGGTGCCGGGTGAGCCTCAGGAGACCGCCCGAAGGGGTATCTTCCCAAACAGGGGCCGAGTGCAGTCAGGAGGAAGGTTCACCGTTCACCCGGTCGGTGGCAGCGACCAAGATTCTCAACAGGTGGCATAGATCATGTGCCAAACCTATTCACTGGTAGAGGAATAGGAGAGTTCATTGTGCCTGGGCCTACTCGTATCCACACCCCCTGTCTGTTCGTTGAGGGAGTCCAACTGATTGTGTTTCATCCTGACATTGAAGAATAAAGGAGTGTTGGACTTTTATTGGTGTGGGGCTCATTTACTGGCAGACACTGTTCCAGAGAAGAGGCGGAGTCTCCAAACTCAGAACACCGACCCAAAGGTAAAGGAACTTTGCTTACACCACACAAACATCTGCGGTGAAGGCTTGGCGTGGTGACCCCGCACTCTCTCCTCCAAGGTACCCCTAGACAAGCAGAAACCAGCCAGCAGAGGAGTGAGAGAGTGGAGGCCGCTACATACGCATTCCAAAGGCATTGTTCCAAAAGATGCCTGAAAATCTTTTTATAATATTTTTTCTGCTGTTTGCGCATAGCCGGGTAAAATGTCATTGCCTGATCGGCTGTGTCGACACCTCCCATTGCATTATTGTAGTCCATCACAACTTGCGGCTTCAACAGATCTTTCCCACCTCTTGTGTGGACCATGACAGTGGCGGTATTGTGCACAGTACTCATGAGACACACGTCCTTCTTGTCTCGCCATCGCATAGCCATCATCTTACCCTTCTGCCAGGCAACCATTTCTCCTGTTTTTAGTTTTTTCTTGCCAAACATAGATGGCATGCCACGTTGGTTAGGCCTAACGGTACCATACCAATCCGTTTTATTTTGTAGCAAAACCTCAAAAAGTTCCAGAGATGTATAGAAGTTGTCCGTGGTCACACAATATCCCTGGTTCAGCAATGGCTCCAGCAGTGTAAGGACAGATGATGTGGCCATCCCATAGCCGCTGTACCTGGGCTTGAACTTCGTGCCTTTACCGGTGTAAATGACCGAATTCCAGATGTATCCGGTGGATGACTCGCAGAGCATAAAGAATTTGATGCCAAACCGCGCTCTTTTGGATGCAATGTACTGTATCCAGCTGAGGCGTCCCTTGTAGGCTATCAGACTTTCATCCACGCTGACGTCCCTGTCTGGCACGTAGGTCCGCTGGAAATTGGCCACGATCATTTGGCATACCTCCCAGATTTTCTTTAGCTTGGGCGCAGGATGCGTGGCCTCATCAAACTCCTCATTGTTGTTGAAGTGGAAATACTTCATGATGAGGGAAAAACGGTATTCAGACATCACGGTGCTAAAAAACGGAGTGGACAGTAGCTTATTGGTGGTCCAGTACCATTTCTGGAGCGGTTTCCCCACCACCCCCAGAAGAATGATGAGTCCCAGAAACTGCCAGATGTCCTCTTTCGTCACCGGTTCCCACTTTCTGCTTCGGGAAAATCTGGCATGCAGCGTAGCGGATTGCTGATCGTGGTAACGATTTGTCTCTGTGACAATTTTTTCAATTACCTCTTCAGTGAGAAATAATTGCAGATATGCCAGAGGGTTGTCACACTCCACATCTACCTTCATCCCAGGTGATCCAGTGAAGGGAAATCTTGGGGGCGCTACCTGGTCCATATCGGAGTCTATAAGGCACCAAGTGCGCACATCGCTGAGGTCGCTGAGGTCAGGTGCAGGATGCCAGATCCGTGTCGGTGTCAGTGTCAGACGACAAATCTCCCCACGACTCGCTATCGCTCTCTTCTGCGAGCAACTCCGTGTCGCTGCCGCTGTCACTCATCTGCTCCAAAAGCGCCCTTTTGGTAAAGTGGCGCTTTTTTGATGCCATATTTTTATGGGCACAGATGACAGGCAAGGGGGCACTGTACAGGGCACTGTATGGTGATCAGAGATGATACAGTGTAATACAGTGTAATCAGATACAATATAACTGATTTTATTTTTGTGTTTGTGTTGTGTGAACTTTTGAACTTTTGAATTTGCCGCCCAGTTCCACTCCCATGCGACGCTGCGGCTCGCAGGGAACGGAACTGTTATGTCCCTTAGACACGGGGTCTCTCAGAGTTTTGCTAGCAATGCTAAAGTATCTGCTCAGCAAGTTACACACAGGCCAGATGAACTTCTTAACCATGGAAGGGTTTATTACTCACTCAGAACATGATGACTTTTTACATAGAGTCCTAATACAACAGGATTCTGTCATTACCAGATGTAATCCCTTCTGTCCATCATGCTGCTGCTGCTTCCAGTCTCACACACCACTCTCACTACTTCCTGGTACAGCCCCTTCCCAGCATGCATCAGGAGAAAAAGGTGAAGGGTCACACAGTGTTCCAGCACAAACATTACATCTCCTCTTTTTCCCATAAAAACAAAAAAAAACAAAAAAACAATAGGAAAAAATAAATAAAATAAACATAACAATAGAACAAAATACTCAACACATAAAATAACAAGGCAAGCAGGATCAGTTCAGCAAGTAGTATCTCCAACTCAGTTCTGTGGCTCCTGCATCACGTTACGAGCCCTTTGTCTCTGTTTCCTGACCTCCAAAGTGTCCCGTAAGATTTCAGTGCTTTGCCAACGAGGAGTTTGATGTCTTTGGCGGGCAGACTTATGAAGTGGCACAGCACCAGGAGGGGTAGAGGCTGTCAAAGGTTCTGGAGGTGTCAGTGGGTGTCCAACAGACAAATCAGTCTCTGCAACTCCAGGCACATGTCCGGGCTCCTCAGGAATACGGTCACCAACCGCTTCAAGAGTTGGTTGTAAACTTGTAGGATCATGCCAGACACCATGCCATATGTCACCAGTAGAGCCCTGAGTAGACTCTGGTGGTTGGGTAGAAAGAGAGGTCGGGTTTGTTTCTACTGGCAGGCAAATGCGCTTTCTCAATTGCGAAAGGTGTCTTCGAACACAAACGCCATTCTCCAGGCGAACAAGGTACATTCGTTGTCCAAGAGGTCCATCAATAATGCCAGGAAGCCAATGAGGCAAAACTCTGTAATTCCGATACCATACAAGATCACCAGCACGGAATCCAGGACGGCCTGGCGGAGAAGGTGTCGGTGTTTGTTCCTGTGGTTGAACTAAATCCAGTTTGGTGTGGAGATGCCTGCCAAACATAAGAAAAGCTGGGGACAGCCCAGTAGTAGCGTGTTTTGTGTTTCGGTACATGGTCAAGAACTCCAGAAGCTTCTCCTCTGACAGTCCAACCTGGTCCAGAGTGGACAGTAAGTGCTTCTTAAACGTCTGCACAAACCGTTCTGCCAGCCCATTTGAGGCTGGATGATAAGGAGCTGTTTTGTAGTGTTGGATGCCCAAGCCACTGAGGAAGGATTGAAACTCATGCGATGTAAATTGAGTCCCATTGTCCGAGACTATGGCTGTTGGCAAGCCATATTGAGCAAAGAGCTTCCTTAAGACTAGAATGGTAGCAGCTGAGGTAACAGAAGGCATTTGAAAAACCTCCGGCCATTTTGAATGTGCATCTACCACGATCAAATACATTTTACCCTGGATTGGGCCAGCAAAATCAAGATGGAGTCTTGACCACGGTTCTGTCGGCCATGGCCAAGGTAGCAGGGTTCCTTTCTTTTGGGGTCGCTGAGCTTGACAGCACCCAGGACATTGAGCCACATAATCTTCAATTGCTGTGTCCATTTGGGGCCACCAAACATAGCTCCGGGCTCGCTGCTTCATGCGCACCACACCAGGATGGCCCTCATGCAGTATCCTTAGCATGGTTGGTTGCAAATACTGAGGTATAATCACTCTGTTGCCCCACTGTAGGCAACCAGCATTAGTCACAAGCTCACATTTTCTGGCAAAGTACGGACGAAATTCACCTGGGACTTTCTCTGGCCATCCAGCCTGAACATATGAGAATATCTGAGACAGGACGGGATCTGTGACTGTATGTCTGGCAATTAAGGAGGTGGACATGCAGGATTTCAGCCTGTGTATTTCCACTATGCGTACGTCTCTTGGTGAGTGGTCTCCAATTGGCAATCTGGAAAACGCATCTGCATTGCCATGGGCATCATGGGAGCGGCATCTGATAGAATAAGTATAAGCTCCCAAGAATAAAGCGTACCTTTGTAAGCGAGATGCGGTTGTTGTAGAAATTCCTTTCTGAGGGTTCAGTATTGACAACAGAGGTTTGTGGTCAGTGATAAGTGTAAACTCCCGACCATAGATGTACGTATGAATTTTTTTGTGGCCCATACAATGGCCAAAGCTTCCTTGTCTATCTGGGAGTAGTTTTGCTCTGCTGAGGTTAAAGACCTGGAGGCAAAAGAAATGGGGCGCTCTGTGCCATCTGGCATGACATGGGAAAGCACAGCACCCAGTCCATAAGGCGAGGCGTCACAAGCCAAGGTGACGTGTTTCTTTAAATCATAGTGGACCAGAACTCGAGAAGACAGAATGAGTTCTTTAGAAAGCCGAAAAGCTTCTTCACATTTGGCTGTCCATATCCATTTAGCTCTTGCATCCAGTAAGCGATGTAATGGGTAAAGCTGGTGTGCTAGGTTCGGCAAGAAACGGTGGTAGTAATTTAGGAGGCCAAGGTAGGACCTGAGCTGTGTGACATTCTGGGGAGTAGGGGCATGGGTAAGGGCTTTAACCTTTTCTTCAGTAGTGTGTAACCCATGTCTGTCCACAGTGTGGGCACAAAATTCCAGTCGAGACTTTAGAAATTCGCATTTTGAAAGATTGACACGTAAACCATACCTTTGGAGTCTCTCTAGCACAGCTTCAACATTCTTTCTGTGTTCTTCATCAGTGGGACCAGTGATGAGCATGTCATCTAGTAGACATTGAGTGAAAGGTATGCCTGCCAGGACCTCATTCATGATTCGCTGCCAGATGGCTGGAGCTGGGGCTATGCCAAAAACCATGCGGTTATATTGGAATAATCCTTTATGAGTGTTAATGGTCAACAGATGGCGTGAATCTGGGTGTACTTGCAGTTGCAGGTAAGCTTGCTTTAAGTCTATTTTTGTAAACTTTTGCCCCCCAGCCAATGAGCTAAATAGATCTTCAAGTCGAGGCAATGGGTATTGATCCACAAGAAGTTGGTTGTTCAGGGCAACCCTGAAATCTCCACAAATTCTAATGTCTCCATTCTTTTTCTTGACAGGCACAATTGGAGATGCCCATTCACTTCTATCAACTTTAGTTATTATCTTTTCAGCCAATAGGTGGTCCAGCTCTGCTTCCACTTTCTTTCTCAAGGCAAAAGGTACTGATCTTGCCTTACAAAAACGAGGTGTAGCACCCGGCTTCAAGAGGAGGTGGGCCATTTTTCCTTTTACTGTGCCCAAAGAGTCCTCAAAACCCCCCTTAAAGCGTGACTTCAGGGATTCCACCCAATGGTCTACCTCAGAAAGCAATGTACATTGGGCAATGGCAAGAGGAGGCATGCCCAGGGCTTTGATCAAGTCCCTAACGTACAGCGGAGGACCTCCTTTATTGACAACATAAAGGCGTAGAGTTTGACTGCGGTTGCCTAATGTAACAAGGGGTTTCACATAACCCAAGGGCTGTAGTAGTTCCTTGCTGTAGGTTTGTAGTGTGAGATTTGTAGGTTGGAGCGGTAGGGACAGGCCCGATGCCTTTAAATCAGTCCATGAAATGACAGACACTGCCGCCCCTGTTTCAACATCCATGGAGACAGGACAGTCATTGAGTGTGACATCCACTTTAATCGCAGGAGTACTCCCAGCTACCCGAAACAGTCCAACATGCTGGACACAGGTTTCCTCATCAGAGCTGGAGCCGTGATTGTCAGTATCCATATGAAATGTCTGTTTACGTTTAACTTTTGTGGTAGTGTTCGGGGAGCATGAGCTGCGGCAAACACGCCCAATATGGCCAGTCTTTCCACAAAGAAAACAAATGGCATCCTTGAACTTGCAAGCAGGTGCACTGTGAGTAGTGTTACCACAACGGTAGCAAGTTGGTGTCCTAGAGACAGAAGAATTAGGGTGGCGAGGTTTAGGAAGATTTGGGGATGGCCATCTTGGGTGTCGGGTGATAGCAGAGTGGAATATTTCCTCTCCCTGGCTTGCAGGAGTTTCAGGTGGTGCCTTCAGTAGGGTGGCGTCCCGTGTAGCCAACTCCATGACCGTAGCAAGGTCAGTGGCTTTCGTCAGAGTCAAGTCGGGTTCTGTGAGTAAACGTTTCTGTATGGCTGGGTCGCAGAGTCCCATGACAAACATGTCACGGAGAGCTGTCTGCAGGTAGTCTCCAAACTGACAAGTGGCAGCTAGTTTACGTAAAGCAATGATATAAGTCTTTATGTCCTCCCCGGCATGCTGCCTTCTACTGCAGAATTTAAACCGCTCTGCAATCTCTAATGGCTTTGGGTTGCAGTGCTCATGTAGCTTCTGAATTAACTCAGGCAGGGGCTTAGAGGCCGGCTTGTCTGGAGAAATGAGGTCTCTGAGAGTGCCATATGCAGCTTGACCCAATATTGTGAGGAAAACTGCAACTTTCTTTTCTGCAGCCACACTATTTGCTTCCATATACTGCTCCAGACTCTCCACCCAGGAGCTCCATGATTCAGCAGCAGGATCAAATGGTTGAATAAACCCTATGAAGGCCATGTGTGCTAAAATCCACAATCCTCGTCGCCACTGTTATGTCCCTTAGACACGGGGTCTCTCAGAGTTTTGCTAGCAATGCTAAAGTATCTGCTCAGCAAGTTACACACAGGCCAGATGAACTTCTTAACCATGGAAGGGTTTATTACTCACTCAGAACATGATGACTTGTTACATAGAGTCCTAATACAACAGGATTCTGTCATTACCAGATGTAATCCCTTCTGTCCATCATGCTGCTGCTGCTTCCAGTCTCACACACCACTCTCACTACTTCCTGGTACAGCCCCTTCCCAGCATGCATCAGGAGAAAAAGGTGAAGGGTCACACAGTGTTCCAGCACAAACATTACAGGAACCAGGAAGCGCAGACACTCGCCGGTGATCTCTCTGGCGATCACAGCAGAGGACATCATCACTGGATCGCCAGGAGAAGGTAAGGAAACTCCGCTGAAGGCTCTGCAATGTTACCCCGAACGCGTGACTCGGGGTTACCGATCCTAACAAAAAAAAACAACCCCGAGTCACGCTCGGGATTACCGCCAGGGAGGTTAATGAGCTCCATCTGCCGGTGAAGACTATCAGATCTGCATTCTGTCATTGCTACTTAAGGGCCCTTACACCATCCATGGTTAGCTGCATCTCTCATTGGGATCAGAGGTTAAACAGGTCGGCCTGGTTTTCTCTTTCTAGAAGTATTGTCAGTATTGCTGTTCAGGTTATGCTCAAGTGGTGTTCTACTGTACATAGGTGTATATAATATTCTGTTGTTGCCTTCTGTCTCCACTGACATTTCTTAAAGGGGTTGTAAAGGTTCGTTTTTTATTTTCTAAATAGGTTCCTTTAAGCTAGTGCATTGTTGGTTCACTTACCTTTTCCTTCGATTTCCCTTCTAAATGTTTTTTTTCTTTGTCTGAATTTCTCACTTCCTGTTTCTCCTCACTAAACTTCACACCATCATCTGAGCGATGTTGAGTCAGCCAGAACAGCTTACTGAACAGCTTACTGAGGAGGAACAGGAAGTGAGAAATTCAGACAAAGAAAACAAAGAAAAAAAACATTTAGAAGGGAAATCGAAGGAAAAGGTAAGTGAACCAAAAATGCACTAGCTTAAAGGAACCTATTTAGAAAATAAAAAACAAACCTTTACAACCCCTTTAAAGAGGAAGTAAACCCTGATGGCTTTTACTTCCTCTTTAGCCCGCTGCAAAAGCCTGCAGATGAAAATCATAATGGGCTTGTATGCATCGCATACTAGCCCATTATGTGTCACTTACCTGCAAAAGAATCCAGCGATGTCCTGAGAGTAGGAAGCGTCCATCTTCTGTCTCCTCTTCCTTCCAGGCTGCGGACTCCGGCACTGTGAGCACTTAGTTTTGTTTCTTCCCCGTACATGCGCCATTGGGATTTTCGGCAGACTACAAGTGAAATATCTCCTAAACGGCGCACTTTTAGGAGATATTTCCACTACCTATAGGTAAGCCTTATTCTAGGCTTACCTATAGGTAGAAGTAGTCAAAAAGGGTTTACAACCACTAGTCATTCGGCTGAGTTTGTGTTGCTACTTCAAACTCTGTTGAACCATTACCTATTTGTACAACCATACCTAACTGAAGTATTCCAGTAAACGTTAATAGAATATAAATGCATTGAGTGCTGTCTTATTACTTAAAGGTGTTGCAATGATGTCTGAACTCAGAGTGTCAGGTGGATTGGAAGGTTCACAGGGTCATGGCATTACAGATGAGCAGGTAAATCCAAGCAGTCCCCTAGGAGGAAGTGCTACATACATAAGATCTTTTTTTTAGGAGCAGTGGTTTTAATCGTTGCTTAAAGTTAAACAATAAAAAGGAAAAATGTATTTAAATATAGTGCTGGGGGATCCCCTTAGTCTGCCTGTAAAGTGGTGCATCTGTACTGTGGATAGAACCTATTGCAGCATAAACTGACATTTATAAAGAAAAAAAATGAATGACAGCAGTACAATATTATTGCCGGTATTAGAAAAATGTAAAAAAAATGGCGTGGGGGTCCCCCCCAATCCATAACAGGCCCTTCGGGTCTGGCATGGATTTTAAGGGGAACCCACGCCAATTTTTGTTAAAAAAATGGCATGGGGTCCCCCCCAAAATCCATACCACACCCTTATCCGGGCATAAAGCCTGGCAGGTCAGGAAAGAGGGGAATGAGCGAGCGCCCCCCCCTCCTGAACCACATATGTCCTCAACATGGGGGGATGCTTTGGGGAGGGGGGGGGCAGAGCACCTTGTTCCCATGTTGATGGGGACAAGGACCTTTTCCTGACAACCCTGGGTGGTGGTTGTGGGGGTCTGCAGCAGGGGGCTTATCGAAATCTGGAAGCCCCCTTTAACAAGGTACCCCCAGATCTTGGCCCCCCTATGTGAATGAGTAAGGGGTAGTACCCCTACCCATTCACCAAAAAAGTGTAAAAACAAATAAAAACAGGAGGCAGTTTTTGACAATATCTCTGTTTAAAAAAAAAAAACAATGTCCACTAATGTAGATCCATCGTCACTCTCGACATCGCCGCCACCGCCGGACCTGAAAAAGAATTTAAAAAAACACTCCGCCGTCAACTAAGGCAAACTGCCAAATGCCTGGCTTGCCATTCTTTGACAGTTCTTATATAGTTCTTATATAGGTAAGGGCGGGGCCACCTGGCGACATCACCTGGTGATGTTGTTGGATTGGAGTTGGAGTCTTTAACAACAATGTTAGAGAGGAGAATGTTGTCCGGAGTACGTTCAGTCTTAGACAACTCTGCCCACCCACTCCACAATATGCTGGTCTGTCTGAGGAGTACCATCAGTGACAGATTGTTACAACCACAATTCACCACAGAGCGACACAGGATTTTTTTTTTTCAAATTATATCATTCTTCTCTGTGAGTGCTGAAGATGAGGATTTAATCTGGTTTATGATCCGGAATATTTTATGTAGTTTTTATATTATGCTGGTTTTAGGTAACTTATTTTTGGGTAATGCTAGAGAAAGTGGTGTAATATTTGCATTTTGGTAGTTTGATTTTCTGTTATTTTTCAATCTGTTGTTTATTCTATGTTGTATTTAATAGGATGGTATGGTTTATTAGCATATAGTATTAATTTAGTTTTATCTGGTATTAACTATCTCAATACTGGGCACTTCACCCCTTCTTGCCCAGACCAATTTTCAGCTTTCAGCGCTGTCACACTTTGAATGACAGTTGCGCAATCATGCAACACTGTACCCATATGACATTTTTTTTTTTTTTTTTAATGCAAATTGACTTTTCTTTTGGTGGTATTTGATCACCACTGGGTTTTTTATTGTTTGCTAAATATACAAATAAAGACCGAAAATGTTGAAAAAAGTAGGATTTTTAAAACAGCTTACCTGTAAAATCCTTTTCTTGGAGTACATCACGGGACACAGAGCAGCATAGTCATTACTATGTGGGTTATATAGAATTACCTTCAGGTGCTGGCACTGGCAACTTCCAAAACAGGAAGTACCCTCCCCTATATAAGCCCCTCCCATCCGGGAGTACCTCAGTTTTGTAGCAAAGCAATACGTGTCCCCAAAAGAGGGGTGGGAGCTCTGTGTCCCGTGATGTACTCCAAGAAAAGGATTTTACAGGTAAGCTGTTTTAAAAATCCTACTTTCTTGTTCATACATCACGGGACACAGAGCAGCATAGTCATTACTATGTGGGACGTCCCAAAGCAATGCCACATGAGGGGGGGGATACACCATACATAAGCTGGGCGCCATCAGGCATGAGGATCTTTTGCGGCCTGCAACACACTGCGCCCAAAGGCGACATCCTCCTGACTTCTAACGTCCACCTGGTAGAACCTAGTAAACGTGTGTACTGAAGACCATGTTGCGGCCTTACAAATTTGCGCCAGGGAGGCCTGGTGATGCACTGCCCATGAAGTTCCAACTGCTCTCGTGGAGTGCGCCCTAACTTTGAACGGAGGCGGTCTACTTCTCAAGCCATAGGCTTGTATTATGACCTGTCGAATCCACTTGGCTAAAGTAGATTTTGATGCTGCCTGACCCTTTCTGGGGCCTTCCGGCAGAACAAACAAAGAATCCGTTCTACGAATCTGAGCAGTGGCTTTTAGATAAGCTTTAACTGCTCTTACTACATCCAAAGAATGCAATAACTTTTCCTCTACCGAGCTTGGTTTGGGGAAAAAAGAAGGAAGAACCACATCCTGGTTCAAGTGAAACCTCGATACCACCTTAGGAAGAAAGGCTGGGTGAGGACGTAATACTACTCTGTCCTTATGGATAACCAGATATGGCTCTTTACAGGACATGGCGGCTAATTCCGACACTCTTCTAGCCGAGCATATGGCTACTAAAAATATCAATTTCCTGGTGAGTAGAACCAAGGAAATGTGCCGCAAAGGTTCAAATGGCTGCTTCTGCAGAACCGACAGAACCAAATTTAGATCCCATGGGCATATGGGAGCCTTAATCGGTGGAATAATACGAGTCACACCTTGCATAAAGGATTTGACAAGTGAAAGCATAGCCAGGGGCCTTTGAAATAGTATTGACAAGGCCGAAACCTGGCCCTTGATAGTACTTAAGGCAAACTTCCTGTCTACAGCCCACTGCAGGAAGTCCAGAATTCTGCCTATAACGTACTTACGTGGATGCCATTTTCTGGCCTCGCACCAAGTGATGTACGCCTTCCAAACTCTATAGTAGATCTGCCTGGATACAGGCTTCCTGGCATTGATTATAGTTGATACCACAGAGTTAGAGAGACCTCTCTTCTTTAGGATGTGGGATTCAATAGCCAGGCCGTTAAACTTAGAGTTAGTAAGGAAGGGTGGTATATCGGTCCTTGCGAAAGCAGGTCCGGACGACGTGGAAGGGTCCAAGGACTCCCCACAGACATTTTGATGATCTCCGCGTACCAGGCCCTTCGGGGCCACGCTGGAGCCACCAGGATTACCGGCTTCTTCTCCAACCTGACTCTGCGAAGGAGTCGAGGCAACAATTGTAGCGGAGGGAATGCATATATCAGTCTGAACTGATCCCAAGGGAACACCAGAGCATCCGAGCCGCAAGCGAGGGGATCCCTTGTCCGGGAGACAAATCTGTCCACCTTTGCGTTGAATCTGGATGCTAGCAGATCTACATCCGGTGTTCCCCACCGCTGACATATTGCTCGGAAGACCTCGGGATGAAGGGACCATTCCCCTGGGCATAACTGTTGGCGACTCAGAAAGTCTGCCTTCCAATTCTCCACCCCTGGAATGAAGACAGCTGATATACATGGGACATGCTTTTCTGCCCATTCCAGGATGTGACTTACTTCCCTCTGGGCTGCACGACTCCTGGTGCCTCCCTGACGATTGATATATGCCACTGCTGTGGCATTGTCTGATTGAATTCTGACAGGGGACCCTTGGAGTCTGGATGTCCAGGCTACTAGGGCGTACCGGGCTGCTCGTATCTCTAAGAGATTGATGGGCAGGGTTTTTACTACATTTGACCATCTGCCCTGGAGAGACCATTGCTCCAGTACTGCCCCCCAGCCTATAAGGCTGGCATCTGTAGTGACCACCTTCCAAGATATCGGGCTGAAGGGTTTTCCCTTCTGGAGATTCTGGGGGATCAACCACCAGCAGAGACTCTTCCGAACGGAAGGGGACAAAGCCATCGGGAAGTCTAGAGCCTGAACTTTTCCGTTCCAGGCTGACAATATGGCCCTTTGTAAATTCCTTGAGTGGAATTGGGCGTATGGCACAGCTTCGAATGATGCTACCATCTTTCCTAGCAGCCTCATGCACAGGCGTATGGACGGCTGTCTTTTTGCACAAAGCAGACGGACCAAGGCCCTCAAAGAGGATACCTTGTCTAGAGGTAAGAAAATCTTCCTCTGGTCTGAATCCAGCCGTAGCCCTAGATATACCAGGTTTTTCACTGGCTGTAGGGCTGACTTGTCCAGGTTGATGACCCAACCGTGAGACTCTAGATACTTGATTGTATCGACAATTACCACTTCTAGCTTGGCAACTGAGTGGTCCATCAACAACAGGTCGTCTAGGTATGCCATTATCGTTACACCCCGTGTTCTTAGATCGGCCAACAGTGGGGCCAGAATTTTTGTGAACACTCGTGGTGCTGTGGCCAGACCGAATGGTAAGGCTCTGAACTGAAAATGGCGCCCTTCTACTGCAAAGCGTAGGAATTTTTGATGACCTGGAAAGATGGGAACATGCAAGTAAGCATCTTTGATGTCGATCAAGGCTAACCATTCCTCCCCTTGTAGGGCAGCGGTGACCGATCGGATCGACTCCATCCGGAAAGACCGGACGTTTAGAAATTTGTTTAGACTCTTTAGGTCCAATATGGGTCTTATGTCCCCGTTTGGCTTCGGGACTGTGAAAAGGTTTGAGTAGAAACCCAACCCCCACTCTTCCATAGGAACCTCCATAATTACTCCTTGGAGCAATAGTTGTTCTAACGCCAATAGGAGAGACCCTCTTTTCAGAGGGTCTCTTGGCATGCCTGACCACATAAAATGGGACGGAGGAGACTCTTTTAACTCCAACTTGTATCCCAGAGTTACTGCGGAGAGCACCCATCTGTCATTGATCGTCTCCCGCCAGGTCTCTGCGAACAACTGAAGTCTTCCCCCCACCCGTTTGAGTGGGGGCAGCCCTTCATAGGCTTGACTTGGAGGCTGGTTTAGTACCTCTTCGGATCCAGGGCTTTTTATTACCCTGTGGCTGTCCCTGATTTTTACCTCCTGAGTTTGACCGAGGAGGCCGTCGGAACTGCTTAGTAGCAGACGTCGCAGGGATAGGAGAGGTAGTCCTCTTAAAAGATGGACCCCTAGACCTCTTTTTACTCGGTAAGAGAGTACTTTTACCACTGGAAATCTTCTGGATATACTTATCCAGGTCTTCGCCAAAAAGGCGTTCCCCATGAAATGGGAAGCTAACTAAGAGCTTCTTACAGGGAGCTTCAGCAGACCAGTTTTTGAGCCACAGAAGCCTACGCATATGTACCAAAGACAGCGTGAGGCGGGAGGCCTGATGGATAGAATCCTTGATGGCGTCAACCGCAAAGCATAATGCTCTAGACAGATCAGCCAGAGCCTGGGCCTGCTGGTCTGGCAAATCCCTCAGGACCATTTTCATTTGATCCTTTAAAGCTTGGCAGATCCCAATAGCTGCCACTGCTGGCTGTGTAACAGCCCCTGCTGTGGAAAAAGCAGATTTTAATAAAGATTCCAATTTTCTATCCACTGGATCTTTGAACATTTGAACATTATCTACTGGACATGTCAGTGATTTGTTCACAGAAGAGATGGCTGCATCCACCGTAGGAACATTCCATCTCTGGGTGAACTTTTCCTCCATGGGATAGATCACCGGAAACCTTTTAGGCGGAACAAATAGTTTATCAGGATGTTCCCAGTCCTGGTATATAAGTCCTTCCAATAATGGATGTATTGGAAAGGAGCAATTAACCTGGGGAGCTTTTAGCGACCCCAATGAGGAGACAGCAGTAGTTGATGGTTCAACAAGAGGCATTTTAAATGCAGATCGAACTATGTCAGTTAGGGTCTGGACCCACAATCTTTCAGTCTGTGATGCTGAAAATGGTTCATCTACTGTCGATTCCTCAAAAACAGAGCTAACCTCCTCCTGATCCCCTTCAGGTAGGTCGGTCCCTTCCTGGGACTGTTGCTCTGCCAACAGGCACTCTAATGGAGGTGATGGAGATCTGGCGCGCTTTCTTTCCTGTAGAGAAGAAGCGATCAATGCAGCCAATCTCTCTCCAATCCCTCCAGAGTTGAGGAAAAAACCTCCTCTGTTATATATGCAGGAGCAGGTGGACTGAGGACAGCCGCAGTACCTGGCACTCCCGGGGGTTCCTTATGGGTATTAACCTCTGATTTCTCAGGGGAGGAGGGTGCAGATGACTGCTCCAGATCCTCAGAGCCCGATGGAGACCCCCTACACTTCCTGAGAGGTATATCTCGGAGTTTTTTAGGCGGCATATTCCTTAGTTCAAAGCTGAGGTATTCCAGCCGCAATACACCCCTTACTGAAATAGTCTAATGCAATTTGCTGCTATGTACATCAGTGGGTGTCTACTAATGCGTCTTTCTGGGGATGCCTGTATCAACCGCCCGCTGTAAGCCCTATACCATGCTACCAGCTCCTTTTCATGCTCTGTGTCCATAGCAAGCAGCGTGGACTGAGTCCTTTTATCTTGCTGGGACGCCCGCACATGCGCAGAAGCGCTGGGCGCACAGAGCGCGTCATCCGCCAGGCTCCGCCCCCTTTTTTGAAGCTAAACCTTATAAAAGGAAAGCATGTGTGCGCACGCGCGCGCGTGCACGTGTGCGCTCTTGGCGCCATGTAGGGAGAGGAGCCAGGGTCCCTGTTTCACCAGGACTCGGGGATGGAAGGAAACTACTTGGCAGCATGACAGAGGAATGCAGCTTCCCTGATAGAGAGCTCACTCATCTGCCTGGACTTTCACCATGGAAGGAATAGTCCCAAGAAAAAAGACGTTCCACAGCGGCCTCTAGTGGACAAACACAGGTACCGCACCTTTGTCTTTTTTTTTTTTTTTTAAAACCTCCTTTATGAAAAAACATTTCCAGGTTTACAGTTTTTTTTAAAACTTCCCTTATGAAAAAACATTTCTAGGATTACTTAGGCATATACAGCTATTAGCGGGAATACCCTTTAGGTAACAGTCAGAAAGACATATTAGGCTTGGGGGTCCCCTCAATAGAACCAAGTTCCTGAGGGGCCCCCACTTACCTTTTCCCCGCCGCAGGACTTTGTTTGGTCCACAGAAGCCCAAACTTCACCTCTCACGGCAGGCATTGTACTAGACCTTCAGGGACCGGGTTCCCAAGGATTCCACTCCCCTGGACCTGTATAGCACCCTGCACAGATAGCCTCTTGGTTTTGGGTATGACCAGAGCTCTGGATCCCAGGGTCCAGCCCTCCTAAGAGAGGCATTACAGGCAAAACCCTGCTCTTCTCTGCAAGGCCCGGGTACCGACCGTTTAGCTATGAAGCTTTTTTGGTCGGATCCGGAATAGCTTGCTAAGGCCCAGAGAACCTGTACACAAGCCCAGATGAATACATGTTAACCTTGGCCAACACCTTAGACACTGGCAAAAAACTGAGGTACTCCCGGATGGGAGGGGCTTATATAGGGGAGGGTACTTCCTGTTTTGGAAGTTGCCAGTGCCAGCACCTGAAGGTAATTCTATATAACCCACATAGTAATGACTATGCTGCTCTGTGTCCCGTGATGTATGAACAAGAAATATTGTTTTTCTTCATTTCTTTTATAAAATTTTGCAAATAAATAATTGTTCTTCATAAATTTAGGCCAAAATGTAAACTGTTGTGTTTGTTTGGTGAAAATAACCTGAATCAATGTAAATTATTTAGTGTGTAGGAAAGTGATAGCGTCCACAAACTATGTTATATACACTATATTGTCAAAAGTATTGGGACACCTGTCTTTACACGCACATAAACTTTAATGGCATTCCAGTCTAAAGCCTTGTACACACGGTCGGATTTCTCGGCAAGAAAACTGCTTGCAGAGCTTTTTGCAGAGAAAACCGGTTGTGTGTATGTTTTCTCGTCGAGAAAACTGCCGGGAATCTGGACGAGAAAAATAGAGAACCTGCTCTCTATTTTCTCGCCGGGATTCTCGTCGGCCTGTTTCCCGATAAGAAAACTGTGTATGTGTATGCGGCTACAAGCTTACCTGTCCTCCGGTAAGCCCGCGCACACTCGATGAGACTTTGACGCATGCGCGGTAGCTTACAAGGGTAGTGTAGGGTGATACTAGATGGCGGCGACGCTATCGAATGTGACGAGCGCATGCTCGTCGTAGTCAATGACGTCACTGCGTTCTTGCCATTCAAAAGAACGGCGGTTCTTTTGAATGGCCATCTGTATGCACGGCTTGGCAAGAAAAGCTTGCCAGAAATCTCATCAGGAAAAACAACGTCCTGATGGGATTCTCGGCCATGTGTACAGGGCTTTAGTCCGTAGGGTTCAATATTGAGTTGGCCCACCCTTTGCAGCTATAACAGCTTCAACTCTTCTGGGAAGGCTCATTTCTTGAGGCCTAAAATGACAGTACAAATACCCCCAAATGACCCATTTTTGAAAAAGTAGATAGTCCAATATATTTAGTAAGAGGCATTGCGAGTTTTCTGAAGTTGTAATTTTTTCGTCACTTTTTTTGGAAAATAAAGAAATTAAAAAATATACAGTTTTTTACACATTTTTTTTTAATTACTTAAGGACCGGAAGGTTTTGCCCTTTTAACCACTTCCCTACCCAGCCATAGTAATATGACGTCCACAGATGGGATCTCCCATCCTGGGTGGACGTCATATGACGTCCTCTGCTTTGTAGGGGAATATCTGAATGATGCCTGCAGCTAGAGGCATCATTCAGATATCCTTTTGTTCTGCCAGCGATTCTCTGCACCATAAGAACGATCATAGCGGCGGTTCCGCCTCCCGCCGCCATCCAGTGCTTCGCCGGCTCTCCCAGGTACCGTTGTGTTCCTTAGGACACAGCAGTTCCCTGATGGGGGTAAATGAGTGGCGGCGGAGCAGCAGCGGCGGGCAGCGGAGCTTTCTGTGCGGCGCGGCGGGCAGCGGAGCGGCTTACCGGCTCCCATATGCAGAGCTGCAGCAGCGGCGTGCACGGCGCCCGCGCGCGCCCCCGGGGGCGTGCAGCGCGGCGATCTGGGATCCGGTGTGTCCCTCTGGACACACCGATTCAAGTAATGTGGCGGCGGGCGGCGGAGATTCCGGTATAAACTTACCGGAATTGATGATGCAGAGCTGCGCAGCGCGGCGATCGGGGCTGAGGTTTTTCCCTTGGATACAGCCCAGCCTCGATCAGGGTAAAGAGCCAATGAAATTGGCTCTTTACCACGTGACCGGCTGTGTCCAATCACAGCAGGTCACTAAATGTAAACAAAACACACAATTGTGTGTAACTCACTGTTGCCTGGTTCTCCTCTTCACACACCTGTGAGGAGGAGATCAGCTAACAGTGAGTTACACATATGTTATACACATATACATATGTACTACTGTGCCCAGATTGCCCCCCCTAAATAAAGAGTACCTGTCATCTAGTACCTGCCACCAGATCACCCGCCACCCACCTGTCCATCAGGAGTACCTGTCCATCAGGAGTACCCGCCACCTCACCTGAGTACCCGCCACCTCAGAGTACCCGCCACCAGTCCATCAGGAGTACCTGTCCATCAGGAGTACCCGCCACCTCACCTGAGTACCCGCCACCTCAGAGTACCCGCCACCAGTCCATCAGGAGTACCTGTCCATCAGGAGTACCTGTCCATCAGCAGTACCCGCCACCTCACCTGAGTACCCGCCACCTCAGAGTACCCGCCACCAGTCCATCAGGAGTACCTGTCCATCAGGAGTACCCGCCACCTCACCTGAGTACCCGCCACCTCAGAGTACCCGCCACCAGTCCATCAGGAGTACCTGTCCATCAGGAGTACCTGTCCATCAGGAGTACCCGCCACCTCACCTGAGTACCCGCCACCAGTCCATCAGGAGTAACTGTCCATCAGCAGTACCCGCCACCTCACCTGAGTACCCGCCACCTCAGAGTACCGGCCACCAGTCCATCAGGAGTACCTGTCCATCAGGAGTACCTGTCCATCAGCAGTACCCGCCACCTCACCTGAGTACCCGCCACCTCAGAGTACCCGCCACCAGTCCATCAGGAGTACCTGTCCATCAGGAGTACCCGCCACCTCACCTGAGTACCCGCCACCTCAGAGTACCCGCCACCAGTCCATCAGGAGTACCTGTCCATCAGGAGTACCTGTCCATCAGCAGTACCCGCCACCTCACCTGAGTACCCGCCACCTCAGAGTACCCGCCACCAGTCCATCAGGAGTACCTGTCCATCAGGAGTACCCGCCACCTCACCTGAGTACCCGCCACCTCAGAGTACCCGCCACCAGTCCATCAGGAGTACCTGTCCATCAGGAGTACCTGTCTATCAGCAGTACCCGCCACCTCAGAGTACCCGCCACCAGTCCATCAGGAGTACCTGTCCATCAGGAGTACCCGCCACCTCACCTGAGTACCCGCCACCAGTCCATCAGGAGTACCTGTCCATCAGCAGTACCCGCCACCTCACCTGAGTACCCGCCACCTCAGAGTACCCGCCACCAGTCCATCAGAAGTACCTGTCCATCAGGAGTACCTGTCCATCAGGTGTACCAGCCACCTCACCAGGAGTACCGGCCACCTCACCAGGAGTACCCGCCACCAGTCCATCAGGAGTACCTGTCCATCAGGAGTACCCACCACCTCACCAGAGTACCCGCCACCTCACCAGAGTACCCACCACCAATCCATCAGGAGTACCTGTCCATTAGAGTACCCGCCACCTCACCAGAGAACCTGCCACCAGAGTACCTGCCACCTCGCCAGCGTACCCACTATGTCCAGAAAGGTGTACACCCCAGAAGAAGCATATCAAATACTCAGTCTGACCGATGAGAGCAACGGGGAGCTCTCACCGCTCAGTTCTGATTCCGATTCTGGTTCGGAATATGAACCCCCCGAAGGCAGCACATCCGGATCCGAATTAGAGGAGGACACAGTCCGTCCAAAAAGAAGACGGTCTGAACACCAGGCAGTGACCAGCAGTGCCAACGGCGGTAGACCCCAGGAGGCGAGGTCCAGTGCAAGCGCTGCTAGACCCCAGGAGGAAAGGCCCAGTGCAAGCGCTGCTAGACCCCAGGAGGAAAGGCCCAGTGCAAGTACACGCCAAAGAAGTAGGACCCGAACCCAGCTTCTAGATGGCTTGGCAAACCCATTGTGGCTGCCTTCTACCTCAGGGTCAGCCACGATCCACCCTTTTACAGCACAGCCAGGTGTGCAGGTCAACACTGAGGGTTTTTCCAAACTTGATTTTTTTAATGTATTTTTCCCTGATGAATTGGTTCAAGGCATTGTGGAGCAAACTAATCTTTTTGCTCAACAATTCATTGAAAACAACCCCAGCTCCAGCTATGCCCGCCCTTTTGAATGGAGACCCCTAACAGTGGTGGAGCTTAGATTGTTTTTAGGCCTAACGTTTAACACGGGGCTTACAAAAAAAATGAAATGAATAGGTATTGGTCGAAGAAACCCATCCACCATATGCCAATTTTTACATCGGCCATGTCCGAACTTTATGTCCCTGACCAAAACATTTCTGTGGACGAATCCCTGGTGCATTTCACAGGCCGGCTGGGAATCAAGCAATATATCTCCAGTAAGCGGGCAAGGTACGGCTTGAAGCTCAACAAGCTCTGTGAAAGCGCCACTGGTTATGTGCACTCATTCCGCATGTACGAAGGCAAAGATTCCCAGCTCGAGCCCCCTGAGTGTCCATCGTACATGGGAATAAGTGGAAAAATTGTTTGGGAGTTGGTATTTCCACTCCTCCAAAAGGGGTATCATATTTATATGGACAACTATTATACCAGCCTGCCCTTTCTCCGCCACCTCTACCTAAAAAAAACTCTGGCGTGTGGTACAACAAGAATAAACAGAAAGGGCTTCCCACAGCGTCTTGTCACCACAACCATTCAAAAGGGGGAATCAGCAAGCTTGAGGAACGAGGAAGTGTTGGCTGTGAAGTGGAGGGATAGGAAAGATGTGTACATCATGTCCACCATCCACGATGACACCTCGGTGGAACTTCACAGAAGACGCAGTACCGTTCGCAAGCCTTCCTGCATCAATGAGTACAATAAATTCATGGGGGGTGTGGATTTAAATGATCAAATGTTGCAGCCCTATCTTTCAACCCGAAAATCCCTCTTCTGGTATAAAAAAATCGCAATTTACTTTTTTAATTTGGCCCTGTTAAATTCTTTCATAGTCTACCAAAAATCCACACATAGACCCACCACCTTCATGAGATTTATTGAAGACATTGTCACTGCCCTGATCTACCAACAAACATCCCCCCCAGAAAGCATTCACTCAGATTGTGTCAGCAGACTACATGAGCGCCATTTTTCAGACCATATTCCACCATCACGATCCGGAAGACGACGCCAAAAAAAATGTCGGGTGTGCACCAGAAGAGGAATTAGGAAAGACACCAGCTTCCATTGTCCCGACTGTCCCTCCCAACCTGGCCTTTGCATCGGAAAATGCTTCAAGCGATATCACACTCTCGAAAACTATTAGCCCATATTTCTAATACTGCCATTTCCCCGTTTTCAATATGTCCTGAATATTTCCCTGCCTCAACCAACCATATCATTGTCTTCCATGTGAACTGACCCTGGCCTGTTTCTCGACTATGTCTCTGCCTACCGTCTGCATTGTTTATCCGCCATGTTTCTGCCTTTCACGTGAACTGACCCTGGACTGTATGGATTATGCCTCTGCCTACCGTTTATTTCTGCCTTTTACCTGCACTGACCTCGGCCTGTTGACCATGTTTTTGCCTGCCCCCTTGGACTGATCTTTCACCCTGCTACACAGGGGTCTCACATATGTGAGGGGCTCCAGAATAGTGTTCTGAGTTCAGAAAACCAGTTTTTGGTTTTCTGTGTTCCCAGAACAGGGTCTGGTTGTCCGGAGGCTTCAAAGCGATTTGGGTGGGAGAAGCCTCTACCCCTGTCCCCATTCTATCCTGACCGTTGCCCTAAGCTTGATGGTCCTGCCTGCTCCCTGGACAAATACTCTGGCTGTGCTGACCATACCTCTGCCTGCTGCATGTACTAACTATGGACAGTATTCCTGCCTGCTGCATGGACGATCCTTTGTTCCTTTTGCTACTGCTGACCACATCTCTGCCTGCTATCTGGACCAATGCTTTGGCTGTGCTGACATCATCTCTACCTGTACTGACTATTCCTGCCTGCTGCCTGTTTTGCTGTCGCTGTCCACGTTCCTGCCTGCTGCCTGGACCGATGCTCTCCTCTTTGGACCACTGCACTACTAAAACCGCAGGTAATCTTTTCTTTACCCTTTTTCTCAGAAGAATGTATTTTGGTTTATAATTGGTATGTACAGTACATGCTATGTTTTAAAAATATGAAGGGCCTTCAACAATGTGATAGGTTGTCAGGAATTTATGTGTGTAATTTATGCTCCTAGAACACATGACGGTGCTACTTAGATGTTAGGCCTCTGTATTTGGCCAGGCTGTGTAAAAGTCTCACACATTTGGTATCGCCATACTCAGGAGGAGTAGCAGAATGTATTTTGGGGTGTCACTTTTGCTATGTATATGCTATGTGTTGGTAATATCTTATAAATGGACAACTTTGTATAAAAAAAAATGCGGTTTCATTTTTTTCCCACATATTCCAAAAACTTCTGGAAAAAAATGAACCGTTCAAAAGACTCATTATGCCTCATAGATTATACGTTGGGGTGTTAGCTTTCCAAAATGGGGTCATTTTATGGGCATTTCCATTGTCCTGGTGCTCCAGGGTCTTCAAAACTGTAATAGGTGGTTGAGAAATGCGATGTGCAATTTATGCTCCTAGAATGCCTAAAGGTGCTATTTCAATGTTGTGCCTCTGTATTTGGCCAGGCTGTGTAAAAGTCTCACACATTTGGTATCGCCATACTCAGGAGGAGTAGCAGAATGTATTTTGGGGTGTCATTGCAAGTATGCATGTGCTGTGTGAGAGAAATAACTTGTTATTATGACAATTTTGTGCAAAAAAATAAAAATTTAAAAAAATTTAAAAAATTTCCCAAGAATTGTGGGAAAAAAGTACAACTTCAAAAAACTCACAATGACTCTTACTAAATACATTGGAATGTCTGCTTTCCAAAAAGGGGTAATTTGGGGGGTATTTGTACTTTCCTGGCTTGTTAGGGTCTCAAGAAATGAAATAGGCCTTCAGTACATCAGGTGTGATCAGATGTGATAATTTTTCAATGATTTGCACCATAGCTTGTAGACTCTATAACTTTCACAGAGACCAAATAATATACACTTTTTTGGTTATTTTTACTAAAGATATGTAGCAGTATACATTTTGGCCCAATTTTATGAAGAAAAATTACTTATTTGCAAAATTTTACAATAAAAACAAAAAAGTGTTTTTTTTTTTAAAAATCTAACTTTTTTCGCTTATATTGCAAAAAATAAAAAACCTAGCGGTGATTAAATACCACCAAAAGAAAGCTCTGTTTGTGAGAAAAAAATGATTAAAATTTGGTTTGGGTACAGTGTAGCATGACTGAGTAATTGTCATTCAAAGTGTGAGAGCGCTGAAAGCTACAAATTGGTCTGGTAAGGAAGGGTGTATAAAAGCCCTGTATTGAAGTGGTTAATGACCAGGCTGTTTTTTGCAATACGGCACTGCATCAATTTAACTGACAATTGCGTGGTCGTGCAACGCTGTACCCAAACAAAACTGTTGTCCTTTTTTTCTCACAAATAGAGCTTTCTTTTGGTGGTATTTGATCACCTCTGCACTTTTCATTTTTTGTGCTATAAACAAACAAATAGCAACAATTTTGAAAAAAGCAAAACATTTTTTTTTTACTTTTTGCTATAATACATATCCAAAACAATATTAAAAAAACACATTTATTCATCAGTTTAGGCTGATATATATTCTTCTACATATTTTCTGTAAAAAAAAATTCAATAGGCGTATATTGATTGGTTTGCACAAAAGTTATTGTGTCTACAACTATGGGATAGATTTAGGGACTTTTTTTATTGTTTTTACTAGTAATGGCGGCAGTCTGTGACATTGCGGCAGACAAATCTGACCCCAAATGACACTGTTTGGGGACCAGTGACATTATTATATTGATCAGTGCTATAAAAATGCACTGATCAATGTAAAAATGACACTGGCAGGGAAGGGGTTAACACTAGGGGGCGATCAAGAGGTTAAGTGTGTTCCCTAGGTGTGGTCTAACTGTAGGGGGGATGGGCTCACTGGAACATGGGATCACTGGGAACAGTAGATCTCGGTCATGTCATCTGACAGAACGGGGATCCGCTTGTTTACACTGGCAGATCTCCGTTTTGCATCTGTACTAGGTGATCGCGGGTCACGCAGGAGAGCCGACCTGCCACTGTATAACAACAGCAGCTGGTTGGCAAGTGGTTAAATATACACTGGGCTCTATTCACAGAACCAAATTGCATGTGGTATGTAGGTATCTGGACACATTTTCCCCAAAATATTGCGTACAATCCTGAAATTGTCAATTCACTATATATAGTGAATTGACAGTTTCAGGCTCAAAACTGTCAGTATATACCACATGAAAAGGGGTTAAACTCAATTCACAGAAGGAAAAAAATAATTAAATGCATGAGGTATTTAGTACCAGGCATGCAGTATTTAAGGAATGTAAAAATAGGATTTTTATAACAGCTTACCTGTAAAATCCTTTTCTTGGAGTACATCACGGGACACAGAGCGACATAGTCATTACTAATGGGTTATATAGATACCGTCAGGTGCTGGCACTGGCAACTTCCAAAACCGGAAGTACCCTCCCCTATATAAGCCCCTCCCATCCGGGAGCACCTCAGTTTTGTAGCAAAGCAATAAGTGTCCCTAAAGAGGGGTGGGAGCTCTGTGTCCCGTGATGTACTCCAAGAAAAGGATTTTACAGGTAAGCTGTTATAAAAATCCTATTTTCTTTCTCGTACATCACGGGACACAGAGCGACATAGTCATTACTAATGGGATGTCCTAAAGCAATGCCAAATGAGGGGGGGGGATACACCATATATAAGCTGAGCGCTATCAGACATGAGGATCTTTTGCGGCCTGCAACACACTGCGCCCAAAGGCGACATCCTCCTGACTTCTAACGTCCACCTGGTAGGACCTAGTAAACGTGTGTACCGAAGACCATGTTGCGGCCTTACAGATTTGAGCCAGGGAGGCCTGGTGATGCACTGCCCATGAAGTTCCAACTGCTCTCGTGGAGTGCGCTCTAACTTTGAACGGAGGCGGTCTCCTTCTCAAGCCATAAGCTTGCATAATGACCTGTCGAATCCACTTGGCTAAAGTAGATTTTGACGCTGCCTGACCCTTTCTGGGGCCTTCCGGCAGAATAAACAAAGTATCCGTTCTGCGAATCTGAGCAGTGGCTTTTAGATAAGCTTTAACTGCTCTTACTACATCCAAAGAATGCAATAACTTTTCCTCTACCGAAGTAGGTTTGGGGAAAAAAGAAGGAAGAACCACATCTTGGTTCAAATGAAACCTCGATACCACCTTAGGAAGAAAGGCTGGATGAGGACGTAACACTACTCTGTCCTTATGGATAACCAGATATGGCTCCTTACAGGACATAGCTGCTAATTCCGATACTCTTTTAGCCGAACAAATGGCTACTAGAAAAATCAATTTCCTGGTGAGAAGCACCAAGGAAATATGCTGTAATGGTTCAAATGGTTGTTTCTGTAGAACCGACAGAACCAAGTTTAGATCCCATGGACATATGGGAATATTAACCGGAGGACTAATACGCATCACTCCTTGTATAAAGGCTTTGACTAGTGAATGCGAAGCCAAGGGCCTTTGAAAAAATATTGACAAGGCCGAAATCTGACCCTTGATAGTACTCAAGGCAAGCTTCCTATCTACAGCCCACTGTAGGAAGTCCAGAATCCTACCTATTACGTACTTATGTGGATGCCATTTCTTGGCCTCACACCACGCGATGTACGCCTTCCAGATTCTATAGTAGATCTGCCTGGATACCGGCTTCCTGGCATTGATCATGGTAGATACCACCGCATTAGAGAGCCCTCTCTTTTTTAGAATGTGGGCTTCAATAGCCAGGCCGTCAAACCTAGGGCTGGTAAGGAAGGGTGGTATATCGGTCCTTGCGAAAGCCGGACGACGTGGGAGAGTCCAAGGACTCCCCACTGAAATTTTACAATCTCCGCGTACCACGCTCTTCGGGGCCACGCTGGAGCCACCGGAATCACTGGTTTCTTTTCTACCCTGATTCTGCGGAGTAATCGAGGTAACCATTGTGGCGGTGTGAATGCATATATCAGCTTGAACTGATCCCAAGGGAACACTAGGGCATCCGAGCCGCAAGCTAGGGGATCCCTTGTCCGAGAGACAAACCTGTCCCCCTTTGCGTTGAATCTGGATGCTAGAAGATCTACATCCGATGTTCCCCACCGCTGACATATTGTCCAGAAAACCTCGGGGTGAAGGGACCCTTCCTCTGGGCCTAATTGCTGGCGACTTAGAAAGTCCGCCTTCCAATTCTCCACTCCTGGAATGAATACCGCAGATATGGCTGGGACATATTTTTCTGCCCATTTCAGGATGTAATTTACTTCCCTCTGGGCTGCACGACTCCTGGTGCCCCCCTGATGATTGATATATGCCACTGCTGTGGCATTGTCTGATTGCATTCTGACAGGGGACCCTTGGAGTTTGGATGGCCATGCTACTAGGGCATACCGGGCTGCTCGTATCTCTAAGAGATTGATGGGCAGGGCCTTTTCTGCATCCGACCATCTGCCCTGGAGAGACTATTGCTCCAGTACTGCTCCCCAGCCTATAAGGCTGGCATCTGTAGTGACCACCTTCCAAGAAATCGGACTGAAGGATTTCCTTTTTTCCAGATTCTGGGGAACCAACCACCAACGGAGGCTCTTGCGAACGGAAGGGGACAAGGACATTGTAAGTCTAGGGCCTGAACTTTTTTGTTCCAGGCTGACAGTATGGCCCCTTGCAAATTCCTTGAATGGAATTGACCGTAGGGTACTGCTTCGAATGATGCCACCATTTTTCCCAGCAGCCTCATATACAGGCGTATGGACGGCTGTCTTTTTTGTACCCACTAAGTGGATCAAATCTTTCAAAGACAACACCTTTCCTCGAGGCAAGAATATTTTTCTCTGGCCTGAATCCAACCTTAGCCCCAAGTATTCCAGACTTTTGACTGGTTTTTAGAGCTGACTTGTCTCGGTTGATAATCCAACCGTGAGATTCCAGATACTTGATCGTCTTGTGAACGACCACGTCTAGTTTTTTCACTGAGTGGTCTATCAGCAACAAGTCATCCAGATATGCCATTATCATTACACCTTGTGTTCTTAGATTGGCCAATAAAGGGCCAGAATTTTTGTAAACACTCGTGGTGCTGTGGCCAAACCGAAGGGTAAGGCTCTGAACTGAAAATGGCGCCCTTCTACTGCAAAGCGTAGAAATTTTTGGTGGACTGGAAAGATGGGAATGTGCAAATAAGCATCTTTGATGTCGATCGTGGCTAACCAATCCTCCCCTTGTAGGGCAGTGGCCACCGATCGGATCGACTCCATCGGAAAGTCCTGATATACAGGAATTTGTATAGCCCTTTTAGAATTAATATGGGCCTCCCGTCCGCGTTTGCTTCGGGACTGTAAAGAGGTTTGAGTAAAACCCGAACCCTCATTCTTCCAGGGGAACCTCCATAATTACTCCTTGGAGCAATAGTTGTTCTAGTGCCAACAGGAGGGACTCTCTCTTCCGGGGATCCCTTGGCACGTTTGACCTCAAAAATGGGAAGGAGGAGAGTCTTTTAACTCCAAACTGTATCCCAAACCTACTGCGGAGAGCACCTATCTGTCTTGATCGTGTCCCGCCAGGTCTCTTGCGAACAACTGGAGTCCTCCCCCCACCCGACTGAGTGGGGGCTTCATGAATTTAACTTTGGGGGAGGTTTTGTACCTCCCCTGACCCAGGGTTTCTCATTACCCTGCTACTGTCCCTGTTTTTTACCCCCGGGATTTGACCGAGGAGGCCGTCGGAACTGTTACACAGCCGATGCCCCAGGGACTGGAGAAGCAGGCCTCTTAAAGAGGGACCTCTAACTCTGCTTTTAACCGGCAAGAGCGTATTTTTACCGCTGGAAATTTTCTGGATATATTTGTCCAGGTTTTCCCTGAATAAGCGTTCACCATGAAATGGGACGCTAACCAGCCATTCTTTACAGGGAGCTTCAGCAGACCAGTTTTTGAGCCATAGGAGCCTACGCATATGTACTATAGACAGCGTAAGGCGGGAGGCCTGATGGACTGAATCCTCTATGGCGTCAACCGCAAAGCCTAAGGCTCTAGGTAGATCAGCTAGGGCAAAGCCTGCTGATCTGTCAAGTCCCTCAAGACCTGTTTCAACTGATCCTTCACTGCTTAGCAGACCCCAATAGCTGCTACTGCTGGTTGTATCACCAAGCAGATTTTCATAAGGACTCCAATCTTTTATCTATTGGGTTCTTGAACATTTGGACATTATCCACTGGACATGTCAGTGATTTATACATACAAGAGATGGCTGCGTCCATTGTAGGGACCTTCCATTTTTTTTTTTTTTTTGATGAACTTATCCTCCATGGGATAGACCACCGGAAATCTCTTGGGGGAATAAATATTTTCTCAGGACGTTCCCAATCCTGGTAAATGAGCCCTTTCAGTAAAGGGTGAAGTGGAAAAGAACAAACAGTCTGGGGGCTTCTAGCGACCCCAACGAGGATACAGTAGTGGTTGATGGTTCCGCAAGGTGCATTTTTAAATGCTGATCGGACCATGTTAGTCAGAGACTGAACCCATAATCTTTCAGCTTGAGATGCTGAGAAAAGGTTCCCCCACTGTTGATTCCTCTATAACAGAATCAACCTTATCCTGATCCCCTTCAGGCAGGTCGATCCCTGTATGGGACTGTTGCTCTGCTAACAGGCACTCTGAAGGAGGAGACGGAGATCGGGCGTGCTTTCCCTGACAGGGATGCAGCGATAAATGTTGACAATCTCTCTCTAATCCTCCCAGAGCTGAGGAAAAAACCTCCTCTGTTACATACACAGGAGCAGGTGACTGAGGACAGCCACAGTACCAAGTACCCCTGCGGGGTCTCTACGGTCACTTACCTCTGAACTTCAGGGGAGACTGGTGCAGCAGAAGCATGCCCAAGATCCTCAGAGCCCGATGAGACCCCCTTCGCTTCCTGGAAGATTCAGTTCCGGAGCTTCTGGACGGCATATTCCTAAGCCTAAAGCTGAGGTATTCCAGCCGTAATACACCACTTTTACTGAGAATAGTCTAGCACAATTGCTGCTATATCACAGTTGGTGTCTACTAATGTGCCTTTCTAGGGGATGCCTGTATCAACCGCTTGCTGTATGCCTTTAAATGTTGCCAGCTCTGTCTCTGTACTTCATAGCCAGCTCACTACAATATTGTGTTTTTTTTTTTTAAACTGCTGGGACGCCCGCACATGCGCAGAAGCGCTGCGGCGCGCACAGAGCGTCATCCCCCAGGCTCCGCCCCCTTTCCCGGCTCACCTCTATATATAGAGGCGCGTGCACGCGCACGCGCGCGGGCACGTGCGCCTTCGGCGCTAATTTTAAATATGGTAACAAGGGACAGGAGCCAGGGCCCCTCTTTGCCGCAGGCCGGGGGATGGACGAGCACTGCAACATGGCAGAGGAAGCAGTTTCCTATAAGAGAACTCACCATCTGCCTGGACTTTGCTCTGCTGAGAAGAAGCTAGTCCACATGACAAGAAAACATTCCACAGCAGCCTCTAGTGGACAAACACAGGTACCGCAGTCTAATATATTAAATATATATAAAAAAATTTTTTTTTTTTTTTTTTCTTGACCACCATTAAAAATTATTACATTTTTTTAGTAGTTACAGGCATGCACAGAATTTTGCGGGAATACCATTAGGTAACAGACAGAAAGACAAATTAGGCTTGGGGGTCCCCCAATAGAACCAAGTTCCTGGGGGCCCCCACTTACCTGTTCCCCGCCGCAGGACTTTGTTTGGTCCACAAAAGCCCAAACTTCACCTATCACGGCAGGCATTGTAATCAAACCTTCAGGGACCGGGTTCCCAAGGATTCCACTCCCCTGGACCTGTATAGCACCCTGCACAGAAAACATCTTGGTCGTGGGTATGACCAGAGCTCTGGATCCCAGGGTCCAGCTCTCCTAAGAGAAGCATTACAGGCAAAACCTTGCTCTTCTCTGCAAGGCCCGGGTACCGACCGTTTAGCTATGAAGCTTTTTTGGTCGGATCCGGAATAGCTTACTGAGGCCCAAAAGAACCTGTACGCAAGCTCAGTGAAAAACACATGTTTCTTCTTGGCCAACACCTTAGACACTGGCAAAAAACTGAGGTGCTCCCGGATGGGAGGGGCTTATATAGGGGAGGGTACTTCCGGTTTTGGAAGTTGCCAGTGCCAGCACCTGACGGTATCTATATAACCCATTAGTAATGACTATGTCGCTCTGTGTCCCGTGATGTACGAGAAAGAAAATAGAATAGCCATAGAATAGTTCTTTCAACAGTAATGCCGCGTACACACGATCGTGATTCACGGCGGTGAAAACACCGCCGTGAATCACGACAGGAAAAACGAGAAAACGGCTTGTTCCCCCACACACGGCCGTTTTTCCCGTAATTTTTTCTCTTGGCGAGAAAAACGACCGTGTGTAGGCTCCGCAGCAGTGTTTCCCTATGGGAAAACTGCAGCGGAAAAAAATGACAGGAATCACGACGAGAAAAATTAGAGCATGTTCTAATTTTTCTCGTCGTGATTAATGCCGTTTTTCCCGTCTGGAAAAACTGCAAAAAGCCCACAGACGATCGTTTTTCTTGTCCAAAGGAAAAAAATTAATTTTTCCCGACGGGAAAAATGATCGTGTGTACGCGGCATAATGCATAGAAACCTAAATATGGAAATATGCAAATCATTAGGGTTGATTTACTTAAAGTATAACTAAAGGTAAGACTTTTTTTAGTTTTAAGTAGAATGGAAGTGGATTACAACACCTGTCAGGTTTTTATTGTTGTCTGTGCCCCATTGGGAAGATTCACCCTCTCTATATTTGTGCTGTTTACCATTATCATTGAAATTAAATGTAGCGGGGTCCTCATATTTGGGGTCCGCTATGTTTGAAATCTAGGGGGTAGCCTGAGTATTAGTTTGGCTCAGGCTGTTTGTTTCTTTAGGATTGGACTCTGCTCTGCTGCGATGTTGTCTGGTTGTACAGTTCCCTTTGACCTTCAGGTGGCGATGTTGCCCAGGTCCTAGGTTAAACCACAGGAGATATTGCAGCGTGATTGGGTGTCCTCTCTCGGCAGCCGTGCAGTGGGCGTGGTCTACCTGCTGTGCATGCCGCGAGAGGGTACTTAAGGGGCAGACGCCATTGGCCAGGGTTGTTGGTCTTCACCCCCAGCACGTACCCCACCTTCGGTGGCCCTCATGGCCAGGGGTGCGTGTGAATGTGCTGGGTCCCGGGCACCTTTAGCCCGAGGCCCCATCGTTCCAGGTAGGCCCAGTACCTTTAACTGAGGCCTACAACCAAGCAACGGAATCCCAGGGTGCCCGTGGGAGGGTGACCTGCTGTGAAGGAGAAGCAACCAGGGGAGGACCTTTCTAAGGGGATTGGTGAAGGATGTCACCGTCTCGGGATCGGCCTGGTTACCCGTCAAAGGGAAGGATTCTGTGATACGCCATAAGCTCTTGTAACGTGCCCCATTGGCACCTATGGTCTCTAGTTACAAGTGCTGAAAAGTTCGGGACTTAAGAGCGAAAAGGTTCTGTGGCAAAGGATCTTCCTAACACGTCCCTAGGAGAAACCAAGCGAAAGTAATTGTTCGTGCTTCACTCCGGCTGCTAGGACCATGAGAGGGAACTATCCGGGTGAGCAAAACACACTCAGGCTTGAGTGGCGACGAGGGTAAATAAGTGCTGCGTGCCTGAACCTATCTCCCTATCCAACTCTATCTCTATCGTCAACTTTCCTACTAAGTTACTAGCAAAGAGAAAATAAACTTGTCTGTTGGAGTTTAACACTGCCTGGACATTGGCCTTCTTTATTAGAGAAAATAGACTTTTCCCTACACTCTAGGGACGAGAACCAACGGAACGAGGTAACTCGCTGCAGGACCCAAAAACTGTTAACACCGCTCACCCTCTACACAATGGGAGATACTGGGCATGTGGCATGGTGTGTCTTATCCTGCAAGTGGAGGTAAGCAGGACAGGGATCTGTGTGCTACATAAAAGAAAAAGTAAATCCCAAATTTGGGGTTGTCCCCAGAAAAGTGATAGAGGGGAAATCTTCCAATGGGACACAGATGGCAAAAAATAACTGACAGGGGTTATAACCCTCCCTTATTCTATCCAAAATGCAAAAAAAAAAAAAAAATACTACTTTAAGGCAAATAGACTGTGCGCTTTGTTCCAGAGCCTAGTAAAGTAGGTAAACCTTCACTTTACAAAAAATACCCAATCACATGCAAGGGAAAAAAAAAAACAGCATTTTTGCTTGCACATGATAGGATGATGGATGTCAGCAGCAATCCCCCTCATGTACATAGCTCTGCAGTAGCTGCACTTGAAAGGTCCTCAGTCTATGTGCCTTTATTAAATCAACCCCATTACATTTAGTATATCTATTACATGCAGTGAAGTATATCTATTTTCTCCAGTCATTTCACCAGACTTTTTTTGTGTATATACTGTACAAGCATATACATCATTTGCTGGAAACCTCACAATCACTCCAAACATAATACAATGTACATGCATATCACAATGGTCTAATCCCTTGTCAGTGGTGGTGTGTCCATAAAGGGCGCAGGAGCGCCGCCTCCCCTCTCCTGTTCGCCCCCCCTCTCCTGCTCTCTCATATAGATAGATTCATGCATTCCATGAATCTATCTATGGTCGCTGCTGCCGACCCTATTCATGGTCCTGACCCCTTGTCGGGCGCCGGGCATATGAATTACAGTGGCTGTTTTTTTTTGGAAGCGTCTGATTAAAGCCATAGGCTCTAATAGGCTTCCTGATTAGAGCTGATTAGAGCTGTGCGTTCGCTGATTACTCAGTGTTGTGTTAGGGAAGCTAATACATCGCTTCCCTACTACTGACCCGCCTCTCAGCCAATCAGGGTATGGTTACCTGTCACCTGATTGGCTGAAGCAACAGGCGCCGCTATTGGACGCCTGACGGAATGAGAGGACGGGAGTCGGAGATGAGGACGGTGTTGAAAAATGCCCGCAGGAGACATGAAAGACCCCGCTAGTCGCCGTCACCTGCTGCCCCACAAACACAGGGTAAGTGCCGGACAGATGGCGAGCGGGCGGGGGTCACACTGGCAGCATTTAATGGGCCCACTGTCAGCATTTGACGGGCACACTGGCAGCATTTGGCACAGTGGCAGCATATGATGGGCACACTGGCAGCATTTGATGGGCACCCTGGCAGCATTTGATGGGCATACTGGCAGCATTTGATGGGCACAGTGGCAGCATTTGATGGCACAGTGGCTGCATCAAATGGCTGTGTAAAAAAATGATAAAAATTTCATTTGGGTACAGTGTAGCATGACCCCACATTTGTCATTCAAAGAGTGACAGCGCTGAAAGCTGAAAATTGGCCTGGGCAGGAAGGGGTTTAAGTGCCCAGAAAGCAAGTGGTTAATACATACCTATATGCTGCAGGGACTGCACTGACTTAGTGAGTTAGCATATTTCTACGGTTTAAACCATTTTACCTGTTTATTATCAATAAAAAATGACAGGGGTTCTAATTCTTCTCCACGGTATCCATCCCACTGGATATCGTATGAGGTAAAATACAGCATGGTTTCATGAGATTAACCACTTACCGGTAAGCCCCGGACCAATACAGGCCATTATGACCAGGCCCCTTTTTGCGATTCGGCACTGCGTCGCTTTAACTGACAATTGCGTGGTCGTGCGACGTGGCTCCCAAACAAAATTGGCGTCCTTTTTTTCCCACAAATAGAGCTTTCTTTTGGTGGTATTTGATCACCTCTGCGGTTTTAATTTTTTGCGCTATAAACAAAAATAGAGCGAAAATTTTGAAAAAAATGACATATTTTTTACTTTTTGCTATAATAAATATCCCCAAAAAATATATAAAAAAACATATTTTTTCCTCAGTTTCGGCCGATACGTATTCTTCTACATATTTTTGGTAAAAAAAAATCACAATCGGCGTTTATTGATTGGTTTGCGCAAAAAGTATAGCGTTTACAAAATACGGGATAGTTTTGAGGCATTTTTATTAATATTTTTTTTTTTACTAGTTATGGCTGCGTTTAGCGATTTTTTTCATGACTGCGACATTATGGCGGACACATCGGACACTTTTGACACATTTTTGGGACCATTGTCATTTTCACAGCGATCAGTGCAATAAAAATGCACTGGTTACTATGAAAATGACACTGGCAGTGAAGGGGTTAACCACTAGGGGCGCTGGAGGGGTTAAGTGTGCCTAGGGGCGTGTTACTAACTGAGGGGGGGCGTGACTACGACTGACACGTCACCGATCTCCGCTCTGATTACACAGAGCGGAGATCGCTGACATTGTCAGTAGAGGAGCGGGGAGATGATGTGTTTACACACCCATCTCCCCGCTCCGAGCCTCCGTGAGACGATCGTGGGGATCGCCACGGCGATCGAGTCCGCGGGACCCGCGGTCCCACTCACGGGGAAGGCAGGGGGGTCGCGAGCGTGCCGCCGGCGGCACGCGCGCAACCCCGACGTCGGCAGTTGAAGGGCCACGTACAGGTACGTGATTGTGCCTGTACGAGCCATTCTGCCGACGTATATCTCCGTGAAGGGGTCGGCAAGTGGTTAATACCGCATATTTTGATGAAATACTGCATTTCGTGAATTGCAATTTTTTTTTTTTTAAACGCCATGAGCTATTTTACTGCAAATATTAAAAGGAAAAACGCTGCTTTGTGAATGGAGACC
This sequence comes from Rana muscosa, assembly GCA_029206835.1. Classification (NCBI taxonomy): domain Eukaryota; kingdom Metazoa; phylum Chordata; class Amphibia; order Anura; family Ranidae; genus Rana; species Rana muscosa. Next base: position 120,171,368 of record CM055123.1, on the reverse strand, counting down.
ACTGTTACCAGTGCAGTAGAGCGTCATCATATAATTGGTGTGGTGGTGATTAAGGACACTGACTGGTGACAACATGTAAAAAATACCATGGTAACACTGTACTACTCTGGGGGTAGGAGATCGATATTTATTTTTTTCTGAATAAAATCCATTCTTTGAGTAATTGTTTGTGATTAGCCACAGCTAATCACATGGTACAGATGGGCTGCGATTGGCCTGTTTGTATCGTGTGATCACTGTGACCAATCACAGAAATCAACAGCATAGTTCACAATGAATGGCATGAATGGAAGCCATTCATTGTGTACAATTGTCCTGTAATCTGCTGTGATTGATCACAGCGATCACATGGTACCAGCAGCGGACCAGTACACTGAGCTGTCATCCACGGTGTCTGGTGGATGCAGCAGGTGACAGATCACATCGCAGCGTGGCCCATGGGGTGCACGCAAGGTGCGTTCTGGGGAGGACACCCAGAACTAGACAGCTCCTGTCATTTTACTATAGGCCAGGCGGGAAGTGGATAATTTGCTATTATTGGTAATTTTATTTTTGTTATTGTGTCTTGTTTCCGTTCATTATTGTGATTTTGTGTTGCCTTCAATGAATGTAACTGTATCTTAATAATTTCCCTTTGGGATTAATAAAGTATTCTGAATCTGAACTGGAAACTAGCATCCGATCAGCACTTGCAGCCAGTGGCTGTGAGCGCTGATCAGTCCCCCTGTCAGAATACAATAGCATAGCTGGGGAGATTGCCGCACCAACATCAATTGTGTTGGTACAGTGACCTGTCATGTTTTTATTTTGTTCTACCCTCTGGGGTTGATCAAAAAGAAACTTTCAGTGTGTACCATGCCTAGCATATTAACGTTGTAGAAGTATACAGGCCAATGTGACAGGCTACAGCAGGGTTTACCTGATTGCAACATCTCTGAGCCAGCATCTCCGTCTTGGAAGAAGATGCTGACTTTGGATGTTTCCTTAATAAAGATAGAGTGCAAAAAAAAGCAGTTGAAAATATTGGCAGTGTTATTACTGCAAGTGCCTTAATGAAAAAAATGAATGTGATGATAGGTCCCCTTTAAGATGCAACTTTTTTTGCTGTCTGTGTCTCTGTTACAGATTTTCCTTCACTCTCTATTTGGAAAAACCATTGTAAATGCCATGGTAAATAAGTGGAAATCTCTTTAATAAAGCTTCAGACAGCAGTAAAAACATCAACACAAGCTACAATAATGATTCCCTGCACATAAGGGAGAAACACAAATGGAACAATAGCTCTATTGCAGAAATTGATAACTCATTTGAAGCCTTGCTGCCCTCTAGGAACGGGGTTGTCCTCAGAACACTGAGATAGAAAAAAGAAAGAAGGCACACTGGCCTAGTGCATTATCCCACAAATGTTATTAAAGTGGTTATCTACCCCTTTAGCACATTTTTACCTACAGGTAAGCCTATAATAAGGCGTACCTGTAGGTAAAATTAATATCTCTTGAACCTGTACGGTTTAGGAGATATTCACCTTGCATGCAGCTGCTGACATCAGCGGCATATGCGCTCCGAAGGTCTGGCGGATGCTGCTGGAAAAACAGAGCTCCTTGCCGGAAATTAGACTCCCGCGTTGTCGTGGAAGTTGGCTGTTTGCAGAGCGCACAGCCATTTTTTCCCTGTGCTCATAAGCACACACTTCATCTTAATGTAATAATGCATCTTAAACTAAAATTCACTCACCTTCCATTCATCCCATTCATACAAGTCAAGTGACATCACCACCCTGTCCTTCTCATCTCGTCATCACAGCCTCACTGACCGTCAACGCCCACAGAAGGTGTTTTTATTAACCACCTCCCTACTGTGCACGAAAACCCCCTTCCTGCCCAAGCCATTTTTCAGCTTTCAGCGCTGTCACACTTTGAATGACAATTGCGCGGTCGTGCCACGTGGCTCCCAAACGAAATTTGCGTCCTTTTTTTCCCACAAATAGAGCTTTCTTTTGGTGGTATTTGATCACCTCTGCGGTTTTTATTTTTTGCGCTATAAACAAAAGAAGAGCGTCCAGTTTGGAAAAAAAACACTATTTTTTAATTTTTGCTATAATAAATACCCATTTTTTTTTTTTTATTAAATTTTCCTCAGTTTAGGCCGATACGTATTCTTCTACATATTTTTGGTAAAAAAAAAATCGCAATAAGCGCGTATTGATTGGTTTGCGCAAAAGTTATAGCGTGTACAAAATAGGGGATAGATTTATAGCATTTTTATTTTTTTATTTTTTTATTAGTAATGGTGGCGATCTGCGATTTTTTATTGTGACTGCGATATTGCGGCGGACACATCGGACACTTTTGACACATTTTTGGGACCATTCACGTTTATACAGCGATCCCTGCTATAAAAATGCATTGATTACTGTATAAATGTGATTGGCAGGGAAGGGGTTAACCACTAGGGGGCGGGAAGGGGTTAAATATGTTCCCTCAATGTGTTCTTACTGTGGGGGGAGGTGACTGACTGGGGGAGGTGACCGATGGTTGTCCCTATGTACAAGGGACACACCATCGGTCCCCTCTCCCTCACAGGACGTGGATCTCTGTGTTTACACACAGAGATCCACTTTCCTGCTCGTTTCCCGGGCAATCGCGGGTGCCCGGCGGCAATCGCGGCCGCCGGGCACGCGACCGGGGCCTTGTGAACGCGGCGGGCGCGCGCCCGCGCCGCTGGTGGCAAGCGCGCGCCTCCTAGCTCGTTTTAAAGGGAGGACGTCATATGACGTCCTCCCAGAATGAGAGTATCCTCCGCCCGCCGTCAATTGACAGTAGTGATGAGCCGAACACCCCCGGGTTCGGTTCGCACCAGAACCCGCGAACGGACCGAAAGTTCGTACGAACATTAGAACCCTATTAAATACAATGGATGCGAACGTTCGAATTCTAAAGTGCTAATTATAACAACTATTATGCATGTTATTGTCCTAAAAAGGGTTTGGGAACCCGGGTTCTGCACCAGGGGACATGTATCAATGCAAAAAGAAGTTTTAAAAACGGTCGTTTTTCGGGAGCAGTCATTTTAATGATGCATAAAGTGAAAAAAAAAAGTCAAATATTCCTTTAAATATCGTACCTGGGGGGTGTCTAAAGTATGCCTGTGAAGTGCCACGTGTTTCCCGTGTTTAGAACTGTCCCTGCACAAAATGACACTTCTAAAGGAAAAAAAAAACATTTAAAACTTCTTGCGGCTTTAATGTAATGTCTGGTCCCGGTAATATGGATGAAAATCTTTAAGAAAAATGGCATAGCTACCCCATGACCCCCCCCCCCTACCCCAGCCCATTACCAGCCCCTTTGGGTCTTGTATGGATATTAAGGGGAACCCCGCACATAAAATAAAAAAGGCCCTATATACTCTGAACAGCCGTATACAGGCGGTGCATACAAGACAGGGACTGTAGGTTTGTTCTTATGTAGAATGTGTTTGTAATTTTGAACAGGTACATTGTTGAAGTGTAGCTCCAGCCCAAAAATCTATTTTTAAACTTTTTGGAAAACATAGGTAAGGGTTATCACCCCTGTAACATTTGTTTTGCTGTCTGTGCCCCTGTTCAGAACATTTCACCTCACTTTCCGTCCCAATGACAACTGTTTTTGAAATGTGGTGTTTTTCTTGAAACAAGGATTGCTGATAAAGCATCAGTACAGAGGAGACACCTTTCTCCCATATTTATTCTTACAGGAGAGAATTTTCCTTCCTAGTGGTAGATTTCCTCTCACTTCCTGTTGTCTTCTTGCGTTTGCAAGTAGGAGTCATTTGTAAGTTGGATGTTTGAAAGTAGGGACCTGCCGTATATACTCTGCAGAAATAGGCCCCTTAGTTGTTGGTGTTGGCACAACACTGTAAGCACTCACAGTTACTCTTGGTTGGTGCTGGAACGCCCTGCTGTCAACTATTATATCAGGAATTTTAATTACATATAATTGATGTTGAACAGTGGTAGTAAAAATTGGGGCTTTGATGGTGGTGCTGGTGCCACAACACTGTAAGCCCTGACAGTTACTCTTGGTGGGTGCAGCAATGGGCCCTGCTGTGAATTATTAGATCAAGAATTGTAATTACATGCCCCTTTTGAACAGGGGCTGAAAAATTGGGCCTTTCGTGGTGGTGGTGGTGGTGGCGTTGCCACAACACTGTAAGCCCTCAGACTTACTCTTGGTGGGTGCAGGAATGGGCCCTGCTGTGAATTATTACATCAAGAATTGTAATTGCATGCCCCTGTTAAACAGGGGCTGAAAAATTGGGCCTTAGGCACTGGTGGCACAACACTACAACCCCTCACAGATACTGTACTTGGAGCACAGCAATGAGCCCTGTTGCAAAGTATTGCTTCAAAAATTGTAATGACACGCCCCTGTTAAACAGGGGCTGAAAAATTGGGCCTTAGGCACTGGTGGCACAACACTACAACCCCTCACAGATACTGTACTTGGAGCACAGCAATGAGCCCTGTTGCAAAGTATTGCTTCAAAAATTGTAATGACACGCCCCTGTTAAACAGGGGCTGAAAAATTGGGCCTTAGGCACTGGTGGCACAACACTACAACCCCTCACAGATACTGTACTTGGAGCACAGCAATGAGCCCTATGGCAAATTATTGCTAAAAAAATTGTAAGTACACGCCCCTGTAAAACAGGGGCTGAAAAATTGGGCCTTAGCCACTGGTGGCGGCACCCATAAACAAAAATGATCTTCCAAGCTATCATCATCAATCGTATCATTGAGGACTCGGAGGAGGAGGATAGCCAGTCAACATAACAGCACAGGCACTCAGCATCAGCATCAGTCTTGAAGGGATGTGACATGTTAAAATCAAGCCTCAGCAACTCGTTGTCCTGGACCAGGAGTTTGTAACCTCCCAGTCTCTGGGAACGCGTTGCACAGACCTTTCTGCAAGGCCTCCCGGAGTTGTCTCATCCTCTGCTCCCTCTGCGACGGTAACATAAGGTCCGCAACCTTACCCTTGTACCGTGGATCAAGGAGAGTGGCCAGCCAGTAATGGTCCCTCTCCTTGATCCGAAGAATACGAGGATCCTTCCACAGACTTTGCAGGATCAGGGAGGCCATGCAGCGTAGGTTTGCTGAGGCATTCGCTCCGGAGTCCTCTGGGTCACTAAGGACGACATGATCCGCAGTCACCTCCTCCCAGCCACGTACAAGTCCACTGGTTTCTTGGGACTGTAAATCATCCCTAAAAGACTGCTGCTGATGATGCTGAGTGCCAGCCTCCACCTCCATGCTGACACAATCCTCCTCCTCCTCCTCCTCCTCCTCCTCTTCCTCTTCCTGTGCGATGGGTGAGACAGAAGGAACACTGTCTGGGTAAAGGGGGCCTTGAGAGGCAAGGAAGTCCTCCTCTTCCTGCCTCTGTTCTGCCTCAAGTGCCCTGTCCATTATTCCACGCAGCGTGTGCTCCAACAGGTGGACAAGAGGTACAGTGTCACTGATGCATGCACTGTCACTGCTCACCATCCTCGTGGCCTCCTCAAATGGTGCCAGGACAGTGCATGCATCCCTGATCATGCCCCACTGGCGTGGAGAAAAAAAACCAAGCTCCCCTGACCCTGTCCTGGTGCCGTAGTCGCACAGGTACTCATTGATGGCCCTCTGCTGCGTGTGCAGCCGCTGCAGCATGGCCAACGTTGAGTTCCACCTGGTGGGCATGTCACATATAAGGCGGTTCTTGGGCAGGTTCAACTCCTTTTGCAGCTCAGCCAGGCGAGCACTGGCATTATAAGATCTGCGGAAATGCACACAGACTTTCCTGGCCTGCCTCAGGACATCCTGTAAGCCCGGGTACCTGCCTAAGAACCGCTGCACCACCAGGTTAAGGACGTGAGCCACACAGGGCACATGGGTCAGTTGTCCCTGTCGGAGGGCGGAGAGGAGGTTGGTGCCATTGTCGCAAACCACCATTCCTGGCTTAAGCTGGCGTGGCGTCAACCACCTCTCGGCCTGGCCCTGCAGAGCAGACAGGACCTCTGCCCCAGTGTGGCTTCTGTCCCCCAAACACACCAGCGCAAGCACGGCATGGCATCTTTTTGCCTGCGTACTTGCGTAGCCCCGTGAACGGCTACGGAGCACCGCTGGTTCATAGGACAAACCACAGGAAGAGGCCATGGAGGAAGAAGAAGAGGAGGGGGTGGAGGAGAGAGGTGTGTCACAACCAGTAGTAGCATTTTGGAGGCGTGGCGGTGGGACAACCTCCAACACTACTGCACCTTGTCCTGCATCCTTCCCAGCTGCCAAAAGAGTGACCCAATGGGCCGTGAAAGAAAGGTAACGTCCCTGTCCATGCCTGCTGGACCATGAGTCAGCGGTAATATGCACCTTACCGCTGACCGCCCTGTCCAGCGAGGCCAAGACATTGCCTTCCACATGCCGGTAGAGAGCCGGAATAGCCTTCCGTGAGAAAAAGTGGCGTTTGGGAACCTGCCACTGAGGAACCGCACATTGCACAAACTCACGGAAGGGGGCCGAGTCTACCAACTGAAAAGGCAGCAGTTGAAGCGCTAGCAATTTAGCCAAGCTAGCATTCAACCGCTGGGCATGTGGATGGCTGGGAGTGAACTTCTTTCGACGGTCCAGCAGCTGGGGCAGGGAAATTTGCCTGCTAGAATCGGACGTCGGTGTACTGCTAGCAGAGTGGCCGCAAGTACTTGGCTGTGACACACCTAATTCTACACCTTCATTCCTCTCAGTGCATGTTTCAGAGAGGATTGAAGTTATAGTGGGGTTGGAGATCCCAGCTGATGCGGTGCAAGGAGAGGTCCGCTTTGTTCTTTGGTGTGGGTCTTTGAGGTAGGCTTGCCAACGAGCTGCATGGCAGGTCAACATATGTCTGGTCAGGCATGTGGTACCCAAGCGGCTGATGTTTTGGCCACGCGATATACGCTTGAGACATATGTTGCAAACAGCAGCTGTGCGATCTGATGCACTAGCCTCAAAAAAGGCCCACACCAAGGAACTTTTTGAATGACGGGCAGAGGCAGCGCCCTGCACAGGCAGAGCTCTGCGGTGTGATTCCGTCGGTGTACTGCCCTTACGCTGGCCACCAAAGGGCATCCTGTCTCGTTGGAGATGTGCCTCCTCCTCATCCTCCTCCTCCTCTCTCCTATTAGGCACCCACGTGGAGTCAGTGACCTCATCATCCCCTCCCTCCTCATCACTGGAGCCAATCTGGCAGTATGCTGCAGCTGCTGGAACATGACTGCCAGATTGGTGTCCTTCTTGAGCATCCCCTCTGTCTGCTCTCACCCTACTGCCTTCCTGTAGCTGGGTTTCATCATCAGACCCTACGAAACGCTGGGCATCCTCCTGGAGCATGTACCCAACACTGTGCTCAAACAGTTCGGGGGACTCCTCAGGAGGAGGACATGGTGGGTCTAGGGAAGGAGTGACTGATGATGAGTCTGACATTGATACCAGGGAAGAGGACGCTTTGGCAGCTGCTTTGCCAGTACCCTGAGCCTGGGTGAGAGAGGATGAGGAGGAGGAGGAGGGCTTGGTCATCCACTCTACCAAGTCTTCGGCATGATGTGGCTCAACATGTCCAGCTGCCGAAAAGAAGGACAAGCGTGTCCCATGGCCATGTGCTGATGACAATGCACCGCGTCCACGACCAGCACTGTTGCCCCCAGACACAGAGCCTGCTTGCCCTCTTTTATTGCCTCCTGACTGTCTGCCTCTCCTTGTTTGCCTTCCAGACATTCTAATAGATGGCCTGCAGGGAGATGGTAAAAAAGCAATAAGGGCTACCTTCAGGTGTCCTTCTCTGTCCCTTGAAACAAGGACTTGCACAGTGAAAGAAACTGACACTCTCCCTACCTACAGTTTTCTGTCCCTAGAAAAAATGTTTTTTTTAAGCACACTATAGCACAAGGAGAATTCACTCACTGTCCTTCCCAGTCCCTAGAAACAAGGACTTGCACAGTGAAAGAAACTGACACTCTCCCTACCTACAGTTTTCTGTCCCTAGAAAAAATGTTTTTTTTAAGCAAACTATAGCACAAGGAGAATTCACTCAATGTCCTTCCAGGTCCCTGGAAACAAGGACTTGCACAGTGAAAGAAACTGACACTCTCCCTACCTACAGTTTTCTGTCCCTAGAAAAAATGTTTTTTTTAAGCACACTATAGCACAAGGAGAATTCACTCACTGTCCTTCCCAGTCCCTAGAAACAAGGACTTGCACAGTGAAAGAAACTGACACTCTCTCTACCTACAGTTTTCTGTCCCTAGAAAAAATGTTTTTTTTAAGCACACTATAGCACAAGGAGAATTCACTCACTGTCCTTCCCAGTCCCTGGAAACAAGGACTTGCACAGTGAAAGAAACTGACACTCTCCCTACCTACAGTTTTCTGTCACCAGAAAAAATGTATTTTTTAAGCACACTATAGCACAAGGAGAATTCACTCACTGTCCTTCCCAGTCCCTAGAAACAAGGACTTGCACAGTGAAAGAAACTGACACTCTCCCTACCTACAGTTTTCTGTCCCTAGAAAAAATGTTTTTTTTAAGCACACTATAGCACAAGGAGAATTCACTCAATGTCCTTCCAGGTCCCTGGAAACAAGGACTTGCACAGTGAAAGAAACTGACACTCTCCCTACCTACAGTTTTCTGTCCCTAGAAAAAATGTTTTTTTTAAGCACACTATAGCACAAGGAGAATTCACTCACTGTCCTTCCCAGTCCCTAGAAACAAGGACTTGCACAGTGAAAGAAACTGACACTCTCCCTACCTACAGTTTTCTGTCCCTAGAAAAAATGTTTTTTTTAAGCACACTATAGCACAAGGAGAATTCACTCAATGTCCTTCCAGGTCCCTGGAAACAAGGACTTGCACAGTGAAAGAAACTGACACTCTCCCTACCTACAGTTTTCTGTCCCTAGAAAAAATGTTTTTTTTAAGCACACTATAGCACAAGGAGAATTCACTCACTGTCCTTCCAGGTCCCTGGAAACAAGGACTTGCACAGTGAAAGAAACTGACACTCTCCCTACCTACAGTTTTCTGTCCCTAGAAATTTTTTTTTTTTAAGCACACTATAGCACAAGGAGAATTCACTCACTGTCCTTCCCAGTCCCTAGAAACAAGGACTTGCACAGTGAAAGAAACTGACACTCTCCCTACCTACAGTTTTCTGTCCCTAGAAAAAATGTTTTTTTTAAGCACACTATAGCACAAGGAGAATTCACTCAATGTCCTTCCAGGTCCCTGGAAACAAGGACTTGCACAGTGAAAGAAACTGACACTCTCCCTACCTACAGTTTTCTGTCCCTAGAAAAAATGTTTTTTTTAAGCACACTATAGCACAAGGAGAATTCACTCACTGTCCTTCCCAGTCCCTAGAAACAAGGACTTGCACAGTGAAAGAAACTGACACTCTCCCTACCTACAGTTTTCTGTCCCTAGAAAAAATGTTTTTTTTAAGCACACTATAGCACAAGGAGAATTCACTCAATGTCCTTCCAGGTCCCTGGAAACAAGGACTTGCACAGTGAAAGAAACTGACACTCTCCCTACCTACAGTTTTCTGTCACCAGAAAAAATGTATTTTTTAAGCACACTATAGCACAAGGAGAATTCACTCACTGTCCTTCCCAGTCCCTAGAAACAAGGACTTGCACAGTGAAAGAAACTGACACTCTCCCTACCTACAGTTTTCTGTCCCTAGAAAAAATGTTTTTTTTAAGCACACTATAGCACAAGGAGAATTCACTCAATGTCCTTCCAGGTCCCTGGAAACAAGGACTTGCACAGTGAAAGAAACTGACACTCTCCCTACCTACAGTTTTCTGTCCCTAGAAAAAATGTTTTTTTTAAGCACACTATAGCACAAGGAGAATTCACTCACTGTCCTTCCCAGTCCCTAGAAACAAGGACTTGCACAGTGAAAGAAACTGACACTCTCCCTACCTACAGTTTTCTGTCCCTAGAAAAAATGTTTTTTTTAAGCACACTATAGCACAAGGAGAATTCACTCAATGTCCTTCCAGGTCCCTGGAAACAAGGACTTGCACAGTGAAAGAAACTGACACTCTCCCTACCTACAGTTTTCTGTCCCTAGAAAAAATGTTTTTTTTAAGCACACTATAGCACAAGGAGAATTCACTCACTGTCCTTCCCAGTCCCTAGAAACAAGGACTTGCACAGTGAAAGAAACTGACACTCTCCCTACCTACAGTTTTCTGTCCCTAGAAAAAATGTTTTTTTAAGCACACTATAGCACAAGGAGAATTCACTCACTGTCCTTCCAGGTCCCTGGAAACAAGGACTTGCACAGTGAAAGAAACTGACACTCTCCCTACCTACAGTTTTCTGTCACCAGAAAAAATGTATTTTTTAAGCACACTATAGCACAAGGAGAATTCACTCACTGTCCTTCCCAGTCCCTAGAAACAAGGACTTGCACAGTGAAAGAAACTGACACTCTCCCTACCTACAGTTTTCTGTCCCTAGAAAAAATGTTTTTTTTAAGCACACTATAGCACAAGGAGAATTCACTCAATGTCCTTCCAGGTCCCTGGAAACAAGGACTTGCACAGTGAAAGAAACTGACACTCTCCCTACCTAGAGTTTTCTGTCCCTAGAAAAAATGTTTTTTTTAAGCACACTATAGCACAAGGAGAATTCACTCACTGTCCTTCCAGGTCCCTGGAAACAAGGACTTGCACAGTGAAAGAAACTGACACTCTCCCTACCTACAGTTTTCTGTCCCTAGAAAAAATGTTTTTTTTAAGCACACTATAGCACAAGGAGAATTCACTCACTGTCCTTCCAGGTCCCTGGAAACAAGGACTTGCACAGTGAAAGAAACTGACACTCTCCCTACCTACAGTTTTCTGTCCCTAGAAAAAATGTTTTTTTTAAGCACACTATAGCACAAGGAGAATTCACTCACTGTCCTTCCCAGTCCCTAGAAACAAGGACTTGCACAGTGAAAGAAACTGACACTCTCCCTACCTACAGTTTTCTGTCCCTAGAAAAAATGTTTTTTTTAAGCACACTATAGCACAAGCACAAAACACACTGACACTCTCCCTACCTATCCTTCTCTTTCCCTAAACTAAAGGAATCCAGGTTAAGCAAGAAAGAAATAAAAGTCACTGTCCCTGCCTATGCTGCTCTATCCCTGCTCCGGAACACACTACACTAGGCCGCCGTGCTGGCGGCCTTTTATAGGGTGGGGCGTGTACTAAACACCCTCAGCAATAATTGGCCACAGGCATCCTGCCTGTGGCCAATCATTGCTCTCCTCGCTGCCGGCGCTGTGATTGGCCAAGCATGCGGGGTCACAGTGCATGCTTGGCCAATCACAGCGCCTGGATGACACTGCGATGGCGTAGTGCATTGTGGGCCGTTCGCGTCACTCGAATTTGGCGCGAACGGCCCAAATCGTTCGATCTTCGTCGAACGATCGAACAGCCGATGTTCGAGTCGAACGTATGTTCGACTCGAACACGAAGCTCATCCCTAATTGACAGTGGGCGGGGGACAAGTGGTTAAACTCACAGCAGGAAGTGATGTCACAACATGTGACTTCCTCCATAGGAAGTGACCATATAAGGATATAATACAACAAAAGAACCAATCACAGACATGTATACATTCAAATAGACTAGCAGTGACGTGCACCGCTTCCAATGACGGGAACCATGCGAAATCTATGGCTCTCAATGGGCCACAATTGTCGTATCGTTATGCTATAGTTCTAGTGGACGCAGATCTGTCTGCTCTGAGTCATTTAATGCCAACGCCAAGAAGTGGCCAGTCCCTTGGTGAGGCAAAAAACAAATATCCCTAAAAGGAGCAAACATCGCTGTGTCCACAGGAAGGTTTTTCCCGCCACAGGTCTTCTACCAGCGTCTGTATGTGCGAATGCGCTTAAATAAGCGCATTACAGCAAAACCGACACTGGGGGACATCTGACAACATACATTAATAACATTTTCCACAACAGCGTGCATGACGTCATTGCGGCTCCGGCCACTCACAGCACCAGAGCCGTGAACCCGGAAGAAATGCATTGGGGAAAATGTCAGCTCCCTCGGCGGTGACCGGGATGCGATGCTGATGCTTCGTTCTAAGGTAAGTATTTTATAATGAGCTAGTATGCGGTGCATACTAGCTCATTATGCCTTTGTCTTACAGGTTTTCTTTTTTCTTGTATTTTTTTTTTTTGCTAGTATACAACCGCTTTAAAATAGAATAAAATAAGAAAATACTACTCACAAACATAGGTAGTAAAAGCGCTCATCTGACAACAAAACTTGGTTGTAATCTCCCAACCTCTCCGATCACTCGAGCATAGGGAGGACCTCACCATTGAAAACTGGCTACAAGGGTGATTTTAGAGGGTGGTGATAAATGGGGAATACTCAAAATGGTCAGGGGTGGGTAGTGGGGTCCCCCAGGGTTCTGCCCTGGGACCAATCCTATTTAATTTGTTCATAAATAACCTGGAGGATGGGGTAAACAGTTCAATCTCTGTATTTGCGGATGATACTAAGCTAAGCAGGGCAATAACTTCTCCACAGGATGTGGAAACCTTGCAAAAAGTTCTGAACAAATTAATGGGGTGGGCAACTACATGGCAAATGAGGTTCAATGTAGAAAAATTTAAAATAATGCATTTGGGTGGCACAAATATGAAGGCAATCTATACATTGGGGGGAGAACCTCTGCTGGAATCTAGGATGGAAAAGGACCTGGGAGTCCTAGTAGATGTTAGGCTCAGCAATGGCATGCAATGCCAAGCTGCTGCTAACAAAGCAAACAGAATATTGGCATGCATTAAAAAGGGGACCAACTACAGAGATAAAATGATAATTCTCCCGCTCTACAAGACTCTGGTCCAGCCGTACCTAGAGTATGCTGTCCAGTTCTGGGCACCAGTCCTCAGGAAGGATGTAGTGGAAATGGAGCGAGTACAAAGAAGGGCAACAAAGCTAAAAAAGGGTCTGGAGGATGTTAGTTATAAGGAAAGGTTGCGAGCACTTATTCTCTCTGGAGAAAAGACGCTTGAGAGGGGATATGATTTCAATTTACAAATACCGTACTGGTGACCCCACAATAGGCATAAAACTTTTTTGTGGAAAGGAGTTAAACAAGACACGTGGCCACTCATTAAAATTAGAAGAAAAGAGGTTAACCTTAAACTACGTAGAGGGTTCTTTACTGTTAGAGCGGCAAGGCACAGGCAGTGATCTCAGCGGGGAGCATCGATAGTTTCAAAAAACTATTAGATAAGCACCTGGACGACCACAACATACAGGGATATAAAATGTAATGCTGACATATAATCACACACATAGGTTGGACTTGATGAACTTGTGTCTTTTTTCAACCTCACCAACTATGTAACTATGTAACCAGGGTCCCTGCTGGCTAATGTGTTTTGAAGAGCTCTGATGAAAAAGGACATGCCTTTAAAAAGCGTCAGCGAGCTGGGACCCTGGTGTTGTCCTCCCTATGCTTGAGTGATCGGAGAGTTTGGGAGATTACAACCAAGTCGTGTTGACAGATGAGCGCTTTTACTACCTATGTTTGTGAGTATTATTTATTTATTTTATTCTATTTTAATAAAATTTGTGGGATAATGCACTAGGCCTCTTTCTTTTATCTTTCTTAGCAGTAAAAACACGACAGGTGTTCTAATCCTTCCTTACATTTCGGGTGGACCTTGAGCAAACAAATCTCCTTAAAGTGGTTGTAAACCCTCATTTACAACTTTATGTTACAGGTAAGCCTATATTAAGGCTTACCTGTAGCTAAGAAGGATATCTCCTAAACCTGCACGGTTTAGGAGATATCCCTGTATTTGCATGTGCCGATGTCATACGGCACATGCGCACTTAAGCCAACTGAAGCAATGGCACTATTTGCTGTTGCTTCAGTTGTACTGTGCCGTTCCCGCGTGCATGCGCGGGAGTGACATCATCGTGGCTCCGGCCAATCACAGCGCCGGAGCCGCGATACACGGAAGTCACTGCGGGACAACATGTTGGCGGCCGGAGGGGGAGACGTGGACCACTGCGGGGGCTTCGATCTCAGGTAAGTAATACATAATCAGTTAGTATGCTATGCATACTAGCGGATTATGCCTTTGTCTTGCAGGGTTTTTTTTCCCATTTTTTTTAGGAGGGTTTACTTCCTCTTTAATAAGTAATTCCCAGCATGTCAATATGGTATAACAACCAGTGAAACTATAAATCTGAAACCACAACTTACAGGTGGAGAAAAATTTACATTCTTTGTCTACGGTGGAGGCCGCTACACGCACAGAAGTTAAGGAGGCAGAGATACAATTCTCAACCTACACTGAAAGCACTGAGGCAGCGTCAGATTTTTCAATGTAGGCAGGAAGAAAGCTATCATATGTTTTGAAAACACTGTTGTTAACATGCTACTTCTTTTTTTTCCTCTTGTGAGATTAATACGGCGCTTCTCACAAACCGGTTTTATATGACGGGTTCATTGTCGTATATTGTGTAAGCTTGGTGTGAGGCTATTTGCCTATTACGGCGCTGCTAGTCTGGAAAGTACTGTGTAACTCTTCAAGTGTTCATGTCTTTGGTGTGTGCGTCTGCGGTAGGGTGAGTTTTGTAGAAGGGGAGGGAGTGCGTGTGCCCAGTGTGGCGACACTCTCTGCTCCCAGATGTGATGCCAGCGATAATTTCAATTTTATGCCTTTGTTATGGCTTTAATCACTTTCTTTATGCGTTTTGTTCCAGCGATCAGGGAGAGACACCTGATAGGCAAAAAGAATATCAAGGGAACAATTTTTATTTGGGATGTGGTGAGAAGTCTAATTAGAATTTGAATTCTGCTGAGCCTTGAAATGGTGGGTACTTTATCCTGATCGCCTTAGATATTGTTTGGAGTCAATCATTTGTCTTAGAGCGTAAGGCTATAAAGGCTCTCTAGTCACATTTCTCTTCTTATAGGGAGGTAGAGAGAACTAATGGGGGGGATAGAGGCAGGGAATGATACTTACTAGCTTGTACTGACAGTTTGAGGGGGAGTTCAAGCTTTAACCCATTCAAGTACAGGAACAACAAATAGCTTAAAAGAACACTTATATGGTTATGAATGTTTTTCTGAGCTGGAAACATATTTTAAGCAAACTACGCAGATTCCCCGTTTTTTTTTTTTTTAATATGATGT
This sequence comes from Rana muscosa, assembly GCA_029206835.1. Lineage (NCBI taxonomy): Eukaryota > Metazoa > Chordata > Amphibia > Anura > Ranidae > Rana > Rana muscosa. The sequence goes on along the minus strand of CM055123.1, from coordinate 120,156,144 downwards.
CAGCTTTTTATATTCATTGGTAAACTCAGCTTCTACAACACAGTTTGAAAATGGTATTTATTAATTTATGAAGGTTAAGGCCCCTTTCACACGGGTGTTCCGTTTGTCCGTTTTTCATTCATCCATTGACGGATAAAAAACGGACACCAATGTATTTCTATGGGCATCTGCTGAATCCGCCTAATCTGCCTCTGTTACTATCCGTTTTTTTTTTAAATGGAAGAAAGCCCTATTTTTCTTCCGTTTAAAAAATAGAACGGACGCAAAATGGATGTAGACGGACAAACAGTCCGTTTTTGCATCTGTTTGTGCATTGATAGTGGATGTAAAAAAAACAAATGAAATACTGGTGTAAAACTGATGTAAACTGAATTCTTTAAAAAAACTTGAATGAACTGATGAAACAAACAGAAAGGGCTCTTTCACACATGCGGACCGTATGTCCGTTTTTCATCCATCCGTTTTCAGATGAAAAACGGACATACATGTATCCCTATGGGATAGCGGATGTCAGCGGATGAACATCCCCTGACATCCGATCTCATCAGTCTCCGCTATGATCCGTTTCTGCAGACGGAGGAAAATCCTAATTTTCCATCCGTCTGCGGATCGGACCGGATGAACACGGACAGACGGTCCGTGTTCATCCGATCCCCCCATAGAGGAGAGCGGAGATCTGACTGGTCCATCTCTGCACAATGTGCAGAGACGGGCTAGTCATCCACCGGCTCAGCGGGGATCAACGGAGCGATCCCCGCTGAGCAAGCGGATGTTAAAGGAACGGATCCTCATGGGATCCGTACGTGTGAAAGGGCCCAAAATCTATGTGAACGGATCCTTAACATAGGTGGTCAAACCGCACGATCCACCCAACCTTGATTGATTCATTTTAGCCAGCGCATTGGATGTTCCTCCACAGGCTTTTGATTGTTGGAGGACTATGGAACACCCCAAACTGGTTTACAAATAGTTTAGAGTAGATTGTATGTTTTTTTTATCAAGTGTTACTTACTAAAATGTTTCTCCATGTTAAAAAGAAAAAGTTATTTTTGAAAACAAACATATTTTTTTTCTTACCACTGATTTTAACTCAAGGTCCCTTTTCACACGGGCATTTGTCCGTTTTATATACATCCGTTGATGAATGAAAAACGGACACCAATGTAGTTCTAATATTCAAAAATACGTTTTTGAATATTTGATTGATGCTGTGTATATCTCACAGGAAGTTGCGGCTTGTTCTATTTTTTCTAATACTTATGTAGCGGATAATTGCTACTAGTTACTAACATCCACCATATCACCCTGCTTCCAGACCTCCATATATCACTATCAGAGACAATGAACAGTCATTTTGCTTTGTTTTGTTTTTGTTTATTAGCGGGATATAACTTGGTTGTGGAAAGGGGGTATGGGATGCCCATAGAATAGATCACTTTGCTATCATAGTTAAAGAATTATTGAATTAATTAAGCCTTGAAGAACTGATGGACTCTAACATTCACAGTCATTTCCCCTGCATCAACTCCTGCAGGCTGTCACTCCTTCTCTGCACCAACTCCTGCAGACTATTACTCCCAGGACTCTACTCCTCCTGCACAAAACGTCACTGTGCCATGTTAGTTACTCCGCCCCATCATCTTCACACTACACCAGGTTTCACTCTGAATGCTCCCAGGTGCTTGCTGAACTTGCTGAAATGTTAATAGGCCCCTGGGCCTGCAGTACCCCTTCTTGCGGCCTGGTTGTTTAGCAACTTGAGTTAGTTGGTGGACTACTGATCCCAGCTAGCCCGAATTGCAAATCCTATGCCCGCAGGCCACATCAATTTGACACAAAACCCCACAGTCTCTCCTCTGGCCTTGCACCCAGCTCCCCTGGCATGCCTCCTCCAGATATCCACTGTGCCTCACTCACCGAACTTCTCTTGCCCTGGGTCCATGGTGAAGAATTTACCCGGACATGCGTACCGACTGCTTCTCCAGCTCCTATGTTCCAGGACACCACCTCCATGACCGTGTAAGGATGAGGCTCCCTCCCAGCTCTCGAGCTCCTCCGCAGAGGCGCACACCCCCCTCCCCAGATAGGGATGGGCCTCCTGCTTGCAGTCTAACACTCCATTCTTCACTTCTCCCAGCCGACAACTCCCCTCCAGTGGGCTGGACCTGAGCTTATGAAGGAGGCCTGCCCCCTGCCAATTCCAGTTTGGGATTGGTCAGGGCTCCTCACATGAGCTCCCTGTCACTCCAATTCCCAGCCATGCCCCTCTTCCAGAACATTCTCCCTGGGAGCAGGGGAGGCACCCAAGAACTGAAGCACAGGTGATCACACCCACTGCTACACTAACCACTCCCTGCCCCCAGATGAAAACAAGCAGGCCTATCCTGAAGCATATGCCTGCCTAAATTTACCTGCCTGGCAGCTATCACAAACAATCCTTACCTCTAGCACCTACCTATGGTAGAGGGTGCTACATCTATAGTTATAATTTTTCTGACAGCACACTAATATTCCCTTTTTCCAACCAATGTATTTCTATGGGCAAGCCACTGACACCCACCTCCCTTAACATCCATTTTTTGAAATTGAAGAAAGCCCTATTGTTCTTCTGTTAAAAAAAAATGGAACGGACAAAAAACAAATGTAAACAAATGTAAACTGATGTAAAAACTGATGAAATACTAACGTAAAACTGATATAGACTGAATCCATTTTTCTTTATAAAAATGTTACCGAACTGATGAAACAAACAGAAAGCCTGTGTGAAAGAAGCCTAAATGAGTGTATGCTTGCCAATGAATGTTTAGCATCTGACACACTCCTGCACACTGGGGTTGATTTACTAAAACTGGAGAATGAAAAATCTGGTGCAGTTCTGCATAGAAACCAATCAAGTACCAGGTTTTTTGTCAAATCTTAATTGAACAAGCTGAAGTTAGAAGCTGTTTTGCGCAGATGGACCAGACTTTGCACTCTCCAATTTTAGTAAATCAACTAGACATGTGGAGAACGAAAAAAATTGTTTTGTTTTGATTCGTTAATTACATAAATTTGTTTAGTTAAATTTGTTTAATACGTTTTTGGAGTTTATTTTGCTTATTTGAATTCAATCGATTCAAATTTTGAATCAAATTCCATTTGAATTGCATTCACAATCAAATTTATTCTATTCGGAATTCGAGTTTTGAAAGATGGTTATTTTCTTTCTATTCTATTCTATTGCTTTTTTTATTCTTGTATTTTCTATTTTATTCTATTCTATTCTTTTCTATTCTATTCGAATGTATTCTATTTGAAATTCAATTTCAGAAGATGGTTTATTCTATTCTATGTTGTATTCTATTGCTTTATTTTCTATTATATTTTATTCTGTTTGACTTTATTCTTTTATTTTCTATTCCATACCTTTATTTTCTATTCAATTTTTTTCTATTCTATTGTTTCTATTCTTTTATTTTCTATTCTGTTCTGTTTTACTCTATTATATTGTATTCTTTTATTTTCTATTCTATTCTTTTCTATTCTATTCCTTTATTTTCTATTCTATTTTATTCTCTTCAAAAATTAGAATTCAATTCGGAAACTATTTGAGTTCAAATTCTTTTATTTTGTATTCTGTTCTGTTTTACTCTATTATATTGTATTCTTTTATTTTCCATTCTATTCTTTTATTTTCTATCCTATTTCTATCCTATTCTTTTATTTTCTTTCCTATTCTTTTCTATGAAATTCTGATGTTTTATATTTTATTCCTTTATTTTTTATTCTCTTAGGAAATTCTAATTTGAAAAAAAATTAGAAAGCTATTTATCTAAAAAATTGTTTTATTATTTTGGATTCATTTAAATTCATTACTATTGTAATTCGGAAATTCGGATACATCCAAATTTCCAAATCACAAACAATTCATCCAAATTTCAGTTCGGAACGAAACTAACCCCTGTGATTCATTCTGCTGACTCCTATGTCTTTACCATGTCCTATTTGGGTGTAACAGCTGGCGGATCACACCACAGCCACTGCGCAAAATGTTATTATGACATTATTTAAAGATTAATGCATGCACTACAAAACAATTTCTGATATTGCACACAGAAATATCAAACAAAGACATACATACTTTGTTTAGGTAACACAGCATATAGCGGAAACAAACATTTTAGCCATCTTTAGTACAACTAAATCCTACTCAACAAAACAATTTAAGCACTCACTATCACCTAAATAGGAATTATTTGATTGCAGCCTTTTCTTTCTTTTTTAATCAGAGTTTAATTGTAGTTTTTTAACCACTTAAGCCCCGGACCAATATGCAGCTAAAGGACCAGGCCCCTTTGTGCGATTCGGCACTGCGTCGCTTTAACTGACAATTGCGCGGTCGTGCGACGTGGCTCCCAAACAAAATTGGCGTCCTTTTTTTCCCACAAATAGAGCTTTCTTTTGGTGGTATTTGATCACCTCTACGTTTTTTTTTTGTGCTATAAACAAAAATAGAGCGTAAATTTTGAAAAAAAAACAATATTTTTTACTTTTTGCTATAATAAATATCCCCCAAAAATATATAAAAAAACATATTTTTTCCCCTGTTTAGTCCGATACGTATTCTTCTACATATTTTTGGTTAAAAAAAATCACAATAGGCGTTTATTGATTGGTTTGCACAAAAGTTATAGCTTCTACAAAATAGGGGACTGTTTTATGGCATTTTTAATAATCATTTTTTTTTACTAGTTATGGCAGCAATCAGCGATTTTTATTGTGACTGCGACATTATGGCAGACACATCGGACACTTTTGACACCATTTTGGGGCCATTGTCATTTTTACAGCGATCAGTGCTATAAAAATGCACTGTTACTGTGAAAATGACACTGGCAGTGAAGGGTTTAACCTCTAGGTGGCGCTGTAGGGGTTAAGTGTTCCCTAGGAAGTGATTCTTACTGTAGGGGGGCGTGGCTACACGTTACACGTCACTGATCGTCTGTTCCGATGACACAGCTGGGCTCTTAAAGTGCAATGTACCTGTACGTTGATGTGCACAGCCGTGCCATTCTACCAACGTATATCGGCGTGATGCGGTCCTTTAGTGGTTACATTTTTTTAATACAAGCAAGAAAATGTAAATAAAAATACAGGAAGATGACATAGTACAGCTTTTTATGAGAAGAAAAGGGGGGGGATACAAATAAAACATGTGTAGGGAGGTAGGAAACACAACTCGTTTGCATCCTTCAACAATTACACTTATTGGTACTGTTTTCCAATATAAAGTTTTAGCTCAACCCATTAGTCTGTTTAAATGCAATATCAAAATATAATATATTTATATGGCAGAAAGGAGAATTAAGTTTCAAATTTAAAACTTGATATAGGAGAAATTGTATTTATCTTGCCAAGTGCCATTTTCCTCAATTATTTCCCACAAACAATGCCATAGCAACTTTCACTTTTGTAAAGATGGGATATTATCTTAGTAGCCCACCTCTAAACACAACCATGTTGTTGGTAGGTCAATTTTTCCAGTCTAAAGCCCTGTACAGACGGGCGGGAATCCGTTTGAAAAAAAAACCTCGGTTTTCTCAACGGGATTCCTGGCAAGCTTGTCTTGCCAAGCCCTGTGTACACACACAACCATTCAAAAGAACCATCGTTCTTTTGAATGGCAAGAACGCAGTGACATCATCGACTATGGCAAGAATGCAGCGACATCATCGACAGTGACATCATCGACAGTGACATCATCGATGCTCGTCACATTCTATGCCATCGCCACCATCTTGCTACACCCCACACTAACCTTGTATGCTACCGCGCATTAGAGCTGCACGATTTTGGGAAAAATGAGAATCACGATTCTTTTGATTAGAACAAAGATCACGATTCTCTCACGATTCTTTAAAATGGTAAATTTAAAAAAAAATTAAAAATTTGCTTGTCGTCTTTTTTTTTTTGCAAAACTTTCTTATTTTTAATATTTTTATTATTCTTTACTTTTTAATTTCTTTATTTTATTAATTTAATTATTATTTTTTTATCATTTTTTTTCCACTTTATTGCCATCACACAGGAGAAAACAATTCACTGTGTGATACCAATTGGAGGTTCTCTTTATTGACCCTCTCACTTCCAAAAACAGGAGTCCTAGTACTCCTGTCACAGCTGAGATGGGAAGAGCACAGGTCTCTTCTCTCACTGTGAACATAGGCGGCAGGGACAGGAGACAGACGGAGGACAGACTCGGCGGCCGGGGGGGGGGGGGGGGGACGGAATCCCGAAGCCAGCCAGCCAAGTGTGGTATGTGGGGGGGGGGGGAGAGAGGGGGGAGAAGGGAGGACGGACAGCAGCACACATTTTCTTATAGAAACTCACCGCCGCCGGTATGTTGAAATTGTCTCTCCTCTGCTCGCACACAACCCTGCCTCCTCCTAACCCTGCGCTGTGATAGACAGAACACATCCCAGCATTGATTGGACCCGCATTCTGTCTATCACAGCGTGGGGTTAGGAGGAGGCGGGGCTGCGTGCGAGCAGAGGAGAGACTGTTTCAATGCATCACGCTCTATGATCAATTTGCGTTCCACGCTGGTTACGTGGAACTGGCGGGGATTTAAGAAAATCGCGGTCATCCAGCCTGGAGATCGTGGGGGGGGTGAATCGAGATCGCGATTCTCAAACGATTAATCGTGCAGCTCTACCGCGCATACGTCAAAGTCTTTTCGAGCATGCACAGGTTTAACTTGGACAGGTAAGCATACAGACGACTGTTTTTCTCGGCAGGAAAACTCTGACGAGAATACCGACGAGAAAAATAGAGAGCAGGTTCTCTATTTTTCTCGTCGAGATTCCCGGCAGTTTTCCTGTCGAGAAGCCATACATACGAACATTTTTCTCGGCAAAAAGCTCTCCCAGCAGTTTTCTTGCCGAGAAAAACGGTTGTGTGTACGAGGCTTAAGAGATATATTAACTTCTTTAATCCAAAGCTTCAACTTTAGTGGGTAATGGTGATAACCATTTTATGGTTTAAATTTCCTGACCAGGAATGGAAGTTGCTAAGTTACTAATAATATTAAGGTATTATCTCTAAATATTCAATAATATTCCAAAATACAGGTATTCTGATATTCTGAATTTGTATGCAGCCTTCTCTTTATAAAAAAAAACGATTTATTCTCAGCAAGTTGCCTCAAATCATCTGTCATGACACTGTCCAATCACAATCCTCTCTCTGTTGTTGGCAGTGCAGAGGGAGGTATTTGGTGCTCTCGACAAAAGAAGATGCTGGCCATGTCGGCATACTGCATGTCAGTGCATCCTTTCGTAGTCTGCATTTCAAGTCACAATGCTGTGGCTGCCTACAGGACATACAAAGTCAATCATCTCACCTAATACAGGAACTGTCTGGGGCTCCATTTTCTGATTTATTTTACAGACAAGGTAATTTACTAAAGGATTTGAGAATCTCCGCTCAAGAAACTGAAGATTAGATGGATAGAAAATTTTTGTTTGTGTATGTATTTCATCTGCATATGACTGGGTATTCACAATGAACCTCAGCTACATATTATTTTGTGAAAATATATTACTTTTAGATACAGTACACTATACTTTTTGAACATCCTCATTCAAAACTGGTATCACAATGTCCTTCCCCACTCAACTAACTTTTATTCACTGTAGTCACCATGGGGTTGACTGTCAAGAGACTAAGCCTGATTTTTTTATGTAATTGAGAAAAGAGTGAAGATTTACTTCAGTTATCCAGTCATGTGCAAAACAAACACTTGTTTACCTTTGCATTTGCATATGACTGGATAAAAGAAGCAAATCTTGATGCAAATTTATAGTTACTTCTCATCAGGCACCAATAAGCATCAGATCTTCCCTGCAAGCCCGTGCGTTGTCTTTGGGTTAAACACTCTAATTCTTATTAACAACATATTATAAGTCCCTAAGGATGGATTCACACCTACAACGTGCATACCACAACGTGGTATTGGTGCATCACCATTCATTCTGAATGGCATCCTTATGCATATATACATTATATACAACTTGCCCTTAATGTGCCATAATGAACAAATGTGAATGCAACGGGTGATACGGTGCACTGGTTTTCCCTAAAATAGCACAGGTGAATTTTTCCATGTGTTAAAGCTTGTTAAAGACCCATTTAAAAGTGAATGGGCTGTCTTTATGTAGCACAAGTCATTATACAAAAACACTTGTATTAACTTAGGCTGGCCATACCTTATACAATATTCTTGTACAATTTACCAAAACCATATAATATGAAGTCAGACCTAAACACTTTCAATTTGAATGCAATCAGGCAGGCCCTTGAACTATATAGTTGAAGGTAAATCTAAAGAAAATTGAATAAGAAAATTGTATAATGTATGGCCAGGTTTAGATGTGAGTAGAGCCGAAATGGCCAGCTCTCAAGAGGGGTCTCTGTATGTAACCACACAGACCCGTGTTGTTGAGAAGCATGACCTCCAAAACTCGGACATACAACTATTACATCTTGCTCAAAACATATTTCTATTCTTTCATGTGTATACATTAATGTTCTTTGAAATAGCAACAAAAAAGCCTAATACTACTGGATTGAAGTGAATAAAAATCTGGCTAGATGCATACAGACTTCAGTTATAATACAAGGATGCTGCTATGTACTTTAGTATCTGGCTGTTTTGTAACTAAGGATATATTTCAACTCCCACCAGAGGTACCTGTGATCATTTCCAATAGCCTTGATGCCAGTGTCTTACGCTCCTATAACCTGACATGGGCTGAACATTGACAGTGGGCAGAATCTGATGGGGCTGCTCAGAGACTAGTTCCCCATGAGGGCCACTTTCCTTCTGATTTATACTGGACAGCAGTTGGCAGATTTCATAGATACTAGACAGCCCAAATGTGGCTATGGTCTCCTATCCAATGCCAATAACACGTTGAACTAGTCCCCACTGCTTCAACATCAGGCTCCAAAGAGGCAGGAGGAGGTCTAGGTCATATAATCCCCTGGATCAAGTTCAAACAAAAGTGGCAATGATCCAAAGACAGACTTTGACTTATCCACTGTATAATAGATGTGATTATCTCTGTACCCCAGCAGATACAACAACAGTGGTTTCCACAGGAGTCATAGCTGGAACAACTAATATAGGAAGATGAGGGTACTGGATGTCTCTTTGTGCATTGACAGGTGAGGAAATATCTACCGTATATACTCGAGTATAAGCTGACCTGAGTATAAGCCGAGGTACCTAATGTTACCACAAAAAACTGGGTAAACTTACTGACTCGAGTATAAGCCGAGGGTCAACAATGCCTCACTGTTCCCATCCTTACTGTGCCCATCCTCACTGTTCCTCACTGTTCCCATCCTCACTGTTCCTCACTGTTCCCATCCTCACTGTTCCTCACTGTTCCCATCCTCACTGTTCCTATCCTCACTGTTCCCTAGCTCACTGTTTAAATTTAACATTGTAAATAGTACCTGAAAAAAGTTGAGAGGCTGCGGCGTCCATCGTTTAAATCTCGCGGTCTCTTCCTGGTCCCTTCCGTGATAGGTGATTCTCAGCAGACACTCTCCGCCTATCACGAACGTTCTCTCATCCTCAGTTTCCCAGCAGACGTCTGTGATTGGCGGAACACCCAACCCAGTGTCTGCTGGGATGGGTGAGGATGAGAGAAAGTTCGTGATAGGCGGAGAGTGTCTGCTGAGAATCGCCTATCACGGAAGGGACCAGGAAGAGACCGCGAGATTTAAACGATGGACGCTGCAGCCTCTCAACTTTTTTTCAGGTACTATTTACAATGTTAAATTTCGCTGACCCGAGTATAAGCCGAGGGGGCGGGGGACTTTCAGCCCCAAAAAAAGGGCTGAAAATCTCGGCTTATACTCGAGTATATACGGTAATTGCTCCCCCCCACCCAAGAGATTACAACTTTTTACCACTTAAAGTGAAACTCCACTCACCATCCTGCTCATTGGACAAGGGTCTGGAAGTGGAGTGGTGACGTGGTAAGCTGCATTGCTGAACCAGGAAATACTATATGTGTGCCACCTGTCTGATTTCGCAGTGTGGTAGATGTGTAAACTACAATCCTGGTTGTGCAGAATTACAGGTGGAGGCTTAAAATGTAAAACAGTAAATATATGTCTATTGCAAGTGTGATTCTACCTTTCAGTTTAGTTTCAGGTGCATTTACAACCATATGACCACTTGTCCTATTTCAGTTTTTATAGATCAGTCCCATTAGTATATGATACACCTTAAAAGTAGCTCTGTCAAACAAAATGTCTGCATGATGGAGCCAGTCATTTTAATATTTGTAGGAGGGGAAACAAGTAAAATGCAATCACAGTATTTTATTATTTGTATTATTTTAAGTGACACAAATAGATTGCTCAATTTAGTGATTTCTGTGCCTGTTTAATTTCAACTTCGATGAAATTCTTTACAGTTTCTAGCAGTTTTACAATCAGTGAGTGTAGAATATTAAACGTGCTTCTCATTTGCATGGTTAGTATACCATTATGAGAAATAATATGCATAAAGACTGCTCTAACTTGTCTATATAACAGGACTTTCTTTATGCAAACCTCTTTGTTCTGATTAGACGGGAGGTTCTATGGCAGTATAATTTGTCTCATTTCAGACTTGAGTACCTTGTCCCCAGCTAGCGTTAATCTCAATGTAATCTCTCCTATTATAAGAGCAACTCATTATTTGACTTCGGATGGTTGAATACCGAACGAAACATTGGTGAAATGCAGCTGACCATAAACCATTTTCAACCTAACCCTCCTTCTCCACCTCCTCCGCCCCTGTGCTGCATATTCAAAAAAAGAACTTGATTAAGTTTAGTAGTGGGATAAGTCCTTAACCGTAATTATGACGGAGTACAAATAAAAAGAGAACAGAAGCACATATACAATAGCTTTTATTCCAGTTCCACATGACTAATGAAACATGAAAAATGGATTTCATAGGAATTAGCTAAGACCTGTTTGTTTTTTCAGGCTCATATAAATAAGATTGTTACCTTTATTCCTTACGTCTGATGCAAAACCTGTTTACTGGTTTGTTCTCATTATGATTATTCAGTTGTAAACTATTGACTTATTGAAATAATAAGTGCATTATGCTTTTGAAAAGAAAATGAATGAAACAGATTGCCAGTGCCTTAACGTGAATAATTTCTTTTTCTATCAAATGGAAAACTGCCTCTTTTTCTTTGGGGGGTATCTTTACATGAAAGGCACTAATAACTACAGTTTATGATTATAATACAGTACCAATGTCCTAATATTTTTAGTTGTGTATATTGTTTTCTGTACTGGGAGTACTAGGTTTTATCTATTTGAGAAAAATGTTCACTTACCTGAAAATGGATAGCTTAATGGAAATATAGCAGTTCTTCAACAGTGACAACAAAAGGTGATCCTTCATTTGTAAAAAGTAAAAGGACATGGAAATAAACATGGTTGAATTGTTGAAGGTGATGTATATGTTGAACTATGTAAACTGAATACAAACACTCTTAGGTAGACTATTCACAACAACATTTTCCCTGCTGAGATACAATTCAACATCAACTTCAGGTACAAAAATGTATAGGTGAAATAGCTTTAAGCTTTAGATGTCGAAATTAAAAGTGAGGAAACAGGTATTTGGCACCACTTGGCAACAGATCTGACACTCACTTGGCAGCAGAGGTTTATAACCTTACAACCCAGATTATTAATCCCTTCAACACGCTGTGCATGATACAAAAGACTTTATTTGCACTCACTTTTTAGATATGAAACACTTTGTTTTACTTAGCTAAAAAAATTAGCATTTTACTATTTTGCTACTCACAGTTGGGTCCTGCTGATTCTTTCTCTTCTTTGCAGAGTACCCATGTCCTGGTACTCCAGAGGCATGTGCAAATCCAGCTGCATTTCCAAAGATAGGGCTTGGAATGTCCTCCTCACATTTGCATGTTGCAAAGGTTGTAAGGGAGAATGCTACTGAGTATGCAGAGCTGCAGTGGAAACCACTTAAAGGGACACTAAAGGTACACGTTTTTTCACCTTAATGCATCCTATGCATTAAGGTGAAAAAACATCCGACAATACCGGACCCCCCCAGTCCCCCCATTTTACTTACCTGAGCCTGTTCACCTGTTGCGCTCGCCCCCGACTTCCTCTTCGCTGCTCAGCCTGGTCGTTGATTGGCTAGAGTGGATGGATTGAAAGCAGCGCAGCCATTGGCTCGCGCTGCTGTCAATCACATCCAATGACGCAGCGCGCCGGGGGCAGGGCTGAGTGATACAGTGAGCCGCTATGGCCGCAGGATGTATCACGGTAGCGCGCCCGCAAGAACTTTCCACCATGCGAGAGAGCTTGCATGAAGGAGGAAAGTTCTTGCGGGCAGGAGCCAAGACAGCCGCCGAGGGACCTCAGAAGACCAGGTTCTAGGCCACTCTGTACAAAACGAGCTGCACAGTGGAGGTAAGAATACTAAGTTTGTTATTTTTTTTAATTTTTTTTATTTCTCTTTACAACCCCTTTAAGCCCTGTACACACGGCCGGTTTTCCCCTCGGAAAAAAAAAAAACGTCGGTTTTCCCAACGGGATTCCTGCCAAGCTTGACGGGATTCCTGCCAAGCTTGTCTTGCGTACAGACTGTCATACAAAATCCAGCCGGTCCAAAGCGCGGTGAAGTAGAACACGTACAATGGCACTATAAAGGGGAAGCTTTTGCTGATCTCGTGTTGTCGCGTGTTAGTAAAAGTTTGGTGAGAGACGATTCGCTCTTTTCAGCCTTGCGCTTTTCAGTCCGTTACAGTGTGACAAATGTGCTATCTCAATTACGAGCGCTAGTTTTAACAGAACGAGCGCTCCCGTCTCATACTTGATTCTGAGCATGTGCGTTTTTTTGCCCTCGGAAAAGCATTCACACGACCGGTTTTCACAACGGGAAAAAGTCCGCCGGGAATCCCGACGGGAAAATAGAGAGCAGTTTTCCCGACAGGGCTCTATTTTCCCGTCGGGATTCCCAGCGGACTTTTTCCCAACGGGATTCCTGCCAAGCTTGACGGGATTCCTGCCAAGCTTGTCTTGCGTACAGACTGTCATACAAAATCCAGCCGGTCCAAAGCGCGGTGAAGTAGAACATGTACAATAGCACTATAAAGGGGAAGTTCCATTCCAATGGCGCCACCCTTTGGGCTGCATTTGCTGATCTCGTGTTGTCGCGTGTTAGTAAAACCAAACGCTCTCATGGCAGTTTTCCTGCCGGGAAAAACGGTCCTGTGTACGAGGCTAAAGTGATGCAAGCCTTTGCTTGAGTGAGGCACACATTTAGAAAGTTTGAGAAAGACCAGAAGTTCTAGCTCAACACTGCAACTACAAAACATTATGAAAGCAAGATAATTTGATCTGTATCTGGGTTCCTACTGTCCGTCATTTGGAGAGACTGACCTTTTGTAACCAAATCCCTCCATCCCTCATTCTTTCTTGGTTGTCTTCTATTTTGGTCTGGTGCCCAGAACTCAACAAAAAGTTAAGGTTTAACAACCAAAAGGGATTTACTGCACTAAACCCGTCACTCAACCTCTAAATCACTGCATGTGTTATTTTGAAAAGCCAGTGTAAAAGAATAATTGAAGTAAGAAAAAGCAACCCTTTTTTTCTCAATTTAAAAAGTTGGGGTGCATTTGATACTGAGTGGGCTGTCTGTCTCTTTCAGCTTTTCTGCTTTCAGCCTTGGCTTGTCTTCTTGGCACATAGGCAACTGAGGTAGGAATGAGCAAGGAGGTATTATACATCTTTATGATTCCTTCCAGAAGAGAGTATGGGCTCCCAAAGTAAACTTTGGTTTCAATAGACCTCTTTGCTAGTTTACTGTATGCCTAGCAGAAAATGAATATCCACACATCTTATCAAATCCTGGCATGCATTTTGTCTAATCATTGGCAGAACAAATCTCCAAAGCTCACAAGAGTTTAATGTGTCATTTATTTTAGAAGTGTTACATTTAAAAAGACTATCCTTCTGTGTACATTTTTTTTTTTGGAGATTTTAAAAGGAAAAGTACAGCCAAATAATTTAATAATAAGAAACTTTTGTATAAAAGTGAGTACTCACAAAACGCAACTGACAAAAGGCCAAAAACACAGTGCATGGACATGCACAGAATACGGGGTACAGCTAGCATGTTTCGGGGGTGCACGCCCTTCCTAAGAGCTAGGCTTTTTATGCAAAAGTTTCTTATTATTTAATTATCTCTGGTAATGCACTAGGTGTGCACGCCTTCCATTTCTGTTTTTCTTGTGATACATACCTGACCTGGTTATATACTTTAAAGTAATATTAAAGCCATAGCCAGAGGCGTAATTAGAAACCTCTGGGCCCCGGTGCAAGAAATCACAAAGGGCCCCCCCTCGAAAAAGCATGATTTTGATACTTTTTTTTGAGGGGGGTTGCAACGGCGGTAGTTGAGGGGGGATGGCAGCTGTGGTACTTGAGGGGGGTGGCAGTGGTGGTACTTGAGGGGGGTGGCTGCAGTGGCAGTGCCATCCTCTCCCACCACCACCTGTGCCTCTTACTGATCCCATCCTCCCACCACTGATCTCATCCCTATCCCCCCCCATCACCTCTGTTGTAGAAGTAATGGGGGGATAGGGATGAGATGAGTGGTGGGGGGATGGGATCAGTAAGAGGCACAGGTGGTGGAGGTTGGCATCGATTGCTTAGCTCTGCAAAATGTCACTTACCGTCAATCAATCGATTCCCCGGGAATTCCGCTCGATCGGTCACGGTCACCGTGCCTTCTAATCTCCCGCCACGATGCCTTCTTGCCTCATGGGTAGACCGTATAGGTATTCCACGCAGAGAGGAAAGCTCCTCCCTCGCCTTCTCTCATTGGTGTCAGCAGGTCTGCTGACTTAATTTTTCAGTGTCTGCCCCCAGTCTCATTGCTGCCTCTGCCCAGGCCCAGATTTACTCCCTTTGCCGCCCCAAGGCCAGGTCCTTCAATACCACCCCCCCACACACACCATCACATAGGGGGACTCCCCAGAGAGCCCCCTTACATCAGGGACCCCACAGAGCCTCCCTACTTACATCAGGGTCCCTAGAGAGCCTCCTCCTACATTAGGGTCCCCAGAGAACCTCCCCTTACATCAGAGTCCCCAGAGAACCTTCCCTTACATCAGGGTCCCTAGAGAACCTCCCCTTACATCAGGGTCCCCAGAGAACCTCCCCTTACATCAGGGTCCCCAGAGAGCCTCCCTACTTACATCAGGGTCCCCAGAGAGCCCCCCTTACATTAGTGTCCCCAGAGAGCCTCCCCTCCTACATTAGTGGCCCCAGAGAGCCTCCCTTCCTACATTAGTGTCCCCAGAGAGCCCCTCCTTACATCAGGGTCCCCAGAGAGCCTCCCTACTTACATCAGGGTCCCCAGAGAGCCTCCCTATTTACATCAGGGTCCCCAGAGAGCCTCCCCTTATATCGGGGTCCCCAGAGAGCCTCCCTACTTACACCAGGGTCCCCAGAGAGCCTCCCTACTTACATCAGGGTCCCCAGAGAGTCTCCCTTACATTAGTGTCCCCAGAGAGCCCCTCCTTACATCAGGGTCCCCAGAGAGACCCTTCTTACATCAGGGTCGCCAGAGAGCCTCCCCTTACACCAGGGTCCCCAGAGAGCCTCCCCTTACACCAGGGTCCCCAGAGAGCCTCCCCTTACACCAGGGTCCCCAGAGAGCCTCCCCTTACACCAGGGTCCCCAGAGAGCCCCCCCTTACACCAGGGTGCCCAGAGAGCTCCCCTTACACCAGGGTCCCCAGAGAGCCTCCCTTACACCAGGGTCCCCAGAGAGCCTCCTCCTTACATCAGGGTCCCCAGAGATCCTCCCCCTTACATCAGGTTCCCCAGAGAGCCTCCCCCTTACATCAGGGTCCCCAGAGAGCCTCCCCCTTACATCAGGGTCCCCAGAGAGCCTCCCCCTTACATCAGGGTCCCCAGAGAGCCTCCCCTTACATCAGGGTCCCCAGAGAGCCTCCCCTTACACCAGGGTCCCCAGAGAGCCCCCCCTTACACCAGGGTCCCCAGAGAGCTCCCCTTACACCAGGGTCCCCAGAGAGCCTCCCCCTTACATCAGGGTCCCCAGAGATCCCCCCATACACCAGGGTCCTCAGAGAGCCCCCCTTACACCAGGGTCCCCAGAGAGCCTCCCCCTTACATCAGGGTCCCCAGAGAGCCTCCCCTTACACCAGGGTCCCCAGAGAGCCCCCCCTTACACCAGGGTCCCCAGAGAGAGCCCCCCCTTACACCAGGGTCCCCAGAGAGCCCCCCCCTTACACCAGGGTCCCCAGAGAGCCTCCCCCTTACATCAGGGTCCCCAGAGATCCCCCCATACACCAGGGTCCTCAGAGAGCCCCCCTTACACCAGGGTCCCCAGAGAGCCCCCCTTACACCAGGGTCCACATAGAGTCCCTCGTTACACCAGGTTCCTCAGAGAGCCCCCCCTTACACCAGGGTCCCCGGAGAGCCTCCCCTTACATCAGGGTCCCCAGAGAGCCTCCCCTTACATCAGGGTCCCCAGAGAGCCCCCCCTTATACCAGGGTCCCCAGAAAGCCCCCCTTACACCAGGGTCCTCAGAGAGCCACCCCCCTTACACCAGGGTCCCCAGAGAGCCTCTCCTTACATCAGGGTCCCCAGAGAGCCCCCCTTACACCAGGGTCCACATAGAGCCCCCCGTTACACCAGGGTCCCCATAGAGCCCCCCCTTACACCAGGGTCCCCATAGAGCCCCCCCTTACACCAGAGTCCCCAGAGAGCCCCCCTTACACCAGGGTCCCCATAGAGCCCCCCCTTACACCAGGGTCCTCAGAGAGCCCCCCTTACACCAAGATCCCCAGAGAGCCCCCCCTTACACCAAGATCCCCAGAGAGCCCCCCCTTACACCAGGGTCCCCAGAGAGCCCCCCTTACACCAGGGTCCACATAGAGCTTCCCCTTACACCTGGGTCCCCAGAGAGCCCCCCCTTACACCAGGATCACCAGAGAGCCCCCCTAACATTAGTGTCCCCAGAGGCCCCCTTCCTTACATTAGTGTCCCCAGAGGCCCCCTTCCTTACATTAGTGTCCCCAGAAAACCCCCCCTCTTACATCAGGGTCCCCAAACAGCTGACTCCCCCCTTGCAGGGGTTCCCCTGTACCTGGCTGGTGGAGGTGGCGATTGGCAGCTCTATGGTGTCCACAGGCAGGGGGGTCTTGCTGGGGCTAGTAGTTCTATATCCGAACCATGTGAGGGGGGAGGGGCCTCTGACCCGGGCATCAGCAACATTGTGCAAGCAGAGTGAAAGTGAAACTAATACCTGCCCGGGTCAGAGGCCCCTCCCCTCCCCTCTCCTCTGTATACACACTGACACTCGAGTACTACAAGCCCCAGGGAGATCTTGCTGCCCACACAGGCACCATAGAGCTGCCGATCGCCGCCTTCCACCTCCTCCCACATCTCCCCACTGCACTCTAAACGGTCAGTCAGAGGTGCAGGCAGGGGAGATGTCTTGGGAGTCTTGGGGGGTTGCCGCGGTGCCGCCCCTGCATCCACTGCCTTGTCAGCACCCGATCCCTGCGGCGGAACGGCTCCTCATACTGGCGGGGGGTGGGCGGGCCCCTCACACGGGCGGCGGGCGGGCCCCCCAGACTTCACGGAACTACAGGGTGCTGCGACCCTGAAAATTCCGCCACTGGCCATAGCACAGAAGGACATACAATAAGATGCACTTACTCAGACTTGCTCTGAGCCGCATCATTAAATTCCGGTCTGGAGTACACAATGCTAACAGCATTAAATATCCCTAAAGCCTAGTACACACGATCGGATATCTGAATTCTAATCCGATGGTTTTGTCCATCGGAAATCCGATGAAGCTGACTTCCATCAGTCTTACCTACACACCATCAGTCAAAAAACTGACCGTTCCAAACGCGGTGACGTAAAACACTCTGATGAGCCAAGAAAAATGAAGTTCAATGTTTCTGAGCATGCGTCGACTTGATTCTGAGCATGCGTGGGTTTTTTATCCGATGGACTTGCCCATAGACGATCGGAGTTTTCGATCGGTTTTTTATCCATCGGAAAAATTTAAAACATGTTCTATTTTTTAAAACCGATGGAAAAAAGACCGATGGGTCCCATACACGATCGGTTTGTCTGATGAAAACAATCCATCGGACGGTTTTCATCGGTTAAACCGATCGTGTGTACAGGGCTTTAGTCCCCTGTCCATGGGACAAGATATCACATAAGTCCGAACACCACTCCGCATGCATGTCCCTTCTTAGTCCGCTGTTGTTGATTTAAGCAACCAGCTTATAATTTCTCACCTAGGAGCGTGCACAAGGGACACTTTAAGTCAATGGAGCCACTCCAACAGTAGAATACTGTGGCAGGGATATTTGGACCAGCTCAATGGAAAATAAATGCAAAAAAAAGAAGAAGAAGAAACAGACAAGGTAAGTGCCCAGGTAAGGTGCAATAATTGCTATTAACATTTAAGATTTTATTGACAATGTAAGTCATAACTAAAGAAACCCATCATTGGTCATCCATGCCGTCATATACATGAAGAATGCTAGCTAGCTGAAGTCAAACCCTTATAGAATTATGGTCCTCCTTGCAGCGCTGAATTTCTTCATAGCAAACACAGATCATGGTTTACAGTGGGAAAACAGACAGGGGGCACACAGTCACCCACAAGTTATTTGCTGATTGCCATTAACACATTGCTGTATACTGTATAATAAAGGTTTCTGGGCCTCTACTCTTCTTGCATAAGCAATCTAGCTAGGTTCTCATTATTGCTGTCCCTGCACAGTATGGATTTTTGTTGGTGGAATAGTATACTGTGTATGTATAGCTAGCTCACTCTATGAGTATGTACACCCAATAAATTGCTAGCTTAGTAGGGTGTTAGTTTGTGGTGTAGGTGAAGTAATGCAGAGTGGGTAGACTATCATTTTCATCTTCTTTGTCGCTAGCCTTGACTTGTCTTTGTGGCTGTAACTTTTTCTTAATGTTTTATGATGACTAGCAAGTCTATTGGGATGGGAGGTGGCAGTACAAGCCAGTTGGCCTTCAGGGCAGAGGTTTTTTAAGCTCAACTCTGGGCAAATTTGTTTTAACCCAAGCATTGGGTCTGAGCCCACACTGCATAGTTTAACTGCTCGTTTTCTCTAGGGGTGAACAAAGCGTCTATACTCACCCGATCCTTTGAGCCTCCAGTGCTCCCCCACCTCAAGGGTTGGACTGTTCCTGATGTCTTCTAGTCCAGAGCCGGTCTATGAGCATGATGACATCAGGAACAGTCCACTGCACAAGACTGCTGTAACGCCTGGGGTGGGGGGGCAGGAGACGAAGAAACCGGTCTTGCGCTAGGAGTACCTGAGTATTAGGTGAGTATATCTTGGCTTTCTGAACCCCTAGACCAAAATGAGCAGTTAACCCATGCACTGTGGGCACAGCATGGTAAAAAAAAAGATTTGTCTGGGGTTCTGCTTTAAATCTGGCCCTATCCCTTGTGGGTGGCCCATCTTATAAAAAAAGATGTCTGCACCCTACAACCTGGATATTTGTGGGGATCATTTGCATTATTCAAACTCAGTACATCTCCTTGGGTTTGGTGTTTGAAATTTGGTGATTCGGTGGTAAATACAAGTTATTGTCAACTAACCATTCATCATTATTCCACCATCAAATGAACACTGTGAAAATTAAGCATCCTGATCCACTGAAAACCCACATCTACTAATTACTGCATTTCCAATTTCCTGGATAGCTGTAATGCTTTGTATAAAGGACTGCCAGAAAAGGAACTTTAATGAATGTAGTTAGTGTAGAATGCTGTAACTGCACTGCTGACGGATGTATTTTATATGTGCACCATCTACTGGGTGTCAAAAGTAAGCTAAAGATTTGTCTGCTGACTATGAAGGCATAAAATAATTGAGGCCCTGCATATCCGACAGAACAAATAGAACCAGAGACATAGCCCAGTGGCTTTCCTCTGTTCCTCAGACAGAATTCCTATAATGCATTGAATTTCATGTATTGTATTAAAAATGCAATATTTGAGGCACATTACTAGCCTGAAACATGTATTTGCATTTTTTTAGTCCACCTAAAAACACAAGGTACTCCTCACTTCACTCTCTCCACAAAAGCACTGGTGACATATTCTTCCTGCTTGGAGCCAACTATATCTTAAAGTGGATGTAAACCCACCACTCACCCATTATAAACTAATGGCACAGTATTAAAGTGGTTGTAAACCCTCCCCTGGAAGTTACACCTACAGGTCAGCCTAGATTAAGGCTTACCTGTAGTTGAAAAGAAAAAAGAAAAAAGGAAGGAGGGCGCACAGACCTAGTGCATTACCAGATAAAAAACGTTATTAAAACGTATAAAAACAATGGTCCTACTCACAAACAAGCTTTTCGTATAGGCATTTCTGGCAATTAAACTGAGTCCCGTGCGAATCTGCAACCAGGATTAAATGACCAGAGGGTTGGACGGTACCCAAATATAGCTGAATGGCTGACGTGTTTCCGGGGCGCACCCCTTTCCTCAGAGCCCAAGCAGTCCGTGATATCCAACTCCCATGGACATCACCATATATATATATACACATGTGCACCAAGGAGGCTCCATTGCCATGTGGCCGCCCACAGAAGACCACACCCCTCTATCCTGTTTGGACCACTCCCAGGGGTGGATCACCCCCATCTTACCCCGGGGGTGGGCAATCAAGGTGATAGAAGTGACAGCAACCATTAACAGGAAGAAAAAAAGGGATGGGGGGGGGGGAATACTTGATATTCTGAAATAGTTGTCTATACCAATGGTGATGAATATAATTTGATGACCGCAACAATAATAGTCCTACTTAACATAATACCAATATACATCATCGTTGCCATCGACCCGCATAGTGAGCAACAGTGGCCCATTCCCAAGATTCAGCTACATTCAGCTACATTTGGGTACCGTCCAACCCTCTGGTCATTTAATCCTGGTTGCTGTTGCCACGGGACTCAGTTTGATTGCCAGAAATGCCTATATGAAAAGCTTGTTTGTGAGTAGGACCATTGTTTTTATACGTTTTAATAAAGTTTTTTATCTGGTAATGCACTAGGTCGGTGCGCCCTCCTTTCTTTTTTCTTTTCTTTCAGTTTTATGAACTCCCATTGTTCTGAGGAGGGCTGCAAGACTCTAGTTTGTGCCTTTTACAAAAAGAATGGTCTACACTATCCGCATGCAGTGAAACACCGGAGCGCAGGAGAATTTTTTATTTTTTTTGTTACCTGTAGGTGTAGGTGTAGGTGTTTGCAATATCTCCTAAACCTACACGGTTTAGGAGATATTTGCCAAAAAATAATGCACCGGCAACGGCAAAAGGCACAGTGAGCATCCCACTTCTATGCGCGGTGACGTCACCGCCGCTCCGGCCAAACAGAGCGCCGGAGCGGCGATACCCGGAAGTGACCTTCCGGGTATCTGTGAAGAGATGTCTGCGGCCTGAGGAGGTGACGAGGACGGCTTCGGGGGCTTCGATCTAAGGTAAGTAATGCATAATGAGCTAGTATGCTAGTCATACTAGCTCATTATGGCTTTGTCTTGCAGGGTTTTTTTTTTTTGGTTTACAACCACTTTAATGTATATATACATGCAAACCTCCTGCATGTATCCCTACCTTTCAAATGTCACCCCATTCAGCAGTAGGAGCCCCACAAAACTCTGGAATCAGTGGGTGCGTCTCTTTGTCGGAGCTCAGTGGGCAGAGTCATGATGTCACAATACCCCCACCCATCTCTACACTCTCCTACTCTTCAGTCACACTGATAATGCCCCATGATGAGTAACATCCAGTCAAAACTCAGAAAAGGAACCACATGACTTCAGCATGCCCAATCATGCTGAGGTGTGGGGCAGCCAATCCTGGGAGAGCTGGAGAAGAAAGGAGGAGGGATATGAAGTTGGATTTATAACACACACTCTGCTCCCTGCTCGTTTCAGAGATAAAAAAATCAGATGCCAGTCACAGCAGTGGGGGATGTGGCGACACAAATTTATCTGTGCGTTGTTCTTTATCTTACTACAAAAAGACAAGAGGATTAACTCTTTGTGGCAAGACTGGGCACAGATGACTTGACATCCTCTACTGTACCAGGTAGAAGTCTTCATTAAAAAAAAAAAAAGTTTACATCCACTTTAAGAAATATACATTTTAGGAAACTTCCATTTCCCAGGCATGTAAACATGGTATGCAAAGTCTGACTTTTTGCCAAAAGTAAAAAGTTAGGCCATCATCTCCCACTCTAACCACTTCCATTGGCCATTATTATCTTCAGAATGTAACGACACATTACTGTCATGGGGGTGCACAGGGGTGTTATTGACAGTCTTGCCTCACCTTATCTATGGTGTGCAAGAGTCAAGAAGATGGCATCAAGTGGGAAAATAATTGAGTCTTAAGAGGCAGAATGGAATAGGGTGTTTGTTCGCTGATTTTGCTTCAGTAAGTGGATTAAAAGTTGAATAGTGCATATTTGACATCAATTTCTGTAAACAATGGCAAAGGAAATGATTGGCTTAAAGATTAGTTTTCTGCAGAAACTCTGATTTTTCTACTACAATCCAGGACCATACTAATGTGTTAATTGACTTCATCTTCATCGTAAGTTCTTTTAGGGGTAGTGATCGATGTGAATGATGCCAAGTAAATTGTTAAGCACTATAGAATATATATATAATGTACAGTGATCTTACGCAAATCCTTCAACTAAGCAGCATAAGCAATAGGGATGAGCCGAACACCCCCCGGTTCGGTTTGCACCAAAACCTGCGAACGGACCGAAAGTTTGCGCAAACTTTAGAACCCTATTAAAGCCTATGGGACTCGAAATTTTGAAATCAAAAGCGCTAATTATGAAGACTAATATGTAAGTTATTGTCCTAAAAAGGGTTTGGGGACCCGAGTCCTGCCCCAGGGTACATGTATCAATGCAAAAAAAAGTTTTAAAAACTGCATTTTTTTCAGGAGCAGTGATTTTAATGATGCATAAAGTGAAAAAGAAAAAGTGAAATATTCCTTTAAATATCATTTCCTGGGGGTTGTCTATAGTATGCCTGTGAAGTGGCACGTGTTTCCCGTGTTTAGAACTATCCCTGCATAAAATGAAATTTCTAAAGGAAAAAAAGTAATTTAAAACTGCTTGCTGCTTTAATGTAATGTCTGGTCCCGGCAATATGGATGAAAATCATTGAGAAAAATGGCATGGTTACCCCCCCCCCCCAGCCCATTACCAGCCCCTTTGGGTCTTGTATGGATATTAAGGGGAATCCCGCACCCAAATTAAAAAAAGGAACGGCGTAGGGCCCCCAGGCAGGCCCTATATACTCCGAATAGCAGTATACAGGCGGTGCAAACAAGACAGGGACTTTAGGTTTGTTGTTACGTAGAATCCGTTTGTAATTTTGAACTGGTACATTTTTAAAGTGTTCCCCTGTAACATTTGTTTTGCTGTCTGTGCCCCTGTTCAGAACATTTCACCTCACTTTCCGTCCCAATGACAAAGGTTTTTTTTTTTTTTTTAAACAAGGATTGGTGATAAGGCATCAGTGGAGAGAAGACACCTTTTTCCCATATTGACACTTATAGGAGAGAATTTCCCTTCCTTGGGGTAGATTTCCTCTCACTTACTGTTGTCTCATTCCGTTTGCAAGTAGGAGTCATTTGTAAGTTGGATGTTTGAAAGTAGGGGCCTGCTGTATATACTATGTAGAAATTTGGCCCTTAGGTGTTGGTGTTGCCACGACACTGTAAGCCCTCACAGTTACTCTTGGTGGGCGCTGGAACACCCTGCTGTGAACTATTATATCAAGAATTGTAATTACATGCCATTGTTGAACAGTGGTAGGAAAAATTGGGCCTTTGGTGGTGGGGGTGGTGGTGCTGGTGCCACAACACTGTAAGTCCTCACAGTTAATCTTGGTGAGCGCAGGAATGGGCCCAGCTGTGAAATATTAGATCAAGAATTGTAATTACATGCCCCTGTTGAACAGGGGCAGAAAAATTGGGCCTTTGGTGGTGGTGGTGTTGCCACAACACTGTAAGCCCTCACAGTTAATCTTGGTGGGTGCAGGAATGGGCCCTGCTGTGAATTATTAGATCAAGAATTGTAATTACATGCCCCTGTTGAACAGGGGCATAAAAATTGGGCCTTGGGCACTGGTGCCACAACACTGCAACCCCTCACAGATACTCTAGTTGGAACGCAGGAATGAGCCCTGCTGCAAAGTATTGCATCAAAAATTATAATTCATTTTTCATTTTCATTTTTATGAAGGTCAGTCAATCGACCGAGTCGGTGGACAGGCGCACACTGTGATCGGTTACAAAGCCTCCAGCAGCACTGAATGTGCGTTCCGAAAGAACGCTGGATGCAGGACAGGCCAGTAGCTCAATTGCATACTGTGCAAGCTTTGGCCAGTGATCCATCCTCAAGACCCAGTAACCCAGAGGATTTTCGGTGGGAAAGGTGTCCAAGTCTGATCTTGCCCCTAGGTATTCCTGCACCATGTAAACCAGTCGCTGGCAATGGTTGCTGGAACCGATCATACCTTGGGGCTGCGGACTAAAAAATTGTCTGAACGCATCGATCAGACGGCCACCTTCTCCACCGCTCCTTCTTTGACTGACCGAAGCCTCAGCAACACGTTGTCCAGGACCAGGAGTTTGTAACCTCCCAGTCTCTGGGAACGTGTTGCACAGACCTTTCTGCAAGGCCTCCCGAAGATGCTTCATCCTCTGTTCCCTCTGCGACGGCAAGATAAGGTCCGTAACCTTACCCTTGTAACGTGGATCAAGGAGGGTTGCCAGCCAGTAATGATCCCTCTCCTTGATAGCATGAATATGAGGATCCTTCCGCAGGCTTTGCAGGATCAGGGAGGCCATGCAGCGTAGGTTTGCTGAGGCATTCGGTCCAGAGTCCTCTGGGTCACTCAGGATGACATGATCCGCAGCCACCTCCTCCCAGACACGTAAAAATCCATGGGTGTCTTGGGACTGTAATTGATCCCTTGAAGACTGCTGCTGATGCTGAGTGCTAGGCTCCACCTCCATGCTGTCACAATCCTCCTCCTCCTCCTCTTCCTGTGTGATAGGAGGGCCAGCAGGAACACTGTCTGGATAAAGGGGGCCTTGAGAGGTAAGGAAGTCCTCCTCTTCCTCCCTCTGTTCTGCCTCAAGTGCTCTGTCCATTATTCCATGCAGCGCGTGCTCCAACAGGTGGACAAGAGGGACAGTGTCACTGATGCATGCACTGTCACTGCTCACCATCATCGTGGCCTCCTCAAATGGTGACAGGACAGTTCATGGCCCACTGGCGTGGGGAAAAAAATCCAAGCTCCCCTGACCCTGTCCTGTTGCCATATTGCAACAGATACTCATTGATGGCCCTCTGCTGCGTGTGCAGCCGCTGCAGCATGGCCAACGTAGAGTTCCACCTGGTGGGCATGTCACAGATTAGGCGGTCAGAAGTACACTAAATGAAATTAATGCAGCTCCCTGCCTGTGGTTTTAGTATGAGAACACCACTACTTGTATTGAGGTACCTTTAGGTGAACGCTGTGCAAAGGACACAGTACACTAAATGAAATCAACAGCTCCCTGCCTGTGGTTTTAGTATGAGAACACCACTAATTGTATTGAGGTACCTTTAGGTGAATGCTATGCAAAGGACAGAAGTACACTAAATGAAATTAATGCAGCTCCCTGCCTGTGGTATTGGTATGAGAACACCACCAATTGAATTCAGGTACACGCTGTGCAAAGGACACAGTACACTAAGTGAAACACTGCAGCTAGCACAATCACCTGCCTGCCTGTCAGTATAGAGAATAACAGGAACGGATCTAGCTAAACAGAATACAGCGTGTAAATATATATACAACACCTAGGATGCATATATATCCTCTACACACTGTAACTGCAGCTAACTGACTCGCCTGCCTGCTCTATCTAACTCAAAAATAAATGACACTGTCTCTCTCTCTCTCTTTAACCTCTCTCTTTAACCACCGAAACACACTACACAAGGCCGCCATGGAGGCGGCCATATATAGTGTGGGGCGTGTACTAAACCCCCTGAGACATAATTGGCCAAAGCCACCCTGGCTTTGGACAATTATGGCTCTCCGTTTTTTGCGCGCTGTGATTGGCCAAAGCATGCGGGTCATAGTGCATGCTTGGCCAATCATCAGCCAGCAATGCATTGCGATGCCGCAGTGAATTATGGGCCGTGACGCGCCACTCAAATTTGGCGCGAATAGCCCATAATGTTCGAAATTCGGCGAACAGCCGAACATGCAAAGTTCGAGTCAAACATAAGTTTGACTCGAACTTGAAGCTCATCCCTAATAAGCAACATAATCAAATACATGGTGACATAAACAATAAGTGATAAATCAATTGATATAACAGTGAATGGCAAATAAAGTCCAATAGACGTAGCAGATCCAGTGTTCCAATACAAATGTCCCAATGCAAGTCCCCTGAGGAAGTCAAGCGATGTGATGTAACGCGTAGGGTATGGCCAGAGCAGATCGAGGACTGGAAGTGACGTGAGAGGCAGAAAACACTGATGTCTTGTTATTTTGAGCGCTAGTTATTTTACTCTATGTAAGCAGATGCTTATCATTTAATAAACATTTTTTATAAGTTAATACACTATTAGATGCTTGTCTACTTTACCCCCACATGTGAGATGGGATTTCTTATTGAAGAGCTGCAGAGGTGACTCCAAAAGGAAAGTTTAGCCGATCCCTATTGGATTTGAATCCAAGGCTTATGTTGTATGCCTATAAGGTGAAAGTTCTGTGAGCACTGAGGTGTTGGTGGCAGTGTCTAGACTCACTAATAGACAACTGTACACTATTTGCATTGGAACATTTGTATTGGAACGCTGGATCTGCTGGATCTGCTAAGTCTATTGGACTTTATTTACCATTCACTGTTATATCAATTGATGTATCACTTATTGTTTATATCACCACGTATTTGATTATGTTGCTTAGTTGAAGGATTTGTGCAAGATCACTGTACATTATATATTTATACACGTGTAGTTGTGAACACTTTTTAGGTTTTGCAGCAATTCCCACACAATTTATTCATTTACTTTTTCATCATTAAAGGAGAAGTATGGGATGGGTTAAATTACTAGTACATATTACATTAGTCACATATCAGCTTGTCTTTTTTTCCTATTTATTTTAGTTTTTTAAGCATGTGCACATGAACTTTCCTTCAGCTGGCAAAAACGGTCCATTTTCAGTTTGAAAAGTTCTCAGAGGGTGTAAACATCTCCACCAACACACCCCCTGTCTCTGCCCCCCCTCCCCTAAGAGACGTGGCTGTGCTGATAGATAGAAATATATAGTGCAGATTCTCATACACAGCACTATCAGTGACTTCTCTCACCTTAGTCACTGAAGGGCTGTTATCTCTGCTGGATTCCTCTGAAGAACGGAACATGCTGCAGATGAGGAGGGAGGGGGAAGAGGGAGGAGGGAGAAGGGATGGGGGAGCAGCTACACTCTGTGAAGTCTCAGGGACGAGCAGAGGGAGGAGAGCTGACATCAATCAAGCAAAATGACAGGAAAGGGGGTGGATCAAAACTACATTCTACACCATTGTCGGGATGATGCTGTATAAAAGACTGTAGAACCTCCCAACCACGTGAAGGCAGTCTGCGTCCATTGTGAGAGGTCTTTTTTAATCGCGGTAAGCAGCAGGGGGTAGTTGGCCATGTACAGGGTGTCGATGCGGTCCGTAAGTTGCACTCCCAAGTTTCGCAGGGACAATAAAGCCCAGGCGAAAGGGAAGGCAGCCCGGAGACTCTTAGTTAAGGGAGGGGGCAGGTAGAATGGTAGAAGTTCAGACTTTTTGTAATTTATTTTAAAGTTGGAGAGTGAACCAAAGTGCTTAAGTTCCTTCATCAGGTTAGGCAATGAGATCAGGGGGTCCGAGAGGTGGAATAAGACATCGTCGGCGTATGCAGAAAGCTTATGTTCCGTGTTGCCAACCTTTAGACCCTTTATATCCGTATTGGCTCGCACAGTGCGGAGAAATGGCTCCAACACTAGGGCGAATAAAAGGGGTGAGAGGGGGCACCCCTGCTTCGTGCCGTTCCTGATTGGGAAGCTGAATGAGAGGGTCCCGTTCACTTTAACCTGCGCGCAAGGTGTGAAATATAGAGCCACGATTGATGTCATCATTCGCGGCCCTAGTCCTATGGACCCAAGTACCGCTTTCAAATAGGACCAGTCAACGAGGTCGAAAGCTTTTTCCGCGTCAGTTGATAGTCATATATATGGCTGGGGGTCCGGGCGGGTACAAGCCCAGTGAATAAGTTGGATTGCTCTAAGGGAGTTGTCCCTAGCCTCTCTGCCTACAATGAAACCCGTTTGGTCGGGATGGACTAACCCAGGCATAAGGTGCTTAAGTCTGTTTGCCAAAATTTTTGCCAGAATTTTTATGTCCACATTAAGGAGTGAGATGGGGCGATAGCTTTGGGGGACAGTGGGGTCCTTTCCCACCTTCGGGATCACAGTAATGGCATTACTCTCCGCTATGGAGTTGAAATACTTGCACATAGGCGCCGCTAGGTGGGAAAAAAAGGCCTTGTAGTACCTTTTAGTAAGCCCGTCCAGGCCGGGGCTTTTCCCATTGGGCAAGGACTCCACCGTCGCACCAAGTTCAGTTGAGGTGATCGGCAGCTCCAAAGCAGAGTATTGATCTTCCGTGAGGGGGGGCACCGGCCCCTGCCAAGTGGTCCTGGACCGCTGTTTGTCTGGTATCTCGTGCATTAGGTTGAAGCTCGGAGTCCAATATAATATAGTTTGGCGTAGCATTCCCGAAAACCCTGCGGCGATTTTAGAAGACTGTACCGTCAATTCCCCCGGAGGAGGAGTGTAGTTTATGTATGTATGCCTGTGCATGCTTTTTCCTGAGTGCCCGTGCGAGCATACGACTACACTTGTTTCCATGTTCGTAGAATGTATGGGGCATGTATCTAAACTGTTTACGAGTTTGGCGGTCTAAAAGACGCAGGAACAGTTCCCGCAGCTCAGTGAGAGTCTTAAGTGCCCTGGGGTCCCCGCTTGCCTTATGCTGGAGTTCAGCTTTTTGGAGGGCTGTGTGTACTCTCTGGAAGTCTGCCTGGCGCCCGTTTTTTAGTCTTGAGCCCTGGGAGATCTTCTCTTTCCTGACCACAGCCTTATGAGCTTCCCATACTACACCCTCACTGACGTCAACGGCGGAATTTTCTCTAAAGTAGTGGGTTAAGGTGTCATTTACCCCCTTCACCATCGCCACATCGTCTAGCAAATTTTCATTCAACCTCCACGTCCAGGCCCTGTGAGTACCTGATGGCAGGGCAAAGGTGATTGTGACTTGTGCATTGTCAGAGATGGTGATATTACCAATAGACGAAGACTGCAAGAGTTCTAGGGTGGTATGGACTACATATATGTGGTCTATGCATGTTTACACTTTGTGTACCTTGGAGTAATAGCTGAAGTCTCGATCTGAGTGGTGTAATACCCGCCAGCTATCTACCAAGAGGTGGGATTGGTGGGACTTGCGAAAATGTTTGAGAAAGGCATAGGAGTGTGAGGGTAACCGCATGGGACGTGTCGAGCAAGGGGTCTGGGCTGACGTTAAAGTCTCCCCTGAGGATCAAGAGGCCTTCTCAGAAGTCAGCCAGTTGCTCCAAAGTCGAGTCAATGAAGGAAAGTTGATTGGTGTTGGGGGCATAAATAGTTGCGAACGTTTATGCTTGTCCAGCGATACTGCCCTTCAGGAAGACATATCTACCTAGAGGGTCAATTTTATTAGCAGTGGGCTGGAAGGGGCAGGACTTGTGGATTGCTATGTCCGTCCCCCTAGATTTGGAGACAGGGGAGTTACTGAGAAACCACTGATTAAAGAGGTGAGTGGGCAACTTAGGAAGTGACTGGGTTGTGAAGTGGGTCTCTTGAAGGAAAACTACTTGCGTCTTTAGCCGTTTAAGTTCCCACCATAATTTGCTACGTTTGTGTGGGAAGCAAAGGCCTCTAACATTATATGTGCTTACCTTTAAAGCAACCATGGAGAGATCTGGAAGTGGTCGAGGTGCCAAAGTCTGTGGTGTGCTCGGTATGGGCGGCAATGCAGTAGGACGCTCCTGGGAGAAAGAGAAGAGAGAGGGAGGGAAAAGAAGGGAAAAAGAGACAGAACAAAAAAAAAGAAAACATGTGGGATAAGTATCAAAGACACAATGAACAAAACAAGCTGGCCGAAGCCATCTTAGCATGTAAAACATCTGAGGGTCGTGTTCCAGACCCCGTCCCCTATAGGGGAGGAGGACCCAACCTCTGACCTGAGATCCCAATGGGGATCAGTACCCAGAAAAAGGGTGGCCTACATGGGGTACGTGAGCTAACACATGGGGGAAGGTGAGGGGTCACTGTCTCCTTCCACTGCATCTAATTATGTGCGACAGAGTGGGGAGTGGTAAGGGGATTCACCCGTATGAGCTCCCTATGAGGTGTGGGCTCAGCCAAGTCTGTTGCAAGTGGCCGTGAGATCCCACCCAGCCTGACCAGGCGGGTGGACAAAAAGAGAGTTCAGGCCAATAGGTAGAGTAAGTGCGAGTAAACAGGGCCCATCTTCAGCTGCACAGGGAAGTCCAAGGCACAGCATGAAAGAGGGAGTCTTTCAAATGTGGGGCCAGTGTACCGGCACGGGCTGAGTTTCTCCGTCAGTCTCTCGCGTGGGCCGGACCTGGGGAAGAATCAGAGGGGTAGCATCTGCGGTCCCTTCTGCGGTTCTTACGCCTAGCTGGCAGCCACGGTTGAGCCGATGGTAGCTTAGGAGCTGGATGGTCGGACGTTCCTCGCCAGTCTGGGAAGTCCACAGGGTCTAGCCTGAGAGAGGCCAGGAAGTTTGTCAGGTCATCTTTTGTGTGGAGGGTAACTGTCTTGCCAGCTTTGTTGACTTGGAGGTAGAAGGGGAAGCCCCAACGGTACTGCAAGCCTGCTTCGTGAATGGCCACCAGGAGGGGGTGAAGTGACCATTGTTGCGTGAGAGTGCACCTGGAAATATATTGGTAGAAGGTTAAATGAGCGCCATCAAAGTCAAAGTAGGGCTTGCCGTGCATTTTTGCATAATGCGGTCTTTAAGCATGTATTTGTGCAACTTACATATGATGTCCCATGGGTAATTCACATCTTGGGATGGGGGCTTAAGGGCCCTGTGTGCACGGTCTATCTCAACAGTAGCTGTGGCAGGCAGTCCCAGTATTTCCTTAAATATGCCCTCCAAGCTAGGAATAATGTCTCTAGCAGTCATCGTTTCAGGCATGCCACTGATTCTGATGTTGGCCCTGCGACTACGGTTCTCCATGTCATCTAACTGACAGAGCAAGGTCTAAATCTGGTGATCCTGCAAAATACACTTATCCTGCAACATGGAGATCACTGGGATGGTGTCCTCAAATCTTTGCTCCAGGGATTCCACTCTACCCCCCAGGTGCGAGGTGTTGGCTTTAAGTTGTGCAATGTCCTCCTTGAGGGTGGGGAGGGACCAAATATGGCGCCTGAGGTCTGCATCATCCAGAGGATCTGGGGCTCCAGGGCCTCTGTCCGGGGATGAGGGAGAGCCAGGGGAGGTGGGGGGCGATTCACTCCCTGACCTCGGGGATGGTATAGGGGAGCTTGCAGGCTGATGCGATCAGGTGGCGGCGCTCTGCAAGGCCTTGGTTGCTTTCTGGGCCTTCGTGGCCGGCGCCATCTTTGGAGCCTCGCGGCTCTGCCCGCGGGTCACGGGGAAGAAGGAATCCAGCTGCCCCTGCCTGGTCCGGTCGTTGCGCGGTGGCTGTGAGGACGCCCAGTTTTGCTGGGGTGAGTATCTCCCTCGTGGCTGTGATAAAGTGCGGCGGTGAGACGGAGCTGCAGAAACACACGTCCTCACTCCTCCATTGCCAGGACAAGCCCCAAATGTTCCCCTTTTAGTCCAGAGCACCTGTTGCCATTTTTCTGAACCCCAGTTCCTATGTTTTCGTGCATAGGATGTGGAAAAAACACTAATCCAATCAACTATGCACGAAAACATAGGAACTAGGGTGCAGAAAGATTTCAGCAGGTGCTCTGGACTGACGAGTCAAAATTTGAAATATTTGGCTGTAGCAGGAGGCAGTTTGTTTGTCGAAGGGCTGGAGAGTGGTACAATAATAAGTGTTTGCCAGCAACAGTAAAGCATAGTTCCTTGCAAGTTTAGGGATGCATTTCTGCAAATGGAGTTGGAGATTTGGTCATGATCAATGGTGTCCTCCATGCTGAAAATACAGGCAGATAATTATCCATTTTGCCATACCATCAGGGAGGCGTGTGATTGGCTCCAAAATTATTCTGCAGCAGGACAACAACCCCAAACATACAGCCAATGTCATTAAGAACTATCTTTAATTTTAGGAAGAACAAGGAGTCCTGGAAGTGATGGTTTAGTCCTTACAGAGCCCTGATCTCAACATCATCGAGTCTGTCTCAGAATACATGAGGAAACAGAAGGATTTGAGGCAGCCCACATCCACAGAAGATCTGTGGTTAGTTCTCCAAGATGTTTGGAACAGCTTACCTGTTGACTTTCTTCAAAACTGTGTGCACGTGCACCTAGAAGAATTGATGCTGTTTTGAAGGAAAAGGGTGGTCACAACAAATATTGATTTAATTTGTATTTCTCTTCTGTTCATTTACTTTACATTTTGTTAATTGATAAAAATAAACTATTTCTGAAAGCATTATTAATTTACCCATTTTTTTTACACCTGCCTTCAACTATTGCACAGTACTGTACATACCGTATTTATCGGCGTATAACACGCACAAGCGTATAACACGCACCTACATTTTAAGAGGGAAGTTTCAGGAAAAAAACAATATTTTTTAAATAAACTTTGAATTAAAATAAGGGTCAGTGCCCATCAATGCAGCCTGTTTAGTGCCCACTTGCAGCCTCAATGCAGCCTGATCAATGCCCATCTGCAGCACATCTCACCAATGCAACCTGATCAATGCAGCCTGATCAATGCCCATCTCATCAATGCAGCCTGATCAATGGCCATCTTATCAATTCAGCCTTATCAATGCCCATCTCATCAATGCATCCTTATCAATGCAGCCTGATCAATGCCCATCTTATCAATGCAGCCTGATTAATGCCCATCTTATCAATGCAGCATTATCAATGCAGCCTGGTCAATGCCCATCTCATCAATGCAGCCTTATCAATGCAGCCCGATCAATGCCAATCTTATCAATGCAGCATTATCAATGCAGCCTGATCAATGCCCATCTCATCAATGCAGCCTTATCAATGCCCATCTTATCATGCAGCCCGATCAATGCCCATCTCATCAATGCAGCCTGATCAATGCCCCTTTTTAGACTCAAGGTTCATCTGCAACCTTACCATCAATGCAGCCTGAACAGTGCAGGAAATCACTGAGCCGCCATCACCTGTTCGGCTCTCACTCGGCTCTCACTCGGCAGTCACACACACACACAGTCCCGCCTCCGCCATTGGCATTGGACCAGCTCCTGTGATAGACAGAACACTGGTCCAATGCCAGTGGCGGAGGCGGGACTGTGTGTGTGATGTGAGAGCCGAACAGGAGATGACGGCTCGTGAATTCTGGCTGTTCGGCTCTCACTCGGCAGTCACACACACACAGTCCCGCCTCCGCCATCGGCATTGGACCAGCTCCTGTGATAGACAGAACACTGGTCCAATGCCAGTGGTGGAGGTGGGACTGTGTGTGTGTGACATGAAAGCCGAAGAGGAGATGACGGCTTCTGGCTGTGTGGCTCTCACTCGGCAGTCACACACACACAGTCCCACCTCCACCATCGGCAATGGAACCAGCTCCTGTGATAGACAGAACACTGGTCCAATGCCAGTGGCGGAGGCCGGACTGTGTGTGTGACGTGAGAGCCGAGTGAGAGCTGAACAGGAGATGACGGCTCGTGAATTCCAGATGAGTTCATCCCCCTCCTTCCCTTCCAAGGTACACTATCGGCGTATAACACGCACCCGCAATTTGCCCCCTACCTTCAGGGGAAAAAAGTGCGTGTTTTGCACTTTATACCCTCTCCCAGCAAGCACCCGCCGTGCTTGCTGGGAGAGGGTATAAAGGGGCCAGCCATCTTGGTCACGGGGTCGAGTCCCAGGCACCTTCAGCCTAAGGGCGGTGGTTCGTGTCGGACCTCTAGGCGGCCTAGGCCTAGAGGACGTCCGAAGGTCGTGTTCCATCCCAGGCACCTTTAGCCTGGGGTGAGGTACTCGGATGGAGGTCTGGAGCTCAGTGCCCAACACTGAGTTCCGCGAGGGAAGGAGGTCCTAGGGAACCCAGGGATTGGGTACCCGAATCCAGAAGGCGTAATGGACCGGGGGGAGCTCCTCACTTGAAGACCGGGTGCAGCAGATTGCCAGTGACAGGTGAGCCTCCCATCGGAGACCGCCTGGAAGGAAATTCCCCCCTCGCTAGGAGACCTCAGCCCACTTTCAGGAAGGAAAGTGGAGAGTTCATTGTGTCTGGGCCTATTCGCATCCACACCTCCTTGTTTGTTCTGTTCTTAAAGGGAGTCTAACTGATTATGCTGTTCACTCGAGAGGAATAAAGGAGTGTTGGATTTTAATGGTGTGAGAGCTCTTTTCTGGTGGACATTGTTCAAGGTAACTCCAGGTGCACAACACTGACCCGAAGGTAGAGAAGAAACTTTGCTTACACCGCACGGACACATGTGGTTAAGGCTTGGCGTGGTGACCCCTCTAAGGTACCCCTAGACAAGACAAGACAAGACAAGAGAAAGACGAGCTGATGCAAAGAGGGGAGTGAGGAGGCCGCTACATATATATTAAACAAATCCAAAAAATGGTTTAGGCTAGGTTCACACTATTTCGGATCCGAGAGCTGCACTTTACTTAAGCATGGCAACCCATTAATTCGAATGGGCTACTGTGCCTACTGAAATGCAGGATAAAGGTTCCTGCAGCATTTTAGAAATCCAGTGCATGCGTCGTGCCATTAGCAATAATGGCACCCTCATGCATTTCATTGTGTGTGTGGTTGTGGAAACAGGTCTGGACCTGCAGTGGGAACCAATCGCACAAGTGTGAACCTTGCTTTAAAGGCACTTACTGGTCTTGCAGTGGAGGTAAGTCAGTTTGATGAAGCTCAATCTGTTTTTCTCAATTCATATATTCTCATTGTACTGTATAGAGTATAGTATATATTGAGCATGTTTTAGTTTCGTTCTTTTCTATAACTTCATAAAACTTGATTTGTGTTCTACGAAGTATTTCTATTTTCTGTCTGCTGTCTACCTTCAACTGTTCAACTGGAGAAAAGCAAGAAAAACCTGTATCACTTTTGAAGATGGAAAAAACGAAAAGCAGGCTAGGAGCTAGATGACACAATGATAGATTACCTGTAACTCTACCTGACACTGAAATTAGGGATTTTAATGATGGGATGACTCTCTCTGGATGTGAAATTCAAATGCTCTCTAAAGCCTTCCTACAACCATCACTCCTTACATGCAGTTGTACACGCCACACACAGGTACTTTGTCTCTGTCACCGCTGAAAGGACATTGTTATTACCAACAACTCTTTGTATTAACCAGTCTCCTACCTAATAGACAACACTTTTCGTTCTGCACCGTTACCCACTCTGGACTGAAAGGCAGCTTGCTCTCCCTCTCCCCCCAATTTCCCCTGGGGCGATGTGAAAACTGCATTTAAAAATAGTCAAAATTGTAAAGAAAAAAAACCTCCATTATTTTCCAAACGAGTTTGAGAAAACATGATATGAAGAGGAAAACTGGAGGAAACTCTGTGTTTTACTATACCTGTACATTTTTCCAATGAATTTTACTAATTTATATCCCAAAAAATTATTATTTAATTAATTATTTAATCACTAACTTACATACATCTATAAATCAATGAGCATTAAAAATGTGCAGAATTCAGTAACCCAAATCAACCATGTTTCACTTCCTGAAGCCACAACTATGAAAAACTAATTCTGATTGCTAAGGGGTAACTGCTCTTTCCTTATTGAATGAAGGGTCTTAGTAATATGCTGGACCACCATGGGGGAGCTCAAAGGGGGCCACAGATATTTCCTGTGCTTTATTTTACAGGTTGCCAATGGTAGCAGTTTTTCCCTGGGCAGCAACAGCCGTGGGATTGGTTACCTAGAGCTACGGCTGATTGGTCGGATTTCGGCGGGTGAAAAGCCTGCGCGGATGGAGCCTATAAAAGGATCAGAGATCAGGGGTCTCACTGACCGTTTGGACTGGACCACAACTGCAGCATGAAGCGCCGTTCTCCCGGAAGACGCAAGACCCTATTGTGCCGCCTGTTGGAGAAGGCCGAGAGGAATGGCTGCTGCGGTGCCTGGAGGAGGGACACAGGTCGGCTCCGCCTGCGGAGGCGGTTCTCGCATCCCAAAGGACAGAAGAGGGGACAGCGCCGGTTAGCAGCGGGATGTGCCAACAGCCGGGAAGAGCCAAGAAGAGGCGGAGGACAACTGCTTATCCTCAGGTGTCTGACGGGGAGAGAGCCAGCGGGTCGGGGCCACAGAAGTCGAGTCCTGGCAGGAAGAGAGGCACTACTCAGCTGCCCCCAGTGGCAGCCAGCAGTGGGCACGCGACAGAGGTTCCAGCTGGTGAGCAGTGTTCTGTATCTGTGGCTGACATGTCAGCTCTGTTTACCTCCTTGTCTAATGTTATCAAGCAAGATAAAGGGGCACATTCAGATGGTGCTAATATTGGTCAGGGAGCACAGGTCTCTGGTGCTGAAACAATGATTGGTGATATTTCTGCATTGATGGGCCAAGTCCCTGGTGAAAATATTTATATGCATTCCAATATTAAGACTAATAGAGAGTCTAAGGGAGCACAGATCACTGGTGCTGGCAGCATTTATATGCATGACTCAAAAAATTTAAATACAGGAGCACATTCATATGGTGCTGTAGGTGATTTAAATTATGCTGAAGTGGGTTCTGTGTGGCAAGGCCTGAGTGATCAGGCATTACAGGGCGAGGATGCTGATATTTTACCTAGTGTTAGGTTTTTTAACCCCTCACAGCCCATTAACTCTTCTTTGCCTCTCAGACCCTCGGCTGCATTGGTTGGTGAATCCTCCTTTAAAGAGCCCCTCCCCTGTGAATTATCACCTTTGGGCTTTCACTTGTCAAAATCAGTGAAAGAAAAAATTTGGAGGGGAGAATTCATAGATCTGTTATCTTTGCTTCCAGCTTCAAAAGAATTCTTAGCTAAAACTGACAAGCAGTCAGGTGATAGGTCTGAAGAGGATAGAAGAAGAGCTATTCCTAAAACATTCCAAAATTGGCTTCAGGCCTTTTGCATTTTTGCAGCAGTAATGGGCGAACGCTTCCCTGGAAAATGCTCTGGATTATTCCAAAACGTGGATATAATTTCTGAAGCATTCCGCCATTTTGGCGGTTCTGTTTGGTACTCTTATGATGAAATTTTTTGCCAAAAGTTGGCTGTTCACCCCTCTCTACATTGGGGGTCTAAGAATGTAGGCTTGTGGCTAAATCTAATGTTGCCTCCAAAGCCTCAGTTCACTCCCAGGATAGTGTCCAATCCGCAGTTCCCATTCCGCAAAGGTTTTTGTTTCGCCTTTAATGAAGGGCAATGTAAATTCCTTACTAACTGCCGATATAGGCACAAATGCTCCTACTGCAATGGTAGTCATGCGGACAACAGGTGTTTTCGTAAATCTTCCGCAACCTTGTTTCAAACACATGCCAGGGATCCTTGTACAAAAGGCATTGACACCAGTGAACCTGCCAAAAATGCTCCCCTGGTTAGATCGCTACCCCAATCGCAAGATGGCAGCGCTGCTCATTGAGGGTTTCAGGGATGGCTTCTTGGTTCCTACTTTTAAAGGAGCCGGCTGTTCTATGGTCAGCAATTTGAAATCTGTCTCCTTGCATACCTCGGTGGTTCAGGACAAAATTTCCAAAGAACTGGCTGAAGGCAGGGTTGCAGGCCCTTTTTCATCCCCCCCGTTCCCCAACTTCAGGCTTTCCCCTTTGGGGATAGTTTCAAAGAAAGAGAGTGGATGTTATCGTTTAATACACCATCTTTCCTACCCATTGGACTCTTCATTAAATGATGAGGTCTCTGACATGGAGGCCCCCGTCTGCTACTCTTCCTTTGATGGTGCTTTGGATATTTTGCTGTCGTGGTGCAT
The DNA here is from genome assembly GCA_029206835.1 of Rana muscosa. Taxonomy (NCBI): domain Eukaryota; kingdom Metazoa; phylum Chordata; class Amphibia; order Anura; family Ranidae; genus Rana; species Rana muscosa. Next base: position 120,117,743 of record CM055123.1, on the reverse strand, counting down.
TACTCGCTAAGGCAGACATTAAGTCTGCCTTTAGTTTACTCCCAGTCCACCCTCAAGGATTTTATTCAGTAGGCTTTCATTTTTAAGATCAATTTTACGTTGACAAATGTATGCCGATGGGGTTTTCGTTGTCTTGTTTTTACTTTGAAGTTTTTTCTACCTTTTTGCACTGGGTAGTGGAAATTGTATCCTGAGGTTTTTTTTTTTGCACTACTTAGACGATTTTTTATTTGTTGGTCCATCAAGTTCCCCTGTTTGTCTAAAACATTTGCAAACATTCTTCACCATTTGTGATTATTTTGGAGTGCCTCTTGCATCTGAAAAAATTGGTGCTTCCTTCTACGTCTATTGAATTTTTGGGAATTATAATTGATTCCTCAGAAATGGAGTTCAGGTTGCCCTTACACAAGTTACAGAGAATGAGATCTTTGATCGCAATCTTACTGTCCAAAAGGAAGGTTTTGCTGAAAGAAGCCCAGTCTTTGTTGGGACTTTTCGCTTTCGCGGCCAGAGTCATTCCTATGGCCAGGGTATTTTCTCGTAGGTTTTCTTTAGCTACCAGAGGCCTTAAGAGCCCGTACGCCCATATTTGCATCTCTAAAAGCATTAAAGAGGATCTTAAGGTCTGGGATGCCTTTTTGTGTAATTTTAACGGTACAATCATTTGGCAGCAAGAGTTTGTTACTAATGATCAGCTGAATTTCTTCACTGATGCGGCTGGATCCTCCGGTATTGGAGCATTTCTGGATGGCCACTGATGCGCTGAGGTTTGGAACCGGGATTGGTTGCATCAAGATATTCTTCAGAACTTTTGGAATTATTTCCTGTTATCGTTTCAGTTGTAATTTGGAAGGAGGTCTTTATAAATCGTAGAGTGTTGGTTCACACCGATAATAAAGGTGTTTTCTTTGCAGTTAATTCATTATCCTCGAAGTCTGAACCGGTAATTAAACTATTGCGTTTTCTGGTCTTGCACTGTATGCGTTATAATATTTGGTTAAAAGCATCACATATAGCAAGTATACGCAATAACAATGCTGACGCTTTGTCTCGTTCACAGTTCGAGAGATTTCGGGACTTGGCGCCAGAGGCGGACCAGCATGGAATTCCTTGCCCAGATTTCCTCTGGGGCTTAATTTGGAGCTGATATTTGCATTTGCAAATCTCAAAAATTCTGTTTCACAGAAGACATGGTCGGATTATCTCTTTTCTTGGTCCAGATGGTGCTCTTTTTGTCAGGACTCAGGTTTGGATGCTTTAGTCGTGACCTCTTATATATCTTTGGCCTTTTTGTCTTCGCTGATTCAGTCCAATTTAAGTCCAGCGTCCATAAGCAGGATATTATCAGGTGTATCCTTTTTTTCTGAGGTTTTCAGGCTTACCATCTCTAACCTCTTTCTTTCAGGTCAGTCAAGTACTTAAAGGTCTTCGGAGATCCAGACCTTCTCACGATAACTGGCGTCCCATATTGGTCTCGCTGCTGGTTTATCTGATAAGAGTTTTAGAGGAAGTCTGTTTTTGGGAATTTGAGCTTCTTCTGTTTAGAGCCTCCTTTTCTATGACCTTTTTTGGTGCTATGAGATTTGGTGAATTTACTGCAGTAAATAGTAGGTCTTTATCTTTTTTACGTTTTCATCATGTTTTAGTTGGTGAAGGTTCCCTCAACATCTTCCTTTCTAGGTCTAAATCCCTGCCAGTCGGTAAAGGCCAATGGTTTTCTTTAGCTAAATCCACAAATCCTGTTATATGTCCAGTCTACCATGTTTCTAGGTATATGGCTGTCAGACCTTCTTCTTATGACTCATTTTTTATCCACCAGGACCTGTCTTCCCTAACTAGGTATCAATTTTCGTCTGTATTGGCTTCCTCATTGAAACGTTTGAACCTGTCTGGTTTTTGCTTTTCTTCGCATTACTTTAGGATTGGGGCAGCCACTATAGCCGATTCCTTGGGCTTCCCTTCCGAAATTTTGAAAAAAGTGGGCCGCTGGGAGAGCGATAGATATAAAATATATGTCCGTCCTGATCTGCTAATGTTATGATTTTCTCTTTCAGATGTTGCCAAAGGTGTTATTTGGATAGTGGGTCATTCCTTCGTTTTCTGGGCTGCACACCATGCTGGAAACAGGACCTACTGCACCAACTTAGGTCTGGACATTGAGTATTTCATAGTTTTATGGTCAGGTGTTCGGGGTCTAAGGTGGCGGAACTTAATTTATTTAGCTGGCATTCAGCCTGCCCCCCCAGGTTTTAGTTATTCACACAGGGGCTAATGATTTAGGAAAGGTTAGGACATGGGAACTCCTATGTGAGATGAAAAAAGACCTGGGCTCGATAAAGCTAATGTTCCCTTCTGCTATTTTGGCATTTTCTGAAATGATCCCGAGATTGGTTTGGTCCCCTGCCAGTAATTTATTCTACGTATATAAGATTAGGAGACGGCTTAATAGAACAATTCATAGCTTTCTTCGATTGTCGGGTGGTATCTCTTATCGGCACTTGGAGCTGGAAGGATTTATTCCAGGTTTATTCCGGAATGATTCAGTCCATGTATCTGCTATAGGCTTGGACATATTCTGTATGGGATTACAAGGTTTAATTGAGTCGGCCACGGTGTTGGGAGGGGGCTTCAGCCAGTAGCTTCTCTGCTGGCCTTAGCCGGTGGGGTGTAGTCGTCCAGCATGTCTGGATGGACACCGTTTAATCTTGTCTTTTAGTTATTTTAGCCAGGATGGCTTTACATATTTATTTAAATTATAATAATTATCAGGTTACCCCTTGGATACACCGTGGCCATTTAAAATGCCCAAAAATATTAATAAATTATATTTGTACTTTCATTGGTTTGTACGTCTCTTTATTTGAGTCCCTTTGTGCTAGCCCATGAGCCTAATTTACACATTTAGTAGAATCCCTTTACTGCACTGCACAGATATACAGGAATAGCATGTCAAGCCCTGTACACGTCATGCGCTCATCACATTCAATGCTGTCGCCGCCATCTTGCTTCACCCTACACTACCCTTGTAAGCTACTGCGCATGCGTCAAAGTCTCATCGAGCATGCGCGGGCTTACCTGGGGACAGGTAAGCATGTAGCCTCATACACATGCACGGTTTTCTCGTCGGGAAACAGGCCGACGAGAATCCCGACGAGAAAATAGAGAGCTGGTTCTCTATTTTTCTCGTCGAGATTCCCGGCAGTTTTTCCGACGAGAAAACATACACACGGCCGGTTTTCTCGGCAAAAAGCTCTCCCAGCAGTTTTCATGCCGAGAAAACCGGCCATGTGTACGAGGCTTAAGAGGTGCAAAATGGTGACTTCTCCTTGGTACTAAGTTGGTAAAGGCACATTCCAGTCAAAAAAGAAAATCACTGTGTTCATTCCTCTAGCACTTTTTCATGTCAGTACAGTTGTAGGGTACCAATACACTCTTCTCCTTTGCTGGCAACATGGTGATCTGGGAACTGCAAGTTTTCGAAAAGCAGGCCCCCCAACCAAACACGGGGAGCTCCGTGAATTCTAACTGCAGTGAATTACAGTTGCCTTATATTACACTAAATTGAGTGATGAAATTACTCTAGTTTCATTGGGCCAAACACCCACCGGTTTGGTTTGCGTCGGAACTCTCGAACATGGCAAAAGTTCAGACCAAAACTCCGAACCCCAATAAAGTCTATGGGACCCGAACTTGAAAAATCAATAGTCCCCATTTTGAAGGCTTATATGCTTATATGCATAAAAAGAGTATGTAGATCTGGGTACTGCCCTTGGGGATATGTATCAATGCAAACATTTTTTTATTGTTTTTGCTGGAGCAGTGATTTTAATGATGCTTAAATTGAAACAATAAAAATGAAAAATTATTTTAAATATAGTGTCTGGGGGGGTCCCCTTAGTGGTGCATCTGTACAGTGTATAGAATTTGCTGCAGCAAAACTGACATTTATAAAGAAAAAAAAATGACATTAAAAATTCCTGGCAATACTACCAATCCATACGAGGCCCTTCGGGTCTGGTTTGGATTTTAAGGGGAACCCCACGTCAAAAAAAACAAAACAGCATGGGGTCCCCCCAAAATGCATACCAGACCCTTATCCAAGCATGCAGCCCGGCAGGTCAGGAAAGGAGGGGGATGACTGAGCGCTCCCCCTCCTGAACCATACCTGGCCACCCCACCCTAAAGCACCTTGTCCTCATGTTGTTGGGGACTAGGGCCTCTTTCCAACAACCCTGGGCTTTGGTTGTGGGGGTCTGCGGGCAGGGAGCTTATCGAAATCTGGAAACCCCCTTTAACAAGGGGGCCCCCAGATCCCAGCCCCCTTCCTATGTGAATGAGGATTTACCCAAAAAAATGTACAAAAATAAATAAAGGCAGTTTTTGACAATTCCTTTATTAAAAAAATAAAAAACAATGTCCCCCTGATGTAGGTCCATTGTTAATCATGAAAAAATTATCTGCCCGCAAGGAAGGCTGACCGTGAAATTCCTGCTCCACTGGATGACAGTTCTTAAAAAGGTAAGGGGCGTGGCCACCTGGTGTTGTCACCTGGTGGCCCCGCCCCTTTGTGATGGCACCGATCGGTGCATGCTGGGTCAGTGATGTCACAGGGGGACTCTGTGCAATGCTACATGTGAGGGGATGGTCCCGGAGGCAAGCAGGTGTGTGGGAAAGAGACTGAGCTACTGCTTTTGCTGTCGAAATGGATCCCTGCCATAGCTGACCATAATCGGGTGAGAACTCAGGGAAGCAAAGAGACTGAAAACCTCCTCCCTGGGAGGGTGTGATTTGGGAGTCTGGTGACATTAGACTGTACTAAAGAGCTCTCCCGTCACTTGTAAGGAAGGAAAAGGTATGATATTACACATTTTTGGGGATTGACCATTTTTACAAGGGATGGCTGGAACCATTAATCACCTAATGAATGTCGATTTAGCTGATGTCCCCGCGGCATGCTCACGCAACTTCCTATTAAAAAGTAGAAGGCGTCTTATACCATACAGCTTCTAAATGCAGCTAAGGTGTGCATTCACCTTTGCTGGAGGTCTTTGCACCCACCTACGAAGTCTCTTTGGTTCTCTAAAGTCAACGAACTCAGGGACACGGAAGACCTCACGGCTATCTGGGGACCATGGAAATATTTTGTGTACACTGATGCATATCTACAAGAAGTCTCACAACCTGACTGACTTGACTTCCACAGGGGCCCTGTGCCATGAGCCCCGCCCCCCCCCCCCGGCGAGAGAACATGCTTTATTTTGTTCTTCCTGCCTTTCTTTGTTTGTTTTTCGTTTCTCTTTACCCCTCCTCTGGTTTGGGGACATTGTCCATGTTTTTCCAACCTGTGTTTACTGCCTCCCTCTTGTCCCTGCCCCTCCCATTAACCTCTCTCTCTCTCTTGTCTCCTCTTTATGTGCTTCACCATTTAGTTTGGAAATTTATAATTTGCAGTTCCCCTTTGTAGTTTTTCTGTTACTAAATGAGTCTTTGCTCTCTTGATGGGCTTCATTTGCTATCGGGGCACTCTCTCTGACCCCGGTATTTTCTGTTTTTCTGTTTTTTACTGCATGGGGTTACATTGTCGACTTTGGGCTCCTCTGTATAGATTGACATTTTGGATATACCTACCATTGAGCCTTCTCAGTTTTACTTTAGTTTGAATGACTTGAAACCTGTTGTACCCTCTATGCTTCTATTTGTTGAGCTGACTTCCTAGTGCTGCTGATGTCTCTGCTGATTGTCTACCCATATAATTGTATCATACAATTTCTTTATGTGGTTTGTACAATGCAACTTATGGCTAAATAAAGGAGTTACAAAAATAATAATAAATATTCCTTTGTCTACTTTGCTCTAGCAAATCAAAATTCACATAACTAGATATCCTAACAAGTCTGTAATGGGGTTCAACATTCTCTGATGCAGCATAGTATATAATTCCATCAATGATGTGAGTGCAAGACAGGCAGGAATATTGGGGTGGGGCATGCAGGACAGAGTATGGGACTGCCATAGGTTGCTAGGAAGGAAAAAGGCCTTAAGTGCATGGACAACCATATTGACTTGACATGATCCTTCTGGTTTGCGTGAATCAATTTTCTCTTCTGTAATTGTTGGTAAATGTTGCTGTAAATTAAGCATTGATATTAATATTTAAAATAAAGGATATAATGAATGTTTCCACTGATAATCCCATCTTTGTAAAACACTCAAACATTGGCATGCTTTATTGTTTCTTTTGGCTCATGGAAATTGTTTATTCTAAAGGTGGTGAGATGCTATGTGAACAGATAAAATACCTCCAGATCATTACAGTGGTTGACGTGTATGATTGACCTACGACCAGAGCTCTTGATACACCTAATCAAGCTTATTCTGATGACATGTTTTACATGATATTGCAGATTGACGTGACCACCCAGCAATGAGCTTTCTCCTTCTCTCTGCAGTAACCGAGTAGCCAAAATAACTGGACATAAAATTCCCAGCCAAAGCACTCATGCACTCACTTAGTTTCCCAAGCCAGACATAACCTTCCCTTCTGCACTGTACAGCTGTATAATACAGCTCCTGCCCATGTATAACAAACAGGTCTGGTGAATGTGTAAAGGAAGCCAAAGGCTATGACAATAGTATCCCAACATTTCTCCATATCTTCCAGCCAACAGAGTCTAATATGAGGGGTGTGTTATCATTCCTGCCTTTGGATAAGTAAACCTAAAACTATGAAATCATTTAACTTATGAGGACAATCTACATGAGATCATGCTATATTTGTCCTCATATCAACTGTAAAATTCAGGTTTAAAATTAAAAAATAAAGAATAATAAAATGACGTTGACAAACATTATTATACAGTATTTAGGGTAGAGTGTGTTTAAAGTGTCTATAATATTATCAGCATGTTCCTTTTTTGCCACTTAGTTTGTAGGCTTTATTGAGTAGCAAGGAGGGATTCATATTTTAACTATCCCCATATACTGTAGCTAAATGTAGGCACGTCTTCCCAGATTAGTAATGTGATTCAGTGTACATCATGCTCTATGTATGCATTCCTTGAACAACTGTTTGAGGGTGTATACTGTTGTGGAAGATATGAACACGTTGTTTGCTTGGAAACCCAATCAACAGAAAGCACTGCAAAACATTAATAGCATGGAGATGATTTTGGACCTCTTTCATCAGGTACTGGCTAGGGCTAGTATAGATGAAGGTGGAAAAAGGGAGGCAATGGGTTTAGAAGTAATTAACTGGGTTACAGTTAATAGACAATGTAGAGGAAAAAGTGTTAGACAGACTGCTACTGACTTCATTCATCCCAATAAATATGCCTAGTTGCATAATATTGGGGATATCAGTTCAGCAGTAGCATCACTGAAGCAGACTACCTCCTCTAACTTCCAGGGGAATGACTGCTCCAGTAAGCATAGGAAAAGGTGTGTAGGCAAGAAGAGGCAAATACTGATAGTAGGGGACTTAATTATATGAAGGATGAACAGGATAATTTTCCACTAAGAATGCGATTGCCAAACAGTTTGCTCAGGGTTTGGGTGCTCGGATGACAAATTGTTGAGTGGGGATAGGGAACCCAGTTGTCTTAGTACACATTGGTACAAATTACAAAATGTAAGATAGAAGAAACATCCTAAAAAATGATTTAAGAGATTTAGGTACTGAGGTAAGGAAAAAGGACCTCCAGGGTCGTATTTTCATAAATACTACCTGTGCCATGAGTCACACCAGAGAGGCAATGGTTGCTCAGGGAGTTGAACATGTGGCTGAGAAACTGGTGTAAGAAAGAGGGTTTTGGGTTCCTGGATAACTAGGCTGACTTTTTGGTTGGTTACTGGCATTCCTGTTGGGATGGACTGCATCTGAATGGGGATGGTGCAGCTTTGTTAAGGGAAAAAACGGTTAGAAACTAGCTTTTAAACTAGGATCTGGGGGGGTCAGAAGAGAATATGGCAATTGGAGAACAAGGCTTATGTGGACATGGGAAATAGAGGGGGGTGGAAAATTCAGGGAGCGGGGATCAAACTAGACAGCAGAGAAATTGCATCACCTAAGTCCAATACATAAATAGTAGTGGCATCAAGTTATAGCAAAAAAAATAGTAATAATAGAACATTAAATGCTAATACAAGTTTAAAGGGTATGTTCACAAATGAAGAAGCTTGGCAAACAATATGGAACAATTTATGGAACACTTTTACTTTGAGGGAATTGTTTGGACAGTTCACACAACTGGGCTGCAAATATAGAGGGGAACACTTTATTTTGGAGGGACAGAATTGTGATCTGAAAGTGAGTTTGAGACATGATATCACTAATGAGAAGTGTGATGGTGCAGTCATTATGGCTGGAGCTCAATAACAGTGAAGTAAATAGTAAATTACTTGCGGAAGTACAGTATGTTATAGGCCCCCTAACATAAAGATTGAAGAAGAATTTCAGCTCCTTTCACAGACTGCAATGGCTAGGAAGCAGGGCAATGTTATGATTATGAGTGATTTTAATTATCCTAATATTGGTTGGACAAATAGAACTATATAGTCAACAAAGACTTGCCATTTCTTAAATGTATTGCAAGACAAATTCAAAGTACAGATAGTGGAGGCCCCAATGAGGATAAATTCTCTGTCAAACCTACTAATTTCAAACAAGAAAGAGAAGCATGTTAGTATGACAAGAATTCAAAATTTCCAAACAAGCTAATTTTAATAAGCTGTGATCAATATTGCACGAGGCTCAATGGGCCCAAATATTTGCAACAAAGAGCACACAAGGCAAGTGGGAGTGTTTTAAAGATGACTTAAACAAGTGCATTAGTAATTGTATTTTAGTGGCAACAAGCATAAAATAACATGATTTAACCCCATGTGGCTACATTTTGAAGTAAAAAAACAAATAAAGAGAAAAAAGAGTAGAAAGGACACCCTCAAAGCCGGTTCACACAGGGGCAACACGACTTCAACACGACTTCAGACTTCAGACTTCAACACGACTCAGACACGACTTGAGCATGAATCACAGAGCGACTAAGTGGTGATTTACAACACGACTGAAGTTGCCTCCAGGACAGGAGACATTCCAGTCGCCAATAAAACAAGAATCAGCTCTGTGGGAGGGAGGGGGAGGGAGGGGTTTGCCTGAGAAATGTATGCTATCTTCCTGTAAAGTTTCCTTCAAAATGAACACTGATCAGACTTCTAAGCAACTTCCATTGAAATCAATGGGTACAAGTTGCCTACAGATCACCTAGAAGTCTGATTGAAGTAGAGCAGGAACCTTTTTTGAAGTCGGAGCGACTGCAGTCGTGTGCATTAAAACATCTCCATTCACTTCAATTAGTTTTAAAAATAGCACGACTCGGGGCGACCAGAAGTCGCGTCCGGAGTCGCCCCTGTGTGAACCGGGTCTAAGGGTTCCAAATTTTCAAGGAATGCAACTAGGACATGCAAGGGAGCAATCAGGGCAACTAAAATAGAATATGAGAAACACATTGCTACAGCATGTAAAACAAATCCATCAATATATCAATAGTAAAAAGGCCATAAAGGAACAGATAGACCTCATAACAGATGAACATGGGAGGCTGGTCGCAGATGAAAGGGAAAAATTAGATGTATTAAATCATTTTTTCTTGTCAGTTTTTACAAATAAAAAAAAAGGTTAGATAGTCTTAACATAACAGTAACATAATAGTATTGATGTTTCACCAAAGGGACCTCTGTGGTTGACTGAAAAATAGGTACAAAAGAGACTAAACAAACCACCAAGTTCAGTTGACTTACATCCACAAGTTCTTAGGGAACTTAGCTCAGTTATAGCCAAGCCGCTATTTTTCATTTTAAACTGCTTGCCGACCAGCGCACAACGATATACGTCGACAGCATGGCACGGACAGGCAGAAGGACGTATATAAAAGTCCCCTTTAAGAAGCGGCATTGTGGCATTGCGGCAATATACGCTTATTGTGATTTTTTTTTACCAAAAATGTAGAAGAATACGTATCGGCCTAAACTGTGAAATTTTTTTGTTTTTTTATATATTTTTTGGAGATATTTATTATAGCAAAAAGTTAAAAATATTGCATTTTTTTCACAATTGTCGCTCTATTTTTGTTTATAGCGCAAAAAATAAAAACCGCAGAGGTGATCAAATACCACTAAAAGAAAGCTCTATTTGTGGGAAAAAAAGGACATCAATTTTGTTTGGGAGCCACGTCGCACGACCGCGCAATTTTCAGTTAAAGCGACGCAGTGCCGAATCGCAAAAAGTGCTCTGGTCTTTGGCCAGCGAAATGGTCCGGGGCTGAAGTGGTTAAAGGGGCTTTACTGACTCGAATGGTGCCAACTGGTTGACAATTTGGCATAGAGCAAATGTGTTATCAATTTACAAAAAAAATATCAAGATATATACCAGGAAACTACAGACCAGTCAGCCTAACATCACTAGTATGTAAGGTATTTAAGGGAATTGCAAAGAAATCTATTCAGAAATTTGTCCGTGATAAAGGTATCAAAGTGGCCACCAGCATGGATTTCTAAAAGACCATTCTTGTCAGACCAACCTTTTATTTTTCTATTAGAGTAAGTGAGAAAGTGAACGTCCGGTGGAAGTAGTTTATCTAGATTTGCTTGGGCATTGGATGCTGCACCTTTATAAATTCTATAAAATAAGGTCTGTTGGAGTTGATGAAATTGTATGTGCAAAAAACTTTGGCATAGGATATAGCATCTTTACAGGAAGACCTGGTTAAAATAGGGGGCAGGGCAGCAATCTGGCAGATGATATTCAATATTGAGAAATGTAAAGCTATGCACTTGGGTGACAAAAATACACATGCAAATTACACATTAGGAGGGGCTTCCCTAGGAAAAGCAGTGAAGGAAAATAACCAGGACTGTTTGTAGATCACAGATTTAGCAATGCCAAGCCACAGCTAACAAACCTAGAAAAATACTGTCATGCATTAAAAAGATAATTACATTAGAGAGGTAAATCAATAATTCTACCCCTTTTACAAAATACTGGTTTGACCTCTTCTTGAATATGCAGTTCAGATTTGGTCACCAATCCTCAGGAAAGATGTTGTTGAATCAGAAAGAGTTCAGTGAAGGATAACAAAATTAATGAGGGGGATAAAGGACCTCAGCTATGGGGATCGATCACATATATTACAGTTATTCACTCTGTATAGGAGGCACTTAAGAGATGATATGATTACGATGTACAAATGTATCAAAGGTGACTTCAGTGACTGTAATTAACTGTTTACTCTGAAGTCACTAGACAGAGTAAACAGCCACAATTTGGGGTTAGAAAGGGGAGGGTTTAACCATAGATTGTGGAAATGGTTCTTTACTGTTAGAGCAGTTAAAATGTTGAACTCCTGGGCTCCCAGACATGAAGGACTACCACGTGGCAGTTCTCCTGGTTCAAACCTTCACTAGTGCTACCCCCAAGATCACTCACCCTACTATACCAGCTGCGATAGAAGCTTGGTGATACTTCATTAAAGCCAACCCTACATCTTTGCCTAAATCATCCGTCCCCATCCCCCTGGAAAGATTCAAATTCTTAATACCTGATCTGCACCACCGGCAGGGTCCCCTCTTAAATTCGGTCTCCCTTCAAGACCTTAATGTCTAAAATAAAATGCTCCCTTTCAGCACCATAAGAGAATCATATACAGTAATGTCCTACCCTTTACCTATTTACTTGTATGCAAATTTCGGCCTACCTACGCCAGAATCTGATTCCTTGCCTTGTCTTACCCAGTACAGCCTGGTCCTACTGGACCTCAACCTCACCTAAAGCAAAGGGAATTACCATGTTTTACAATCTCCTCCAATCTCCTCCAATCTAAAACCGAGTTTGTAAAATCTTCCTCCTTATTGAAGTGTGAACAAGAGTTGGGCTCTGTATTTTCAGACTCATGTTGGCAGAGGGCCATACGGTATAACTCAATTTTCACTAGGTGCATAAACTACTGGGAAATTTCCCAGAAAATACTTCACAGGTGGTATCTAACCCCAGTACGCTTAGCGAAATTCACAAACATCGATGACAATCTGTGCTGAAGAGGATGTCAGGGAGTGGGTACACTGATTCATACTCTGTGGGATTGCCCGCATCTTAAAAGCTTCTGGAATAAGGTGTTCACACTTATCTCTGAAGTCACAGGTTGTTTGACCAAGCCTAATGCCGCACTAGCTCTACTCAACATAGGAGTGGATGTTTTCCCTGTCAAATTCAGGTCAATGGTAATCCATATATTTTTTTATTGCTAGATTAATGATCCTCCAAAAGTGGAGAGGTTCCTTGGTTCCTAATATTTCTGATGTAAAGACTCTGATGAACCTTACAGCGAGCTATGAACACTGTTTAGCACTCCATCTCGGGAAACTAAGTCAGTTCCATAGAGCCTGGGATCAGTGGATTCTTACTCAGACACCATATCTGGATAAATGTGTATTGGCATAGAAGCATGGTCATTGTCACCTCATTCCTTTAATGTGGAGGTACTGTAATCCTGCCCCTGGACACTGGCCCCCAGGAGTCCTCTCCTCCGGGACTGGTGTCCAAGCAATACCTACAGTATGCCTCCTTTCTGTTTGTATTCATCAGTTCAACTTTGTTATGTTTGATAAAATTTTAATAAACATTATGCTTGAAAAAAATAATAATAATGTGAAACTCCTTCCTCCAGGAAGTGGTAATAGCTGAGAGTGTCAACAACTTTGAAATACATTTAAATATCTTCCTCAGGATGTAGAATATTCAGGGCTGTGGTATAACGGTCTGTGGCTGCCTGTCTTTCCGATCGTATGATGAGCTTCTCAGTGCGGAGGATCATGTCTGTATTTAGCCCATCCGCTGCCACTTACTGCACAGCTAGCCAGGTAGAGGAGGTGAGCACTGCGGGGGACCAGAGAAGCGCAGGGGGGTGTTTGGTGGCAGTCCACTACCAGGAGGTAGAGATGAGGATGCAGGATGATTGGTACCAGCTGCAGCGCCCCCCTCAGTGCCACGCCCAGGGCACGTTCCCCCCTGCCCCCCCCTGGTCAGGCTATGGGAATTCAAGCATTTGCATCTCCTTAACAAGCAGTATATGAGCTTTAAAACAAGTTCTCACTGATCTCTGTAGCTGCAAGCAAAGTGAAACATTCCTTTGTCAAAGTTTATAGAAGAAGCAAGTTTTTATCTTCTAGCTTCCTAGCTCAGCCAACCCCCCCCCCACATTCCAGTAGTGACTTAGCAGTTCAGCTCATCTTGCCCCCCCTCTCAGCAGTGACTCATCAGCTCACCCCACCCACCATCCCAGCAATGACTCAACATCTCAGTCCACTCTACCCCCCTCCCAGTAGTGACTAAGCAGCTCAGATCACCCTGTCCTCACATATTTGTAGCGCTTCTGCAGTTCAGCTAAACCTGCCACGCCCTATCCCAGCAGTGACTCACCAGCTTAGATCACTCTGACCACCCCATTCCAACCTCCCCCTGCTCCCCTTCATCTCAACAGGGACTCAGCAACTCATCTCACCCTGCCCCTATGCCAGCAATGAGTCATCAGCTCTGTTCATCCTACTACCAGCAGTGACTCGGCAGCTCACTCTGCTTCCACTCCCATTTTGTGTTTTCATAAGAGATTAAAAGGCCTGAAGGTTTACAACTAGGAGAAGAGAGCAGAATGAGCTGAGCTGCTGATAGAATGACTTGCTGTATATGAATTCAGTGCTTCTGCTGTGATTGCTGTGAAAAGGATGAATTGTTCCATAGTGCCTTCAGCTACAAAGGTCAGTAAGGACTTGCTTTAAAGCTTGCTAAGATAGTTAAGAATATATAAAAGTGTAAATGCTCATAGTCTGGTCATGGGTTCACTTTAAGCAGATGATCAGGGAATTCCTACTCAAATCTAATCAGACATCTCTTGCAATTATAATTGTGGGTAAAACAAGGCAGACTTTTATAAACTCTTACCTGTTTTACAAGCAGGTGAGTTAAAACCCCCTCCATTAAATCTAATTTGCTCCAGCTCCACCCAGCTGGTGGATGGTGGACATGTGATTATCTTGGAAAGGGATGAATCTCTATTTGATTACAACTCAATGTGGGGCACTATATACAGTAACAGCTTCAACTATCTGCAGGCATATCATCAGAATTTTGCCTTTTTTTGTTAAATCACATCTTTGCATGAGACCTTGGGGTTGATTTACTAAAGGCAAATAGGCTGTGCACTTTGCAAAATGCAGTTGCACTCTACAAGTGTAGTTGCTCCAAAGCTTAGTAAATGAGGAATACCTTCACTTTGCAAAGAATACCCAATCACGTACAAGGAAAATAAAATGTTTTGCTTGCACGTAATTGGATAATGGAAGTCATCAATGCTTCTGCTCATTTACTAAGCTCTGGAGCATCTGCTGTTGCAGAGTGCAACTGCACTTTGCAAAGTGCACAGTCTCTTTGCCTTTAGTAAATCAACCCCCTTGAATTTGTTTCTTGGAAAGCACTGATTTTATATATTACACTTGCCTTAAACAGTAGCTTGATAAAAAAATATTTTTCAAGGGCAGATATAAATTTTCTTGAAATTATCATATTTAGAGCACATTGCAAGCATTGATTCTTTTGGAACTCATCCAATGAACTCACAGTGCTAATAGTCATTATGAATATAAGCTATATGGGGAAAATAATATGAGATCAATATTAACCACGACATTGACAAACAACCAATTGGAAGAGCAGATTACTAAGAGAATAAAGCACAGGTAGAATGTATCCCATTCAGCTTTTAATGAACTAATAAAAATGAGAATATTTATCAAATCTAAAGTATGTTGGAATTACTTGTTTTAAATATCGGGTGCAGTGATCTTTACCATCTAAGAAATATTAAGGCAATGCTTTGGTCTGTCACTAGTTGTCAATTGATCTAGAAAATGCACATTTAAAAAAAAAATTGTTGCCAGCAAGCAATTTATTTTGTATATTTAAATAGTCAATTTGTTTGATGTGAAATCGGTTTTCAAACTAGTTGAAAACTGTAGTTTGCCCAACAAGGCTATTTGTGTGTTTCCAAAGAACATTAATTTTGTTATAAATACAGTATTAGGTCCACCCTGCTTAGGAACACTGTCGGTGGCATGTAAATTGCTTTGAAGGTGATGTTGTGAAAAGCGTATATCTTACGAAAAGCCAGAAAAAAAGACAGATTCACCGCTTTTCTCATAGCTGGAAGCCACAAACAGTTGTTCTGGGTTTATTCACTTCTCAGTCCAAGCAAACAGACCCTGCTGGAGTCTTCCAGAGCAGTCGAAGGACATTGCTCTGAGTAAACCCACGCTGACAAACTCGCAGCTGGCACCCAT
Source organism: Rana muscosa (assembly GCA_029206835.1). Taxonomy (NCBI): domain Eukaryota; kingdom Metazoa; phylum Chordata; class Amphibia; order Anura; family Ranidae; genus Rana; species Rana muscosa. The sequence continues at coordinate 120,102,362 of CM055123.1, read as the reverse complement.
AAGGTAGTAATGGAAGAAAGCTCACGTTGATATAACATTGGCTGTCACAGGGTTGCCTACGAGAATGGAGAAGTTCAGATGGGAAGAGCCCTACTTGTCATTCACAGGCCACCACTGTTAAAAAGGTCACACAACCATAAACTTACAGTAACACACCACTGCCACCAGAAATATTATCCCATTAGCTCACATGAAAATAAAAGTCTGCATAGGGGAATGGAAAAAAATGGTACGGTTTAAAGAAAAAAGAAAGAAGTAAAAAAAAAGAAAAAGGAAAATAACAATGGAAAAGGAGAGCTTGTGAATATAAAGAAACGTGCAAAAATATCCATGAAATATTCAAACTAGAAAGTGATATTACAGAAAACTGCAGGCAGCATGCTTGAGTGCATTCAAATTTATTCAAACTCTGTGTTTGACATTGATAAATGCAACGGCTTTTTCCACAATATGTAGAATGCATTGGGCATTAAGGTTTGCAGCATCCGTTTTCTTTCTACTTATGTTGGAAAGGGTTCTAAACATAGCACCCCTAAAAATGCAATTTCCCCAAATCTCTGTCTTTTACATTACTATGGCTCTATCTATTTTCAACATTAGACTTAAAGAGAGACTAGGGGATTTTCTTTTTTTTTTTCTAGAGAGAGAGAAATATAGACAGGGAGAACATGAAAACACCCTGGCTAAATACTAATGCTAAATCATAAAGTGCAATCTCTATTGTTCTATGAGAAATAGAAGACATATGTTACTTATTTTTCTTTCTGTATAATGTTTTTTTCATTGTGGATAGGTGTAAACACATTGATTACCTCTATTTTTCAGTTTGTTTGTCACTTCTTTTGAAGGTAAATACAGTAGTTCATATCACTGCTGTTAAACATTATTGCACTGATAGGTTAATGAGATAATTTTGGACAAGAAATATGCCAGGAATATATATATATATATATATATATATATATATATATATATATATATATATATATGTAGCGCCCTTTTTGTTTACATTGTTCGCTCATACATATAGAGGCTTGTTAGAAGCCTGGGTGTCTGTCAGAGGGTTTAATTTGGGTCAGGCTAGAGGGCTCTACAGGTCAGGCCTCTGGTACCTCCCCCTGGTTCTAGAAGCTTGAAGAAGTTTCTAGAAACTAGTGGGTGGAGGCTGAGGGCTCTCATCTGAATATTTATGGGAATCTGGCCAATCCCCAGGCAGATGAAGTGCTGAAGTTCTGCTGTGTGTGTAGCCTAGGTGGGGGCCTTGGAGAAGAGGGGTCTGCCTTCAGGTTGGAAGAAGTAAGATGAAAGAAGAATCTCCACTGCCCTGTAGTCCACCAGGGAATGACAGCCCATATATCCAGGAAGAAAACAAGCCCCGAATGGCCTAAAATATTCACCTACAGCTACAGGACAAGGGCAGCGTAAGTACCTCTACACCCCCAGGGCCTACAAATGAGAGGGCAGCTAGGTGCCATACGCAGCCAATTCTCCCTGGGACAGTGCTGCAAGTCTTTTCTGGAATCCCTTGCTTTGGGATATTCTTTGAGACAGCCAGGTGGATGGGCAGTTTCTAGATGGGTTCTGAAGAGGTTAATTTAAAGTGGACCAAGTGCTCCTTACAGAGACTGTGTTACTGATCTGTTAAGAGACAGAATCCACTCGGGAGGGAGTAGAAAGTTTTGTTTCAAGTCAAGTTGGGCATCCCATATACCCGCAGACCCTATCCAAGTTGTTTACCCTAAAAAAAACAACAAAAACAAGCCCTCCTTAGGGGTAGCACTATATATATATATATATATATATATATATATATATATATATATATGTTATATCTGTTATAATACCTAACAATAATAACAATTTATATGCAGCCTGCACAATAATATACAATCACACCTGTGTGTATAGCTGCAGCTTATATAATGTACTAACATTAACCAGATGTCTATATTATTGAAGTCGCGCTTTCCCAGTACAATTTCAAACTTTGTGTTTTCTCAGAATCCTAATATGTTCTTTTCTGAGTCCTGGAACCCAGATGCTTTGTAGAGCTTTGGGTGGAATAAAATCTCCATTCCTAGGTCCATATTTTAACTGTTAGCCAGACCTCATTATTATGCCGCGTACACACGACCATTTTTCTCGTCGGGAAAAATGAATTTTTTTTCTCTTTGACGAGAAAAACGACCGTGTGTGGACTTTTGGTCATTTTTCCCGACGAGAAAAACGGCATTAATCACGACGAGAAAAATTAGAACATGCTCTAATTTTTCTCGTCGTGATTCACGGCATTTTTTGCCGCTGCAGTTTTCCCATAGGGAAACACTGCCGGGGAGCCTACACACGGTCGTTTTTCTCGACCAAGAGAAAAAATGACGGGAAAAATGGCCGTGTGTAGGGGAACAAGCCGTTCCTCGTTTTTCCTGTCGATTTTCTCAACAGTGTTTTCACCGTCGAGAAAATCGATCGTGTGTACGCGGCATAAGTCTCAGCTGTCCACCGGCCTTTATATACACTAGTTAACTAATGTTCAGGGCTCTCTTGTTCCCTCTGCTGTGGGATCCTGTAGCTGGGTGAAGAGGTTGAGTGCTGACAAAACACAAAAAGCTACTTGCTTTTTAGTCTATCACCCTTACTACTCGATGCTTAGATCAGTGTTTCTCAACTCCAGTCCTCAAGGCGCCCCAACAGGTCATGTTTTCAGGTTTTCCATTATTTTGCACAGGTGATTTGATCAGTTTCACTGTCTTAGTAATTACCACAGCAGTTTCATCTGAGGGAAATCCTGAAAACATGACCTGTTGGGGCGCCTTGAGGACTGGAGTTGAGAAACATTGATCTAGAGCAGTGTTTCTCAACTCCAGTCCTCAAGGCGCCCCGGCCCCCGACAGGTCATAATTTCAGGATTTCCCTCAGATGAAACAGCTGTGGGAATTACTAAAGCAGTTAAACTGATCAAATAACCTGTGCAAAACAATGGAGAGCCTGAAAACATGACCTGTTGGGGCGCCTTGAGGACTGGAGTTGAGAAACACTGGCTTAGATGCATGGAGCACTTAAGAGACAGACACCTATTGCTGACCAAAATGGATGATCTTATAAAACAGCTCAAATTGGCAAATGTTAACCTGTATGAGGCGAACCACTTAGCCGCTCAACAGGTTACAACAAAGGAGCATCCTAAACTTAAAAGAGAAGTACGGCTTTTCAAACAAAAACCCTATTTATACTCTGAAGAGAAAACAAGGTTACACTGCTCCAGGTGAGACTAATCCTCCCTCTGATGAATCAGGTGCAGGTCCAGTCCGCAAACTGGGCAAGTATCCAAGCAAGAAGTTTTGACCGCACTCCATGACATAGAGGATAAACAAATTGTTTTATTAAAGAAATAAACAGTTCATGACAAACACAGGTACAGATGAACCACAGCAGGAGTTGACGCGTTTCACAAATTTAGTTTGCTTCATCATAACCTAAAAAGCACTTCCAAATGTAACTCCTAAATAGTCGAATATCAGCTGAACTTTATAGGTGCTTAATTAGAGCTGTTTAACATATTAAAAAAAGTTCCCATAGTTGATTAACCACTTAAGACCCGGATCAATATGCAGCATAAGGACCAGGCCCCTTTTTTTGCGATTCGGCACTGCGTTGCTTTAACTGACAATTGCGCGGTCGTGCGACGTGGCTCCCAAACAAAATTTGCGTCCTTTTTTTCCCACAAATAGAGCTTTCTTTTAGTGGTATTTGATCACCTCTGCGGTTTTTATTTTTTGCGCTATAAACAAAAATAGAGCGACAATTTTGAAAAAAATGCAATATTTTTTACTTTTTGCTATAATAAATATCCCCAAAAAATATATAAAAAAACATTTTTTTCCCTCAGTTTAGGCCGATACGTATTCTTCTACATATTTTTGGTAAAAAAATAGCAATAAGCGTTTAATAATTGGTTTGCGCAAAAGTTATAGTGTTTACAAAATAGGGGGTAGTTTTATGGCATTTTTTTTATTTTTATTTTTTTTTACTAGTATTGGAGGCGATCAGTGATTTTTTTCGTGACTGCGACATTATTGCGGACACATTGGACACTTTTGACACTATTTTGGGACCATTGTCATTTTTACAGCGACCAGTGCTATAAAAATGCACTGGTTACTGTAAAAATTACACTGGCAGTGAAGGGGTTAACCAGGAGGGGGCGCTGTAGGGGTTAAGTGTGCCCTGATTTGTATTTCCTACTGTAGGGGGGCGTGGCTTAGCATGTGATGTCACTGATCGTCTTTTCCTATTACAGGGAACAGACGATCAGTGACGGCTCATTAGGAAGCACAGGGAGAGGTTTGTTTACACTTACCTCTCCCAGTTCTTCCTCTCTGTGACCCGATCTCAGGACACCAGCGGCGATTGGGTCACGGAGAAGAGGACCGGGTCGGGAGCGCGACGGCGGCGGCGCGCTCGCGACCCATGGCTGGGCTCTTAAAGGGGACGTACCTGTACGCCCATGTGCCCAGCCGTGCCATTCTGCCGACGTACATCGGCGTGCGGCGGTCCTCAAGCGGTTAAAGAGAACCTTACACATAACAAACAAAACTTGCTATAATAAAACTAACAAGTACATATACCAATTATAGAAACTTAATTATACTCATCATGGGAATAATGGTGTATCATTAAGGATAAAACCTTATAAAAGATATATATGCAGTGTAGAAACAATTGCTTAAACGTGCATCCTCACAGGGTGACACTGTGGATGCACATATACAAATGTGCCAACGTCCCAATATCATGGGAGAAACATAAATAAACTAGAAAAAATTGACTTTTGGCGGCACATGGATAAATGTTTGTAAAAAACTAGGGGTATTTATTTTTAAACAGAGTAGTGAAAAAATACATATAAACATTTAAACAATACCAGTTTGTTTATACTTGGATACAGGGCTTGGGTTCACGCTTTAACAATACTTCAAGGTATGTAACATGTAAGTATTCCACCTTAATTGGAATGCAATTCCAGCAAACCAGAGCCTAGAGAAACAGTAATTGTATGAAGTAAGTTAACGAGAGCCATAGGTCCAGTGTATCATGTGTGGTCTTGACTTGCTCTACTAGCTTCGCGGGTTACCGCTTCTTCAGGAGCACAGTAATAGGCCGGATAATGTGCTGCCGATGGCAACACACATCTATGTAAGATTTGATTAGCTATTTGTCGGTAACAAATAGCCAGCCATAGTAAAAATCACAATGAACGTCAGCTGGGTATACTGCTGGGCGAGGGCTGGTTGTGTGCAGCGACAGGTAATGTCCTCCGGTACTTTTGGGGTTGTAACTATCACGGTGAGGAGAGAAGGCTTAACATACACCAGTGTGAGTCCTGGTGTGTGTGTGAGTAGAGAATATCTCACTCCACAGGGCCTTGAATACGATGGCCAGGCTGTAGACCTGTGCCTTAGAGGGGAGTTTACACCAGTCCGGAGCAGTCCCAGCAGTCAACAGTATACCCAGCTGTTGTTCATTGTGATTTTTACTATGGCTGGCTATTTGTTAACGACAAATAGCCAATCAAATCTTACATAGATGTGTGTTGCCATCGGCAGCACATTATCCAGCCTATTACTGTGCTCCTGAAGAAGCGGTAACCCGCGAAACTAGTAGAGCAAGTCAAGACCACACATGATACACTGGACCTATGGCTCTCGTTAACTTGCTTCATACAATTACTGTTTCTCTAGCCTCTGGTTTGCTGGAATTGCATTCCAATTAAGGTGGAATGCTTACATGTTACATACCTTGAAGTATTGTTTAAGCGTGAACCCAAGCCCTGTATCCAAGTATAAACAAACTGGTATTGTTTAAATGCTTATATGTATTTTTTCACTACTCTGTTTAAAAATAAATACCCCTAGTTTTTTACAAACAGTTATCCATGTGCCGCCAAAAGTCCATATATGCAGTGTAGATAAACAAATATAACCATATATAAATACTGTATATACTCGAGTATAAGCCGAGGTACCTACTTTTACCAAAAAACTGGGAAAATTTATTGACTCGAGTATAAGCCGAGGGGGGGGGGATGTGCCCATTGCCCAACCTTACTGTGCCCATTGGCATCTCACTCTGCCACCTCACTGCCCATTGTCACCTCACTGTGCCCATTGTCGTCTCACTGTGCCCCCTTACTGTGCCCATTGCCATCTCACTGCCCACTGTCACCTCACTGTACCCCCTTACTGTGTCGATTCCGCCTCCCTGTGCCCGAGTCAGTACCTCAAAATCTTGTAATTCCGCGGCGGTGTCCATTGTTCAAATCTCGCGCCGTTCTCCCTGTCCCTTCCGTGATAGGCATTTCCAGCAAACACTGTGTTGAGTGTTTGCGCCTATCACGGAGGTCCTCTCATTCGCCGACTCCGTTTCCCAGCAGGCACTGTGTTCAGTGCTCGGCCAATCATGGACGTCGGACAAGAGGACCTCCGTGATAGGCGCAAACACTCATCACAGTGTTTTTCTGGAAACGCCTATCGCCGAAGGGACAGGGAGAACGGCGCGAGATTTGAACAATAGACGCCGGCCGCGGAATTTCACGATTTTGAGGTACTGACTCGAGTATAAGCCGAGGGGTATACTTTCAGCCCTAAAAAAAGGGCTGAAAAACTCGGCTTATACTCGAGTATATATGGTATATATAATCCAAAAACTATTTACATAAATATAAATAGATAGACCCATAAAACCATTGATGAATAAAAATAAAGAATAGACCCTACCAGTCGCCCAACAATAAGTTATTTCATTTATATATATATATTAATTAATATGATCACACTTTCCATAAATATAAGAAAAGAAGCTAAATTGGCAGTGGGGAACAATAAACCACGTTCAATCCCTTAGGTATCCTGGTTTGGAGTAGAAAAATCTAGAATACCCCTCTCTTGCAGAGGAGGTGAAATGTATCCCCTCCTCTGCAAGGGACTCTCACACTTTCAATGAGCTGTACCTTTACTAGTGAGAGATCACCTGCATGCAAGGTGTTAAAGTGGCAGGCTACATTGGTGGATTTATTTCCGCGTATATCTGCAAGATGTTCAAGGAACCGGTGCCTGAGTCTTCGAATCGTCCTTCCCACATATTGAACAGAACACGCCTCACATGTAATGACATAAACCACATTGTGGGTATTACAACTGAAAAAACTATCAATGTTGTAGGTATTATCCCCAACAGTGGAGTGAAATGTGTTATTAGGCAAAATGTGGGAACAACATTAACATTGGAACAACAGCTCTAATTAAGCACCTATGATGTTCAGCTGATATTCAACTATTTAAGAGTTACATTTGGAAGTGCTTTTTAGGGTATGATGAAGCAAAGTTAATTTGTGAAACACGTCAATGCCTGCTGTGGTTCGTCTGTACCTGTGTTTGTCATGAACTGTTTATTTCTTCAATAAAACAATTTGTTTATCCTCTATGTTTTGGAGTGCCGTCAAAACTTTTTGCTTGGATACTTGCCCATTTATACTCACCTAGGTGGATGCAACGTCGATCTGATGATGCATCTTTCCCCCACTGGCTCTGTAGTGAGAACTGATCGCTTAGTTCTCCCCCTCTGCTCTGAGCAGAAAGCTGTGACTGTCAGTCAGCAGCTTCCTGCTCTCTCCTCCAGCACTCCCTGGAGCACTGGGCTGTGGAGGGAGTGGGAAGGGCTGGCTCAGGTTCTCAGCAGATGGCTGAGAAAGGTGCTGTTCCAGGCTTCTCGGTAGATCCTGACCATATGGTTGGAATCTTTACAGAGCCTGGACCGGTTCTTTGACATTAGCTGACAATGGGCTTCAGTCCGCTGTCGGCTGAAAACGGGTCACAGGAGTACAGAAATAACTGCACTCCTGTGACTTGTTGGAAGAGTATAGCCAAAAAAGCTCTAAGAGTGAATGAACTGGTGTCCCTTGCTGAGTGACATACTGCTACTGAGGCTAACTTTAGAATATTCAAAAAACATATAATAACAAAATAGACACCGCAAGCTAAAAAGTAGCCATATCTATAGAGACCAAAAGGCATGTACCAACTACTCCACTCTATATGATGTGAATAAACTTTATTATGATCAAAAAAATGCTCTATAACCAAAATAAATACAATCTATAAATACAAATCTCAAAAACTCTTGCCTTCACCTTATATAAAATAAAAATAGACAGTGTTGTCCATTTTAACACTTTTAAAGGAGAAATATGGCCAAAGTTGTTTTGGCTATACTCCTCTGGTGGCCACAAGAGTGCATCTTGCTCTGCTCTCCTGTGACCTGTTTTTCGCTGTTTTTCGCTGTTGGCTGACATCACAGAGCCAGTTTAGGCTCTGAAAAAATCCTGACCATATGCTTGGGATCCGCCCAGAAGCCTGGACCAGCAGCTTTAGTGAGCACTGAAAGGGCAGAGCAGGGAGCTAGTGACTTAAGCCTGGTACACACAATGGGATTATCAGATGAATGATCTTCGTTTTTTTACATACTAGTCTCATATCGAAAATGAAAGCGGTTACTAAAGTTACGAAAATACTTTTATGACAGAATAAAAATTTGGAAGTGATGTATTGTATTGTATTTGTGTTGTATTTTTGAACGATGACTGTACTGATTAAATGAAAATCGCATGACCTGATATTGTAGGAGAAAAATTTTAGGGTTTGTCCCTTTGGTAACAGTCACTAGCTCTCTGCAGACTGAGGACCGAGATTTGATTGATCAGCGGTGCTTGAATGCTCAGTACTCAGTCTTAGTATTGGGGGACAGCTGTCCCCATGAGATCTGATCAGCTGATCAGTGCTGTAGCCATCTAGGTGAGTATGTTTCTTTTGCTTTAGTGATTACTAGGGATGAGCCAAACCCCCCCCCCCCCCGGTTCGGTTTGCACCAGAACCTGCGAACGGACCGAAAGTTTGCGCGAACTTTAGAACCCTATTAAATACAATGGACGCGAACGTTCAAAATCAAAATTGCTAATGATCAAGGCTAATATGCAAGTTATTGTCCTAAAAAGTGTTTGGGAACCCGGGTCCTGCCCCAGGGGACATGTATCAATGCAAAAAAAGTTTTAAAAACTGCAGTTTTTTCGGGAGCAGTGATTTTAATGATGCTTAAAGTGAACAAAAAAAAGTGAAATATTCCTTTAAATATCGTACCTGGGGGGTGTCTAAAGTATGCCTGTGAAGTGGCACGTGTTTCCCGTGTTTAGAACTGTCCCTGCACAAAATGACATTTCTAAAGGAAAAAAAGTAATTTAAAACTGTTTGCGGCTTTAATGTAATGTCTGGTCCCGGCAATATGGATGAAAATCATTGAGAAAAATGGCAAGGAGATTGCCCGCAAGTACTTGGCTGTGACTGTGACACACCTATTTCTACACCTTCATTCCTCTCAGTGCAGGTTTCAGAGGGGACTGAAGGTATAGTAGGGTTGGAGATCCCAGCTGATGAGGAGCAAGGAGAGGTCCGCTTTGTTCTTTGGTGTGGGTCTTTTAGGTAGGCTTGCCAACGAACTGCATGGCAGGTCGACATATGTCTGGTCAAGCACGTGGTGCCCAAGCAGGTGATGTTTTGGCCACGCGAGATACGCCTGAGACATATGTTGCAAATGGCAATGGTGCGATCTGCTGCACACGTCTGAAAAAAGGCCCACACCAAAGAACTTTTGGAATAACGCGCAGAGACAGCAGCGCCCTGCACATGCGGAGCTCTGCGGTGTGTGATGCAGTTGGTGTGCTGCCCTTAAGCTGGCCCCTGGAGGGCATCCTGCCTCGCTGGAGATGTGCCTCCTCCTCCTCCTCTCTCCTATCAGGCACCCACGTGGAGTCAGTGACTTCATCATCCCCTTCCTCCTCATCACTGGAGCAAATCTGGCAGTATGCTGCAGCTGGGGGAACATGACTGCCAGATAGCTGTCCTTCTTGGGCACCCCCTCTCTCTGGGCTCACGTTACTACCCCCTCTCTCTGGGCTCACATTACTGCCTTCTTCTAGCTGGGTTCCATCATCGGAGCCTTCAAAACGCTGGGCATCCTCCTGGAGCATGTACCCAACACTGTGGTCAAACAGTTCAGGGGACTCCTCAGAAGGAAATGGTGGGGCTAAGGAAGGAGTGACTGATGCCATTGAGCCGAGGGAAGAGGCCGCTTTGGCAGCTGCTTTGCCAGACAAAGTACCCTGAGCCTGGGTGAGAGAGGATGAGGAGGAGGAGGACGGCTTGGTCATCCACTCTACCAAGTCTTGGGCATGTTGCGGCTCAACATGGCCAGCTGCCGAAAAGAAGGACAGGCGTATCCCACGGCCACGTGTTGATGAGGATGCACCGTGTCCACGACCAGCACTGTTGCCTCTAGACACAGAGCATGCTTGCCCTCTTTTATTGGCTCGTGACTGTCTGCCTCTCCTTATTTGCCTTCCAGACATACTAATGGCCTGCAGTGAGATGTAGCTGCACAAAGGTGGGATGTATATATATATATATATATATATATATATATATATAAAAATATATATCTGTACTGATAATGCAGCCATCAGAATCAACTGCCTGCTGTGGTGTTAGTATGGGAAAAGCAGCAATTGTCTTCAGTTAGTTTTAGGTGAAAACTGTGCAGAGGCCACAGTACACTAACTGAAAATACTTGCAGCTCTCTGCCCGTGGTTTTATTATGAGAACACTACTATAATAGTCACTAACTGTATTCAGGTAAGCTTTAGGTGAACGTTATGCAAAGCACACAGTACACTAAGTGAAACACTGACTGCAGCTAGCACAATCGTCTGCCTGCCTGTTACAGTATAGAGAATAACAGGAATGGATCTAGCTAAACTGAATACAGTGTATAAATATACATACAACACCTAGGATGCATATATATCCTCTACACCAGGGATATGCAATTAGCGGACCTCCAGCTGTTGCCAAACTACAAGTCCCATGAGGCATAGCGAGACTCTGACAGCAGCAAGCATGACACCCAGAGGCAGAGGCAGAGGCATGATGGGACTTGTAGTTTTGCAACAGCTGGAGGTCCGCTAATTGCATATCCCTGCTCTACACACTGTAACTGCAGCTAACTGACTCGCCTGCCTGCTCTGTCTAACTCAATATAAATGACACTGTCTCTCTCTCTCTGTAAGCTCTCTCTTTAACCAACACCGCAACACACTACACAAGGCCGCCATGGAGACGGCCTTATATATTTTGGGCCGTGTACTAAACCCCCTGAGCCATAATTGGCCACGGCTCTCTGCTCAGACGGCGCTGTGATTGGCCAAGCATGCGGGTCATAGTGCATGCTTGGCCAATCATCAGCCAGCAATGCACTGCAATGCTGCAGTGAATTATGAGCCGTGACGCGCCACTCGAATTTGGCGCGAACGGCCCATAATGTTCGCAATTCGACAAAAACCGAACAGGCGATATTCGAGTCGAACATGGGTTCGACTCGAATGCGAAGCTCATCCCTAGTGATTACCATACTTCTCTTTTAAAAGCATGTCTGAACGTTTAGCGAGATATACAGTATATAGAACTCAAATTGATCCATTCTTAAGCTATTTCAGTTGCTGTTAAGCATACTCTAAATCAGAGGGTCAACATGTTTTAATTGAAGAATGGGAAGTTCCCCCAGTAGGGTTTTTAGGCAGCTCGATTCAAAAATGGATGACAATGTATGTACAAAAATGGATTTATTAAAATTCAAAGGAAATGGGTGGTACAGATTTAAGATATGAGTTCTGGTAACATGTCATTGAACACAATTGCAATCACTGAAAGTGGTCATACAGTTTAACACAATTGTATGGAAACTATGTAACACTTCCTAACGCGTTTCGACCCTTTTCATGGGTCTTCTTCAGAGGTTTCGGTGTTGCTGTAAAAAGGTTGTATAGAGTAAGCATCAAATAGTTTCACCAATTTTTACAAAATTTAAAAATATATAAGTAACATAGTCACCAATTTATCGTGTGTAGACACTGAACATTTTTACCAAGGTTTCCAACAGGAGATGCCCCAGGGTCCCAGAACAGTGCTGGGGATCCTTATCCTACATGGTGAATTCTTGTAAACTGCAGTCCCCTCCGGCGTTATTCCAGTGCGTGGGGAATCCACACGACCAGGAGGGTGTTCTGGGACCCTGGGGCATCTCCTGTTGGAAACCTTGGTAAAAATGTTCAGTGTCTACACACGATAAATTGGTGACTATGTTACTTATATATTTTTAAATTTTGTAAAAATTGGTGAAAATATTTGATGCTTACTCTATACAACCTTTTTACAGCAACACCGAAACCTCTGAAGAAGACCCATGAAAAGGGTTGAAACGCGTTAGGAAGTGTTACATAGTTTCACATACAATTGTGTTAAACTGTATGACCACTTTCAGTGTTTGCAATTGTGTTCAATGACATGTTACCAGAACTCATATCTTAAATCTGTACCACCCATTTCCTTTGAATTTTAATAAATCCATTTTTGTACATACATTGTCATCCATTTTTGAATCGAGCTGCCTAAAAACCCTACTGGGGGAACTTCCCATTCTTCAGACTATTGGGGTGAGCAGCAATATCCCTCTCATATTGTGTCCTTTCCATTCAACATGTTTTAATTTGCCTCCACATTTACTTACAGTGCTAACACTATTTCGGGGTCACTGGTGGATCCTTCAGACGTTGAGTAGTAGTTACCAAAAGATAGTCTTTAGCAGGAGTTGTCACTTCAGATGTTTCATAAATCTTTTAGCAAAGAGTAGAGATAAACAGACGCATAAAGCGCTTACAGAGAGCATTAGGCAACAGTAGTATTTGCATACTTAAGCTTGCATAGCATATGTTAGTAAAGGTTATTGCTGTTCATATGTCTAAACGTGATCACTTAACAAATAGCTCTCTGGTACATTCACAAAAGGCAGCGATAATTTGAACATGGAAGGCTTGCTCAAACAACAAACAAATCTATCTTATATTGCCATTAAAGTATATATAAACCCTCGCCTTGTAAAACAACCCATTCAGTTTAAAATAGGAATGAAAGGCAAAACATTTGTGGATAAATATAAAAACATTATAAATACCCTTGTATCCCCCTTTTTTAAGTGATCACATACCCTCTGTTCTCAGCTGCATATGGAGCTCAGAGAGCTGGGGAAGGAGAAAAAGTAGTACATTGGCCTTCCCAGTAAATAGTTGTGCAGGAGAGGGGCATATCAGGACAAGTCTGATCATTTGAGGAGAGCAGGCTGAGTTCTCAGCACAGCCAGAAAACGGACCATGATGTGCTCTCCTGCCTAGCGTGGCCAGTATTTGATAGGAAAACAGAGTGACTGATACCAGGTACAGTGCCTTGAAAAAGTATTCATACCCAAAAACATAAATGTATTTTATTGGGATTTTATGTGATAGACCAACACAAAGTGGCACATAATTGTGAAGTGGAAGAAAAATGATAAATGTTTTTCAAAATTTATTGCAAATAAATATCAGAAGTGTGGCGAGCATCTGTGTTCATCCCCCTGAGTCAATAATTTGTAGAACCACCTTTCACTGCAATTACAGCTGCAAGTCTTTTTGGGGATGTCTCTACCGGCTTTGCACATCTAGAGAGGGACATTTTTGCCCATTCCTCTTTGCAAAATATCTCAAGCTCTGTCAGATTGGATGGAGAGCGTCTGTGAACAGCAATTTTCAAGTCTTGCCACAGATCCTCAATTGGATTTAGGTCTGAACTTTGACTGGGCCATTCTAACACATGAATAAGCTTTTATCTAAACCATTCCATTGTAACTATGGCTGTATGTTTAGGTTCCTTGCCCTGCTAAATGAGTATAGATTAATTAATCTTCTATCGTACCCTACAGGGAACAATGCCATCAGTCAGGAGTTATTGCCACATTTGTTTTAACTGACAATATGAGAGTGGTGGAAGCAGCAAACAAAATAACAGCATTACCCCCTCTGGTTGTGTGACTTTGGAGATACTTGGTTTAAACGTGTTTGCAACTGAAGTTTTCAGACAAGCATACCATTATCAGGGTGTTCAGAATTCTTTGGCTGACCCATTGTCTCGTTTCCAGCTGGACAGATTTCGGCAGCTGGCACCAGCAACAGTACAGCCAGGGTTTCCATGTACAGAACATCTTTGCAATGTGGCATTGGGATCTTAATTGATTTTTTTTTTAGCATTTGGTAATTGCACGAACTTGGGCAACATACTTGTAGATGTGGATGAACTGGGCAGACTTGTCGAGGTGTATCAAGCTTGTTTTTCAGACCAGACAGAGAGGACAAAGGAAAGAGTAACCTTGTTGCTTTGCTTTATCTGTAGAGGGTTCGCCTCCAGTATATCTGTGTCTAAAATAAATAGGTTGTCCAGTTTAAGTTGTCACAAGTAGTCACAAAATATTTTTTAATACAACAGACTATGCAGGGTTTTTTGGAAAGGTTGGGTATTACCAGATAACAGAAAAACAACAAACACTCCTGCGCACGAGTTGACCGTCAAGCACTCAATAGTTTATAACAATGGCACTGGTTTTGCTGCCCTTCATGGATAGGGGTATCCTAGGGATAGGGGTATCCTGGTAGTGAACAAGAAGAGAAAGAACAAGGGCGCACCAGCCTAGTGTATTATCGTTAGGATATTTTATTTATATAAAAAAAAACAAAAGGTACTCACAAGGGTAGTAAAATGGTTCGCAATATACAAGTGGTGCCATGGATGGCTGCAACATGTAGAACCCAAACCACACTCTGACCGATCGTGAAGGACATGATGGGAGACACTACCGTCTGACACGTTTCGAAGCGCAAAGCTTCTTCATCAGAGCCAAGCAGTCCGGTCTGGATATTACCAGATACCAGATGCCTGGTTTAATTTGAGTTGCTGCTGGACTTAAAGCATTGCATGAGGTATGTGTATTATAGTAAGATTTTTATCTGTTTTTGGTGATTTTTTTTTTTTGGGGGGGGGGGAACTGAGAGGTGTGGAGTTTGTACGTTCCAAAAGACATGGAAATTATGGATTTCATTTCAATGATGTGCAAATGGTTGGTGATATAGTGAAAGTTCATGTACATCACTCAAAAATAAATCAGCTTGGATGTGGGACAATAGATGGTTTATCCGGTGTGGTCCGTGACAAGGTTAAACTGGTACATTGTGTTTAACAGTTTATGGTGGTCTGCAACAATGTTCCTAACCCATTTTTAAACATACTGACAACTCTGCTCTTTCGTGTTTTCAATTATTACTATTTCAAGGGCTGTTTAGCATGGACCGTTAGAGACTGTCAGCATTTTAATACTCATTAATTCA
The DNA here is from genome assembly GCA_029206835.1 of Rana muscosa. Taxonomy (NCBI): domain Eukaryota; kingdom Metazoa; phylum Chordata; class Amphibia; order Anura; family Ranidae; genus Rana; species Rana muscosa. The sequence continues at coordinate 120,087,013 of CM055123.1, read as the reverse complement.
GAGTGGCAACAGCTACAGAAGAGGGAAGAAGGGGTTTGGGCCCAAAGGTGGTCAAAAGGGTTGGTAGGTAGGAGTCAAGGTGTTTTAGGGTTTATGTTTGTCCTCATTTATTGGAGATTAGGTTCCAGTTGTATTTTCTTTGCCATTCTGAAGCTTCCCTCCAATCTGCATATTATTTTATATATACTGTGATTCTGTACTTGCCAAATATGCTGCAGAAATCTCCCTCCACTAAGTCTGGCTGCAACCATTTTAACTGTGGGCAGCTGAAGCTGCTGCCTGTTCACTTCCTGGATTTACACAGACACACCGAGGCCCACCTCCTGCTCTGGAGCCCTGCAGCTCTCATTGGCCCTCTTATGACTCATCCCCCCTCCCTTCCTGGCAAACTCTCCTGAGAGTGTGAGAGAGAGAGGGAGAGAGAGAGAGAGAGAGAGCTGTGCATGATGTCATAAGCCTAGGCTTTTTACCAGACAAGAAACAGGAAGTGGGCTGTATAAGGTATTTACTGGCAGAAAAAAAAATAGTTTTACTATCCAAAGTTAAAACAACAAGGGCAGATGATTTAATAGATGGAAAGAGGAAAAAATTCATGAAGTTCCGCTTTAAGTGAAAGTTAGCTTGCGCTACAATGATATTATCAGTTGCAAGCACACCCAGTGTATATGGCGAACCTATAAAGTGTACCAATTAGTGCTGTGCTATCAAAGCCAAAATTCCACAGTTCACAAACAAAAAATATCCATAAATGACAATCCCACTGTGCAAAATACATCAAAATACATCAAATATCAATGTACATATATGAAATTTGGACCTGATATAAATTACATTCTATACCCCAACCCGGCAAATAAAATGTGAAGGAACATAAAATAACTCCAGCCCATAAATGACAGTCCTACTGTGCATAAAAAAGTTCAAAGAAATCCAGCAGAAAGTAATATTAAAATTGTCTGTGATGCCATCACCCAGAAACCCCCAAAGGTGTGAGCTCACCTCACTGACTGGCCTCTATAATGGGTCAACAGTAGGCTTATATTTCTATGAGGTCAGATCAATGACTGCAAATGGATGCTTCAAAGGATTTAATAATCAGCATGACACCAACAAAGCTCAGTTCAAAGAAAGGGAAACAATCCCATAGTGTAGACCTAAATAAAAACCTTTGTTTGTTAAAAATGTATATGCACTCAAATTAAACAACATGGTAACAGGCTCATCTGAAAGTACATAACCACCACCTCCCCTTTGTGTTCCCCTGATGATGTTGATTAGACGAAACATGTAGGGACAGAGCTACATGGACAGAGGAGAGAGACTGTAAGACTCTATGTATCATCTGCCCCTTTGAATCCTTCCTCCAGTGCAGCATCATTGCATGTTTGGCTGAACTCTGAGGGGAGGTGGCAGATGTGTACTTTCAGATGAGCCTGTTACCATGCTATTCCATATGCGTGCATACAAGTTGGCTCCTGCTGCCTCAGCAAAGCCTATGAGAGTGGGGAGAGCGACTACAGATGGGCGCAGTGCTGGATTGAGTGAGGGCTCACGTAAGCATGGAGGGGGGGGGGGTGCAGGGCTTATACCCATGTTAATAGTTATTTAGGTTTTGTTGCAGATGTTTTGCCTGGGCTGGTGTAGATTATGGGTGACTATGTTTTTTGGGATGTACAGCATCCATACAGTGACACATACATTAGGGAGTATAATATTATACTCCCTTTACATATTTTTATTTCTTTATTTTTTAATTGTTTGTGCTATCTATTAGTGGTGTATTCTTTCACTCTAATATGCATTTATTATAGGTTCGTATTATTATTATTAACATTTTATGTAAGGATATGCTCTTATTTATCACATAAATTAGAGCGGCTGGATCAGATATATATGCCTGCAGAGTTTTATACTATAATCATCTGCCCAGTCAGATCGCTGTGGCTATTGTAAATTTATGTTACTTAGCAGGATCTATAATCAGTTTTCCATATACATTATAGAAATGCAGTCTGGGAGATGAGCTGCGTGCGCGAATCACGTATGTGAGCGTGATTGGCTCATTATAGTTAATCGCCTCCCTCAGACTCTGAGAAAATGGCGGCGCCCCAGGCTGTTTACATTGGTATCCAAGAAAATGGCAGATCCGACACTTCCAGTTCGCGTACTATTTATTGTTTGCCCCAACAACCAATCAGGCTCCCCTGAAGAAGTCACGAGGTACGTGACGTAACGCCGTAGGGAAGGATTGCGGCATCACATCCAGGATCGAAAACAGCAGAATAACAGTAAGACGGCGCACAGTACGCTGCGATTCTCTGTATTGCCTATCTTTTTTAGTTGTGATGTAAGAGTCCACCCTTTTTTACTCTTAATAAAACCCTGGTTTTACTTAAAATACTACACTATTGGATGCTTTTTGTCTGTTCCCTTGCTGGACCCTGGGCTGGAACTTTGTTCCCCCCCCTCCCCCTCCCTCTCTCCTCCCTCCCTCCTCCCTCCTTCCAGGTGGTGTGAGTGGTGGTGGACATACCCATACCAGTTATAAGTGGAGAAGACATAAAGTGACAGACAAGACCCCATGCTATGCCAGTATAATTCCGAAGTGAGGTGAGAATATGGAGAGACAGGTGTAGGATACACCAGTGGTTCAATACTACAATTGGGCATCTATTTAGAAGATCCTGACTCCATTTTAGGAAATCACCGATTGGACACTCTTTATTGGAATTATCAGATAGACACCATATGGACTTTGTGATTGCTTTCATCATTATACCAATATTGAACCTCATGCACAGTTTGTTGTTTCTCACGGTCACCAGGATATTTTAGTATTGCACTTTATTAGCACACTGGTGCTCACTTCAGCTTTATTATTATTGTTGGTGATCATTAGTTTCACGAGTCACACATCTTTTGGCAGAATCTTTTCTGTTGATATTTGCTTATTTATTTATTTTATCTATACAATTTATTGATTCACTTTGTCACAGTGTGGTTATATTATACATTAGCGCAAAATCCCCCCCCTTTTTTGCTTTATGTTTTTTTGGGGGGCGGATTTGGGCTGAAGGCAGGCAGGGAGGTAGAAGATTGAACATCCTCACAGGTGAAGCTGTGGTGAGATAAGTAAAATAAAGACTACTCTAATGTTTACGGATCTGAGTTAAACTGAATCTGAAGTGCTTATGAATGAGCACTTCTGAGTTCAGTGCAGCTCTAGGTTAGAGTGACCAGACATCCCCTGTTTGCGGGGACAGCCCCTGGACTGAGGACACTGTCCCCGGACCAAATCTGTCCTAGGTTTTGTCCCCGGATTGGATTTGAACAGGGGCCCGGGCAATTTCAAAGACAGTCAGTGCAGAATTAAAAAAATTAATTCTGAATTACACCCCCCTGCTCTGCCGCTCCTACTAGATTAGGGGGCTATCTTTTTATCCATTATCTGTGCCCCTTTCTGATAATCATGTGCTGGTCGGAGCGGAGGGATAATTTCTTCAGTTTCGGGTGCATGCCCATTCCGCTCCTGCTCGCATATTCTTCTGCCTTGACTTCTTACTAGTGATGAGCCGAACACCCCCGGGTTCGGTTCGCACCAGAACCCGCGAACGGACCGAAAGTTCGTACGAACATTAGAACCCTATTAAATACAATGGATGCGAACGTTCGAATTCTAAAGTGCTAATTATAACGACTATTATGCATGTTATTGTCCTAAAAAGGGTTTGGGAACCCGGGTTCTGCACCAGGTGACATGTATCAATGCAAAAAGAAGTTTTAAAAACGGTCGTTTTTCGGGAGCAGTCATTTTAATGATGCATAAAGTGAAAAAAAAAAAGTCAAATATTCCTTTAAATATCGTACCTGGGGGGTGTCTAAAGTATGCCTGTGAAGTACCACGTGTTTCCCGTGTTTAGAACTGTCCCTGCACAAAATGACACTTCTAAAGGAAAAAAAAGCCATTTAAAACTGCTTGCGGCTTTAATGTAATGTCTGGTCCCGGTAATATGGATGAAAATCTTTAAGAAAAATGGCATAGCTACCCCATGACCCCCCCCCTACCCCAGCCCATTACCAGCCCCTTTGGGTCTTGTATGGATATTAAGGGGAACCCCGCACATAAAATAAAAAAGGCCCTATATACTCTGAACAGCCGTATACAGGCGGTGCATACAAGACAGGGACTGTAGGTTTGTTCTTATGTAGAATCTGTTTGTAATTTTGAACAGGTACATTGTTTAAGTGTAGCTCCAGCCCAAAAATCTATTTTTAAACTTTTTGGAAAACATAGGTAAGGGTTATCACCCCTGTAACATTTGTTTTGCTGTCTGTGCCCCTGTTCAGAACATTTCACCTCACTTTCCGTCCCAATGACAACTGTTTTTGAAATGTGGTGTTTTTCTTGAAACAAGGATTGGTGATAAAGCATCAGTACAGAGGAGACACCTTTCTCCCATATTAATTCTTACAGGAGAGAATTTTCCTTCCTAGGGGTAGATTTCCTCTCACTTCCTGTTGTCTTCTTGCGTTTGCAAGTAGGAGTCGTTTGTAAGTTGGATGTTTGAAAGTAGGGACCTGCCGTATATACTCTGCAGAAATAGGCCCCTTAGTTGTTGGTGTTGGCACAACACTGTAAGCACTCACAGTTACTCTTGGTTGGTGCTGGAACACCCTGCTGTCAACTATTATATCAGGAATTGTAATTACATATAATTGTTGAACAGTGGTAGTAAAAATTGGGCCTTTGATGGTGGTGCTGGTGCCACAACACTGTAAGCCCTGACAGTTACTCTTGGTGGGTGCAGCAATGGGCCCTGCTGTGAATTATTAGATCAAGAATTGTAATTGCATGCCCCTGTTGAACAGGGGCTGAAAAATTGGGCCTTTCGTGGTGGTGGTGGTGGTGGTGGTGTTGCCACAACACTGTAAGCCCTCAGAGTTACTCTTGGTGGGTGCAGGAATGGGCCCTGCTGTGAATTATTAGATCAAGAATTGTAATTACATGCCCCTTTTGAACAGGGGCTGAAAAATTGGGCCTTTCGTGGTGGTGGTGGTGGTGGCGTTGCCACAACACTGTAAGCCCTCAGAGTTACTCTTGGTGGGTGCAGCAATGGGCCCTGCTGTGAATTATTAGATCAAGAATTGTAATTACATGCCCCTGTTGAACAGGGGCTGAAAAATTGGGCCTTAGGCACTGGTGGCACAACACTGCAACCCCTCACAGATACTGTACTTGGAGCACAGCAATGAGCCCTGTTGCAAAGTATTGCTTCAAAAATTTTAATTACACGCCCCTGTTAAACAGGGGCTGAAAAATTGGGCGTTAGGCACTGGTGGCGGCACCCATAAACAAAAATGATCTTCCAAGCTATCATCATCAATCGTATCATTGAGGACTCAGAGGAGGAGGATAGCCAGTCAACATAACAGCACAGGCACTCAGCATCAGCATCAGTCTTGAAGGGATGTGACATGTTAAAATCAATTAGTCTTTTATATCAGCATCAGGTGTGTGGTAGCTGGTGGTGATCCAAGACTGGTTCATCTTGATGAAAGTCAGTCGATCAACTGAGTCGGTGGACAGGCGCACCCTGTGATCCGTGACAAATCCTCCAGCAGCACTGAATGTGCGTTCCGAAAGAACGCTGGATGCAGGACAGGCCAGTAGCTCAATTGCATACTGTGCAAGCTCTGGCCAGTGATCCATCCCCAAGACCCAGTAAGCCAGAGGATTTTCGGAGGGGAAGGTGTCCAAGTCTGACCTTGCCCCTAGATATTCCTGCACCATGTTTATCAGACGCTGGCGATGGTTGCTGGAACCGATCATACTTTGGGGCTGCGGACTAAAGAATTGTCTGAACGCATCGGTCAGACGGCCACCTTCCCCACCGCTCCTTCTTTGACTGGCCGAAGCCTCAGCAACTCGTTGTCCAGGACCAGGAGTTTGTAACCTCCCAGTCTCTGGGAATGCGTTGCACAGACCTTTCTGCAAGGCCTCCCGGAGTTGTCTCATCCTCTGCTCCCTCTGCAACGGTAACATAAGGTCCGCAACCTTACCCTTGTACCGTGGATCAAGGAGAGTGGCCAGCCAGTAATGGTCCCTCTCCTTGATCCGAAGAATACGAGGATCCTTCCGCAGACTTTGCAGGATCAGGGAGGCCATGCAGCGTAGGTTAGCTGAGGCATTCGGTCCGGAGTCCTCTGGGTCACTAAGGACGACATGATCCGCAGCCACCTCCTCCCAGCCACGTACAAGTCCACGGGTTTCTTGGGACTGTAAATCATCCCTAAAAGACTGCTGCTGTTGATGCTGCTGAGTGCCAGGCTCCACCTCCATGCTGACACAATCCTCCTCCTCCTCCTCCTCCTCCTCCTCTTCCTGTGCGATGGGTGGGACAGAAGGAACACTGTCTGGGTAAAGGGGGCCTTGAGAGGCAAGGAAGTCCTCCTCTTCCTGCCTCTGTTCTGCCTCAAGTGCCCTGTCCATTATTCCATGCAGCGTGTGCTCCAACAGGTGGACAAGAGGTACAGTGTCACTGATGCATGCACTGTCACTGCTCACCATCCTCGTGGCCTCCTCAAATGGTGCCAGGACAGTGCATGCATCCCTGATCATGCCCCACTGGCGTGGAGAAAAAAAACCAAGCTCCCCTGACCCTGTCCTGGTGCCGTAGTCGCACAGGTACTCATTGATGGCCCTCTGCTGCGTGTGCAGCCGCTGCAGCATGGCCAACGTTGAGTTCCACCTGGTGGGCATGTCACATATAAGGCGGTTCTTGGGCAGGTTCAACTCCTTTTGCAGCTCAGCCAAGCGAGCACTGGCATTATAAGATCTGCGGAAATGCACACAGACTTTCCTGGCCTGCCTCAGGACATCCTGTAAGCCCGGGTACCTGCCCAAGAACCGCTGCACCACCAGGTTAAGGACGTGAGCCACACAGGGCACATGGGTCAGTTGTCCCTGTCGGAGGGCGGAGAGGAGGTTGGTGCCATTGTCGCAAACCACCATTCCTGGCTTAAGCTGGCGTGGCGTCAACCACCTCTCGGCCTGGCCCTGCAGAGCAGACAGGACCTCTGCCCCAGTGTGGCTTCTGTCCCCCAAACACACCAGCGCAAGCACGGCATGGCATCTTTTTGCCTGCGTACTTGCGTAGCCCCTTGAACGCCTACGGAGCACCGCTGGTTCAGAGGACAAAGCACAGGAAGAGGCCATGGAGGAAGAAGAAGAGGAGGGGGTGGAGGAGAGAGGTGTGTCACAACCAGTAGTAGCATTTTGGAGGCGTGGCGGTGGAACAACCTCCAACACTACTGCACCTTGTCCTACATCCTTCCCAGCTGCCAAAAGAGTGACCCAATGGGCCGTGAAAGAAAGGTAACGTCCCTGTCCATGCCTGCTGGACCATGAGTCAGCGGTAATATGCACCTTACCGCTGACCGCCCTGTCCAGCGAGGCCAAGACATTGCCTTCCACATGCCGGTAGAGAGCCGGAATAGCCTTCCGTGAGAAAAAGTGGCGTTTGGGAACCTGCCACTGAGGAACTGCACATTGCACAAACTCACGGAAGGGGGCCGAGTCTACCAACTGAAAAGGCAGCAGTTGAAGCGCTAGCAATTTAGCCAAGCTAGCATTCAACCGCTGGGCATGTGGATGGCTGGGAGTGAACTTCTTTCGACGGTCCAGCAGCTGGGGCAGGGAAATTTGCCTGCTAGAATCGGACGTTGATGTACTGCTAGCAGAGTGGCCGCAAGTACTTGGCTGTGACACACCTAATTCTACACCTTCATTCCTCTCAGTGCATGTTTCAGAGAGGACTGAAGTTATAGTGGGGTTGGAGATCCCAGCTGATGCGGTGCAAGGAGAGGTCCGCTTTGTTCTTTGGTGTGGGTCTTTGAGGTAGGCTTGCCAACGAGCTGCATGGCAGGTCAACATATGTCTGGTCAGGCATGTGGTACCCAAGCGGCTGATGTTTTGGCCACGCGATATACGCTTGAGACATATGTTGCAAACAGCAGCTGTGCGATCTGATGCACTAGCCTCAAAAAAGGCCCACACCAAAGAACTTTTTGAATGACGGGCAGAGGCAGCGCCCTGCACAGGCGGAGCTCTGCGGTGTGATTCCGTCGGTGTACTGCCCTTACGCTGGCCACCAAAGGGCATCCTGCCTCGTTGGAGATGTGCCTCCTCCTCATCCTCCTCCTCCTCCTCTCTCCTATTAGGCACCCACGTGTAGTCAGTGACCTCATCATCCCCTCCCTCCTCATCACTGGAGCCAATCTGGCAGTATGCTGCAGCTGCTGGAACATGACTGCCAGATTGGTGTCCTTCTTGAGCATCCCCTCTGTCTGCTCTCACGCTACTGCCTTCCTCTAGCTGGGTTTCATCATCAGACCCTACGAAACGCTGGGCATCCTCCTGGAGCATGTACCCAACACTGTGCTCAAACAGTTCGGGGGACTCCTCAGGAGGAGGACATGGTGGGTCTAGGGAAGGAGTGACTGATGATGAGTCTGACATTGATACCAGGGAAGAGGACGCTTTGGCAGCTGCTTTGCCAGTACCCTGAGCCTGGGTGAGAGAGGATGAGGAGGAGGAGGAGGGCTTGGTCATCCACTCTACCAAGTCTTCGGCATGATGTGGCTCAACATGTCCAGCTGCCGAAAAGAAGGACAAGCGTGTCCCATGGCCATGTGCTGATGACAATGCACCGCGTCCACGACCAGCACTGTTGCCCCCAGACACAGAGCCTGCTTGCCCTCTTTTATTGCCTCCTGACTGTCTGCCTCTCCTTGTTTGCCTTCCAGACATTCTAATGGAGGGCCTGCAGGGAGATGGGAAAAAAAGCAATAAGGGCTACCTTCAGGTGTCCTTCTCTGTCCCTTTACTTAAGGATTTCTAAATATGGTTGAGGATGATAGCTTTCGCACAGAATAGCACAATGACAATTTCCCTGACTGTCCAAAAAACAAGGATTTCAAAGATGGTTGATGAGGAATGCTTTAGCACAGTATAGCACAATGAGAATTTCCCTCACTGTCCTTCCCTGTCCCTACAAACAAGGTTTAGCACAGTAAAACACACTGACACTCTCCCTACCTATAGTTTTCTGTCCCTATAAAAAATGTTTTTTTAAAGATGGTTGATGAGGAATTCTTTAGCACAGTATAGCACAATGAGAATTTCCCTCACTGTTCTTCCCTGTCCCTACAAACAAGGTTTAGCACAGTAAAACACACTGACACTCTCCCTACCTATAGTTTTCTGTCTATATAAAAAATGTTTTTTTTAAGATGGTTGATGAGGAATGCATTAGCACAGTATAGCACAATGAGAATTTCCCTCACTGTCCTTCCCTGTCCCTACAAACAAGGTTTAGCACAGTAAAACACACTGACACTCTCCCTACCTATAGTTTTCTGTCCCTATAAATTTTTTTTTTTTTAAAGATGGTTGATGAGGAATGCTTTAGCACAGTATAGCACAATGAGAATTTCCCTCACTGTCCTTCCCTGTCCCTACAAACAAGGTTTAGCACAGTAAAACACACTGACACTCTCCCTACCTATAGTTTTCTGTCCCTATAAAAAATGTTTTTTTAAAGATGGTTGATGAGGAATGCTTTAGCACAGTATAGCACAATGAGAATTTCCCTCACTGGCCTTCCCTGTCCCTACAAACAAGGTTTAGCACAGTAAAACACACTGACACTCTCCCTACCTATAGTTTTCTGTCCCTATAATTTTTTGTTTTTTAAAGATGGTTGATGAGGAATGCTTTAGCACAGTATAGCACAATGAGAATTTCCCTCACTGTCCTTCCCTGTCCCTACAAACAAGGTTTAGCACAGTAAAACACACTGACACTCTCCCTACCTATAGTTTTCTGTCCCTATAAAAAATTTTTTTTTAAAGATGGTTGATGAGGAATGCTTTAGCACAGTATAGCACAATGATAATTTCCCTCACTGTCCTTCCCTGTCCCTACAAACAAGGTTTAGCACAGTAAAACACACTGACACTCTCCCTACCTATAGTTTTCTGTCCCTATAAAAAATGCTTTTTTAAAGATGGTTGATGAGGAATGCTTTAGCACAGTATAGCACAATGAGAATTTCCCTCACTGTCCTTCCCTGTCCCTACAAACAAGGTTTAGTACAGTAAAACACACTGACACTCTCCCTACCTATAGTTTTCTGTCCCTATAAAAAATGTTTTTTTTAAGATGGTTGATGAGGAATGCTTTAGCACAGTATAGCACAATGAGAATTTCCCTCACTGTCCTTCCCTGTCCCTACAAACAAGGTTTAGCACAGTAAAACACACTGACACTCTCCCTACCTATAGTTTTCTGTCCCTATAAAAATTTTTTTTTTTAAAGATGGTTGATGAGGAATGCTTTAGCACAGTATAGCACAATGAGAATTTCCCTCACTGTCCTTCCCTGTCCCTACAAACAAGGTTTAGCACAGTAAAACACACTGACACTCTCCCTACCTATAGTTTTCTGTCCCTATAAAAAATGTTTTTTTAAATATGGTTGATGAGGAATGCTTTAGCACAGTATAGCACAATGAGAATTTCCCTCACTGTCCTTCCCTGTCCCTACAAACAAGGTTTAGCACAGTAAAACACACTGACACTCTCCCTACCTATAGTTTTCTGTCCCTATAATTTTTTTTTTTTAAAGATGGTTGATGAGGAATGCTTTAGCACAGTATAGCACAATGAGAATTTCCCTCACTGTCCTTCCCTGTCCCTACAAACAAGGTTTAGCACAGTAAAACACACTGACACTCTCCCTACCTATAGTTTTCTGTCCCTATAAAAAATGATTTTTTAAAGATGGTTGATGAGGAATGCTTTAGCACAGTATAGCACAATGAGAATTTCCCTCATTGTCCTTCCCTGTCCCTACAAACAAGGTTTAGCACAGTAAAACACACTGACACTCTCCCTACCTATAGTTTTCTGTCCCTATAAAAAATGTTTTTTTAAAGATGGTTGATGAGGAATGCTTTAGCACAGTATAGCACAATGAGAATTTCCCTCACTGTCCTTCCCTGTCCCTACAAACAAGGTTTAGCACAGTAAAACACACTGACACTCTCCCTACCTATAGTTTTCTGTCCCTATAATTTTTTTTTTTTTAAAGATGGTTGATGAGGAATGCTTTAGCACAGTATAGCACAATGAGAATTTCCCTCACTGTCCTTCCCTGTCCCTACAAACAAGGTTTAGCACAGTAAAACACACTGACACTCTCCCTACCTATAGTTTTCTGTCCCTATAAAAAATGTTTTTTTAAAGATGGTTGATGAGGAATGCTTTAGCACAGTATAGCACAATGAGAATTTCCCTCACTGTCCTTCCCTGTCCCTACAAACAAGGTTTAGCACAGTAAAACACACTGACACTCTCCCTACCTATAGTTTTCTGTCCCTATAAAAAATGTTTTTTTAAAGATGGTTGATGAAGAATGCTTTAGCACAGTATTGCACAATGAGAATTTCCCTCACTGTCCTTCCCTGTCCCTACAAACAAGGTTTAGCACAGTAAAACACACTGACACTCTCCCTACCTATAGTTTTCTGTCCCTATAAAAAAAATTTTTTTTTAAAGATGGTTGATGAGGAATTCTTTAGCACAGTATAGCACAATGAGAATTTCCCTCACTGTCCTTCCCTGTCCCTACAAACAAGGTTTAGCACAGTAAAACACACTGACACTCTCCCTACCTATAGTTTTCTGTCCCTATAAAAAATGTTTTTTTAAAGATGGTTGATGAGGAATGCTTTAGCACAGTATAGCACAATGAGAATTTCCCTCACTGTCCTTCCCTGTCCCTACAAACAAGGTTTAGCACAGTAAAACACACTGACACTCTCCCTACCTATAGTTTTCTGTCCCTATAAAAAATTTTTTTTTAAAGATGGTTGATGAGGAATGCTTTAGCACAGTATAGCACAATGAGAATTTCCCTCACTGTCCTTCCCTGTCCCTACAAACAAGGTTTAGCACAGTAAAACACACTGACACTCTCCCTACCTATAGTTTTCTGTCCCTATAAAAAATGATTTTTTAAAGATGGTTGATGAGGAATGCTTTAGCACAGTATAGCACAATGAGAATTTCCCTCACTGTTCTTCCCTGTCCCTACAAACAAGGTTTAGCACAGTAAAACACACTGACACTCTCCCTACGTATAGTTTTCTGTCCCTATAAAAAATGTTTTTTTTAAGATGGTTGATGAGGAATGCTTTAGCACAGTATAGCACAATGAGAATTTCCCTCACTGTCCTTCCCTGTCCCTACAAACAAGGTTTAGCACAGTAAAACACACTGACACTCTCCCTACCTATAGTTTTCTGTCCCTATAAAAAATGTTTTTTTAAAGATGGTTGATGAGGAATGCTTTAGCACAGTATTGCACAATGAGAATTTCCCTCACTGTCCTTCCCTGTCCCTACAAACAAGGTTTAGCACAGTAAAACACACTGACACTCTCCCTACCTATAGTTTTCTGTCCCTATAAAAAATTTTTTTTTTAAAGATGGTTGATGAGGAATTCTTTAGCACAGTATAGCACAATGAGAATTTCCCTCACTGTCCTTCCCTGTCTCTACAAACAAGGTTTAGCACAGTAAAACACACTGACACTCTCCCTACCTATAGTTTTCTGTCCCTATAAAAAATGTTTTTTTAAAGATGGTTGATGAGGAATGCTTTAGCACAGTATAGCACAATGAGAATTTCCCTCACTGTCCTTCCCTGTCCCTACAAACAAGGTTTAGCACAGTAAAACACACTGACACTCTCCCTACCTATAGTTTTCTGTCCCTATAATTTTTTTTTTTAAAGATGGTTGATGAGGAATGCTTTAGCACAGTATAGCACAATGAGAATTTCCCTCACTGTCCTTCCATGTCCCTACAAACAAGGTTTAGCACAGTAAAACACACTGACACTCTCCCTACCTATAGTTTTCTGTCCCTATAAACATTTTTTTTTTAAAGATGGTTGATGAGGAATGCTTTAGCACAGTATAGCACAATGAGAATTTCCCTCACTGTCCTTCCCTGTCCCTACAAACAAGGTTTAGCACAGTAAAACACACTGACACTCTCCCTACCTATAGTTTTCTGTCCCTATAAAAAATGTTTTTTTAAAGATGGTTGATGAGGAATGCTTTAGCACAGTATAGCACAATGAGAATTTCCCTCACTGTTCTTCCCTGTCCCTACAAACAAGGTTTAGCACAGTAAAACACACTGACACTCTCCCTACCTATAGTTTTCTGTCTATATAAAAAATGTTTTTTTTAAGATGGTTGATGAGGAATGCATTAGCACAGTATAGCACAATGAGAATTTCCCTCACTGTCCTTCCCTGTCCCTACAAACAAGGTTTAGCACAGTAAAACACACTGACACTCTCCCTACCTATAGTTTTCTGTCCCTATAATTTTTTTTTTTTTTAAAGATGGTTGATGAGGAATGCTTTAGCACAGTATAGCACAATGAGAATTTCCCTCACTGTCCTTCCCTGTCCCTACAAACAAGGTTTAGCACAGTAAAACACACTGACACTCTCCCTACCTATAGTTTTCTGTCCCTATAAAAAATGTTTTTTTAAAGATGGTTGATGAGGAATGCTTTAGCACAGTATAGCACAATGAGAATTTCCCTCACTGGCCTTCCCTGTCCCTACAAACAAGGTTTAGCACAGTAAAACACACTGACACTCTCCCTACCTATAGTTTTCTGTCCCTATAATTTTTTGTTTTTTAAAGATGGTTGATGAGGAATGCTTTAGCACAGTATAGCACAATGAGAATTTCCCTCACTGTCCTTCCCTGTCCCTACAAACAAGGTTTAGCACAGTAAAACACACTGACACTCTCCCTACCTATAGTTTTCTGTCCCTATAAAAAAATTTTTTTTAAAGATGGTTGATGAGGAATGCTTTAGCACAGTATAGCACAATGATAATTTCCCTCACTGTCCTTCCCTGTCCCTACAAACAAGGTTTAGCACAGTAAAACACACTGACACTCTCCCTACCTATAGTTTTCTGTCCCTATAAAAAATGCTTTTTTAAAGATGGTTGATGAGGAATGCTTTAGCACAGTATAGCACAATGATAATTTCCCTCACTGTCCTTCCCTGTCCCTACAAACAAGGTTTAGTACAGTAAAACACACTGACACTCTCCCTACCTATAGTTTTCTGTCCCTATAAAAAATGTTTTTTTTAAGATGGTTGATGAGGAATGCTTTAGCACAGTATAGCACAATGAGAATTTCCCTCACTGTCCTTCCCTGTCCCTACAAACAAGGTTTAGCACAGTAAAACACACTGACACTCTCCCTACCTATAGTTTTCTGTCCCTATAAAAATTTTTTTTTTTAAAGATGGTTGATGAGGAATGCTTTAGCACAGTATAGCACAATGAGAATTTCCCTCACTGTCCTTCCCTGTCCCTACAAACAAGGTTTAGCACAGTAAAACACACTGACACTCTCCCTACCTATAGTTTTCTGTCCCTATAAAAAATGTTTTTTTAAATATGGTTGATGAGGAATGCTTTAGCACAGTATAGCACAATGAGAATTTCCCTCACTGTCCTTCCCTGTCCCTACAAACAAGGTTTAGCACAGTAAAACACACTGACACTCTCCCTACCTATAGTTTTCTGTCCCTATAATTTTTTTTTTTTAAAGATGGTTGATGAGGAATGCTTTAGCACAGTATAGCACAATGAGAATTTCCCTCACTGTCCTTCCCTGTCCCTACAAACAAGGTTTAGCACAGTAAAACACACTGACACTCTCCCTACCTATAGTTTTCTGTCCCTATAAAAAATGATTTTTTAAAGATGGTTGATGAGGAATGCTTTAGCACAGTATAGCACAATGAGAATTTCCCTCATTGTCCTTCCCTGTCCCTACAAACAAGGTTTAGCACAGTAAAACACACTGACACTCTCCCTACCTATAGTTTTCTGTCCCTATAAAAAATGTTTTTTTAAAGATGGTTGATGAGGAATGCTTTAGCACAGTATAGCACAATGAGAATTTCCCTCACTGTCCTTCCCTGTCCCTACAAACAAGGTTTAGCACAGTAAAACACACTGACACTCTCCCTACCTATAGTTTTCTGTCCCTATAATTTTTTTTTTTTTAAAGATGGTTGATGAGGAATGCTTTAGCACAGTATAGCACAATGAGAATTTCCCTCACTGTCCTTCCCTGTCCCTACAAACAAGGTTTAGCACAGTAAAACACACTGACACTCTCCCTACCTATAGTTTTCTGTCCCTATAAAAAATGTTTTTTTAAAGATGGTTGATGAAGAATGCTTTAGCACAGTATTGCACAATGAGAATTTCCCTCACTGTCCTTCCCTGTCCCTACAAACAAGGTTTAGCACAGTAAAACACACTGACACTCTCCCTACCTATAGTTTTCTGTCCCTATAAAATTTTTTTTTTTTAAAGATGGTTGATGAGGAATTCTTTAGCACAGTATAGCACAATGAGAATTTCCCTCACTGTCCTTCCCTGTCCCTACAAACAAGGTTTAGCACAGTAAAACACACTGACACTCTCCCTACCTATAGTTTTCTGTCCCTATAAAAAATGTTTTTTTAAAGATGGTTGATGAGGAATGCTTTAGCACAGTATAGCACAATGAGAATTTCCCTCACTGTCCTTCCCTGTCCCTACAAACAAGGTTTAGCACAGTAAAACACACTGACACTCTCCCTACCTATAGTTTTCTGTCCCTATAAAAAATTTTTTTTTAAAGATGGTTGATGAGGAATGCTTTAGCACAGTATAGCACAATGAGAATTTCCCTCACTGTCCTTCCCTGTCCCTACAAACAAGGTTTAGCACAGTAAAACACACTGACACTCTCCCTACCTATAGTTTTCTGTCCCTATAAAAAATGATTTTTTAAAGATGGTTGATGAGGAATGCTTTAGCACAGTATAGCACAATGAGAATTTCCCTCACTGTTCTTCCCTGTCCCTACAAACAAGGTTTAGCACAGTAAAACACACTGACACTCTCCCTACGTATAGTTTTCTGTCCCTATAAAAAATGTTTTTTTTAAGATGGTTGATGAGGAATGCTTTAGCACAGTATAGCACAATGAGAATTTCCCTCACTGTCCTTCCCTGTCCCTACAAACAAGGTTTAGCACAGTAAAACACACTGACACTCTCCCTACCTATAGTTTTCTGTCCCTATAAAAAATGTTTTTTTAAAGATGGTTGATGAGGAATGCTTTAGCACAGTATAGCACAATGAGAATTTCCCTCACTGTCCTTCCCTGTCCCTACAAACAAGGTTTAGCACAGTAAAACACACTGACACTCTCCCTACCTATAGTTTTCTGTCCCTATAATTTTTTTTTTTAAAGATGGTTGATGAGGAATGCTTTAGCACAGTATAGCACAATGAGAATTTCCCTCACTGTCCTTCCCTGTCCCTACAAACAAGGTTTAGCACAGTAAAACACACTGACACTCTCCCTACCTATAGTTTTCTGTCCCTATAAAAATTTTTTTTTTAAAGATGGTTGATGAGGAATGCTTTAGCACAGTATAGCACAATGAGAATTTCCCTCACTGTCCTTCCCTGTCCCTACAAACAAGGTTTAGCACAGTAAAACACACTGACACTCTCCCTACCTATAGTTTTCTGTCCCTATAAAAAATGTTTTTTTAAAGATGGTTGATGAGGAATGCTTTAGCACAGTATAGCACAATGAGAATTTCCCTCACTGTCCTTCCCTGTCCCTACAAACAAGGTTTAGCACAGTAAAACACACTGACACTCTCCCTACCTATAGTTTTCTGTCCCTATAAAAAATGTTTTTTTAAAGATGGTTGATGAGGAATGCTTTAGCACAGTATTGCACAATGAGAATTTCCCTCACTGTCCTTCCCTGTCCCTACAAACAAGGTTTAGCACAGTAAAACACACTGACACTCTCCCTACCTATAGTTTTCTGTCCCTATAAAAAATTTTTTTTTTAAAGATGGTTGATGAGGAATTCTTTAGCACAGTATAGCACAATGAGAATTTCCCTCACTGTCCTTCCCTGTCCCTACAAACAAGGTTTAGCACAGTAAAACACACTGACACTCTCCCTACCTATAGTTTTCTGTCCCTATAAAAAATGTTTTTTTAAAGATGGTTGATGAGGAATGCTTTAGCACAGTATAGCACAATGAGAATTTCCCTCACTGTCCTTCCCTGTCCCTACAAACAAGGTTTAGCACAGTAAAACACACTGACACTCTCCCTACCTATAGTTTTCTGTCCCTATAATTTTTTTTTTTAAAGATGGTTGATGAGGAATGCTTTAGCACAGTATAGCACAATGAGAATTTCCCTCACTGTCCTTCCATGTCCCTACAAACAAGGTTTAGCACAGTAAAACACACTGACACTCTCCCTACCTATAGTTTTCTGTCCCTATAAATTTTTTTTTTTTAAAGATGGTTGATGAGGAATGCTTTAGCACAGTATAGCACAATGAGAATTTCCCTCACTGTCCTTCCCTGTCCCTACAAACAAGGTTTAGCACAGTAAAACACACTGACACTCTCCCTACCTATAGTTTTCTGTCCCTATAAAAAATGTTTTTTTAAAGATGGTTGATGAGGAATGCTTTAGCACAGTATAGCACAATGAGAATTTCCCTCACTGTTCTTCCCTGTCCCTACAAACAAGGTTTAGCACAGTAAAACACACTGACACTCTCCCTACCTATAGTTCTCTGTCTATATAAAAAATGTTTTTTTTAAGATGGTTGATGAGGAATGCATTAGCACAGTATAGCACAATGAGAATTTCCCTCACTGTCCTTCCCTGTCCCTACAAACAAGGTTTAGCACAGTAAAACACACTGACACTCTCCCTACCTATAGTTTTCTGTCCCTATAAAAAATTTTTTTTTTAAAGATGGTTGATGAGGAATGCTTTAGCACAGTATAGCACAATGAGAATTTCCCTCACTGTCCTTCCCTGTCCCTACAAACAAGGTTTAGCACAGTAAAACACACTGACACTCTCCCTACCTATAGTTTTCTGTCCCTATAAAAAATGTTTTTTTAAAGATGGTTGATGAGGAATGCTTTAGCACAGTATAGCACAATGAGAATTTCCCTCACTGTCCTTCCCTGTCCCTACAAACAAGGTTTAGCACAGTAAAACACACTGACACTCTCCCTACCTATAGTTTTCTGTCCCTATAAAAAATGTTTTTTTAAAGATGGTTGATGAGGAATGCTTTAGCACAGTATTGCACAATGAGAATTTCCCTCACTGTCCTTCCCTGTCCCTACAAACAAGGTTTAGCACAGTAAAACACACTGACACTCTCCCTACCTATAGTTTTCTGTCCCTATAAAAAATTTTTTTTTTAAAGATGGTTGATGAGGAATTCTTTAGCACAGTATAGCACAATGAGAATTTCCCTCACTGTCCTTCCCTGTCCCTACAAACAAGGTTTAGCACAGTAAAACACACTGACACTCTCCCTACCTATAGTTTTCTGTCCCTATAAAAAATGTTTTTTTAAAGATGGTTGATGAGGAATGCTTTAGCACAGTATAGCACAATGAGAATTTCCCTCACTGTCCTTCCCTGTCCCTACAAACAAGGTTTAGCACAGTAAAACACACTGACACTCTCCCTACCTATAGTTTTCTGTCCCTATAATTTTTTTTTTTAAAGATGGTTGATGAGGAATGCTTTAGCACAGTATAGCACAATGAGAATTTCCCTCACTGTCCTTCCATGTCCCTACAAACAAGGTTTAGCACAGTAAAACACACTGACACTCTCCCTACCTATAGTTTTCTGTCCCTATAAATTTTTTTTTTTTAAAGATGGTTGATGAGGAATGCTTTAGCACAGTATAGCACAATGAGAATTTCCCTCACTGTCCTTCCCTGTCCCTACAAACAGTTTAGCACAGTAAAACACACTGACACTCTCCCTACCTATAGTTTTCTGTCCCTATAAAAAATGTTTTTTTAAAGATGGTTGATGAGGAATGCTTTAGCACAGTATAGCACAATGAGAATTTCCCTCACTGTTCTTCCCTGTCCCTACAAACAAGGTTTAGCACAGTAAAACACACTGACACTCTCCCTACCTATAGTTCTCTGTCTATATAAAAAATGTTTTTTTTTAAGATGGTTGATGAGGAATGCATTAGCACAGTATAGCACAATGAGAATTTCCCTCACTGTCCTTCCCTGTCCCTACAAACAAGGTTTAGCACAGTAAAACACACTGACACTCTCCCTACCTATAGTTTTCTGTCCCTATAAAAAATTTTTTTTTTAAAGATGGTTGATGAGGAATGCTTTAGCACAGTATAGCACAATGAGAATTTCCCTCACTGTCCTTCCCTGTCCCTACAAACAAGGTTTAGCACAGTAAAACACACTGACACTCTCCCTACCTATAGTTTTCTGTCCCTATAAAAAATGTTTTTTTAAAGATGGTTGATGAGGAATGCTTTAGCACAGTATAGCACAATGAGAATTTCCCTCACTGGCCTTCCCTGTCCCTACAAACAAGGTTTAGCACAGTAAAACACACTGACACTCTCCCTACCTATAGTTTTCTGTCCCTATAATTTTTTTTTTTTTAAAGATGGTTGATGGGGAATGCTTTAGCACAGTATAGCACAATGAGAATTTCCCTCACTGTCCTTCCCTGTCCCTACAAACAAGGTTTAGCACAGTAAAACACACTGACACTCTCCCTACCTATAGTTTTCTGTCCCTATAAAAAATGTTTTTTTAAAGATGGTTGATGAGGAATGCTTTAGCACAGTATAGCACAATGAGAATTTCCCTCACTGTCCTTCCCTGTCCCTACAAACAAGGTTTAGCACAGTAAAACACACTGACACTCTCCCTACCTATAGTTTTCTGTCCCTATAAAAAATGCTTTTTTAAAGATGGTTGATGAGGAATGCTTTAGCACAGTATAGCACAATGAGAATTTCCCTCACTGTCCTTCCCTGTCCCTACAAACAAGGTTTAGCACAGTAAAACACACTGACACTCTCCCTACCTATAGTTTTCTGTCCCTATAAAAAATGTTTTTTTTAAGATGGTTGATGAGGAATGCTTTAGCACAGTATAGCACAATGAGAATTTCCCTCACTGTCCTTCCCTGTCCCTACAAACAAGGTTTAGCACGGTAAAACACACTGACACTCTCCCTACCTATAGTTTTCTGTCCCTATAAAAAATTTTTTTTTTAAAGATGGTTGATGAGGAATGCTTTAGCACAGTATAGCACAATGAGAATTTCCCTCACTGTCCTTCCCTGTCCCTACAAACAAGGTTTAGCACAGTAAAACACACTGACACTCTCCCTACCTATAGTTTTCTGTCCCTATAAAAAATTTTTTTTAAAGATGGTTGATGAGGAATGCTTTAGCACAGTATAGCA
The DNA here is from genome assembly GCA_029206835.1 of Rana muscosa. NCBI lineage: Eukaryota > Metazoa > Chordata > Amphibia > Anura > Ranidae > Rana > Rana muscosa. Next base: position 120,066,526 of record CM055123.1, on the reverse strand, counting down.
CAATGAGAATTTCCCTCACTGTCCTTCCCTGTCCCTATAAACAAGGTTTAGCACAGTAAAACACACTGACACTCTCCCTACCTATAGTTTTCTGTCCCTATAATTTTTTTTTTTTTAAAGATGGTTGATGAGGAATGCTTTAGCACAGTATAGCACAATGAGAATTTCCCTCACTGTCCTTCCCTGTCCCTACAAACAAGGTTTAGCACAGTAAAACACACTGACACTCTCCCTACCTATAGTTTTCTGTCCTATAAAAAATGTTTTTTAAAGATGGTTGATGAGGAATGCTTTAGCACAGTATAGCACAATGAGAATTTCCCTCACTGTCCTTCCCTGTCCCTACAAACAAGGTTTAGCACAGTAAAACACACTGACACTCTCCCTACCTATAGTTTTCTGTCCCTATAAAAATTTTTTTTTTTAAAGATGGTTGATGAGGAATGCTTTAGCACAGTATAAGCACAATGAGAATTTCCCTCACTGTCCTTCCCTGTCCCTACAAACAAGGTTTAGCACAGTAAAACACACTGACACTCTCCCTACCTATAGTTTTCTGTCCCTATAAAAAATGTTTTTTTAAATATGGTTGATGAGGAATGCTTTAGCACAGTATAGCACAATGAGAATTTCCCTCACTGTCCTTCCCTGTCCCTACAAACAAGGTTTAGCACAGTAAAACACACTGACACTCTCCCTACCTATAGTTTTCTGTCCCTATAATTTTTTTTTTTTAAAGATGGTTGATGAGGAATGCTTTAGCACAGTATAGCACAATGAGAATTTCCCTCACTGTCCTTCCCTGTCCCTACAAACAAGGTTTAGCACAGTAAAACACACTGACACTCTCCCTACCTATAGTTTTCTGTCCCTATAAAAAATGATTTTTTAAAGATGGTTGATGAGGAATGCTTTAGCACAGTATAGCACAATGAGAATTTCCCTCATTGTCCTTCCCTGTCCCTACAAACAAGGTTTAGCACAGTAAAACACACTGACACTCTCCCCTACCTATAGTTTTCTGTCCCTATAAAAAATTTTTTTTTTAAAGATGGTTGATGAGGAATGCTTTAGCACAGTATAGCACAATGAGAATTTCCCTCACTGTCCTTCCCTGTCCCTACAAACAAGGTTTAGCACAGTAAAACACACTGACACTCTCCCTACCTATAGTTTTCTGTCCCTATAAAAAATGTTTTTTTAAATATGGTTGATGAGGAATGCTTTAGCACAGTATAGCACAATGAGAATTTCCCTCACTGTCCTTCCCTGTCCCTACAAACAAGGTTTAGCACAGTAAAACACACTGACACTCTCCCTACCTATAGTTTTCTGTCCCTATAATTTTTTTTTTTTAAAGATGGTTGATGAGGAATGCTTTAGCACAGTATAGCACAATGAGAATTTCCCTCACTGTCCTTCCCTGTCCCTACAAACAAGGTTTAGCACAGTAAAACACACTGACACTCTCCCTACCTATAGTTTTCTGTCCCTATAAAAAATGATTTTTTAAAGATGGTTGATGAGGAATGCTTTAGCACAGTATAGCACAATGAGAATTTCCCTCATTGTCCTTCCCTGTCCCTACAAACAAGGTTTAGCACAGTAAAACACACTGACACTCTCCCTACCTATAGTTTTCTGTCCCTATAAAAAATGTTTTTTTAAAGATGGTTGATGAGGAATGCTTTAGCACAGTATAGCACAATGAGAATTTCCCTCACTGTCCTTCCCTGTCCCTACAAACAAGGTTTAGCACAGTAAAACACACTGACACTCTCCCTACCTATAGTTTTCTGTCCCTATAATTTTTTTTTTTTTAAAGATGGTTGATGAGGAATGCTTTAGCACAGTATAGCACAATGAGAATTTCCCTCACTGTCCTTCCCTGTCCCTACAAACAAGGTTTAGCACAGTAAAACACACTGACACTCTCCCTACCTATAGTTTTCTGTCCCTATAAAAAATGTTTTTTTTAAAGATGGTTGATGAAGAATGCTTTAGCACAGTATTGCACAATGAGAATTTCCCTCACTGTCCTTCCCTGTCCCTACAAACAAGGTTTAGCACAGTAAAACACACTGACACTCTCCCTACCTATAGTTTTCTGTCCCTATAAAAATTTTTTTTTTTAAAGATGGTTGATGAGGAATTCTTTAGCACAGTATAGCACAATGAGAATTTCCCTCACTGTCCTTCCCTGTCCCTACAAACAAGGTTTAGCACAGTAAAACACACTGACACTCTCCCTACCTATAGTTTTCTGTCCCTATAAAAAATGTTTTTTTAAAGATGGTTGATGAGGAATGCTTTAGCACAGTATAGCACAATGAGAATTTCCCTCACTGTCCTTCCCTGTCCCTACAAACAAGGTTTAGCACAGTAAAACACACTGACACTCTCCCTACCTATAGTTTTCTGTCCCTATAAAAAAATTTTTTTTAAAGATGGTTGATGAGGAATGCTTTAGCACAGTATAGCACAATGAGAATTTCCCTCACTGTCCTTCCCTGTCCCTACAAACAAGGTTTAGCACAGTAAAACACACTGACACTCTCCCTACCTATAGTTTTCTGTCCCTATAAAAAATGATTTTTTAAAGATGGTTGATGAGGAATGCTTTAGCACAGTATAGCACAATGAGAATTTCCCTCACTGTTCTTCCCTGTCCCTACAAACAAGGTTTAGCACAGTAAAACACACTGACACTCTCCCTACGTATAGTTTTCTGTCCCTATAAAAAATGTTTTTTTTAAGATGGTTGATGAGGAATGCTTTAGCACAGTATAGCACAATGAGAATTTCCCTCACTGTCCTTCCCTGTCCCTACAAACAAGGTTTAGCACAGTAAAACACACTGACACTCTCCCTACCTATAGTTTTCTGTCCCTATAAAAAATGTTTTTTTAAAGATGGTTGATGAGGAATGCTTTAGCACAGTATAGCACAATGAGAATTTCCCTCACTGTCCTTCCCTGTCCCTACAAACAAGGTTTAGCACAGTAAAACACACTGACACTCTCCCTACCTATAGTTTTCTGTCCCTATAATTTTTTTTTTTTAAAGATGGTTGATGAGGAATGCTTTAGCACAGTATAGCACAATGAGAATTTCCCTCACTGTCCTTCCCTGTCCCTACAAACAAGGTTTAGCACAGTAAAACACACTGACACTCTCCCTACCTATAGTTTTCTGTCCCTATAAAAATTTTTTTTTTAAAGATGGTTGATGAGGAATGCTTTAGCACAGTATAGCACAATGAGAATTTCCCTCACTGTCCTTCCCTGTCCCTACAAACAAGGTTTAGCACAGTAAAACACACTGACACTCTCCCTACCTATAGTTTTCTGTCCCTATAAAAAATGTTTTTTTAAAGATGGTTGATGAGGAATGCTTTAGCACAGTATAGCACAATGAGAATTTCCCTCACTGTCCTTCCCTGTCCCTACAAACAAGGTTTAGCACAGTAAAACACACTGACACTCTCCCTACCTATAGTTTTCTGTCCCTATAAAAAATGTTTTTTTAAAGATGGTTGATGAGGAATGCTTTAGCACAGTATTGCACAATGAGAATTTCCCTCACTGTCCTTCCCTGTCCCTACAAACAAGGTTTAGCACAGTAAAACACACTGACACTCTCCCTACCTATAGTTTTCTGTCCCTATAAAAAATTTTTTTTTTAAAGATGGTTGATGAGGAATTCTTTAGCACAGTATAGCACAATGAGAATTTCCCTCACTGTCCTTCCCTGTCCCTACAAACAAGGTTTAGCACAGTAAAACACACTGACACTCTCCCTACCTATAGTTTTCTGTCCCTATAAAAAATGTTTTTTTAAAGATGGTTGATGAGGAATGCTTTAGCACAGTATAGCACAATGAGAATTTCCCTCACTGTCCTTCCCTGTCCCTACAAACAAGGTTTAGCACAGTAAAACACACTGACACTCTCCCTACCTATAGTTTTCTGTCCCTATAATTTTTTTTTTTAAAGATGGTTGATGAGGAATGCTTTAGCACAGTATAGCACAATGAGAATTTCCCTCACTGTCCTTCCATGTCCCTACAAACAAGGTTTAGCACAGTAAAACACACTGACACTCTCCCTACCTATAGTTTTCTGTCCCTATAAAAAATTTTTTTTTAAAGATGGTTGATGAGGAATGCTTTAGCACAGTATAGCACAATGAGAATTTCCCTCACTGTCCTTCCCTGTCCCTACAAACAAGGTTTAGCACAGTAAAACACACTGACACTCTCCCTACCTATAGTTTTCTGTCCCTATAAAAAATGTTTTTTTAAAGATGGTTGATGAGGAATGCTTTAGCACAGTATAGCACAATGAGAATTTCCCTCACTGTTCTTCCCTGTCCCTACAAACAAGGTTTAGCACAGTAAAACACACTGACACTCTCCCTACCTATAGTTCTCTGTCTATATAAAAAATGTTTTTTTTAAGATGGTTGATGAGGAATGCATTAGCACAGTATAGCACAATGAGAATTTCCCTCACTGTCCTTCCCTGTCCCTACAAACAAGGTTTAGCACAGTAAAACACACTGACACTCTCCCTACCTATAGTTTTCTGTCCCTATAAAAATTTTTTTTTTTAAAGATGGTTGATGAGGAATGCTTTAGCACAGTATAGCACAATGAGAATTTCCCTCACTGTCCTTCCCTGTCCCTACAAACAAGGTTTAGCACAGTAAAACACACTGACACTCTCCCTACCTATAGTTTTCTGTCCCTATAAAAAATGTTTTTTTAAAGATGGTTGATGAGGAATGCTTTAGCACAGTATAGCACAATGAGAATTTCCCTCACTGGCCTTCCCTGTCCCTACAAACAAGGTTTAGCACAGTAAAACACACTGACACTCTCCCTACCTATAGTTTTCTGTCCCTATAATTTTTTTTTTTTTAAAGATGGTTGATGGGGAATGCTTTAGCACAGTATAGCACAATGAGAATTTCCCTCACTGTCCTTCCCTGTCCCTACAAACAAGGTTTAGCACAGTAAAACACACTGACACTCTCCCTACCTATAGTTTTCTGTCCCTATAAAAAATGTTTTTTTAAAGATGGTTGATGAGGAATGCTTTAGCACAGTATAGCACAATGAGAATTTCCCTCACTGTCCTTCCCTGTCCCTACAAACAAGGTTTAGCACAGTAAAACACACTGACACTCTCCCTACCTATAGTTTTCTGTCCCTATAAAAAATGCTTTTTTAAAGATGGTTGATGAGGAATGCTTTAGCACAGTATAGCACAATGAGAATTTCCCTCACTGTCCTTCCCTGTCCCTACAAACAAGGTTTAGCACAGTAAAACACACTGACACTCTCCCTACCTATAGTTTTCTGTCCCTATAAAAAATGTTTTTTTTAAGATGGTTGATGAGGAATGCTTTAGCACAGTATAGCACAATGAGAATTTCCCTCACTGTCCTTCCCTGTCCCTACAAACAAGGTTTAGCACGGTAAAACACACTGACACTCTCCCTACCTATAGTTTTCTGTCCCTATAAAAAATTTTTTTTTTAAAGATGGTTGATGAGGAATGCTTTAGCACAGTATAGCACAATGAGAATTTCCCTCACTGTCCTTCCCTGTCCCTACAAACAAGGTTTAGCACAGTAAAACACACTGACACTCTCCCTACCTATAGTTTTCTGTCCCTATAAAAAATGTTTTTTTAAAGATGGTTGATGAGGAATGCTTTAGCACAGTATAGCACAATGAGAATTTCCCTCACTGTCCTTCCCTGTCCCTATAAACAAGGTTTAGCACAGTAAAACACACTGACACTCTCCCTACCTATAGTTTTCTGTCCCTATAATTTTTTTTTTTTTAAAGATGGTTGATGAGGAATGCTTTAGCACAGTATAGCACAATGAGAATTTCCCTCACTGTCCTTCCCTGTCCCTACAAACAAGGTTTAGCACAGTAAAACACACTGACACTCTCCCTACCTATAGTTTTCTGTCCCTATAAAAAATGTTTTTTTAAAGATGGTTGATGAGGAATGCTTTAGCACAGTATAGCACAATGAGAATTTCCCTCACTGTCCTTCCCTGTCCCTACAAACAAGGTTTAGCACAGTAAAACACACTGACACTCTCCCTACCTATAGTTTTCTGTCCCTATAAAAAATGATTTTTTAAAGATGGTTGATGAGGAATGCTTTAGCACAGTATAGCACAATGAGAATTTCCCTCATTGTCCTTCCCTGTCCCTACAAACAAGGTTTAGCACAGTAAAACACACTGACACTCTCCCTACCTATAGTTTTCTGTCCCTGTAAAAAATGTTTTTTTAAAGATGGTTGATGAGGAATGCTTTAGCACAGTATAGCACAATGAGAATTTCCCTCACTGTCCTTCCCTGTCCCTACAAACAAGGTTTAGCACAGTAAAACACACTGACACTCTCCCTACCTATAGTTTTCTGTCCCTATATTTTTTTTTTTTTAAAGATGGTTGATGAGGAATGCTTTAGCACAGTATAGCACAATGAGAATTTCCCTCACTGTCCTTCCCTGTCCCTACAAACAAGGTTTAGCACAGTAAAACACACTGACACTCTCCCTACCTATAGTTTTCTGTCCCTATAAAAAATGTTTTTTTAAAGATGGTTGATGAGGAATGCTTTAGCACAGTATAGCACAATGAGAATTTCCCTCACTGTCCTTCCCTGTCCCTACAAACAAGGTTTAGCACAGTAAAACACACTGACACTCTCCCTACCTATAGTTTTCTGTCCCTATAAAAAATGTTTTTTTTAAAGATGGTTGATGAGGAATGCTTTAGCACAGTATAGCACAATGAGAATTTCCCTCACTGTCCTTCCCTGTCCCTACAAACAAGGTTTAGCACAGTAAAACACACTGACACTCTCCCTACCTATAGTTTTCTGTCCCTATAATTATTTTTTTTAAAGATGGTTGATGAGGAATGCTTTAGCACAGTATAGCACAATGAGAATTTCCCTCACTGTCCTTCCCTGTCCCTACAAACAAGGTTTAGCACAGTAAAACACACTGACACTCTCCCTACCTATAGTTTTCTGTCCCTATAAAAAATGTTTTTTTAAAGATGGTTGATGAGGAATGCTTTAGCACAGTATAGCACAATGAGAATTTCCCTCACTGTCCTTCCCTGTCCCTACAAACAAGGTTTAGCACAGTAAAACACACTGACACTCTCCCTACCTATAGTTTTCTGTCCCTATAAAAAATGTTTTTTTTAAGATGGTTGATGAGGAATGCTTTAGCACAGTATAGCACAATGAGAATTTCCCTCGCTGTCCTTCCCTGTCCCTACAAACAAGGTTTAGCACAGTAAAACACACTGACACTCTCCCTACCTATAGTTTTCTGTCCCTATAAAAAATTTTTTTTTTTAAAGATGGTTGATGAGGAATGCTTTAGCACAGTATAGCACAATGAGAATTTCCCTCACTGTCCTTCCCTGTCCCTACAAACAAGGTTTAGCACAGTAAAACACACTGACACTCTCCCTACCTATAGTTTTCTGTCCCTATAAAAAATGTTTTTTTAAAGATGGTTGATGAGGAATGCTTTAGCACAGTATAGCACAATGAGAATTTCCCTCACTGTCCTTCCCTGTCCCTACAAACAAGGTTTAGCACAGTAAAACACACTGACACTCTCCCTACCTATAGTTTTCTGTCCCTATAATTTTTTTTTTTAAAGATGGTTGATGAGGAATGCTTTAGCACAGTATAGCACAATGAGAATTTCCCTCACTGTCCTTCCATGTCCCTACAAACAAGGTTTAGCACAGTAAAACACACTGACACTCTCCCTACCTATAGTTTTCTGTCCCTATAAAAATTTTTTTTTAAAGATGGTTGATGAGGAATGCTTTAGCACAGTATAGCACAATGAGAATTTCCCTCACTGTCCTTCCCTGTCCCTACAAACAAGGTTTAGCACAGTAAAACACACTGACACTCTCCCTACCTATAGTTTTCTGTCCCTATAAAAAATGTTTTTTTAAAGATGGTTGATGAGGAATGCTTTAGCACAGTATAGCACAATGAGAATTTCCCTCACTGTTCTTCCCTGTCCCTACAAACAAGGTTTAGCACAGTAAAACACACTGACACTCTCCCTACCTATAGTTCTCTGTCTATATAAAAAATGTTTTTTTTAAGATGGTTGATGAGGAATGCATTAGCACAGTATAGCACAATGAGAATTTCCCTCACTGTCCTTCCCTGTCCCTACAAACAAGGTTTAGCACAGTAAAACACACTGACACTCTCCCTACCTATAGTTTTCTGTCCCTATAAAAAAATTTTTTTTTAAAGATGGTTGATGAGGAATGCTTTAGCACAGTATAGCACAATGAGAATTTCCCTCACTGTCCTTCCCTGTCCCTACAAACAAGGTTTAGCACAGTAAAACACACTGACACTCTCCCTACCTATAGTTTTCTGTCCCTATAAAAAATGTTTTTTTAAAGATGGTTGATGAGGAATGCTTTAGCACAGTATAGCACAATGAGAATTTCCCTCACTGGCCTTCCCTGTCCCTACAAACAAGGTTTAGCACAGTAAAACACACTGACACTCTCCCTACCTATAGTTTTCTGTCCCTATAATTTTTTTTTTTTTAAAGATGGTTGATGAGGAATGCTTTAGCACAGTATAGCACAATGAGAATTTCCCTCACTGTCCTTCCCTGTCCCTACAAACAAGGTTTAGCACAGTAAAACACACTGACACTCTCCCTACCTATAGTTTTCTGTCCCTATAAAAAATGTTTTTTTAAAGATGGTTGATGAAGAATGCTTTAGCACAGTATTGCACAATGAGAATTTCCCTCACTGTCCTTCCCTGTCCCTACAAACAAGGTTTAGCACAGTAAAACACACTGACACTCTCCCTACCTATAGTTTTCTGTCCCTATAAAAAATTTTTTTTTTAAAGATGGTTGATGAGGAATTCTTTAGCACAGTATAGCACAATGAGAATTTCCCTCACTGTCCTTCCCTGTCCCTACAAACAAGGTTTAGCACAGTAAAACACACTGACACTCTCCCTACCTATAGTTTTCTGTCCCTATAAAAAATGTTTTTTTAAAGATGGTTGATGAGGAATGCTTTAGCACAGTATAGCACAATGAGAATTTCCCTCACTGTCCTTCCCTGTCCCTACAAACAAGGTTTAGCACAGTAAAACACACTGACACTCTCCCTACCTATAGTTTTCTGTCCCTATAAAAAAATTTTTTTTAAAGATGGTTGATGAGGAATGCTTTAGCACAGTATAGCACAATGAGAATTTCCCTCACTGTCCTTCCCTGTCCCTACAAACAAGGTTTAGCACAGTAAAACACACTGACACTCTCCCTACCTATAGTTTTCTGTCCCTATAAAAAATGATTTTTTAAAGATGGTTGATGAGGAATGCTTTAGCACAGTATAGCACAATGAGAATTTCCCTCACTGTTCTTCCCTGTCCCTACAAACAAGGTTTAGCACAGTAAAACACACTGACACTCTCCCTACTGTGACAGCAGGAAGGTAAAGTCACCTGGTTGCATCCAGGGGGGTAGATATATTTCTCCCAGATTCAGGCTTTATGCCGACTTATACAACTAGGGAGTTGATGAAGCCCAGCTGAGGCTAGTGGGCTCATGAATGACTCATACCTCTAGGGAGAGTGCTGGGCGTCGTGAGGCAGGGAGTTGATGAGACCAGCTGAAGCCTGTCAGTTCGTTTAAGGCCTCTATAAAAACTCCCAGATTCATTAGATGTTAGCTCATGCCTGGAACCAGACCTGTGTGGACTGTCTAGGGAGAGTGAACCCCTGTGCGGTGAGGCAAAGCCTGTGTGGCTATTTGTGTGGACTTTTACTAAACCAGGGACTTAGGGACTAGGACAGCACCAGGCTGATCCCAGTTGTTAGTTTAGGAAACCTGCATGTTTAGTCAGAGGTCAAACTGACCAGGATTTATTTTGTTTGTTTCTTTTTGGCTTTGCTGTGTTTTGTCACTGTACATAGAGAAATAAACCGCACCTTTTGATTTTGAAAACCACAACCTCCGTCTGCTGGCCCTGTTTTTGTGTGGGGAGCCCAACCAGGGGGTCACACACACCCGCTACCGAGTTAACCCCCTCACAGTTGGTGGAGAACCAGTGGCAGTTTTTTTTAAGCCAGCATGGAGGAGATACTGAAACAGCTGGCTCTAGCAAATGCCAATCAACAGCAGACAAATGCAGGTTTGCAAAGGAGCCTTGCAGCCCAGCAGCAAGCTCATCAACAAGCCCAGCAGCAATCTGAGGCCCGCTTCATAGACCTGTTACAGAAGCAAGAGCAGAGACTACAACAAATGGAAGCAGTAATGCAGCAACGTCCGCAGACCAGTGAGGAAAGCCGTCCCACTAATACCGCGTCCTTTGGGGTGAGTCGTTTATTGACAAAAATGACTGGAGAGGATGATCCAGAGGTATTTTTGACCACATTTGAAAGGACTGCTGAAAGAGAAAAGTGGCCTGAGGAGCAGTGGGCTGGACTGGTGGCTCCTCTGTTAACTGGTGAATCGCAGAAGGCTTACTATGACCTAGAGCCTGACCAAGCAAAAGACTATGTGATGCTAAAAGCTGAAATATTGGCAAGGCTGGGTGTCACCCTGGCTGTCCGGGCTCAGCGTGTGCATAACTGGACTTTCCAGCTTGGAAAACCCCCCAGGTCTCAAATGTATGATCTCATTCACCTGAGCAGGAAGTGGCTACAGCCAGAGACTTTGTCCGCACCGGAGATTGTGGAACGTGTTGTGATGGATCGTTTCTTGAGAGCTCTTCCTACCACCATTCAAAAGTGGGTAAGCCATGGAGACCCAGAAACGGCCGGTAAACTTGTGGATCGTGTAGAGAGATACTTGGCTACAGAGAACCTGACGGCCTCTTCCAGAGACTCTCGGACTTTCCACCCTAAGACCAGACCATCCCCAGGGGCGGATAAGAGGATTCCAAGGGGTAAGGGTGGAGAGAGTGAGAGGGTGGGAGCTCTACCCCAAGTTTGGCGAGAACAGCCTGGGAAATCAGCGGCTCAAGAGGCGGCAAGAAGGATCGTTTGCTACCGCTGCCGGCAAGCGGGACATATTGCAGCAAATTGCCCGGTTGTGGAGGAACCCATGCAATGTGACTTTCTGATGGACAGACGTCAGTCGCTGTGTGCGACAGTCGCATGCACTGCCATTCGGGGAACTGAGAAACATTTATGCAAAATGTGTATTAATGGTAGAAATGTTGTGGTATTACTGGATTCAGGTAGCCTTGTGACCCTGATAAAGGCTGAATTAGTTAAAACAGAGGTCTCTGGGAATAGCAAGGTAGCTGTTATTTGTGTGCATGGGGACACCCGAGAGTATCCAGTGACTACAGTGTGTTTCGAGACCCCCAAAGGTACCCTCTCTCATCCAGTGGGGTTAGTATCTCAATTACCGCATGATGCCATTGTGGGAAGGGATTTTCCGAAGTTCTGGGAACTGTGGGATGATCCTGAGCCCCCCACTGGTGCCCCTATGTACCAGGAATGTGATAGCCAGAACTCCTCTGAGAGTGGTGAGGACTCTCCAGAATTTCCCTTGTCAGTATTGGCAGGGGAGACTCAAGAAACTGGAGAGGAGCCCACCTCCTCAGACGAAAACCTACCATCTGTGGAGTTTTCTGATCTGGAGGTTCACAGGGAAAATTTTGCCACAGAACAGTTAAAAGACCCCGCCCTAATAAAGGCACGGGAAAACGTAGTGGAAATAGATGGCGAGTTAGTGAACCCAGATAATACCTGCACTTACCCATACTTCAGCGTAGAGAAGGACCTACTGTATCGGGTGGCAAAAAGGGCAGAAGAAACCGTTGAGCAGCTGGTGGTGCCCAAATCTTACAGGAAGTTGGTGTTGGAGTTGGCCCATGGGCACATTCTTGGAGGTCATCTGGGGACAGAGAAAACCCGAGAGAGGGTATTACAGAGATTCTATTGGCCTGGGGTGATGAAGGACATAGAAAATTATTGTTCCTCCTGCCCTGTGTGTCAGAGGTCGGCCCCGATGCCACATTTCCGTAGCCCGCTGGTCCCTCTACCCATCATTGAGGTCCCGTTTGAGAGAATCGCAATGGATTTGGTAGGTCCTATAATCAAGTCCGCTAGGGGGCACCAGTACATATTGGTTATAATGGACTATGCCACCCGTTATCCAGAAGCGATCCCTCTCAGAAATACCTCGGCCAAAACCATAGCCAAAGAGCTATCTCTTGTTTTTAGCCGGGTGGGTATTTGTAAAGAACTGCTTACGGACCAAGGTACACCCTTTATGTCCCGGGTTATGAAAGAGCTGTGTAAATTGTTCAAAGTGACGCAATTGCGTACATCTGTGTATCACCCCCAAACCGATGGGCTGGTTGAAAGATTCAACAAAACCCTAAAACAAATGTTGAAGAAAGTGGTGGATAGAGATGGAAAGGATTGGGACTGTCTACTTCCTTATTTGATGTTTGCTATTAGGGAGGTGCCCCAATCCTCTACGGGATTCTCCCCCTTTGAGTTACTGTATGGGAGACACCCAAGAGGGCTGTTGGATATTGCCAAGGAAACTTGGGAAAGTGAGAGTTCTCCCCACAGGAGTGTGATTGAGCATGTCGCCCTGATGCAAGATCGAATTGCACAGGTAATGCCCATCGTGAAGGAACATTTGGCCCAAGCGCAGTTGGCACAGCAGAGAGTGTACAACCGTGGAGCAAAGACCCGTACCTTTTCCCCGGGGGATAGGATATTGGTACTTGTCCCTACGGTTGAAAGTAAATTCCTTGCCAAATGGCAAGGCCCCTACGAGATAATGGAAAAAGTGAGCGAAGTGAATTACAAGGTCAGACAACCAGGAAGGCGAAAGCCCGAACAGATATATCACGTTAATCTGTTGAAAGCCTGGAGGGATAGAGAGTCCCTAGTCGCAGAAACTTGGTCACCAGCTCAAACTGGTTGCGTGATTCCGGAGGTTGGAATAGCAGCCACCTTGTCACAACCCCAACAACAGGAGGTTAAGGAGTTTGTGCTTCGCAACAAGGAGGTGTTCTCTGAGCTGCCGGGACAAACATCTGGGGTAGAGCATGATATTATTACCCCGCCCGGTGAAAGGGTGAAGTTAAAACCCTATCGGATCCCAGAGGCCCGACGGGAGGCAATACGGGAGGAAGTACAGAAAATGCTGAACTTAGGGGTGATAGAGGAGTCCCAAAGTGATTGGTCTAGTCCCATTGTGTTGGTGCCTAAACCGGATGGGAGCTGGCGATTTTGTAACGATTTTCGTCAGTTGAACAAAGTTACAAAATTTGACACCTACCCCATGCCACGTATAGATGAGTTGATCGACCGGCTGGGAACAGCCCGATACATGACGACTCTTGACCTCACAAAAGGGTATTGGCAAATTCCCCTGGCCAAGTCGGCCAAAGAGAAAACCGCATTTGTAACCCCAGACGGGGCGTTCCAATATAAGAGAATGCCGTTCGGGTTACAGAATGCGCCGGCCACATTCCAGCGGAAAATGGACCAGATGCTGAGGCCCCATCTGAAGTATGCTGCGGCTTACCTGGATGACGTAATTGTCCATAGCACAGATTGGGCCTCACATCTGCCAAAAGTGCAAGCAGTCCTGGACTCTGTTCGGGAAGCGGGGTTTACGGCTAACCCCAAGAAGTGTACCATTGGGCAGGAGGAGGCCAAATATCTTGGGTACACCATTGGCAGGGGAGTAATAAAACCCCAACTCAACAAAGTCGAGGCCATCCAGAGTTGGCCACGTCCCAACAGCAAGAAGCAGGTACGAGCCTTTCTGGGAATCGCGGGTTATTATCGGCGCTTCATTCCCCACTTTGCTTCTAAGGCTGTGCCCCTAACCAACCTGACGAAAGGGAAAGGGTCGGTCATGATTAAATGGACCCCCGAGGCTGAGGCAGCATTCCAATTCTTGAAACAAGCCTTATGTAGCCAGCCAGTGTTGTACTCACCCGACTTCTCTAAAGACTTTGTCGTACAAAGTGATGCGTCAGATGTGGGGTTAGGAGCAGTATTGTCCCAGGTCTGGAACGGGGAAGAGCACCCAGTCATTTACCTCAGCAGGAAGTTGAAGTCCCATGAGGTAAATTACGCCACGGTTGAAAAGGAGTGTTTAGCGGTGAAGTGGGCTCTAGATTCCCTTCGGTACTATCTGCTAGGTAGGCACTTTGACATGGTTACGGATCACGCTCCGTTAAAGTGGATGGCTCAAAACAAGGAGACAAATAGAAGAGTGAATAGGTGGTTCCTGGCCCTACAGGAATTCAACTTCACAGTAAAGCATCGCCCTGGCGTTCAAATGGGGAATGTGGATGCTTTGTCTCGAGTACATGAATGCCTGATTGCTGGTGTTCCAACCCCAAGGTTAAAACAAGAGGGGGGGGTATGTGACAGCAGGAAGGTAAAGTCACCTGGTTGCATCCAGGGGGGTAGATATATTTCTCCCAGATTCAGGCTTTATGCCGACTTATACAACTAGGGAGTTGATGAAGCCCAGCTGAGGCTAGTGGGCTCATGAATGACTCATACCTCTAGGGAGAGTGCTGGGCGTCGTGAGGCAGGGAGTTGATGAGACCAGCTGAAGCCTGTCAGTTCGTTTAAGGCCTCTATAAAAACTCCCAGATTCATTAGATGTTAGCTCATGCCTGGAACCAGACCTGTGTGGACTGTCTAGGGAGAGTGAACCCCTGTGCGGTGAGGCAAAGCCTGTGTGGCTATTTGTGTGGACTTTTACTAAACCAGGGACTTAGGGACTAGGACAGCACCAGGCTGATCCCAGTTGTTAGTTTAGGAAACCTGCATGTTTAGTCAGAGGTCAAACTGACCAGGATTTATTTTGTTTGTTTCTTTTTGGCTTTGCTGTGTTTTGTCACTGTACATAGAGAAATAAACCGCACCTTTTGATTTTGAAAACCACAACCTCCGTCTGCTGGCCCTGTTTTTGTGTGGGGAGCCCAACCAGGGGGTCACACACACCCGCTACCGAGTTAACCCCCTCACACTACGTATAGTTTTCTGTCCCTATAAAAAATGTTTTTTTTAAGATGGTTGATGAGGAATGCTTTAGCACAGTATAGCACAATGAGAATTTCCCTCACTGTCCTTCCCTGTCCCTACAAACAAGGTTTAGCACAGTAAAACACACTGACACTCTCCCTACCTATAGTTTTCTGTCCCTATAAAAAATGTTTTTTTAAAGATGGTTGATGAGGAATGCTTTAGCACAGTATAGCACAATGAGAATTTCCCTCACTGTCCTTCCCTGTCCCTACAAACAAGGTTTAGCACAGTAAAACACACTGACACTCTCCCTACCTATAGTTTTCTGTCCCTATAATTTTTTTTTTTTAAAGATGGTTGATGAGGAATGCTTTAGCACAGTATAGCACAATGAGAATTTCCCTCACTGTCCTTCCCTGTCCCTACAAACAAGGTTTAGCACAGTAAAACACACTGACACTCTCCCTACCTATAGTTTTCTGTCCCTATAAAATTTTTTTTTTTAAAGATGGTTGATGAGGAATGCTTTAGCACAGTATAGCACAATGAGAATTTCCCTCACTGTCCTTCCCTGTCCCTACAAACAAGGTTTAGCACAGTAAAACACACTGACACTCTCCCTACCTATAGTTTTCTGTCCCTATAAAAAATGTTTTTTTAAAGATGGTTGATGAGGAATGCTTTAGCACAGTATAGCACAATGAGAATTTCCCTCACTGTCCTTCCCTGTCCCTACAAACAAGGTTTAGCACAGTAAAACACACTGACACTCTCCCTACCTATAGTTTTCTGTCCCTATAAAAAATGTTTTTTTAAAGATGGTTGATGAGGAATGCTTTAGCACAGTATTGCACAATGAGAATTTCCCTCACTGTCCTTCCCTGTCCCTACAAACAAGGTTTAGCACAGTAAAACACACTGACACTCTCCCTACCTATAGTTTTCTGTCCCTATAAAAAAAATTTTTTTTAAAGATGGTTGATGAGGAATTCTTTAGCACAGTATAGCACAATGAGAATTTCCCTCACTGTCCTTCCCTGTCCCTACAAACAAGGTTTAGCACAGTAAAACACACTGACACTCTCCCTACCTATAGTTTTCTGTCCCTATAAAAAATGTTTTTTTAAAGATGGTTGATGAGGAATGCTTTAGCACAGTATAGCACAATGAGAATTTCCCTCACTGTCCTTCCCTGTCCCTACAAACAAGGTTTAGCACAGTAAAACACACTGACACTCTCCCTACCTATAGTTTTCTGTCCCTATAATTTTTTTTTTTAAAGATGGTTGATGAGGAATGCTTTAGCACAGTATAGCACAATGAGAATTTCCCTCACTGTCCTTCCATGTCCCTACAAACAAGGTTTAGCACAGTAAAACACACTGACACTCTCCCTACCTATAGTTTTCTGTCCCTATAAAAAATTTTTTTTTAAAGATGGTTGATGAGGAATGCTTTAGCACAGTATAGCACAATGAGAATTTCCCTCACTGTCCTTCCCTGTCCCTACAAACGAGGTTTAGCACAGTAAAACACACTGACACTCTCCCTACCTATAGTTTTCTGTCCCTATAAAAAATGTTTTTTTAAAGATGGTTGATGAGGAATGCTTTAGCACAGTATAGCACAATGAGAATTTCCCTAACTGTTCTTCCCTGTCCCTACAAACAAGGTTTAGCACAGTAAAACACACTGACACTCTCCCTACCTATAGTTCTCTGTCTATATAAAAAATGTTTTTTTTAAGATGGTTGATGAGGAATGCATTAGCACAGTATAGCACAATGAGAATTTCCCTCACTGTCCTTCCCTGTCCCTACAAACAAGGTTTAGCACAGTAAAACACACTGACACTCTCCCTACCTATAGTTTTCTGTCCCTATAAAAATTTTTTTTTTTAAAGATGGTTGATGAGGAATGCTTTAGCACAGTATAGCACAATGAGAATTTCCCTCACTGTCCTTCCCTGTCCCTACAAACAAGGTTTAGCACAGTAAAACACACTGACACTCTCCCTACCTATAGTTTTCTGTCCCTATAAAAAATGTTTTTTTAAAGATGGTTGATGAGGAATGCTTTAGCACAGTATAGCACAATGAGAATTTCCCTCACTGGCCTTCCCTGTCCCTACAAACAAGGTTTAGCACAGTAAAACACACTGACACTCTCCCTACCTATAGTTTTCTGTCCCTATAATTTTTTTTTTTTTAAAGATGGTTGATGAGGAATGCTTTAGCACAGTATAGCACAATGAGAATTTCCCTCACTGTCCTTCCCTGTCCCTACAAACAAGGTTTAGCACAGTAAAACACACTGACACTCTCCCTACCTATAGTTTTCTGTCCCTATAAAAAATGTTTTTTTAAAGATGGTTGATGAGGAATGCTTTAGCACAGTATAGCACAATGAGAATTTCCCTCACTGTCCTTCCCTGTCCCTACAAACAAGGTTTAGCACAGTAAAACACACTGACACTCTCCCTACCTATAGTTTTCTGTCCCTATAAAAAATGCTTTTTTAAAGATGGTTGATGAGGAATGCTTTAGCACAGTATAGCACAATGAGAATTTCCCTCACTGTCCTTCCCTGTCCCTACAAACAAGGTTTAGCACAGTAAAACACACTGACACTCTCCCTACCTATAGTTTTCTGTCCCTATAAAAAATGTTTTTTTTAAGATGGTTGATGAGGAATGCTTTAGCACAGTATAGCACAATGAGAATTTCCCTCACTGTCCTTCCCTGTCCCTACAAACAAGGTTTAGCACAGTAAAACACACTGACACTCTCCCTACCTATAGTTTTCTGTCCCTATAAAAAAATTTTTTTTTAAAGATGGTTGATGAGGAATGCTTTAGCACAGTATAGCACAATGAGAATTTCCCTCACTGTCCTTCCCTGTCCCTACAAACAAGGTTTAGCACAGTAAAACACACTGACACTCTCCCTACCTATAGTTTTCTGTCCCTATAAAAAATGATTTTTTAAAGATGGTTGATGAGGAATGCTTTAGCACAGTATAGCACAATGAGAATTTCCCTCACTGTTCTTCCCTGTCCCTACAAACAAGGTTTAGCACAGTAAAACACACTGACACTCTCCCTACGTATAGTTTTCTGTCCCTATAAAAAATGTTTTTTTTAAGATGGTTGATGAGGAATGCTTTAGCACAGTATAGCACAATGAGAATTTCCCTCACTGTCCTTCCCTGTCCCTACAAACAAGGTTTAGCACAGTAAAACACACTGACACTCTCCCTACCTATAGTTTTCTGTCCCTATAAAAAATGTTTTTTTAAAGATGGTTGATGAGGAATGCTTTAGCACAGTATAGCACAATGAGAATTTCCCTCACTGTCCTTCCCTGTCCCTACAAACAAGGTTTAGCACAGTAAAACACACTGACACTCTCCCTACCTATAGTTTTCTGTCCCTATAATTTTTTTTTTTTAAAGATGGTTGATGAGGAATGCTTTAGCACAGTATAGCACAATGAGAATTTCCCTCACTGTCCTTCCCTGTCCCTACAAACAAGGTTTAGCACAGTAAAACACACTGACACTCTCCCTACCTATAGTTTTCTGTCCCTATAAAAAATTTTTTTTTAAAGATGGTTGATGAGGAATGCTTTAGCACAGTATAGCACAATGAGAATTTCCCTCACTGTCCTTCCCTGTCCCTACAAACAAGGTTTAGCACAGTAAAACACACTGACACTCTCCCTACCTATAGTTTTCTGTCCCTATAAAAAATGTTTTTTTAAAGATGGTTGATGAGGAATGCTTTAGCACAGTATAGCACAATGAGAATTTCCCTCACTGTCCTTCCCTGTCCCTACAAACAAGGTTTAGCACAGTAAAACACACTGACACTCTCCCTACCTATAGTTTTCTGTCCCTATAAAAAATGTTTTTTTAAAGATGGTTGATGAGGAATGCTTTAGCACAGTATTGCACAATGAGAATTTCCCTCACTGTCCTTCCCTGTCCCTACAAACAAGGTTTAGCACAGTAAAACACACTGACACTCTCCCTACCTATAGTTTTCTGTCCCTATAAAAAAAATTTTTTTTAAAGATGGTTGATGAGGAATTCTTTAGCACAGTATAGCACAATGAGAATTTCCCAACTGTCCTTCCCTGTCCCTACAAACAAGGTTTAGCACAGTAAAACACACTGACACTCTCCCTACCTATAGTTTTCTGTCCCTATAAAAAATGTTTTTTTAAAGATGGTTGATGAGGAATGCTTTAGCACAGTATAGCACAATGAGAATTTCCCTCACTGTCCTTCCCTGTCCCTACAAACAAGGTTTAGCACAGTAAAACACACTGACACTCTCCCTACCTATAGTTTTCTGTCCCTATAATTTTTTTTTTTAAAGATGGTTGATGAGGAATGCTTTAGCACAGTATAGCACAATGAGAATTTCCCTCACTGTCCTTCCATGTCCCTACAAACAAGGTTTAGCACAGTAAAACACACTGACACTCTCCCTACCTATAGTTTTCTGTCCCTATAAAAATTTTTTTTTTAAAGATGGTTGATGAGGAATGCTTTAGCACAGTATAGCACAATGAGAATTTCCCTCACTGTCCTTCCCTGTCCCTACAAACGAGGTTTAGCACAGTAAAACACACTGACACTCTCCCTACCTATAGTTTTCTGTCCCTATAAAAAATGTTTTTTTAAAGATGGTTGATGAGGAATGCTTTAGCACAGTATAGCACAATGAGAATTTCCCTAACTGTTCTTCCCTGTCCCTACAAACAAGGTTTAGCACAGTAAAACACACTGACACTCTCCCTACCTATAGTTCTCTGTCTATATAAAAAATGTTTTTTTTAAGATGGTTGATGAGGAATGCATTAGCACAGTATAGCACAATGAGAATTTCCCTCACTGTCCTTCCCTGTCCCTACAAACAAGGTTTAGCACAGTAAAACACACTGACACTCTCCCTACCTATAGTTTTCTGTCCCTATAAAAATTTTTTTTTTTAAAGATGGTTGATGAGGAATGCTTTAGCACAGTATAGCACAATGAGAATTTCCCTCACTGTCCTTCCCTGTCCCTACAAACAAGGTTTAGCACAGTAAAACACACTGACACTCTCCCTACCTATAGTTTTCTGTCCCTATAAAAAATGTTTTTTTAAAGATGGTTGATGAGGAATGCTTTAGCACAGTATAGCACAATGAGAATTTCCCTCACTGGCCTTCCCTGTCCCTACAAACAAGGTTTAGCACAGTAAAACACACTGACACTCTCCCTACCTATAGTTTTCTGTCCCTATAATTTTTTTTTTTTTAAAGATGGTTGATGAGGAATGCTTTAGCACAGTATAGCACAATGAGAATTTCCCTCACTGTCCTTCCCTGTCCCTACAAACAAGGTTTAGCACAGTAAAACACACTGACACTCTCCCTACCTATAGTTTTCTGTCCCTATAAAAAATGTTTTTTTAAAGATGGTTGATGAGGAATGCTTTAGCACAGTATAGCACAATGAGAATTTCCCTCACTGTCCTTCCCTGTCCCTACAAACAAGGTTTAGCACAGTAAAACACACTGACACTCTCCCTACCTATAGTTTTCTGTCCCTATAAAAAATGCTTTTTTAAAGATGGTTGATGAGGAATGCTTTAGCACAGTATAGCACAATGAGAATTTCCCTCACTGTCCTTCCCTGTCCCTACAAACAAGGTTTAGCACAGTAAAACACACTGACACTCTCCCTACCTATAGTTTTCTGTCCCTATAAAAAATGTTTTTTTTAAGATGGTTGATGAGGAATGCTTTAGCACAGTATAGCACAATGAGAATTTCCCTCACTGTCCTTCCCTGTCCCTACAAACAAGGTTTAGCACAGTAAAACACACTGACACTCTCCCTACCTATAGTTTTCTGTCCCTATAAAAAATTTTTTTTTTAAAGATGGTTGATGAGGAATGCTTTAGCACAGTATAGCACAATGAGAATTTCCCTCACTGTCCTTCCCTGTCCCTACAAACAAGGTTTAGCACAGTAAAACACAGTGACACTCTCCCTACCTATAGTTTTCTGTCCCTATAAAAAATGTTTTTTTAAAGATGGTTGATGAGGAATGCTTTAGCACAGTATAGCACAATGAGAATTTCCCTCACTGTCCTTCCCTGTCCCTATAAACAAGGTTTAGCACAGTAAAACACACTGACACTCTCCCTACCTATAGTTTTCTGTCCCTATAATTTTTTTTTTTTTAAAGATGGTTGATGAGGAATGCTTTAGCACAGTATAGCACAATGAGAATTTCCCTCACTGTCCTTCCCTGTCCCTACAAACAAGGTTTAGCACAGTAAAACACACTGACACTCTCCCTACCTATAGTTTTCTGTCCCTATAAAAAATGTTTTTTTAAAGATGGTTGATGAGGAATGCTTTAGCACAGTATAGCACAATGAGAATTTCCCTCACTGTCCTTCCCTGTCCCTACAAACAAGGTTTAGCACAGTAAAACACACTGACACTCTCCCTACCTATAGTTTTCTGTCCCTATAAAAAATGATTTTTTAAAAATGGTTGATGAGGAATGCTTTAGCACAGTATAGCACAATGAGAATTTCCCTCATTGTCCTTCCCTGTCCCTACAAACAAGGTTTAGCACAGTAAAACACACTGACACTCTCCCTACCTATAGTTTTCTGTCCCTATAAAAAATGTTTTTTTAAAGATGGTTGATGAGGAATGCTTTAGCACAGTATAGCACAATGAGAATTTCCCTCACTGTCCTTCCCTGTCCCTACAAACAAGGTTTAGCACAGTAAAACACACTGACACTCTCCCTACCTATAGTTTTCTGTCCCTATATTTTTTTTTTTTTAAAGATGGTTGATGAGGAATGCTTTAGCACAGTATAGCACAATGAGAATTTCCCTCACTGTCCTTCCCTGTCCCTACAAACAAGGTTTAGCACAGTAAAACACACTGACACTCTCCCTACCTATAGTTTTCTGTCCCTATAAAAAATGTTTTTTTAAAGATGGTTGATGAGGAATGCTTTAGCACAGTATAGCACAATGAGAATTTCCCTCACTGTCCTTCCCTGTCCCTACAAACAAGGTTTAGCACAGTAAAACACACTGACACTCTCCCTACCTATAGTTTTCTGTCCCTATAAAAAATGTTTTTTTTAAAGATGGTTGATGAGGAATGCTTTAGCACAGTATAGCACAATGAGAATTTCCCTCACTGTCCTTCCCTGTCCCTACAAACAAGGTTTAGCACAGTAAAACACACTGACACTCTCCCTACCTATAGTTTTCTGTCCCTATAATTATTTTTTTTAAAGATGGTTGATGAGGAATGCTTTAGCACAGTATAGCACAATGAGAATTTCCCTCACTGTCCTTCCCTGTCCCTACAAACAAGGTTTAGCACAGTAAAACACACTGACACTCTCCCTACCTATAGTTTTCTGTCCCTATAAAAAATGTTTTTTTAAAGATGGTTGATGAGGAATGCTTTAGCACAGTATAGCACAATGAGAATTTCCCTCACTGTCCTTCCCTGTCCCTACAAACAAGGTTTAGCACAGTAAAACACACTGACACTCTCCCTACCTATAGTTTTCTGTCCCTATAAAAAATGTTTTTTTTAAGATGGTTGATGAGGAATGCTTTAGCACAGTATAGCACAATGAGAATTTCCCTCGCTGTCCTTCCCTGTCCCTACAAACAAGGTTTAGCACAGTAAAACACACTGACACTCTCCCTACCTATAGTTTTCTGTCCCTATAAAAATTTTTTTTTTTTAAAGATGGTTGATGAGGAATGCTTTAGCACAGTATAGCACAATGAGAATTTCCCTCACTGTCCTTCCCTGTCCCTACAAACAAGGTTTAGCACAGTAAAACACACTGACACTCTCCCTACCTATAGTTTTCTGTCCCTATAAAAAATGTTTTTTTAAAGATGGTTGATGAGGAATGCTTTAGCACAGTATAGCACAATGAGAATTTCCCTCACTGTTCTTCCCTGTCCCTACAAACAAGGTTTAGCACAGTAAAACACACTGACACTCTCCCTACCTATAGTTCTCTGTCTATATAAAAAATGTTTTTTTTAAGATGGTTGATGAGGAATGCATTAGCACAGTATAGCACAATGAGAATTTCCCTCACTGTCCTTCCCTGTCCCTACAAACAAGGTTTAGCACAGTAAAACACACT
This sequence comes from Rana muscosa, assembly GCA_029206835.1. NCBI lineage: Eukaryota > Metazoa > Chordata > Amphibia > Anura > Ranidae > Rana > Rana muscosa. Next base: position 120,043,236 of record CM055123.1, on the reverse strand, counting down.
GACACTCTCCCTACCTATAGTTTTCTGTCCCTATAAAATTTTTTTTTTTTAAAGATGGTTGATGAGGAATGCTTTAGCACAGTATAGCACAATGAGAATTTCCCTCACTGTCCTTCCCTGTCCCTACAAACAAGGTTTAGCACAGTAAAACACACTGACACTCTCCCTACCTATAGTTTTCTGTCCCTATAAAAAATGTTTTTTTAAAGATGGTTGATGAGGAATGCTTTAGCACAGTATAGCACAATGAGAATTTCCCTCACTGGCCTTCCCTGTCCCTACAAACAAGGTTTAGCACAGTAAAACACACTGACACTCTCCCTACCTATAGTTTTCTGTCCCTATAATTTTTTTTTTTTTAAAGATGGTTGATGGGGAATGCTTTAGCACAGTATAGCACAATGAGAATTTCCCTCACTGTCCTTCCCTGTCCCTACAAACAAGGTTTAGCACAGTAAAACACACTGACACTCTCCCTACCTATAGTTTTCTGTCCCTATAAAAAATGTTTTTTTAAAGATGGTTGATGAGGAATGCTTTAGCACAGTATAGCACAATGAGAATTTCCCTCACTGTCCTTCCCTGTCCCTACAAACAAGGTTTAGCACAGTAAAACACACTGACACTCTCCCTACCTATAGTTTTCTGTCCCTATAAAAAATGCTTTTTTAAAGATGGTTGATGAGGAATGCTTTAGCACAGTATAGCACAATGAGAATTTCCCTCACTGTCCTTCCCTGTCCCTACAAACAAGGTTTAGCACAGTAAAACACACTGACACTCTCCCTACCTATAGTTTTCTGTCCCTATAAAAAATGTTTTTTTTAAGATGGTTGATGAGGAATGCTTTAGCACAGTATAGCACAATGAGAATTTCCCTCACTGTCCTTCCCTGTCCCTACAAACAAGGTTTAGCACAGTAAAACACACTGACACTCTCCCTACCTATAGTTTTCTGTCCCTATAAAAATTTTTTTTTTTAAAGATGGTTGATGAGGAATGCTTTAGCACAGTATAGCACAATGAGAATTTCCCTCACTGTCCTTCCCTGTCCCTACAAACAAGGTTTAGCACAGTAAAACACACTGACACTCTCCCTACCTATAGTTTTCTGTCCCTATAAAAAATGTTTTTTTAAAGATGGTTGATGAGGAATGCTTTAGCACAGTATAGCACAATGAGAATTTCCCTCACTGTCCTTCCCTGTCCCTATAAACAAGGTTTAGCACAGTAAAACACACTGACACTCTCCCTACCTATAGTTTTCTGTCCCTATAATTTTTTTTTTTTAAAGATGGTTGATGAGGAATGCTTTAGCACAGTATAGCACAATGAGAATTTCCCTCACTGTCCTTCCCTGTCCCTACAAACAAGGTTTAGCACAGTAAAACACACTGACACTCTCCCTACCTATAGTTTTCTGTCCCTATAAAAAATGTTTTTTTAAAGATGGTTGATGAGGAATGCTTTAGCACAGTATAGCACAATGAGAATTTCCCTCACTGTCCTTCCCTGTCCCTACAAACAAGGTTTAGCACAGTAAAACACACTGACACTCTCCCTACCTATAGTTTTCTGTCCCTATAAAAAATGATTTTTTAAAGATGGTTGATGAGGAATGCTTTAGCACAGTATAGCACAATGAGAATTTCCCTCATTGTCCTTCCCTGTCCCTACAAACAAGGTTTAGCACAGTAAAACACACTGACACTCTCCCTACCTATAGTTTTCTGTCCCTATAAAAAATGTTTTTTTAAAGATGGTTGATGAGGAATGCTTTAGCACAGTATAGCACAATGAGAATTTCCCTCACTGTCCTTCCCTGTCCCTACAAACAAGGTTTAGCACAGTAAAACACACTGACACTCTCCCTACCTATAGTTTTCTGTCCCTATATTTTTTTTTTTTTAAAGATGGTTGATGAGGAATGCTTTAGCACAGTATAGCACAATGAGAATTTCCCTCACTGTCCTTCCCTGTCCCTACAAACAAGGTTTAGCACAGTAAAACACACTGACACTCTCCCTACCTATAGTTTTCTGTCCCTATAAAAAATGTTTTTTTAAAGATGGTTGATGAGGAATGCTTTAGCACAGTATAGCACAATGAGAATTTCCCTCACTGTCCTTCCCTGTCCCTACAAACAAGGTTTAGCACAGTAAAACACACTGACACTCTCCCTACCTATAGTTTTCTGTCCCTATAAAAAATGTTTTTTTTAAAGATGGTTGATGAGGAATGCTTTAGCACAGTATAGCACAATGAGAATTTCCCTCACTGTCCTTCCCTGTCCCTACAAACAAGGTTTAGCACAGTAAAACACACTGACACTCTCCCTACCTATAGTTTTCTGTCCCTATAATTATTTTTTTTAAAGATGGTTGATGAGGAATGCTTTAGCACAGTATAGCACAATGAGAATTTCCCTCACTGTCCTTCCCTGTCCCTACAAACAAGGTTTAGCACAGTAAAACACACTGACACTCTCCCTACCTATAGTTTTCTGTCCCTATAAAAAATGTTTTTTTAAAGATGGTTGATGAGGAATGCTTTAGCACAGTATAGCACAATGAGAATTTCCCTCACTGTCCTTCCCTGTCCCTACAAACAAGGTTTAGCACAGTAAAACACACTGACACTCTCCCTACCTATAGTTTTCTGTCCCTATAAAAAATGTTTTTTTTAAGATGGTTGATGAGGAATGCTTTAGCACAGTATAGCACAATGAGAATTTCCCTCGCTGTCCTTCCCTGTCCCTACAAACAAGGTTTAGCACAGTAAAACACACTGACACTCTCCCTACCTATAGTTTTCTGTCCCTATAAAAACATTTTTTTTTTAAAGATGGTTGATGAGGAATGCTTTAGCACAGTATAGCACAATGAGAATTTCCCTCACTGTCCTTCCCTGTCCCTACAAACAAGGTTTAGCACAGTAAAACACACTGACACTCTCCCTACCTATAGTTTTCTGTCCCTATAAAAAATGTTTTTTTAAAGATGGTTGATGAGGAATGCTTTAGCACAGTATAGCACAATGAGAATTTCCCTCACTGTCCTTCCCTGTCCCTACAAACAAGGTTTAGCACAGTAAAACACACTGACACTCTCCCTACCTATAGTTTTCTGTCCCTATAATTTTTTTTTTTAAAGATGGTTGATGAGGAATGCTTTAGCACAGTATAGCACAATGAGAATTTCCCTCACTGTCCTTCCATGTCCCTACAAACAAGGTTTAGCACAGTAAAACACACTGACACTCTCCCTACCTATAGTTTTCTGTCCCTATAAAAAATTTTTTTTTAAAGATGGTTGATGAGGAATGCTTTAGCACAGTATACCACAATGAGAATTTCCCTCACTGTCCTTCCCTGTCCCTACAAACAAGGTTTAGCACAGTAAAACACACTGACACTCTCCCTACCTATAGTTTTCTGTCCCTATAAAAAATGTTTTTTTAAAGATGGTTGATGAGGAATGCTTTAGCACAGTATAGCACAATGAGAATTTCCCTCACTGTTCTTCCCTGTCCCTACAAACAAGGTTTAGCACAGTAAAACACACTGACACTCTCCCTACCTATAGTTCTCTGTCTATATAAAAAATGTTTTTTTTAAGATGGTTGATGAGGAATGCATTAGCACAGTATAGCACAATGAGAATTTCCCTCACTGTCCTTCCCTGTCCCTACAAACAAGGTTTAGCACAGTAAAACACACTGACACTCTCCCTACCTATAGTTTTCTGTCCCTATAAAAATTTTTTTTTTTAAAGATGGTTGATGAGGAATGCTTTAGCACAGTATAGCACAATGAGAATTTCCCTCACTGTCCTTCCCTGTCCCTACAAACAAGGTTTAGCACAGTAAAACACACTGACACTCTCCCTACCTATAGTTTTCTGTCCCTATAAAAAATGTTTTTTTAAAGATGGTTGATGAGGAATGCTTTAGCACAGTATAGCACAATGAGAATTTCCCTCACTGGCCTTCCCTGTCCCTACAAACAAGGTTTAGCACAGTAAAACACACTGACACTCTCCCTACCTATAGTTTTCTGTCCCTATAATTTTTTTTTTTTTAAAGATGGTTGATGAGGAATGCTTTAGCACAGTATAGCACAATGAGAATTTCCCTCACTGTCCTTCCCTGTCCCTACAAACAAGGTTTAGCACAGTAAAACACACTGACACTCTCCCTACCTATAGTTTTCTGTCCCTATAAAAAATGTTTTTTTAAAGATGGTTGATGAAGAATGCTTTAGCACAGTATTGCACAATGAGAATTTCCCTCACTGTCCTTCCCTGTCCCTACAAACAAGGTTTAGCACAGTAAAACACACTGACACTCTCCCTACCTATAGTTTTCTGTCCCTATAAAAAAAATTTTTTTTAAAGATGGTTGATGAGGAATTCTTTAGAACAGTATAGCACAATGAGAATTTCCCTCACTGTCCTTCCCTGTCCCTACAAACAAGGTTTAGCACAGTAAAACACACTGACACTCTCCCTACCTATAGTTTTCTGTCCCTATAAAAAATGTTTTTTTAAAGATGGTTGATGAGGAATGCTTTAGCACAGTATAGCACAATGAGAATTTCCCTCACTGTCCTTCCCTGTCCCTACAAACAAGGTTTAGCACAGTAAAACACACTGACACTCTCCCTACCTATAGTTTTCTGTCCCTATAAAAAATTTTTTTTTAAAGATGGTTGATGAGGAATGCTTTAGCACAGTATAGCACAATGAGAATTTCCCTCACTGTCCTTCCCTGTCCCTACAAACAAGGTTTAGCACAGTAAAACACACTGACACTCTCCCTACCTATAGTTTTCTGTCCCTATAAAAAATGATTTTTTAAAGATGGTTGATGAGGAATGCTTTAGCACAGTATAGCACAATGAGAATTTCCCTCACTGTTCTTCCCTGTCCCTACAAACAAGGTTTAGCACAGTAAAACACACTGACACTCTCCCTACGTATAGTTTTCTGTCCCTATAAAAAATGTTTTTTTTTAAGATGGTTGATGAGGAATGCTTTAGCACAGTATAGCACAATGAGAATTTCCCTCACTGTCCTTCCCTGTCCCTACAAACAAGGTTTAGCACAGTAAAACACACTGACACTCTCCCTACCTATAGTTTTCTGTCCCTATAAAAAATGTTTTTTTAAAGATGGTTGATGAGGAATGCTTTAGCACAGTATAGCACAATGAGAATTTCCCTCACTGTCCTTCCCTGTCCCTACAAACAAGGTTTAGCACAGTAAAACACACTGACACTCTCCCTACCTATAGTTTTCTGTCCCTATAATTTTTTTTTTTTAAAGATGGTTGATGAGGAATGCTTTAGCACAGTATAGCACAATGAGAATTTCCCTCACTGTCCTTCCCTGTCCCTACAAACAAGGTTTAGCACAGTAAAACACACTGACACTCTCCCTACCTATAGTTTTCTGTCCCTATAAAAATTTTTTTTTTAAAGATGGTTGATGAGGAATGCTTTAGCACAGTATAGCACAATGAGAATTTCCCTCACTGTCCTTCCCTGTCCCTACAAACAAGGTTTAGCACAGTAAAACACACTGACACTCTCCCTACCTATAGTTTTCTGTCCCTATAAAAAATGTTTTTTTAAAGATGGTTGATGAGGAATGCTTTAGCACAGTATAGCACAATGAGAATTTCCCTCACTGTCCTTCCCTGTCCCTACAAACAAGGTTTAGCACAGTAAAACACACTGACACTCTCCCTACCTATAGTTTTCTGTCCCTATAAAAAATGTTTTTTTAAAGATGGTTGATGAGGAATGCTTTAGCACAGTATTGCACAATGAGAATTTCCCTCACTGTCCTTCCCTGTCCCTACAAACAAGGTTTAGCACAGTAAAACACACTGACACTCTCCCTACCTATAGTTTTCTGTCCCTATAAAAATTTTTTTTTTTAAAGATGGTTGATGAGGAATTCTTTAGCACAGTATAGCACAATGAGAATTTCCCTCACTGTCCTTCCCTGTCCCTACAAACAAGGTTTAGCACAGTAAAACACACTGACACTCTCCCTACCTATAGTTTTCTGTCCCTATAAAAAATGTTTTTTTAAAGATGGTTGATGAGGAATGCTTTAGCACAGTATAGCACAATGAGAATTTCCCTCACTGTCCTTCCCTGTCCCTACAAACAAGGTTTAGCACAGTAAAACACACTGACACTCTCCCTACCTATAGTTTTCTGTCCCTATAATTTTTTTTTTTAAAGATGGTTGATGAGGAATGCTTTAGCACAGTATAGCACAATGAGAATTTCCCTCACTGTCCTTCCATGTCCCTACAAACAAGGTTTAGCACAGTAAAACACACTGACACTCTCCCTACCTATAGTTTTCTGTCCCTATAAAAAATTTTTTTTTAAAGATGGTTGATGAGGAATGCTTTAGCACAGTATAGCACAATGAGAATTTCCCTCACTGTCCTTCCCTGTCCCTACAAACGAGGTTTAGCACAGTAAAACACACTGACACTCTCCCTACCTATAGTTTTCTGTCCCTATAAAAAATGTTTTTTTAAAGATGGTTGATGAGGAATGCTTTAGCACAGTATAGCACAATGAGAATTTCCCTAACTGTTCTTCCCTGTCCCTACAAACAAGGTTTAGCACAGTAAAACACACTGACACTCTCCCTACCTATAGTTCTCTGTCTATATAAAAAATGTTTTTTTTAAGATGGTTGATGAGGAATGCATTAGCACAGTATAGCACAATGAGAATTTCCCTCACTGTCCTTCCCTGTCCCTACAAACAAGGTTTAGCACAGTAAAACACACTGACACTCTCCCTACCTATAGTTTTCTGTCCCTATAAAAAAATTTTTTTTTAAAGATGGTTGATGAGGAATGCTTTAGCACAGTATAGCACAATGAGAATTTCCCTCACTGTCCTTCCCTGTCCCTACAAACAAGGTTTAGCACAGTAAAACACACTGACACTCTCCCTACCTATAGTTTTCTGTCCCTATAAAAAATGTTTTTTTAAAGATGGTTGATGAGGAATGCTTTAGCACAGTATAGCACAATGAGAATTTCCCTCACTGGCCTTCCCTGTCCCTACAAACAAGGTTTAGCACAGTAAAACACACTGACACTCTCCCTACCTATAGTTTTCTGTCCCTATAATTTTTTTTTTTTTAAAGATGGTTGATGAGGAATGCTTTAGCACAGTATAGCACAATGAGAATTTCCCTCACTGTCCTTCCCTGTCCCTACAAACAAGGTTTAGCACAGTAAAACACACTGACACTCTCCCTACCTATAGTTTTCTGTCCCTATAAAAAATGTTTTTTTAAAGATGGTTGATGAGGAATGCTTTAGCACAGTATAGCACAATGAGAATTTCCCTCACTGTCCTTCCCTGTCCCTACAAACAAGGTTTAGCACAGTAAAACACACTGACACTCTCCCTACCTATAGTTTTCTGTCCCTATAAAAAATGCTTTTTTAAAGATGGTTGATGAGGAATGCTTTAGCACAGTATAGCACAATGAGAATTTCCCTCACTGTCCTTCCCTGTCCCTACAAACAAGGTTTAGCACAGTAAAACACACTGACACTCTCCCTACCTATAGTTTTCTGTCCCTATAAAAAATGTTTTTTTTAAGATGGTTGATGAGGAATGCTTTAGCACAGTATAGCACAATGAGAATTTCCCTCACTGTCCTTCCCTGTCCCTACAAACAAGGTTTAGCACAGTAAAACACACTGACACTCTCCCTACCTATAGTTTTCTGTCCCTATAAAAAAATTTTTTTTTAAAGATGGTTGATGAGGAATGCTTTAGCACAGTATAGCACAATGAGAATTTCCCTCACTGTCCTTCCCTGTCCCTACAAACAAGGTTTAGCACAGTAAAACACACTGACACTCTCCCTACCTATAGTTTTCTGTCCCTATAAAAAATGATTTTTTAAAGATGGTTGATGAGGAATGCTTTAGCACAGTATAGCACAATGAGAATTTCCCTCACTGTTCTTCCCTGTCCCTACAAACAAGGTTTAGCACAGTAAAACACACTGACACTCTCCCTACGTATAGTTTTCTGTCCCTATAAAAAATGTTTTTTTTAAGATGGTTGATGAGGAATGCTTTAGCACAGTATAGCACAATGAGAATTTCCCTCACTGTCCTTCCCTGTCCCTACAAACAAGGTTTAGCACAGTAAAACACACTGACACTCTCCCTACCTATAGTTTTCTGTCCCTATAAAAAATGTTTTTTTAAAGATGGTTGATGAGGAATGCTTTAGCACAGTATAGCACAATGAGAATTTCCCTCACTGTCCTTCCCTGTCCCTACAAACAAGGTTTAGCACAGTAAAACACACTGACACTCTCCCTACCTATAGTTTTCTGTCCCTATAATTTTTTTTTTTTAAAGATGGTTGATGAGGAATGCTTTAGCACAGTATAGCACAATGAGAATTTCCCTCACTGTCCTTCCCTGTCCCTACAAACAAGGTTTAGCACAGTAAAACACACTGACACTCTCCCTACCTATAGTTTTCTGTCCCTATAAAAATTTTTTTTTTAAAGATGGTTGATGAGGAATGCTTTAGCACAGTATAGCACAATGAGAATTTCCCTCACTGTCCTTCCCTGTCCCTACAAACAAGGTTTAGCACAGTAAAACACACTGACACTCTCCCTACCTATAGTTTTCTGTCCCTATAAAAAATGTTTTTTTAAAGATGGTTGATGAGGAATGCTTTAGCACAGTATAGCACAATGAGAATTTCCCTCACTGTCCTTCCCTGTCCCTACAAACAAGGTTTAGCACAGTAAAACACACTGACACTCTCCCTACCTATAGTTTTCTGTCCCTATAAAAAATGTTTTTTTAAAGATGGTTGATGAGGAATGCTTTAGCACAGTATTGCACAATGAGAATTTCCCTCACTGTCCTTCCCTGTCCCTACAAACAAGGTTTAGCACAGTAAAACACACTGACACTCTCCCTACCTATAGTTTTCTGTCCCTATAAAAAAAATTTTTTTTAAAGATGGTTGATGAGGAATTCTTTAGCACAGTATAGCACAATGAGAATTTCCCAACTGTCCTTCCCTGTCCCTACAAACAAGGTTTAGCACAGTAAAACACACTGACACTCTCCCTACCTATAGTTTTCTGTCCCTATAAAAAATGTTTTTTTAAAGATGGTTGATGAGGAATGCTTTAGCACAGTATAGCACAATGAGAATTTCCCTCACTGTCCTTCCCTGTCCCTACAAACAAGGTTTAGCACAGTAAAACACACTGACACTCTCCCTACCTATAGTTTTCTGTCCCTATAATTTTTTTTTTTAAAGATGGTTGATGAGGAATGCTTTAGCACAGTATAGCACAATGAGAATTTCCCTCACTGTCCTTCCATGTCCCTACAAACAAGGTTTAGCACAGTAAAACACACTGACACTCTCCCTACCTATAGTTTTCTGTCCCTATAAAAAAATTTTTTTTAAAGATGGTTGATGAGGAATGCTTTAGCACAGTATAGCACAATGAGAATTTCCCTCACTGTCCTTCCCTGTCCCTACAAACGAGGTTTAGCACAGTAAAACACACTGACACTCTCCCTACCTATAGTTTTCTGTCCCTATAAAAAATGTTTTTTTAAAGATGGTTGATGAGGAATGCTTTAGCACAGTATAGCACAATGAGAATTTCCCTAACTGTTCTTCCCTGTCCCTACAAACAAGGTTTAGCACAGTAAAACACACTGACACTCTCCCTACCTATAGTTCTCTGTCTATATAAAAAATGTTTTTTTTAAGATGGTTGATGAGGAATGCATTAGCACAGTATAGCACAATGAGAATTTCCCTCACTGTCCTTCCCTGTCCCTACAAACAAGGTTTAGCACAGTAAAACACACTGACACTCTCCCTACCTATAGTTTTCTGTCCCTATAAAAAAAATTTTTTTTAAAGATGGTTGATGAGGAATGCTTTAGCACAGTATAGCACAATGAGAATTTCCCTCACTGTCCTTCCCTGTCCCTACAAACAAGGTTTAGCACAGTAAAACACACTGACACTCTCCCTACCTATAGTTTTCTGTCCCTATAAAAAATGTTTTTTTAAAGATGGTTGATGAGGAATGCTTTAGCACAGTATAGCACAATGAGAATTTCCCTCACTGGCCTTCCCTGTCCCTACAAACAAGGTTTAGCACAGTAAAACACACTGACACTCTCCCTACCTATAGTTTTCTGTCCCTATAATTTTTTTTTTTTTAAAGATGGTTGATGAGGAATGCTTTAGCACAGTATAGCACAATGAGAATTTCCCTCACTGTCCTTCCCTGTCCCTACAAACAAGGTTTAGCACAGTAAAACACACTGACACTCTCCCTACCTATAGTTTTCTGTCCCTATAAAAAATGTTTTTTTAAAGATGGTTGATGAGGAATGCTTTAGCACAGTATAGCACAATGAGAATTTCCCTCACTGTCCTTCCCTGTCCCTACAAACAAGGTTTAGCACAGTAAAACACACTGACACTCTCCCTACCTATAGTTTTCTGTCCCTATAAAAAATGCTTTTTTAAAGATGGTTGATGAGGAATGCTTTAGCACAGTATAGCACAATGAGAATTTCCCTCACTGTCCTTCCCTGTCCCTACAAACAAGGTTTAGCACAGTAAAACACACTGACACTCTCCCTACCTATAGTTTTCTGTCCCTATAAAAAATGTTTTTTTTAAGATGGTTGATGAGGAATGCTTTAGCACAGTATAGCACAATGAGAATTTCCCTCACTGTCCTTCCCTGTCCCTACAAACAAGGTTTAGCACAGTAAAACACACTGACACTCTCCCTACCTATAGTTTTCTGTCCCTATAAAAAAATTTTTTTTTAAAGATGGTTGATGAGGAATGCTTTAGCACAGTATAGCACAATGAGAATTTCCCTCACTGTCCTTCCCTGTCCCTACAAACAAGGTTTAGCACAGTAAAACACAGTGACACTCTCCCTACCTATAGTTTTCTGTCCCTATAAAAAATGTTTTTTTAAAGATGGTTGATGAGGAATGCTTTAGCACAGTATAGCACAATGAGAATTTCCCTCACTGTCCTTCCCTGTCCCTATAAACAAGGTTTAGCACAGTAAAACACACTGACACTCTCCCTACCTATAGTTTTCTGTCCCTATAATTTTTTTTTTTTAAAGATGGTTGATGAGGAATGCTTTAGCACAGTATAGCACAATGAGAATTTCCCTCACTGTCCTTCCCTGTCCCTACAAACAAGGTTTAGCACAGTAAAACACACTGACACTCTCCCTACCTATAGTTTTCTGTCCCTATAAAAAATGTTTTTTTAAAGATGGTTGATGAGGAATGCTTTAGCACAGTATAGCACAATGAGAATTTCCCTCACTGTCCTTCCCTGTCCCTACAAACAAGGTTTAGCACAGTAAAACACACTGACACTCTCCCTACCTATAGTTTTCTGTCCCTATAAAAAATGATTTTTTAAAGATGGTTGATGAGGAATGCTTTAGCACAGTATAGCACAATGAGAATTTCCCTCATTGTCCTTCCCTGTCCCTACAAACAAGGTTTAGCACAGTAAAACACACTGACACTCTCCCTACCTATAGTTTTCTGTCCCTATAAAAAATGTTTTTTTAAAGATGGTTGATGAGGAATGCTTTAGCACAGTATAGCACAATGAGAATTTCCCTCACTGTCCTTCCCTGTCCCTACAAACAAGGTTTAGCACAGTAAAACACACTGACACTCTCCCTACCTATAGTTTTCTGTCCCTATATTTTTTTTTTTTTAAAGATGGTTGATGAGGAATGCTTTAGCACAGTATAGCACAATGAGAATTTCCCTCACTGTCCTTCCCTGTCCCTACAAACAAGGTTTAGCACAGTAAAACACACTGACACTCTCCCTACCTATAGTTTTCTGTCCCTATAAAAAATGTTTTTTTAAAGATGGTTGATGAGGAATGCTTTAGCACAGTATAGCACAATGAGAATTTCCCTCACTGTCCTTCCCTGTCCCTACAAACAAGGTTTAGCACAGTAAAACACACTGACACTCTCCCTACCTATAGTTTTCTGTCCCTATAAAAAATGTTTTTTTTAAAGATGGTTGATGAGGAATGCTTTAGCACAGTATAGCACAATGAGAATTTCCCTCACTGTCCTTCCCTGTCCCTACAAACAAGGTTTAGCACAGTAAAACACACTGACACTCTCCCTACCTATAGTTTTCTGTCCCTATAATTATTTTTTTTAAAGATGGTTGATGAGGAATGCTTTAGCACAGTATAGCACAATGAGAATTTCCCTCACTGTCCTTCCCTGTCCCTACAAACAAGGTTTAGCACAGTAAAACACACTGACACTCTCCCTACCTATAGTTTTCTGTCCCTATAAAAAATGTTTTTTTAAAGATGGTTGATGAGGAATGCTTTAGCACAGTATAGCACAATGAGAATTTCCCTCACTGTCCTTCCCTGTCCCTACAAACAAGGTTTAGCACAGTAAAACACACTGACACTCTCCCTACCTATAGTTTTCTGTCCCTATAAAAAATGTTTTTTTTAAGATGGTTGATGAGGAATGCTTTAGCACAGTATAGCACAATGAGAATTTCCCTCGCTGTCCTTCCCCTGTCCCTACAAACAAGGTTTAGCACAGTAAAACACACTGACACTCTCCCTACCTATAGTTTTCTGTCCCTATAAAAAATTTTTTTTTTTAAAGATGGTTGATGAGGAATGCTTTAGCACAGTATAGCACAATGAGAATTTCCCTCACTGTCCTTCCCTGTCCCTACAAATAAGGTTTAGCACAGTAAAACACACTGACACTCTCCCTACCTATAGTTTTCTGTCCCTATAAAAAATGTTTTTTTAAAGATGGTTGATGAGGAATGCTTTAGCACAGTATAGCACAATGAGAATTTCCCTCACTGTCCTTCCCTGTCCCTACAAACAAGGTTTAGCACAGTAAAACACACTGACACTCTCCCTACCTATAGTTTTCTGTCCCTATAATTTTTTTTTTAAAGATGGTTGATGAGGAATGCTTTAGCACAGTATAGCACAATGAGAATTTCCCTCACTGTCCTTCCATGTCCCTACAAACAAGGTTTAGCACAGTAAAACACACTGACACTCTCCCTACCTATAGTTTTCTGTCCCTATAAAATTTTTTTTTTTAAAGATGGTTGATGAGGAATGCTTTAGCACAGTATAGCACAATGAGAATTTCCCTCACTGTCCTTCCCTGTCCCTACAAACAAGGTTTAGCACAGTAAAACACACTGACACTCTCCCTACCTATAGTTTTCTGTCCCTATAAAAAATGTTTTTTTAAAGATGGTTGATGAGGAATGCTTTAGCACAGTATAGCACAATGAGAATTTCCCTCACTGTTCTTCCCTGTCCCTACAAACAAGGTTTAGCACAGTAAAACACACTGACACTCTCCCTACCTATAGTTCTCTGTCTATATAAAAAATGTTTTTTTTAAGATGGTTGATGAGGAATGCATTAGCACAGTATAGCACAATGAGAATTTCCCTCACTGTCCTTCCCTGTCCCTACAAACAAGGTTTAGCACAGTAAAACACACTGACACTCTCCCTACCTATAGTTTTCTGTCCCTATAAAAAATGTTTTTTTAAAGATGGTTGATGAGGAATGCTTTAGCACAGTATAGCACAATGAGAATTTCCCTCACTGTCCTTCCCTGTCCCTACAAACAAGGTTTAGCACAGTAAAACACACTGACACTCTCCCTACCTATAGTTTTCTGTCCCTATAAAAAATGTTTTTTTTAAAGATGGTTGATGAGGAATGCTTTAGCACAGTATAGCACAATGAGAATTTCCCTCACTGTCCTTCCCTGTCCCTACAAACAAGGTTTAGCACAGTAAAACACACTGACACTCTCCCTACCTATAGTTTTCTGTCCCTATAATTATTTTTTTTAAAGATGGTTGATGAGGAATGCTTTAGCACAGTATAGCACAATGAGAATTTCCCTCACTGTCCTTCCCTGTCCCTACAAACAAGGTTTAGCACAGTAAAACACACTGACACTCTCCCTACCTATAGTTTTCTGTCCCTATAAAAAATGTTTTTTTAAAGATGGTTGATGAGGAATGCTTTAGCACAGTATAGCACAATGAGAATTTCCCTCACTGTCCTTCCCTGTCCCTACAAACAAGGTTTAGCACAGTAAAACACACTGACACTCTCCCTACCTATAGTTTTCTGTCCCTATAAAAAATGTTTTTTTTAAGATGGTTGATGAGGAATGCTTTAGCACAGTATAGCACAATGAGAATTTCCCTCGCTGTCCTTCCCTGTCCCTACAAACAAGGTTTAGCACAGTAAAACACACTGACACTCTCCCTACCTATAGTTTTCTGTCCCTATAAAAAAATTTTTTTTTTAAAGATGGTTGATGAGGAATGCTTTAGCACAGTATAGCACAATGAGAATTTCCCTCACTGTCCTTCCCTGTCCCTACAAATAAGGTTTAGCACAGTAAAACACACTGACACTCTCCCTACCTATAGTTTTCTGTCCCTATAAAAAATGTTTTTTTAAAGATGGTTGATGAGGAATGCTTTAGCACAGTATAGCACAATGAGAATTTCCCTCACTGTCCTTCCCTGTCCCTACAAACAAGGTTTAGCACAGTAAAACACACTGACACTCTCCCTACCTATAGTTTTCTGTCCCTATAATTTTTTTTTTTAAAGATGGTTGATGAGGAATGCTTTAGCACAGTATAGCACAATGAGAATTTCCCTCACTGTCCTTCCATGTCCCTACAAACAAGGTTTAGCACAGTAAAACACACTGACACTCTCCCTACCTATAGTTTTCTGTCCCTATAAAAATTTTTTTTTAAAGATGGTTGATGAGGAATGCTTTAGCACAGTATAGCACAATGAGAATTTCCCTCACTGTCCTTCCCTGTCCCTACAAACAAGGTTTAGCACAGTAAAACACACTGACACTCTCCCTACCTATAGTTTTCTGTCCCTATAAAAAATGTTTTTTTAAAGATGGTTGATGAGGAATGCTTTAGCACAGTATAGCACAATGAGAATTTCCCTCACTGTTCTTCCCTGTCCCTACAAACAAGGTTTAGCACAGTAAAACACACTGACACTCTCCCTACCTATAGTTCTCTGTCTATATAAAAAATGTTTTTTTTTAAGATGGTTGATGAGGAATGCATTAGCACAGTATAGCACAATGAGAATTTCCCTCACTGTCCTTCCCTGTCCCTACAAACAAGGTTTAGCACAGTAAAACACACTGACACTCTCCCTACCTATAGTTTTCTGTCCCTATAAAACATTTTTTTTTTAAAGATGGTTGATGAGGAATGCTTTAGCACAGTATAGCACAATGAGAATTTCCCTCACTGTCCTTCCCTGTCCCTACAAACAAGGTTTAGCACAGTAAAACACACTGACACTCTCCCTACCTATAGTTTTCTGTCCCTATAAAAAATGTTTTTTTAAAGATGGTTGATGAGGAATGCTTTAGCACAGTATAGCACAATGAGAATTTCCCTCACTGGCCTTCCCTGTCCCTACAAACAAGGTTTAGCACAGTAAAACACACTGACACTCTCCCTACCTATAGTTTTCTGTCCCTATAAAAAATGTTTTTTTTAAGATGGTTGATGAGGAATGCTTTAGCACAGTATAGCACAATGAGAATTTCCCTCGCTGTCCTTCCCTGTCCCTACAAACAAGGTTTAGCACAGTAAAACACACTGACACTCTCCCTACCTATAGTTTTCTGTCCCTATAAAAATTTTTTTTTTTTAAAGATGGTTGATGAGGAATGCTTTAGCACAGTATAGCACAATGAGAATTTCCCTCACTGTCCTTCCCTGTCCCTACAAATAAGGTTTAGCACAGTAAAACACACTGACACTCTCCCTACCTATAGTTTTCTGTCCCTATAAAAAATGTTTTTTTAAAGATGGTTGATGAGGAATGCTTTAGCACAGTATAGCACAATGAGAATTTCCCTCACTGTCCTTCCCTGTCCCTACAAACAAGGTTTAGCACAGTAAAACACACTGACACTCTCCCTACCTATAGTTTTCTGTCCCTATAATTTTTTTTTTAAAGATGGTTGATGAGGAATGCTTTAGCACAGTATAGCACAATGAGAATTTCCCTCACTGTCCTTCCATGTCCCTACAAACAAGGTTTAGCACAGTAAAACACACTGACACTCTCCCTACCTATAGTTTTCTGTCCCTATAAATTTTTTTTTTTTAAAGATGGTTGATGAGGAATGCTTTAGCACAGTATAGCACAATGAGAATTTCCCTCACTGTCCTTCCCTGTCCCTACAAACAAGGTTTAGCACAGTAAAACACACTGACACTCTCCCTACCTATAGTTTTCTGTCCCTATAAAAAATGTTTTTTTAAAGATGGTTGATGAGGAATGCTTTAGCACAGTATAGCACAATGAGAATTTCCCTCACTGTTCTTCCCTGTCCCTACAAACAAGGTTTAGCACAGTAAAACACACTGACACTCTCCCTACCTATAGTTCTCTGTCTATATAAAAAATGTTTTTTTTAAGATGGTTGATGAGGAATGCATTAGCACAGTATAGCACAATGAGAATTTCCCTCACTGTCCTTCCCTGTCCCTACAAACAAGGTTTAGCACAGTAAAACACACTGACACTCTCCCTACCTATAGTTTTCTGTCCCTATAAAAAATGTTTTTTTAAAGATGGTTGATGAGGAATGCTTTAGCACAGTATAGCACAATGAGAATTTCCCTCACTGTCCTTCCCTGTCCCTACAAACAAGGTTTAGCACAGTAAAACACACTGACACTCTCCCTACCTATAGTTTTCTGTCCCTATAAAAAATGTTTTTTTTAAAGATGGTTGATGAGGAATGCTTTAGCACAGTATAGCACAATGAGAATTTCCCTCACTGTCCTTCCCTGTCCCTACAAACAAGGTTTAGCACAGTAAAACACACTGACACTCTCCCTACCTATAGTTTTCTGTCCCTATAATTATTTTTTTTAAAGATGGTTGATGAGGAATGCTTTAGCACAGTATAGCACAATGAGAATTTCCCTCACTGTCCTTCCCTGTCCCTACAAACAAGGTTTAGCACAGTAAAACACACTGACACTCTCCCTACCTATAGTTTTCTGTCCCTATAAAAAATGTTTTTTTAAAGATGGTTGATGAGGAATGCTTTAGCACAGTATAGCACAATGAGAATTTCCCTCACTGTCCTTCCCTGTCCCTACAAACAAGGTTTAGCACAGTAAAACACACTGACACTCTCCCTACCTATAGTTTTCTGTCCCTATAAAAAATGTTTTTTTTAAGATGGTTGATGAGGAATGCTTTAGCACAGTATAGCACAATGAGAATTTCCCTCGCTGTCCTTCCCTGTCCCTACAAACAAGGTTTAGCACAGTAAAACACACTGACACTCTCCCTACCTATAGTTTTCTGTCCCTATAAAAAATTTTTTTTTTTAAAGATGGTTGATGAGGAATGCTTTAGCACAGTATAGCACAATGAGAATTTCCCTCACTGTCCTTCCCTGTCCCTACAAATAAGGTTTAGCACAGTAAAACACACTGACACTCTCCCTACCTATAGTTTTCTGTCCCTATAAAAAATGTTTTTTTAAAGATGGTTGATGAGGAATGCTTTAGCACAGTATAGCACAATGAGAATTTCCCTCACTGTCCTTCCCTGTCCCTACAAACAAGGTTTAGCACAGTAAAACACACTGACACTCTCCCTACCTATAGTTTTCTGTCCCTATAATTTTTTTTTTTAAAGATGGTTGATGAGGAATGCTTTAGCACAGTATAGCACAATGAGAATTTCCCTCACTGTCCTTCCATGTCCCTACAAACAAGGTTTAGCACAGTAAAACACACTGACACTCTCCCTACCTATAGTTTTCTGTCCCTATAAAAATTTTTTTTTTAAAGATGGTTGATGAGGAATGCTTTAGCACAGTATAGCACAATGAGAATTTCCCTCACTGTCCTTCCCTGTCCCTACAAACAAGGTTTAGCACAGTAAAACACACTGACACTCTCCCTACCTATAGTTTTCTGTCCCTATAAAAAATGTTTTTTTAAAGATGGTTGATGAGGAATGCTTTAGCACAGTATAGCACAATGAGAATTTCCCTCACTGTTCTTCCCTGTCCCTACAAACAAGGTTTAGCACAGTAAAACACACTGACACTCTCCCTACCTATAGTTCTCTGTCTATATAAAAAATGTTTTTTTTTAAGATGGTTGATGAGGAATGCATTAGCACAGTATAGCACAATGAGAATTTCCCTCACTGTCCTTCCCTGTCCCTACAAACAAGGTTTAGCACAGTAAAACACACTGACACTCTCCCTACCTATAGTTTTCTGTCCCTATAAAACATTTTTTTTTTAAAGATGGTTGATGAGGAATGCTTTAGCACAGTATAGCACAATGAGAATTTCCCTCACTGTCCTTCCCTGTCCCTACAAACAAGGTTTAGCACAGTAAAACACACTGACACTCTCCCTACCTATAGTTTTCTGTCCCTATAAAAAATGTTTTTTTAAAGATGGTTGATGAGGAATGCTTTAGCACAGTATAGCACAATGAGAATTTCCCTCACTGGCCTTCCCTGTCCCTACAAACAAGGTTTAGCACAGTAAAACACACTGACACTCTCCCTACCTATAGTTTTCTGTCCCTATAAAAAATGTTTTTTTTAAGATGGTTGATGAGGAATGCTTTAGCACAGTATAGCACAATGAGAATTTCCCTCGCTGTCCTTCCCTGTCCCTACAAACAAGGTTTAGCACAGTAAAACACACTGACACTCTCCCTACCTATAGTTTTCTGTCCCTATAAAAAATTTTTTTTTTTAAAGATGGTTGATGAGGAATGCTTTAGCACAGTATAGCACAATGAGAATTTCCCTCACTGTCCTTCCCTGTCCCTACAAATAAGGTTTAGCACAGTAAAACACACTGACACTCTCCCTACCTATAGTTTTCTGTCCCTATAAAAAATGTTTTTTTAAAGATGGTTGATGAGGAATGCTTTAGCACAGTATAGCACAATGAGAATTTCCCTCACTGTCCTTCCCTGTCCCTACAAACAAGGTTTAGCACAGTAAAACACACTGACACTCTCCCTACCTATAGTTTTCTGTCCCTATAATTTTTTTTTTAAAGATGGTTGATGAGGAATGCTTTAGCACAGTATAGCACAATGAGAATTTCCCTCACTGTCCTTCCATGTCCCTACAAACAAGGTTTAGCACAGTAAAACACACTGACACTCTCCCTACCTATAGTTTTCTGTCCCTATAAATTTTTTTTTTTTAAAGATGGTTGATGAGGAATGCTTTAGCACAGTATAGCACAATGAGAATTTCCCTCACTGTCCTTCCCTGTCCCTACAAACAAGGTTTAGCACAGTAAAACACACTGACACTCTCCCTACCTATAGTTTTCTGTCCCTATAAAAAATGTTTTTTTAAAGATGGTTGATGAGGAATGCTTTAGCACAGTATAGCACAATGAGAATTTCCCTCACTGTTCTTCCCTGTCCCTACAAACAAGGTTTAGCACAGTAAAACACACTGACACTCTCCCTACCTATAGTTCTCTGTCTATATAAAAAATGTTTTTTTTAAGATGGTTGATGAGGAATGCATTAGCACAGTATAGCACAATGAGAATTTCCCTCACTGTCCTTCCCTGTCCCTACAAACAAGGTTTAGCACAGTAAAACACACTGACACTCTCCCTACCTATAGTTTTCTGTCCCTATAAAAAATGTTTTTTTAAAGATGGTTGATGAGGAATGCTTTAGCACAGTATAGCACAATGAGAATTTCCCTCACTGTCCTTCCCTGTCCCTACAAACAAGGTTTAGCACAGTAAAACACACTGACACTCTCCCTACCTATAGTTTTCTGTCCCTATAAAAAATGTTTTTTTTAAAGATGGTTGATGAGGAATGCTTTAGCACAGTATAGCACAATGAGAATTTCCCTCACTGTCCTTCCCTGTCCCTACAAACAAGGTTTAGCACAGTAAAACACACTGACACTCTCCCTACCTATAGTTTTCTGTCCCTATAATTATTTTTTTTAAAGATGGTTGATGAGGAATGCTTTAGCACAGTATAGCACAATGAGAATTTCCCTCACTGTCCTTCCCTGTCCCTACAAACAAGGTTTAGCACAGTAAAACACACTGACACTCTCCCTACCTATAGTTTTCTGTCCCTATAAAAAATGTTTTTTTAAAGATGGTTGATGAGGAATGCTTTAGCACAGTATAGCACAATGAGAATTTCCCTCACTGTCCTTCCCTGTCCCTACAAACAAGGTTTAGCACAGTAAAACACACTGACACTCTCCCTACCTATAGTTTTCTGTCCCTATAAAAAATGTTTTTTTTAAGATGGTTGATGAGGAATGCTTTAGCACAGTATAGCACAATGAGAATTTCCCTCGCTGTCCTTCCCTGTCCCTACAAACAAGGTTTAGCACAGTAAAACACACTGACACTCTCCCTACCTATAGTTTTCTGTCCCTATAAAAAAATTTTTTTTTTAAAGATGGTTGATGAGGAATGCTTTAGCACAGTATAGCACAATGAGAATTTCCCTCACTGTCCTTCCCTGTCCCTACAAATAAGGTTTAGCACAGTAAAACACACTGACACTCTCCCTACCTATAGTTTTCTGTCCCTATAAAAAATGTTTTTTTAAAGATGGTTGATGAGGAATGCTTTAGCACAGTATAGCACAATGAGAATTTCCCTCACTGTCCTTCCCTGTCCCTACAAACAAGGTTTAGCACAGTAAAACACACTGACACTCTCCCTACCTATAGTTTTCTGTCCCTATAATTTTTTTTTTAAAAGATGGTTGATGAGGAATGCTTTAGCACAGTATAGCACAATGAGAATTTCCCTCACTGTCCTTCCATGTCCCTACAAACAAGGTTTAGCACAGTAAAACACACTGACACTCTCCCTACCTATAGTTTTCTGTCCCTATAAAAAATTTTTTTTTAAAGATGGTTGATGAGGAATGCTTTAGCACAGTATAGCACAATGAGAATTTCCCTCACTGTCCTTCCCTGTCCCTACAAACAAGGTTTAGCACAGTAAAACACACTGACACTCTCCCTACCTATAGTTTTCTGTCCCTATAAAAAATGTTTTTTTAAAGATGGTTGATGAGGAATGCTTTAGCACAGTATAGCACAATGAGAATTTCCCTCACTGTTCTTCCCTGTCCCTACAAACAAGGTTTAGCACAGTAAAACACACTGACACTCTCCCTACCTATAGTTCTCTGTCTATATAAAAAATGTTTTTTTTAAGATGGTTGATGAGGAATGCATTAGCACAGTATAGCACAATGAGAATTTCCCTCACTGTCCTTCCCTGTCCCTACAAACAAGGTTTAGCACAGTAAAACACACTGACACTCTCCCTACCTATAGTTTTCTGTCCCTATAAAAAATTTTTTTTTTAAAGATGGTTGATGAGGAATGCTTTAGCACAGTATAGCACAATGAGAATTTCCCTCACTGTCCTTCCCTGTCCCTACAAACAAGGTTTAGCACAGTAAAACACACTGACACTCTCCCTACCTATAGTTTTCTGTCCCTATAAAAAATGTTTTTTTAAAGATGGTTGATGAGGAATGCTTTAGCACAGTATAGCACAATGAGAATTTCCCTCACTGGCCTTCCCTGTCCCTACAAACAAGGTTTAGCACAGTAAAACACACTGACACTCTCCCTACCTATAGTTTTCTGTCCCTATAATTTTTTTTTTTTTAAAGATGGTTGATGAGGAATGCTTTAGCACAGTATAGCACAATGAGAATTTCCCTCACTGTCCTTCCCTGTCCCTACAAACAAGGTTTAGCACAGTAAAACACACTGACACTCTCCCTACCTATAGTTTTCTGTCCCTATAAAAAATGTTTTTTTAAAGATGGTTGATGAGGAATGCTTTAGCACAGTATAGCACAATGAGAATTTCCCTCACTGTCCTTCCCTGTCCCTACAAACAAGGTTTAGCACAGTAAAACACACTGACACTCTCCCTACCTATAGTTTTCTGTCCCTATAAAAAATGCTTTTTTAAAGATGGTTGATGAGGAATGCTTTAGCACAGTATAGCACAATGAGAATTTCCCTCACTGTCCTTCCCTGTCCCTACAAACAAGGTTTAGCACAGTAAAACACACTGACACTCTCCCTACCTATAGTTTTCTGTCCCTATAAAAAATGTTTTTTTTAAGATGGTTGATGAGGAATGCTTTAGCACAGTATAGCACAATGAGAATTTCCCTCACTGTCCTTCCCTGTCCCTACAAACAAGGTTTAGCACAGTAAAACACACTGACACTCTCCCTACCTATAGTTTTCTGTCCCTATAAAAAATTTATTTTTTAAAGATGGTTGATGAGGAATGCTTTAGCACAGTATAGCACAATGAGAATTTCCCTCACTGTCCTTCCCTGTCCCTACAAACAAGGTTTAGCACAGTAAAACACACTGACACTCTCCCTACCTATAGTTTTCTGTCCCTATAAAAAATGTTTTTTTAAAGATGGTTGATGAGGAATGCTTTAGCACAGTATAGCACAATGAGAATTTCCCTCACTGTCCTTCCCTGTCCCTATAAACAAGGTTTAGCACAGTAAAACACACTGACACTCTCCCTACCTATAGTTTTCTGTCCCTATAATTTTTTTTTTTTTAAAGATGGTTGATGAGGAATGCTTTAGCACAGTATAGCACAATGAGAATTTCCCTCACTGTCCTTCCCTGTCCCTACAAACAAGGTTTAGCACAGTAAAACACACTGACACTCTCCCTACCTATAGTTTTCTGTCCCTATAAAAAATGTTTTTTTAAAGATGGTTGATGAGGAATGCTTTAGCACAGTATAGCACAATGAGAATTTCCCTCACTGTCCTTCCCTGTCCCTACAAACAAGGTTTAGCACAGTAAAACACACTGACACTCTCCCTACCTATAGTTTTCTGTCCCTATAAAAAATGATTTTTTAAAGATGGTTGATGAGGAATGCTTTAGCACAGTATAGCACAATGAGAATTTCCCTCATTGTCCTTCCCTGTCCCTACAAACAAGGTTTAGCACAGTAAAACACACTGACACTCTCCCTACCTATAGTTTTCTGTCCCTATAAAAAATGTTTTTTTAAAGATGGTTGATGAGGAATGCTTTAGCACAGTATAGCACAATGAGAATTTCCCTCACTGTCCTTCCCTGTCCCTACAAACAAGGTTTAGCACAGTAAAACACACTGACACTCTCCCTACCTATAGTTTTCTGTCCCTATAATTTTTTTTTTTTAAAGATGGTTGATGAGGAATGCTTTAGCACAGTATAGCACAATGAGAATTTCCCTCACTGTCCTTCCCTGTCCCTACAAACAAGGTTTAGCACAGTAAAACACACTGACACTCTCCCTACCTATAGTTTTCTGTCCCTATAAAAAATGTTTTTTTAAAGATGGTTGATGAGGAATGCTTTAGCACAGTATAGCACAATGATAATTTCCCTCACTGTCCTTCCCTGTCCCTACAAACAAGGTTTAGCACAGTAAAACACACTGACACTCTCCCTACCTATAGTTTTCTGTCCCTATAAAAAATGTTTTTTTTAAAGATGGTTGATGAGGAATGCTTTAGCACAGTATAGCACAATGAGAATTTCCCTCACTGTCCTTCCCTGTCCCTACAAACAAGGTTTAGCACAGTAAAACACACTGACACTCTCCCTACCTATAGTTTTCTGTCCCTATAATTTTTTTTTTAAAGATGGTTGATGAGGAATGCTTTAGCACAGTATAGCACAATGAGAATTTCCCTCACTGTCCTTCCCTGTCCCTACAAACAAGGTTTAGCACAGTAAAACACACTGACACTCTCCCTACCTATAGTTTTCTGTCCCTATAAAAAATGTTTTTTTAAAGATGGTTGATGAGGAATGCTTTAGCACAGTATAGCACAATGAGAATTTCCCTCACTGTCCTTCCCTGTCCCTACAAACAAGGTTTAGCACAGTAAAACACACTGACACTCTCCCTACCTATAGTTTTCTGTCCCTATAAAAAATGTTTTTTTTAAGATGGTTGATGAGGAATGCTTTAGCACAGTATAGCACAATGAGAATTTCCCTCGCTGTCCTTCCCTGTCCCTACAAACAAGGTTTAGCACAGTAAAACACACTGACACTCTCCCTACCTATAGTTTTCTGTCCCTATAAAAAAATTTTTTTTTTAAAGATGGTTGATGAGGAATGCTTTAGCACAGTATAGCACAATGAGAATTTCCCTCACTGTCCTTCCCTGTCCCTACAAATAAGGTTTAGCACAGTAAAACACACTGACACTCTCCCTACCTATAGTTTTCTGTCCCTATAAAAAATGTTTTTTTAAAGATGGTTGATGAGGAATGCTTTAGCACAGTATAGCACAATGAGAATTTCCCTCACTGTCCTTCCCTGTCCCTACAAACAAGGTTTAGCACAGTAAAACACACTGACACTCTCCCTACCTATAGTTTTCTGTCCCTATAAAAAATTTTTTTTTTAAAGATGGTTGATGAGGAATGCTTTAGCACAGTATAGCACAATGAGAATTTCCCTCACTGTCCTTCCCTGTCCCTACAAACAAGGTTTAGCACAGTAAAACACACTGACACTCTCCCTACCTATAGTTTTCTGTCCCTATAAAAAATGTTTTTTTAAAGATGGTTGATGAGGAATGCTTTAGCACAGTATAGCACAATGAGAATTTCCCTCACTGTCCTTCCCTGTCCCTACAAACAAGGTTTAGCACAGTAAAACACACTGACACTCTCCCTACCTATAGTTTTCTGTCCCTATAATTTTTTTTTTTTTTAAAGATGGTTGATGAGGAATGCTTTAGCACAGTATAGCACAATGAGAATTTCCCTCACTGTCCTTCCCTGTCCCTACAAACAAGGTTTAGCACAGTAAAACACACTGACACTCTCCCTACCTATAGTTTTCTGTCCCTATAAAAAATGTTTTTTTAAAGATGGTTGATGAGGAATGCTTTAGCACAGTATAGCACAATGAGAATTTCCCTCACTGTCCTTCCCTGTCCCTACAAACAAGGTTTAGCACAGTAAAACACACTGACACTCTCCCTACCTATAGTTTTCTGTCCCTATAAAAAATGATTTTTTAAAGATGGTTGATGAGGAATGCTTTAGCACAGTATAGCACAATGAGAATTTCCCTCATTGTCCTTCCCTGTCCCTACAAACAAGGTTTAGCACAGTAAAACACACTGACACTCTCCCTACCTATAGTTTTCTGTCCCTATAAAAAATGTTTTTTTAAAGATGGTTGATGAGGAATGCTTTAGCACAGTATAGCACAATGAGAATTTCCCTCACTGTCCTTCCCTGTCCCTACAAACAAGGTTTAGCACAGTAAAACACACTGACACTCTCCCTACCTATAGTTTTCTGTCCCTATAATTTTTTTTTTTTAAAGATGGTTGATGAGGAATGCTTTAGCACAGTATAGCACAATGAGAATTTCCCTCACTGTCCTTCCCTGTCCCTACAAACAAGGTTTAGCACAGTAAAACACACTGACACTCTCCCTACCTATAGTTTTCTGTCCCTATAAAAAATGTTTTTTTAAAGATGGTTGATGAGGAATGCTTTAGCACAGTATAGCACAATGAGAATTTCCCTCACTGTCCTTCCCTGTCCCTACAAACAAGGTTTAGCACAGTAAAACACACTGACACTCTCCCTACCTATAGTTTTCTGTCCCTATAAAAAATGTTTTTTTAAAGATGGTTGATGAGGAATGCTTTAGCACAGTATAGCACAATGAGAATTTCCCTCACTGTCCTTCCCTGTCCCTACAAACAAGGTTTAGCACAGTAAAACACACTGACACTCTCCCTACCTATAGTTTTCTGTCTCTATAATTTTTTTTTTTTAAAGATGGTTGATGAGGAATGCTTTAGCACAGTATAGCACAATGAGAATTTCCCTCACTGTCCTTCCCTGTCCCTACAAACAAGGTTTAGCACAGTAAAACACACTGACACTCTCCCTACCTATAGTTTTCTGTCCCTATAAAAAATGTTTTTTTAAAGATGGTTGATGAGGAATGCTTTAGCACAGTATAGCACAATGAGAATTTCCCTCACTGTCCTTCCCTGTCCCTACAAACAAGGTTTAGCACAGTAAAACACACTGACACTCTCCCTACCTATAGTTTTCTGTCCCTATAAAAAATGTTTTTTTTAAGATGGTTGATGAGGAATGCTTTAGCACAGTATAGCACAATGAGAATTTCCCTCACTGTCCTTCCCTGTCCCTACAAACAAGGTTTAGCACAGTAAAACACACTGACACTCTCCCTACCTATAGTTTTCTGTCCCTATAAAAATTTTTTTTTTTAAAGATGGTTGATGAGGAATGCTTTAGCACAGTATAGCACAATGAGAATTTCCCTCACTGTCCTTCCCTGTCCCTACAAACAAGGTTTAGCACAGTAAAACACACTGACACTCTCCCTACCTATAGTTTTCTGTCCCTATAAAAAATGTTTTTTTAAAGATGGTTGATGAGGAATGCTTTAGCACAGTATAGCACAATGAGAATTTCCCTCACTGTCCTTCCCTGTCCCTACAAACAAGGTTTAGCACAGTAAAACACACTGACACTCTCCCTACCTATAGTTTTCTGTCCCTATAATTTTTTTTTTTTAAAGATGGTTGATGAGGAATGCTTTAGCACAGTATAGCACAATGAGAATTTCCCTCACTGTCCTTCCCTGTCCCTACAAACAAGGTTTAGCACAGTAAAACACACTGACACTCTCCCTACCTATAGTTTTCTGTCCCTATAATTTTTTTTTTTTTAAAGATGGTTGATGAGGAATGCTTTAGCACAGTATAGCACAATGAGAATTTCCCTCACTGTCCTTTCCTGTCCCTACAAACAAGGTTTAGCACAGTAAAACACACTGACACTCTCCCTACCTATAGTTTTCTGTCCCTATAATTTTTTTTTTTTTTAAAGATGGTTGATGAGGAATGCTTTAGCACAGTATAGCACAATGAGAATTTCCCTCACTGTCCTTCCCTGTCCCTACAAACAAGGTTTAGCACAGTAAAACACACTGACACTCTCCCTACCTATAGTTTTCTGTCCCTATAAATTTTTTTTTTAA
This sequence comes from Rana muscosa, assembly GCA_029206835.1. NCBI lineage: Eukaryota > Metazoa > Chordata > Amphibia > Anura > Ranidae > Rana > Rana muscosa. Next base: position 120,015,909 of record CM055123.1, on the reverse strand, counting down.
AGATGGTTGATGAGGAATGCTTTAGCACAGTATAGCACAATGAGAATTTCCCTCACTGTCCTTCCCTGTCCCTACAAACAAGGTTTAGCACAGTAAAACACACTGACACTCTCCCTACCTATAGTTTTCTGTCCCTATAATTTTTTTTTTTAAAGATGGTTGATGAGGAATGCTTTAGCACAGTATAGCACAATGAGAATTTCCCTAACTGTCCTTCCCTGTCCCTACAAACAAGGTTTAGCACAGTAAAACAGACTGACACTCTCCCTACCTATCCTTCTCTTTCCCTAAACTAAAGGAATCCAGGTTAAGCAAGAAAAAAAAAATGTCACTTTCCCTGCTCCGGAACACACTACACTAGGCCGCCGTGCTGGCGGCCTTTTATAGTGTGGGGCGTGTACTAAACACCCTCAGCAATAATTGGCCACAGGCATCCTGCCTGTGGCCAATCATTGCTCTACTCGCTGACGGCGCTGTGATTGGCCAAGCATTCGGGGTCACAGTGCATGCTTGGCCAATCACAGCGCCTGGATGACACTGCGATGGCGTAGTGCATTGTGGGCCGCGAATTAGGCGCGAACGGCCCAAATCGTTCGTTGTTCGGCGAACGATCGAACAGCCGATGTTCGAGTCGAACGTATGTTCGACTCGAACACCGAGCTCATCCCTACTTCTTACCTTCCCTGTCAGAGTGATCTTCCTCCGCTCAGCTCCGCTCCCCACCCAGTAGTAGCCGGGGCCCAGAGAGTGAAATTTAAGAGGCTGTGAGGCTGGTGGCGGCAGCGTCAGGCAGTTCAGTTGACCGTGTCCAGCAGCAGGAAAAGAGGGGAAGCGGATCTGATTGTGGGGCTGCCAGTGTCTTCAAGGCTTCAACACAGGTGTGCTTTGGGGGTGTCTGTGATTGTAAATAGACTACATTGCACTGTTTCTGTCTCTCTGGCATCATGGATGGAATCATAACTCACAGGCAGCAGGCACTCTATCATGGCTTTGGCTGGCAGTGCTCTGTCACAGTGTGTCACATGACATGTCTGCTAATTCTGTTAACTTATTGGTCATAAGTATCAGCACCCAGCAGCCATGTCATGTGACACACTGTGACAGAGCCAGCCATAGCCATGATAGAGTTCCTGCTGCTTGTGTGTTATTATAATGCTGATGATCTTAACCAGATGCTTGCTGACAGCCCAATAGCAGATTTACTGCTACAGGGCGGTCATGCTGCTTAGGATCACGTATATATACGTGATCCAGGATCACTGATCCTGCATTTATGGGTATCGGAGCCGATCAGCAGGTCTGGTGGACTCGATGTCCGTCAGTACCCGACGATTGTTCTGTACATAGTCAGAACAGCGATATGCCAATGTAAATAAGGCAGATCGTCGTTCTGTCAGTAGGGAAGACATTGATCCTGTGTTCCGGCAAAGCAGGGACAGGGATCTATGCCTTCCCTTAGTAAAAGCACCTCCCCACAGTGAGAAAACACTGGTTAGGAACACATTTAACCTTTTGATCACCCCTGCTGTTAACCCCTTTCCAGCCAGTGTCATTAGTACAGTGACGGTGCATATTTTTAGCACTGATCACTAGACATGTGCACACTGAAATATTAAATTTTCGTCCGAAAAATGTATTTATTTAGTTACTGCCGAAATTCGTTTTTATTTATTTAATTTTGTTAAAAAATGCATTCGTCTGAAAATCCAAATTAATTAACCACTTAAGCCCCGGACCATTTGGTAGCTAAAGGACCAGAGGTGAATTCAGAATTTTGCACTGCGCTGCTTTAACTGTAAATTGTGCGGACATGCAATGTTGTACCCAAATGAAATTTGCGTCCTTTTCTTCCCACAAATAGAGCTTTCTTTTAATGGTATTTGATTGCCTCTGCGATTTTTTATTTTTTGCGGTATAAACGGAAAAAGACCGAAAATTTTGAAAAAAAATGATATTTTCTACTTTTTGTTATAAGAAAAATCGAATAAACTCAATTTTAGTCATACATTTAGGCCAAAATGTATTCAGCCACATGTCTTTAGTAAAAAAAAATTCGATAAGTGTATATTTATTGGTTTGCGCAAAAGTTATAGCGTTTACAAACTAGGGTACATTTTCTGGAATTTACACAGCTTTAAATTTATGACTGCCTATCTCATTTCTTGAGGTGCTAAAATGGCAGGGCAGTACAAAACCTCTCCAAATGACCCCATTTTAGAAAGTAGACACCCCAAGGAAATTGCTGAGAGGCATGTTGAGCCCATTGAATATTTTTTTTTGTCCCAAGTGATTGAATAATGACAAAAAAAAAAAAAAATTACAAAAAGTTGTCACTAAATGATATATTGCTCACACATGCCATGGTTATATGTGGAATTGCACCCCAAAATACATTCTGCTGCTTCTCCTGAGTACGGGGATACCAAATGTGTGGGACTTTTTAGGAGCCTAGCCACGTACGGGACCCCGGAAACCAAGCACCGCCTTCAGGATTTCTAAGGGCGCAAATTTTTGATTTCACTCCTCACTACCTATCACAGTTTTGAAGGCCATAAAATGCCAAAATAGCACAAAACCCCCCCAAATGACCCCATTTTAGAAAGTAGACACCCCAAGGAAATTGCTGAGAGGCCTGTTGAGCCCATTGAATATTTTTTTTTTTGTCCCAAGTGATTGAATAATGACAAAAAAAATAAAATTACAAAAAGTTGTCACTAAATTATATATTGCTCACACATGCCATGGTTATATGTATAATTGCACCCCAAAATACATTTTGCTGCTTCTCCTGAGTACGGGGATACCACATGTGTGGGACTTTTTAGGAGCCTAGCCGAAGTACGGGACCCCGAAATCCAATCACCGCCTTCAGGATTTCTAGGCACAAATTTTTGATTTGACTCCTCACTACCTATCACAGTTTCGAAGGCCATAAAATGCCAAAATAGCACAAAACCCCCCCAAATGACCCCATTTTGGAAAGTAGACACCCCAAGCTGTTTGCTGAGAGGCATGGTGAGTATTTTACAGCTCTCATTTGTTTTTGAAAATTAAGAAAGAAACATTTTTTTTTCTTTTTTTTTTCAATTTTCAAAACTTTGTGACAAAAAGCGAGATCTGCAAAATACTCACAATACCTCTCAGCAAATAGCTTGGGGTGTCTACTTTCCAAAATGGGGTCATTTGGGGGGGGGGTTTGTGCCATCTGGGCATTCCATGGCCTCCGAAACTGTGATAGTCAGTGAGAAGTGAAATCAAAAATTTACACCCTTAGAAAGCCTGAAGGCGGTGATTGGTTTTTGGGGTCCCGTACACGGCTAGGCTCCCAAAAAGTCTCACACATGTGGTATCCCCGTACTCAGGAGAAGCAACAGAATGTATTTTGGGGTGTAATTCCACATATGCCCATGGCATGTTTGAGACATATATCATTTAGTGACAACTTTGTGCAAAAAAAAAAAAAAAATTATTTTTTCCGCAAATTGTGTCAACATATAAAATATTCCATGGACTCAACATGCCTCTCAGTATATAGCTTGGGGTGTCTACTTTCCAAAATGGGGTCATTTGGGGGGGTTTTGAACTGTTCTGGCATTTTATACACAACATTAGGAAGCTTACATCCACTCTTCTAACCACTTGAAGACAAAGCCCTTTTTGACACTTTTTGTTTACATGAAAACATATTTTTTTTTGCAAGAAAATTATGTTGAACCCCCAAACATTATATATATTTTTAAAGCAAAGGCCCTACAGAATAAAATGGTGGGTGTTGCATTTTTTTTTTCTACAAAGTATTTGCGCAGCGATTTTTCAAACGCATTTTTTGGGGAAAAAATACACTTTTTTTAATTTGAATGCACTAAAACACACTATATTGCCCAAATGTTTGATGAAATAAAAAAGATGATCTTAGGCTGAGTACATAGATACCAAACATGACATGCTTTAAAATTTCGCACAAACGCGCATTGGCGACAAACTACATACATTTTTAAAAGCCTTTAAAAGCCTTTACAGGTTACCCCGTTAGATTTACAGAGGAGGTCTACTGCTAAAATTACTGCCCTCGATCTGACCTTCGTGGTGATACCTCACATGCATGGTGCAATTGCTGTTTACATATGACGCCAGACCGACGCTTGCGTTCGCCATTGGGCAAGAGCAGGGCAGGACAGGGGTGCTTTTTTTTTTTTTTATTATTAATTTTGCTTTTTTATTTTATTTTTAAATTGTTCCTTCCATATTTTATTTTTTTTATCATTTTTATTGTTATCGCAGGGAATGTAAATATCCCCTATGATAGCAATAGGTAGTGACAGGTACACTTTTTTTGAAAAAACTGGGGTCTATTGGACCCTAGATCTTTCCTCTGCCTTCAAAGCATCTGACCACACCAAGATCGGTGTGATAAAATGCTTTCCCAATTTCCCAATGGCGCTTTTTATATCCCGGGGGGGGGGACATTCCCTCCCACTGCTTGTAAAAGCAGTCCAGAGGCTAAAAGCATTGCTTTTACATGAAAGCCGGCCGCTGGCTGAAAAGAATGATACCAAGATGATACCTAAACCTGCAGGCATCAATCTGGTATAACCATTCAAAGTCCAGCAACATACCAGTACGTTGCTGGTCCTTGTTGGACATGTATTGTAATCTTTTTTTTTCATGCAGCCAGGTGGCTGAACGAAAAAAGAGATTGATCGGTGGGTATGCCCACCATTAGAATACCGCCCTTCATCCACCCACTTCTAATGATGGGCATACATGCACCATTTATATATGCCGAAGCATGGGGGCATCCTCCCGCAAAAAAGTTATGCCGCACACACATGGTCTGACTTTTCCACAGGCAAGCCTCCGTCGGAATTTCGACCGTATGTACGCGGCATTAGGAGCAAAATCACTCCTCCGCCCCTGCTGCCCCAATGCTTCGGCATATTTGCTTTTTTTTTAACTGTGGTGGTGAAATCACCTCCTACAGCACTGGAGTCGCAGGGATCAGGCCTGTCTCTGCGAACTCTGCAGTTATGTGTGTTGTGTTTTGTAAGTGACAGTGATCGATCGATACTGCACTTGGGTGGCCTGGGCTGGACGGAGGGGCAAAACGCAGGTGCTAGCAGGTATCTGGGCTGATCCCGCTAACACTGCGTTTTTGGGAACCCTAAACTGCTGGGGACGCTAGTATAGATCTGATCAGATCAGATATTGATCTGTTCAGATACTATACCACTAAGGGAGGTGTATGCTTCACGCGTGGGTGTTAGCGTTACTGGCACTAACCTGACGCTGCCTGGGGTGTGACGCAGACCCTCTCTGACGCTAAAACCTAATTGATATCACCCGCCGGGCGTTCAGGGGGCTAAACCTTTATTGGGTTATACACGGCGGGTGCCCTGACACTATAAAAAGCAAACTAACTAACCAGCGTCACCCGTAACACTTATATGATGATCACTGGTGAAAGGGTTAACTAGGGGCAATTAGGGGGTTAAAACCTTTATTAGATAATATATGGGGGTACCTGATGCTACAAAAACCTGCGGCGAACCTAAAAAAAATTACTGGCTACCGATCTGCATCACCGACGCTAAGACAGCGATCAGAAAAATTATCGCTTAGCGACAGTGGTGATAGGGGGTGAAAGGGTTACCTGGGGGGCGATCAAGGGGGTTAAACCTTTATTAGATAATTTATGGGGGTACCTGACGCTATAAAAACCTGCGGCGAACCTAAGAAAAATTACTGGCTACCGATCTGCATCACCGACGCTAAGACAGCGATCAGAAAAATGATCGCTTAGCGACAGTGGTGATAGGGGGTGAAAGGGTTACCTGGGGGGCAATCAAGGGGGTTAAACCTTTATTTGATAATTTATGGGGGTACCTGACGCTATAAAAACCTGCGGCGAACCTAAAAAAAATTACTGGCTACCGATCTGCATCACCGACGCTAAGACAGCGATCTGAAAAATTATTGCTTAGCGACTGCGGTGCTAGGGGGTGAAAGGGTTATCTGGGGGGTGATCAAGGGGTTAAACCTTTATTAGGGGGGTTAGGGGGCTACACTGGACCTAAAACTAAATGTAGTGACACTTTTACAGTCACAAATGTCACTGATTGCAGTGATCAGTAAATAAATGGTCACTGCAATCAGTGACACTGTGACTGGGGGCTGGGGGGTGATCTGGGGGGGCCTGGGGGGGGGCGATTTATGTGCCTATGTGTGCTGGTGTTAGTGTAGTGTTTGTGCACTAACCTTGATGTCTTCTCTTGTACGGCGCTCGGTATATGTGAGCGCCGCACAAGAGATGACATCACTTCCTCCTGCTTCCTCTGCCTGTGTGTACATTCGACAGACAGAGGGGGCATTTCCATTCGCCGGGAGCGATCGCGGGGGGGTGGCCGGAATCGAACGGCCGTCCCCTCATGTCGGATCGCTCCCCAACGAATTCCGACCGCTCACTGTACAGTAGGGGGGTCCGATTGGACCCCCCAACTGTACAAAGGCAATCACGTATGCTCTACGTGATTGTGCCTGTCGGTGCCATTGTGCCGACGTATATATACAGTGAGCGGTCGTTAAGTGGTTAAGGTCGAATCTGTCATTGAAGGCTTATGGTGTCTGTCGAATGTTCTAAGAAGATTCGACGGAGCAGCTAAAAGATTTGATGCCGCAATCCTACATTTCCGGTCGAATGTTCGCCTACAAGCTATAGAAGAATTCTAATGTTGTATGACACTAGTAATAATTATATTTATAAATTATTATTACTAGTCAACAAACATTCAAATTCTTCTATAGCCTATGGGCCGAGCATTTGACCAGAAATGTATGATTGCAGCGTCGTACAGTTTAGCTGCTTGTCGAATCTTCTTAGAACTTTCGACAGACACCATAAGCCTTCACTGACAGACACTGGCGTTGCAAGGCAGGTGCGGGAGGTGCGGGTCGCACCCGGGTGACACCCGCCAGAGGGGTGACACCATCACCCATCATGGCGCTGGATTGAGAGAGGCACCGCGGCTCTCTCCTTTTCCTACTTCCCCTGCGCACTCCAGTATCTCCTTTGCTCCCCGCAATGTTCGGGGAGGGAGGAGGAATTGTGTTGTGACTCGAGGCAGACAGTGCCATAGTCCAGTGCACAGCGCCCGGCACTGCAATCCGCCTATTGACGCTCAGGCAGGTGGGGAGAGGTGTCGGCTCACAACAAATACATTCCTCAGACCGACAGAGCCTAGTCTCCTCCTCCTCCACACTGACAGTATATTCACAACAGGAGGAGGAGCCTAGGAGGAGGAACGTCCATGTGGACAGAGCGCGCTGATCTGAGGTCTGTGACTGTAGGGAGAGAGGAGATATAGGGGGGGGTTACATTAGGGAGATTGCAGGTGGGGGGGGATTACATTAGGGAGATTGCAGGGGGGTTACATTAGGAGGAATACATGGGGGGGTTACATTAGGAGGAATACAGGGGGTTACATTAGGAGGAATTGCACAGGGGGGTTACATTAGGGGGAATACAGGGGGGATTACATTAGGGAGATTGCAGGGGGGGTTACATTAGGAGGAATACAGGGGGGGTTTAATTAGGAGGAATTGCACAGGGGGGTTACATTAGGGGGGATACAGGGGGGTTACATTAGGGGGAATACAGGGGGGTTACATTAGGAGGAATACATGGGGGGGTTACATTAGGAGGAATACAGGGGGGTTACATTAGGAGGAATTGCACAGGGGGGTTACATTAGGGGGAATACAGGGGGGATTACATTAGGGAGATTGCAGGGGGGTTACATTAGGAGGAATACAGGGGGGGGGTTAAATTAGGAGGAATTGCACAGGGGGGGTTACATTAGGGGGGATACAGGGGGGTTACATTAGGGGGAATACAGGGGGGTTACATTAAGGGGATTGCACAGGGGGGTTACATTAAGTTGAATACGGGGGGATTACATTAGGGGGATTGCACAGGGGGGTTACATTAAGGGGATCACATTAGGGGATTGCACAGGGATGTTACATTAGGGGGAATACAGGGGTGTTATATTAAGGGGATTACATTAGGGGATTGCACAGGGGGGCTACATTAGGGGGAATACAGGGGTGTTACATTAAGGGGATTACATTAGGGGATTGCACGGGGGGTTACATTAGGGGATTGCACAGGGGGGTTACATTAGGGGGATTGCACGGGGGGTTACATTAGGGGGATTGCACGGGGGGGTTACATTAGGGGGAATACAGGGGGTTACATTAGGGGGAATGAACAGGGGGGTTCCATTAAGGGGATTGCATTGGGGGGGTTAAATTAGGGGGATTACATTAGGGGGATTGCAGGGGGCTTACATTAGGGAGGTTGTACGGGGGGGACGTGACATTAGGGGGATTACACAGGGGGGTTCCATTAGGGGGATTACTCGGGGGGTTCCATTAGGGGGATTACACAGGGGTTCTATTAGGGGGATTACACGGGGGTTCCATTAGGGGGATTACACGGGGGGAGAGCTGTGCTGATGTGCTAGAATGCTCAGTGCCCCGGGTGGCTCAATGAACTGGGGGGGGGGAGGTGACACCAAATTTTACCGCACCAGGTGACACCAACCCTAGTGACGCCACTGCTGACAGATTCAACGTTTGTATGTTTTTCGCTGCTTCGTTGAATCTTCGTCGTTCATGTTGAATGGTCTACCCCAACACTGTCTCTATAGTGTTGAATCTTTTCCCTCTATGTCGAATCTTTCCTCTCTATGTAGAATAATCTTGGACTAATAGAGTTAAGGTTAGGCACATTCGACCGCAGGTTCGATAGACACAGATTGTTATTGTCAGTGTCATGTCGAATCTCCTATCTATATCGAACTGTTGTAGCAACAAAAAGGAAAATAAAGCATTTTTTTTTATGTCGGATCTTTCGGATTTCGGATTCTGCACGTTCGTTTTTGTTTGTTAAAACGATAACGAAAATACCTGAAATTCGGACGAAAATGCATTCGGACGAAAACGAATGTCTACTGATCACTGTAGTAGTGTCGCTGGACCCCAAAAAGTGTCAAAAGTATCACTTAGACCGCTTTCACACTGGGGCACAGGCCGTGTTAGCGGGAAAGCAGCGCTAGTTATTGCGCTGCTTTAATGCTGTTTAAGCGTCGCTTTTTGGCCACTAGCGGGGTGCTTTTAACCCCCACTAGCGGCCGAAAAAAGGGTTAAAAGAGTTTCGGCAGCACTGCCCATTCATTTTAATGGGCAGGGGTGGTGCAGGAGCGGTCTATACACTGCTCCTGCACCACACTTGCCCATTAAAATGAATGGGCAGTGCTGCCGAAGCGCCTGCTTGCAGGACTTTTTCTAAAACACCTGAAAAACACCTTTAGTGTGAAAGGGGTCTTAGTGTCTAATTTTCCCACCGCAATATCGCAGTCCCGAAATAAGTCGCTGATTGCCGCCATTTCTAGTAAGAAAAAAATATGTCCCCGCCGGATTTAATTTTAAAAACCTGGTCATCTTACTCTAGGTGACCAAATAGTCTTCGTCCTCAGTTTCTCCCAGCCTTTTTTTTAAGCTTTAGACTGATGTTTATTGATCTACCTGCTCTCTTACTCCTGCAGGATAAAAATGATTCGGAAATACTCATTCATTGTAGCATTGAGTGCCAGCGGAGAAGGAGACCAAGGATTCTTTGTCCTGAGATTCTTCCTTTCTCCTGCACAATGGGGAGACATCAGAGGTCTCTTTGATGTCTTATTAAAGAGGACCTGCTTTTGCATATACAATGTTACCAGGGATTTTATTTCCTAGTGATAGTGATAGCATGGGAATAGGATAGTAAATTAGGACCAATGGGCTGCCAATGCAACATAACACACATAACCCATTTTTCTTATTGAAATGCACCAGAAGACACTACTGTGAGTTGTAACATATTACATGCATTGCCACAACACAGAAGTGACAATGTGCCCACAAATCAGCACACCACAACCCATAAGGGGTGATGACACTGCTCATCTAGATTCCAAAACTGGGTATTTCCAAAGCAGCTGCAAGGAAGGAGTAGCACTGAAAAAGTATCAGTTGTTTGTGTTTTTGGATATACAGTACATGCACTTTAATGTAAAACTAAGGACAAGCATATGTTTTGTTTGTTTTATGCTATGGACTTGCTGTACAAGGTCCTCCTGCATCGAAAACTGTTTGTTTTCTGCCTTGCTGAATAAAAGAGCAGAACAAATCTGTGTGTGTCATGGGTGTCATTTTCTAGTGCATGGTTTACTGCTACCAATGCCACTTAAGCATGCCACCCATTACAATTTATACAGTGCTTTGAAAAAGTATTTTCCACATTTTGTCATGTTACAACCAAAAACATAAATGTATTTTATTGGGATTTTATGTGATAGACCAACACAAAGTGGCACATAATTGTGGAGTGGAAAGCAAATGATAAATGGTTTTCAATTTTTTTTGCAAATAAATATCTGAAAAGTGTGGCGTGCATTTGTATTCAGCCCCCCTGAGTCAATACTTTGTAGAACCACCTTTCACTGCAATTACAGCTGCAAGCGTTTTTGGGGAAGTCTCTACCAGCTTTGCACATCTAGAGGGTGAACTTCTTCTTTGCAAAATAGCTGAAGCTCTGTCAGAGTGGATGGAGAGCGTCTGTGAACAGCAATTTTCAAGTCTTGCCACAGATCCTCAATTGGATTTAGGTCTGAACTTTGACTGGGCCATTCTAACACATGAATAAGCTTTTATCTAAACCATTCCATTGTAACTATGGCTGTATGTTTAGGTTCCTTGCCCTGCTAAATGAGTATAGATTAATTAATCTTCTATCGTACCCTACAGGGAACAACGCCATCAGTCAGGAGTTATCGCCACATTTGTTTTAACTGACAATATGAGAGTGGTGGAAGCAATAAACAAAATAACAGCATTACCCCCTCTGGTTGTGTGACTTTGGAGATAGTTGGTTTAAACTTGTTTGCAACTGAAGTTTTCAGACAAGCATACCATTATCAGGGTGTTCAGAATTCTTTGGCTGACCCATTGTCTCGTTTCCAGCTGGACAGATTTCGGCAGCTGGCACCAGCAACAGTACAGCCAGGGTTTCCATTGATCTAAACCATTCCATTGTAGCTCTGGCTGTATGTTTAGTGTCGTTATCCTGATGTGAACCTCCACCCCAGTCTCAAGTCTTTTACAGACTCTAACAGGTTTTCTTCTAAGATTGCCCGGTATCTGGCTCCACCCATCTTCCCATCAATTCTGACCAGCTTCCCTGTCCCTGATGGTGTGTTCGGGATGATGTGCAGTGTTAGTTTCTTCCCACACATAGCGTTTCGCTTTTAGGCCAAAAAGTTCAATTTTGATCTAATCTGACGAGAGCACCTTCTTCCACATGTTTGCTGTGTCCCCCACATGGCTTCTCACAAACTGCAAACAGGACGTCTTTTGGCTTTCTTTTAACAATGGCTTTCTTCTTGCTACTCTTCCATAAAGGCCAAATTTGTGGAGTGCACGACTAATAGTTGTCCTGTGGACAGATTCTCCCACCTGAACTGTGGATCTCTGCATGGGCCTCTTGGCTGCTTTTCTGATTAATGCTCTCCTTGCTCAGCCTATCAGTTTAGGTGGACGGCCATGTATTGGTATGTTTGCAGTTATGCCATACTCTTTCCATTTTCAGATGATGGATTGAACAGTGCTTTGTTAGATGTTCAAAGCTTTGGATATTTTTTTATAGCCTAACCCTGCTTTAAACTTCTCCACAACTTTATCCCTGACCTATCTGGTGTGTTCCTTTGACCTTCATGATGCTGCTTGTTCACTAAGGTTCTCTAACAAACCTCTGAGGGCTTCACAGAACAGCTGTATTTATACTGAGAATAAATTGCACACAGGTGGACTCTATTTATTAATTAGGTGACTTCTGAAGGCAATTGGTTTCACTAGATTTTAGTTAGGGGCATTATGCCTTGTACACACGAACGCGATTCCCGAAGGGAAAAGTGCGATATGAGCTTTTTGTAGCAAATTCTTACCGTGTGTATGCTCCATCGCACTTTTTCTGTCAGAATTCAGGGCAAGAAAAGATTGTGAGCAGGATTAAATTTTTTGTGACAGGAAAAATTCCTATCGCGAATCGCGTTCGTCTGTATGCAAATACGACGCGTAAAAAAACGAGCATGCTCAGAATCAAGCAGAAGAGCCGAAATGCCTATTGAACTTCATTGATTTCGGCTCATCGTATGTGTTGCAGCCAAGATTAGTGTGACCGTGTGTATGCAAGGCAAATTTCAGTCGTTTTCCTGCTGAAAAAAACACAGTTTTCTTGTCGGAAATCACGTTCGTGTATACGAGGCATTGGAGTGAAGGGGGCTGAATACAAATGCACGCCACACTTTTCACATATTTATTTGTATAAAATTTTAAAAACCATTTATCATTTTCCTTCCACTTTACAATTATGTGCCACTTTGTGTTGGTCTATCACATAAAATCCCCAAAAAAATAACATTTACGTTTTTGGAAGTAACGTGACAAAATGTAGAAAGGGGTATGAATAGTTTTTCAAGGCACTGTATAACGGTATAATCCTATTATTTTACAAAAAAACTATTTAGTACATGATTTACAAGATTCTCAAAGCACTATGGGTTAGCCAAAAAACAGCCTAGCAAATAAAGCTTGCTTTTCAGCTCCCTTATTAAAGACTGAGCCATCTGATAAGTGATGATTTACTGATGATTCATTCCAGTTCTATAAACAACAGACATCTTTAAGCATAGCAGGAAACTGAAATAGCTTAATGCGTGAAAAGAAAACTAGAACTCCACCTGAGAGTTCATCACAGCTGTCATCAGGGAAGTATAGGGGGCTCTGTGTCTTCCCAGAATGGCAGCTTTTCATTTATAACCATCTACTTATTTATTTAATTTATTTATTACAGGTACTTATATAGCACCATAAATTTACACAGCGCTTTACATATATATTGTACATTCACATCAGTCCCTGCCCTCAAGGTGCTTACAATCGAGTCCCTAACTCACATTAAGGCCCCTTTCACACGGGACGGATCAGTAATGATCCGCCCCGTGAACCTCCGCTTGCTCAGCGGGGATCGGATGAACATGGACCGTCTGTCCGTGTTCATCCGATCCGCTCTGCAGACGGATAGAAAAATAGGAATTTTTCTATCCAGAAAAACTGAGCATTGCGGACATGGAGGAGATTGGGTGTCAGCGGATATACATCCGCTGACACCCGCGATCTCATAGGGACCAATTTATGTCCCTTTTTCATCCGTAAACGGATGGAGGAAAAAGCGGACATACGGTCCGTACGTGTGAAAGGGGCCTTATACATACACATACTAGGGCCATTTTTTTAGACAGGAGCCAATTAACCTACCAGCTGTCTTTGAGGTGTGGGAAACCGAAGACACTAGGCAGGTGGTGTCGTGGTTGGGATTCAAACTGTATGCAATATAGCCCCTAACAAAGTCATTGAACTGTTCAGGGAACTTAATGAACACAGTACTTCTGGGCTGATGTAGAGGTAAAAGTAATGGGTAGTGAAGAAGATCCAAACGATTTGTGCTTAGAAGCCCACTACAGTCTACATAAAATGTTGGTCACATTACCATGCAATTACTATATTCTATATACCTTTGTGCAACCTGAGCTGGTATGCAGGATCTGAGGGTAAAGCTAGCTGTACAAGACTAGATGGGTATATCGAAAAACTAAACGGATTCCCGCATCCACACAAGTGAGGTTGATAAAGGAATCCTCCCTCCGCTGTCAGAATACACTGATCAGCACTGCAGCCAATTGGCTACAGCGCTGATCGAACAAAAATATTTTTCAACAAGCCTGTTCATTAGATTGACACAAACGGGAACAGCCAGAGATGGATTGAAATTTGTCCCGCCCCCTGCTGAACTGGCCAAATTTTGATTCATCAATGGCCAGCTCTAGCATCTAGCAGCATACGGAAACATTAGAAACCTTTTTTACCCTTGTTACGTTGCTGTTTCCTTGCCTATTTTGCCTATTTTACTATTTGTGGATTGGATGTGGACTTTTTTGATTTTGGCTTTTTTGCTGTGTGTTTTTACAATAAATCCTTTTGAATTTTTGGAAAATACTGCACCATGAAGTCCTTTTTTTAATCCTTCCTTGCTGAGTTGAACAAGCTCTTAGGAGTACACTTGGAAGCTGGAGCGATTCTATTCCCGCCTACCTTTTTCGTTTTGGATACTGTGTGTCAAGACATCTGATTACCTGGTGGAGTGAGGACAGGCCACCTGGGATAAAGGAACAGGTGAATACCATCGCTGCCGGCAGGCTGATGCACACGCCTTTGTGACCTCTATGATCTGAGGTCCCGTCCATCTGGTAAGCGGCTTTAAGATTATCTGTTATCACTGAACATCTATAGAGTAAGGCTCCCTTTGGATATCCCTTATCCATATGAAGCAAGTGGATTTCACCTTTGGAATTTAAATGTGTTGTGGACATTTTTTTCAATCTCACCTTTATAATTTTAATTTTTAAATTATTATTTGCCTTTGGAGAACAATTTCACTTTCACTATTGAGATTCAGTATATATTCTCTTGTGTTTTTTTTCACTATTGAGATTCAGTATATATTCTCTTGTGGTTTTTTTCACATAGTGTGTTATTAGTAATATATTCATCATTTTTTATTTAATCAATGTCAGTGGTTGCGCGCTTGTCCTTTTACACATGTCTTTTGAGTTTTAGTATTTTTAACTTTTTACTTGCAGCAGCACCACATTTTTTGGATCATTTATTTATTCACCATTTTTTTAAATATACTTTCGGTTTAGCGCAGGTTTTTCCAAACTATATATAGCTCTAGCATCTTATCAGAAAATCAAAAGGGGAAAAAAAAATCTCATTTGGTTGAGGCACGTGGACATCGTTTTTTAAAGGTATAGAATATATTTCGAGTAGAACTTGCACAACTCAAGCATTATATTGCTATGGTCACATATTTTCATGAAAAAATAATATACATAGACAATGTGTTTCTCACTGAGTGAATACGAATAATCTTTATAGTCAAAAAGTGGAAACATTTAGGTCTTTTTTTACAAATCAATAGTATTGATCCCAGAAACACTTACCATTTTATTACTTTTAAATGAAATCTCCAGAGTAATGACATTTGTTTGTTCAATGAGGAATATTTGTGTTCCCTTTCTCTTTTTTATTTACTATGTCATTTAAAGAAAATAAAGGCGATTATTGCATTGCCTATTAAAGTACCCGGATGTCTACTGAATCACATATCTCACATATCTGATCTAAGGATTAATTCAGTAACATATGTAGGGCATAAACCCTGTATTGCAAAGATTTATCAGTTGTCAAAAAGCTGGCTTAAGGTGGCAGTAGAATTATCATTGCTGTGTTTTTTTTTTTTTTATTCATTGCTATATGAACATAGACTATCATCTCGCCATACACTTCATAAACTCTGGTAGGTAACAATATTGGTTGGTCAAAAAATCCATCACAGTTCAACTTTCTCCCCAAGAACAATCAGCTGGGGGTTTGCAAGGTATTCTACTGGGCATCTTATTTCAACTGGGCATCAAATACAAGAACTGAAAGATACCCACTGCATAGGGACACTATCACATATTTCACAGTGATATCATTGCTGTTGTGCATTAATGGATTCCCTCTTCGCTCGGGTGCAGGAGGAGCTCTAAATGCTTTTGATCTCGGTGTCCTTATTAGGCTGGTGGAATTACTTAATGCTTTACATGTATTGTATATCAATAATATGTGAATGCCTTCAGATTTTTCTAGTGGCGTGAAGTAGTGATATTATCCCAAGCCAAAATGACCAGATTCATTCCCAGTGTCAGCTCTGGTAGTTCTATCACTAACTGTTTTAGGAAAACCCTTAACCTAGGAGAATAGCCCATGTTAGACTTGTGCACGATAGAAAATGTTGTTTTGTCTTCATTCGTAAAATGCATAATTTCGTTCTGTTATATTCGTTATGTTACGTTAATTCGTTTTCAGATAATTTGTTTTTTTCTGTAGCGTATAGATATTTGTTATAACAAATCGATTCATTTTATTGTTTAATTGTTTCATATATATATATACAGTAGGTACGGAAAGTATTCAGACCCCCTTAAATTTTTCACTCTTTGGTATATTGCAGCCATTTGCTAAAATCATTTAAGTTCATTTTTTTCCTCATTAATGTACACACAGCACCCCATATTGCCAGAAAAACACAGAATTGTTGAAATTTTTGCAGATTTATTAAAAAAGAAAAACTGAAATATCACATGGCCCTAAGTATTCAGACCCTTTGCTGTGACACTCATATATTTAACTCAGGTGCTGTTCATTTCTTCTGATCATCCTTGAGATGGTTCTACACATTCATTTGATTCCAGCTGTGTTTGATTATACTGATTGGACTTGATTAGGAAAGCCACACACCTGTCTATATAAGACCTTACAGCTCACAGTGCATGTCAGAGCAAATCATAAGGTCAAAGGAACTGCCTGAAGAGCTCAGAGACAGAATTGTGGCAAGGCACAGATCTGGCCAAGGTTACAAAAAAATTCTGCTGCACTTAAGGTTCCTAAGAGCACAGTGGCCTACATAATCCTTAAATGGAAGACGTTTGGGACGACCAGAACCCTTCCTAGAGCTGGCCGTCTGGCCAAACTGAGCTATCGGGGGAGAAGAGCCTTGGTGAGAGAGGTAAAGAAGAACCCAAAGATCACTGTGGCTGAGCTCCAGAGATGCAGTCGGGAGATGGGAGAAAGTTGTAGAAAGTCAACCATCGCTGCAGCCCTCCACCAGTCGGGGCTTTATGGCAGAGTGGCCCATGAAAGCCTGCATGGAGTTTGCTAAAAAAACACCTGAAGGACTCCAAGATGGTGAGAAATAAGATTCTCTGGTCTGATGAGACCAAGATAGAACTTTTTGGCCTTAATTCTAAGGGGTATGTGTGGAGAAAACCAGGCACTGCTCATCACCTGTCCAATACAGTCCCAACAGTGAAGCATGGTGGTGGCAGCATCATGCTGTGGGGGTGTTTTTCAGCTGCAGGGACAGGATGACTGTTTGCAATTGAGGCAAAGATGAATGCGGCCAAGTACAGGGATATCCTGGATGAAAACCTTCTCCAGAGTGCTCAGGACCTCAGACTGGGCCGAAGGTTTACCTTCCAACAAGACAATGACCCTAAGAACACAGCTAAAATAACGAAGGAGTGGCTTCACAACAACTCCTGACTTAAACCCAATTGAGCATCTCTGGAGAGACCTAAAACTGGCTGTACACCAACGTTTACCATCCAACCTGACAGAACTGGAGAGGATCTGCAAGGAGGAATGGCAGAGGATCCCCAAATCCAGGTGTGAAAAACTTGTTGCATCTTTCCCAAAAAGACTCATGTCTGTATTAGATCAAAAGGGTGCTTCTACTAAATACTGAGCAAAGGGTCTGAATACTTAGGACCATGTGATAATTCAGTTTATCTTTTTTAATAAATCTGCAAAAATGTCAACAAATCTGTGTTTTTCTGTCAATATGGGGTGCTGTGTGTACATAAATGAGAAAAAAAATGAACTTAAATGATTTTAGCAAATGGCTGCAATATAACAAAGAGTGAAACACTTAAGGGGGGTCTGAATACTTTCCGTACCCACTGTACCACTGTATATATATATATATATATATATATATATATATATTCGTGATACCGATCCGTAGTTTGGAAAGTCGTTTGTTTATTGAATCCATTAACACACACAATGACAATATCTCTTCTCCTATGCTCAAATACAATAAAACACCCTTCTCACTCAGTTCTTAGGAATGCGCTTTGCCAGTAATTCAACCTCCAGCACAAAACGAATCAGCTGATTGGACTGTAAGATTTACTCCGTGTTGACCTTTTCTTTCATTAGACCTTTAACGAATTACCGAAACATGCCAAATTCATTCGTTATTTTCGTCATAATTTCTTTTGTATTAGTTAAACATTTTTATTTTTTACTTCGGATATTTGGATGAATCCAAATGTCCGAAAGATACAAAATTTGACCAATTTTTGATTAGATACGAAACAAATTGCACAAGTTTAGCCCATGTATTAAACTGTATCTATGGTCAAAATGAAAAATGTAATATTCTGTTCCATATTGTATATCAATTATTTCTAGCCTACTCTCATTAGTCTGAACGCTCATGAATTTTGTAATCTTACTTTGTGAAAAACCCCACACATTTACTTTGTAAAAAACAAGTGGGCAATTCCCTATAATGCAATAAAAATAAATAAATAAAAATATCAGTTCATCCAATGAACTAAGAGTGCACCAATTGATAGTATTCACTATAAAATGAAATACAAACACAATGTGCTCACAATAATATAAATAAACCAACAACTTCATTAAAGTTAAATAAACAATATTAAATAACAAATAATTTAAAATAATCAGTTCATGTTTTCAAAAAGTCCAAGAAAGTTGATTCAAAGTCCACCCAGCGAATAAAAGTTATCGTAATGACATCCAAATAAAAATAAGGTGCTTCCAGTGCTCAGCATTCCCCTATGCAAAGGTTCTTACCAGAGAATCAGATCTCAACAAAAGGAGAACTATTTGCACTTTATTAAACCACTGAGGGTCCGAGCAGCCGGCTCTAGGTTAAAATCATCAAGGGATGTTGCTCACGAGCATTCTGCCTCACTTATATTCGATTGTCAAACTATTGTTTGTATTGTTATTACAGCACTGATGTTATAAAATGAAAATGCATGCTGTGACCATAGAATTCCTTTAACACATCATTTGTTGCTAAGTACACTTACCTGAAAGCATTGCAGGTGTCTTACTGTTGTGACCACACTCTAGCTAAGGCATCCTTTTATTATCAGTGTAAATGTCCACACCACAAATTATTCTCATGCCCATGCTTTGCACCTCTTCTCCTGCATATTTTGGCCACTGTTATATCCTCTGCTCTCCTGTCCTGCACATACTGCCTCCTGTCAGATCCATTATTTTCCTCTCATGCACACTGTGCCCTTCCATACTTTGCAACACTCTTCTCCTGTAGAAACTCTCCGTTATCATACCCTCTGCATGTTGCCCCTGCACATAGTGCTCACTGTCATATTCTCTACTTTCTTCTTCTTCTGCGCATACTTTGTCCACTGTCCTATACTGTACATTCTTCTCCCACACATACTGACCCCTATCATACCCTCTGCAATCCTTCATTGCATATACTGGCTGAGGTCGAAGTCCCCACGCTCCTTTCCTGCACATACTGGTTTCTGTTTAACCTTCAACACTCCTCTCCTGCACATATAGCCATTGCTATACCCTCCAGCACTCCTCTTCTGCACATATAGCCATTGTCATATCTTCCAGCACTTCTCTCCTGCAGATTCAGCCATTGCCATACCTTCCGGCATTCCTCTCCTGCAGATACAGCCATTTTCATACCCTTCAACACTCCTCCCCTGCACATATAGCCATTGTCATACCTTCCAGCACTCCTCTCCTGCAGATACTACCACAGTCTCACTCTCCAGCACTCTTCTCCTGCACATACTGCCATCTGTAATACCCTTAAACACTCCTCTCCTGCACATATAGCTATTGTCATGCCCTCCAGCACTTCTCTTCTGCATATTCAGCCATTGTCATACTTTTCAGCACTCCTCTCCTGCAGATACATCTATTGACATACCCTCCAGCACTCCTCTCCTGCAGATACAGCCATTGTCATACCTTACAGTACTCCTCTCCTGCAGATACAGCCATTGTCATACCCTCCAGCACTCCTTTACTGCAGATACCTTCCAGCACTGCTCTCCTGCAGATATTACCATGGTCTCACTCTCCAGCACTCTTCTCCTGCAGATACTACCAATGTCATGGCCTCTTACAATCCTGCACACGAGGAAAACATCCTCCTTTACTATATACTCGTACATATTATTTCTAGTCCTTCTTCTGTATACTAAACACTTTTTCTGTATAGTGTAATATCCCTGACCTGCAGTACTGAAACAAGTATTGAATTATAATTCCACCCAACACTGATCATTTCCTAAAGTCATTCGTTTAAACGGTTTGCTTAAATTATTCATGCATTTGTTACTTTTTCTTTTTAAGTTTTCACTTTACAGGATTCACATATACATATTGTGATTCTTTAGCACTAATTGAGCGTTGGGCATGCTCCTGATTACCTGAGAGTTTCACATTTTTTTTATATTAATAAATCACAAATGAAATATGTCTCTACATATGCTCAGCTGTTTCAGCATCTGGGACTGTCAACAACTTAAAGTGTTTAAGTTTTGATTTCAGCTCTGAATTTTGAGCAACTTGTAAAGAAATAAACCAATAATTTTTGCTTGGTGGCTACAGTTCCAACATAACTTTTTGTGGACCTATTCAGAAGCAGCAGGTGCTGACAAGAGGTGAGGGTTACATGTAGATACATAGTTTTTCAGGTCAAGATTCAACCAGTAGAAAAAAAAAATAGAATAATTAATTAGATAAATAGAAAACCTCAATATACAGAACTCTTATAACCACAGTTGATCCAGAGGCAAATGAAAAAAAAAACTATATTGTAGGTACTGTATACCAGGTACGCACACTTAACATTGAATAAAAAATAGTAAAAGTTATATTTAGGGCTTACCTGCAGCACTTCAACCAGCTTTCTATCAGGGACGTGCAGTGAGGTCAGTGGCTGGTGAGGCACTGGCTTGTATCAGAGCCAGATACACACAGGTTACATACGCCGTAACATTAGAGCGAGAGCAATAATTCTAGCACTAGACCTCCCCTGGAACTCTAAACATGTACTCTGTATACAATGTTAAAGCGTCGCCTATGGAAATTTTTTTTTTTTTTTTTTGACAATTAGGTTTTCTTTATTGAAAGGATAAATTGCTGAACAAATAAATAATGGCTGAATCAGCCAACTGACATGACAATACAGTTGACAGTAATCAACAAAAGGTAACATAAAATACAATAAAAATATAGAAAAGATACATTGTTAGGGGACCAAGCATAGACTTGATATCAAGGCTAAGCACTATCAGTGGGGTAGTGGGCGTAGAAGGGAGGGAGAAGCAAGATCCAGGCCTGAAAGGCAGCGAAACAAGAAGCAAACAGGGCTCCCCCACTTATGACGACGTCCACAACTGCCACACCTTATCAAATTTCCAGGGGCACCCGCGACTGATGTACGTTAATTTGTAAAGTGTCAATGCAGTGTCAATCATAGCTAGCCAGGAGGACACAGTAGGTGGGGCAGGAGAGGACCGCTTGCAAACAATCATCTTTTTTGCATTTAACAGTAAATATGAGATAAGCAGTTTATTATGATGAACATCGTCAGGAATCCCCAGAAGTGCCAGCTCTGTTGACAAGGGAATCGACAAATCTAATTTAGCATTAATCAGATCAAACAACTTCCTCCAAAGGGCCTGTATCCTGGGGCAATCCCAAAGCATGTGAAGAAGAGTACCTAACTGGACTAGGCAATGTGAGCAATGGGGGTCCTTGTCTGGATACATTTTGTGGAGCCTAACTGGCGTGTAATATACCCTATGTAATAGTTTTATTTGTACTAACTTGTCTCTTGACGAGATAACCAGCTTGGGGCATTTCTCCAGAGAATCCTCCCAATCCTCCCTATCTAGGGAAGGTATATCAGCCTTCCAGAGGTCCCAGAGTTTCTCTATTTTAGGGAAATCAGTCCTAAGCAGGGTCCCATATAGTACAGAAAGCGGCTTCTGAAGATCTTTATGTGATAGAACTGTCTCAACAGGGTCTAGCTGGAGTAAGGGCCTAGAAGGGAACTGAGCCCTGGCAGCATGTCGGAGCTGGAGGTACCAAAAGAACATCCATCCTGGTAAGTGAAATGCACGGCGAAGCTGTGCATATGTTAACAGCGTTCCGTCCGGCATTATGTCACGTAATGTTTTAATACCAAACCTGGCCCAGACTTGGGGATCAGAAATCGATTTAAAGTGGGCCAGATTCAGATTCCCCCAGAGAGGTTGCACCAGGGACCACCTTGTCTCCTGAAAGAAATGCCTCCTAGCTGCCACCCAAACCTGAAGCGTAGTTTTAGTAGGGATCGGCACTGTCTTGTATGCCCTGGCTCCCCTATAAGCTAAGTTCCCCAGATCCATCAGCTAGCCCAGAAAGGCTGCCTCTAGGCAAACTGCTGCATTAGTGCGAGCTCCCTCAAACCACCAGTATGCCGTCATCAAGACAGCAACCCAATAATATACTTGAAGACTAGGCAGTGCAAGGCCCCCCAACTGTGTAGGAAGATGAAGAGTGGACCTAGCCAACCATTGGACGGCCCTATTCCAGGTAAATGTACTAATGCACTTTTCCACCTCTCTGAAAAAGGAGACTGGTACCCAGACCGGGCTATTTCGAAACAAATAATTACATTTCTGTAGCAGAACCATTTTAAAGATATTGATTCGTCAGAGGAGATTCAAAGGGAGCCCCGACCACACCGAGCACGTCTTCTTAAGAATAGATAATAGAGGGAGGAGATTGCGGGCATAATACTGTGTTGTGTCCCTCGTCACCACTACCCCTAGATATTTAAATTCAGATACCCAACGTAAAGAAGATGGGCTGGCCAGGGCAGAAGCCTGGTCATCCAGCGGAAAAATGACCGACTTGGAACAATTAATTCTAACTCCCGAATACTTTCCAAAGACCTCAAATGTTTCAAAGGCAGCCAAGAGTGAGGGCCCCGCATCGTTCAGGTACAACAGGGCAGTGATGTTTTATGTTAATTAGTGACAATATATTGTGTTATCCAGTGGCAGCATATCTTATCACTTGACTGACAACAGTGGTTAATGTTACATAACTTAGTAAAGCATATTACATCACTCAATGACACCATATTTTACTACTCAATTAAGGTATGTTATCCAGCACAGTTAAAATAAAAGCAAAAGAATATAGTACAACAGCAGCATATTATAACAATTAGTGGTGTATGAACTCACCCAGGAGCATTAAACTCCCCACAGCCAAATTTAATTTCCCCCAACATCTACTGCTAGCCATATTTAACCCTTTACTGCCATGGACATAAGAGTTACATCTGAACAGAAATGCTTGCATCATGTCAGCTCATCAGTTGCCACTTTGGCTTTGTTTACATTCCAACGATGAGACCAACTCTCTCTTCTTGCTGGTCCCATCAGGGGCTTTTTTCTTCAGGGAAGGCTGTCCACAAGGTTTAGGAGTGTGTCTATGGGAATGTTTGACCATTCTTCTCTATTTTATCGTCTATCGTCTGTAGCAATTCCAACGCACAAAATTCCTGTGCATGCTCGGAAACAATTAGACGCATGCTCGGAAGCATTGAACTTAATTTTCTCGGCTCGTCGTAGTGTTGTACGTCACCGCATTCTTGACGGTCGAAATTTCAGAGAACTTTTGTGTGACCGTGTGTATGCAAGGCAAGCTTGAGCGGAATTCCGTCGAAAAAAACATTCAAGGTTTTTCTGACGGAAATTCCGATCGCGTGTACGTGGCATAATGTCTATTGATCTCCCCGTTCTCCATCTTCCTGCAAGGTAGTAACCAGGGAACCAGCAATTCCGACGCACAAAATTCCTGCGCATGCTCGGAAACAATTAGACGCATGCTCGGAAGCATTGAACTTAATTTTCTTGGCTCGTCGTAGTGTTGTACGTCACCGCATTCTTGTCGGTCGAAATTTCAGAGAACTTTTGTGTGACCGTGTGTATGCAAGGCAAGCTTGAGCGGAATTCCGTCGAAAAAACCATCCAAGGTTTTTCTGACGGAAATTCCAATCGTGTGTACGTGGCATAATGTCTACTGATCTCCCCGTTCTCCATCCTCCTGCAAGGTAGTAACCAGGGAATAGGTGGTCGGCACCCACCACCTCCTTATAGTATGACTCATCTGCTTTCAGAATGGAATGCAGAATGTAAACAAAGAAGAGCTGGCATAAAGAAATAATAATAAAAAAAAAAAAAACAGCATGGGGACCTGCCTTTGCACGTACACTGTCACCAGAGGTTTATCCCCTAGTGGTAGTGATAGCATAGGAAGAGGATAGTGAATGAATGGGCTGCCAATGAACCCTATCATGCTTAAAAACATACATGACTAATTTTCTGCTACAGCAAGCCACTACCGTGAGTTGTGTAGGTACATTGCCATAGTGACTCGGGGTGCAGTTAAAAATGAATAGAGCCACAATGCAGCTATATGTACTAGATGCGTTATTACAACATGAACGTGTCATTGGGCCCACAATGCAGCATCCCACAACACATGGTTCAAAGATTTTTGTCACTGCTCAAACTAGAGTCCACCACTGAGTATTTTAATAGTGACTGCAAAGAAGGATAGACTGAAATGGTAAGTATCAGTGGGTGGCTTACCTTTTCATTAACACTTTGAATGGACAAAGTGACAGTGGGTTAAATTCACTAAAGGATATTGCATGCAGTATACATGTGACATGGGCTTTGGGGTGGGGGACTCCTCCCCCAAAGCACCTTTTCTTCATGTTAATGAGGACAAGGTCCTCTTCCCCACAACTATGGTCTGATGGTTGTGATGGTGTAGGGGGTGACTTGTCCTAATCTGGAAAGTCCCCTTTAACAAGGTGCCCCACAGATCAATGCCCCCATGTGAATAGGTATAGGGTACGTAGTACCCCTCTCATTTACCAAAAAAAAGTCTGCACCCGACACTTGGCTTCTGCCAACTAACAACTTTGGTGCCCACTCGCCGATAAATAAAGTAAGGGGCGGAGGCACCCAGTGACATCACGGGGTTACCCGCCCCTTGAGACGTCATTGACTCAGCATGCTCTGGTCGATAGAGGTGAGGATTCCTAAACAGACAGCTATTCTTCGTTTGTTAGGGATGCCAGTGTGTGCCAGCATGTGCAGTCGTTAAAATACCACTATTAAAATATTGCCTCACCTAAAGAAATAGTGCATGTAGTATTTTAGTACCGTTTTTTAGTGAATTGAAAAAAGAATTTGATAAATGCTTTGAGCTATTCTACCACTGATTTTAAAGCCAGAGTCTTTAATGTGCATTGTCTATTTTGTGATTTAACATGCATTGCATTAGGGCAAACCCTTATTTTCTAATGGAGTGCCAGCACACCACAATGCACATAAAATCAGACACAATTTTTTTTTTCAGTGCAGTGCACCACAATTTTCCCACCTGTGCATTGCTGTGTGCTAAAACTTATATTCATTGAGTTGTACTGCAAAAAGTTCAAAATGAATGACACTGCAACTCTTTAACATCCACCAGCTCCGTGATGTCGTCATGGGGGAGTGGAAGAGGACTCCAGTGGCAACCTATGAAGCTCTGGTGAACTCCATGCCCAAGAGGGTTTAGGCAGTGCTGGAAAATAATGATGGCCACACAAAATATTGACACTTTGGGCCCAATTTAGAGATTTTCACTTAGGGGTGTACTCACTTTTGTTGCCAGCGGTTTAGACATTAATGGCTGCGTGTTGAGTTATTTTGACGGGACAGCAAATGTCCCCTTTTATACAAGCTGTACACTCACTACTTTACATTGTAGCAAAGTGTCATTTCTTCAGTGTTGTCACATGAAAAAATATAATAAAATATTTTAAAAAATGTGAGGGGTGCACTCACTTTTGTGAGATACTGTATTTCACTTTTTATTCATAGAAGCTGTACATCTACCTGTGACAGCTCCCACGGTTTTATTAAACCCCACTACACCAGAAGACCGGCGGCAGGGGTGAGGGGGCATTGATGGAGGAGAATTTCAACAGAAGAGGCATCAGCATAAGGGACACATTCTACTGACTGTAAGTTGTGTCCCTTGTGCTGATTTTCGTGTTTTTTATTTTAACTGCACTTAGGCTTGAAGCCCTTCCAGGGGGTATATCCATGACAGTCTGGGCTCTCAAGAGAGTTAAAAGACACAGACCATAATTCAACCCAGAGGAGGACCAATACTTGACCTTGGAGCACCAGAAAGGAAATTAATACTGCACCAAAAGCCGCTTTATAATTTCTTACACAGCTGGGTTACAAGTATTGCCTGTAGTGCAAGGGGAATAGGCCTGTCTACATTGGGGCTCAGGGGTCTTCTCTACTATTGTGTCTGTTTCTTTGCAAATTGTTCACCATGGTTCTTTTGATCAAAAGTTCTTCATGTTATATATTGTCCAGGTACTCGCTTCTAGTCTTTGGCCCCATTATCTGATGTAGGTCATGCATTTCTGTTTTTATATTCTTCCCTAAAAGAAATATAAATGTGAACAATTAGAGCAATCACTGAGTGACCTATTAACCATATGAATAAATAATCAACCAACCTCACATGCATAAACCAATATAAATAATAATAGTGCAGCACAACAAAATGAAATTCAATAAGTGTCCGTAAACAGGCCTTTTCACTGTACTCCTATAATTAATGTGCAACAATGTGAAAGAATGGGGAGATCCTCCTCTTGAATATCACCCAAATGCATTCAAACCACATCAAAAAATGGCCGCTCACTTCCTTATGTGGCCTCACTATTAGACTGAGGTACAATAGTGTTGGAAGAATAACAGCAAGTTGCTTATGTACTGTGACTATATATGCATTATACCTGTCTATGCAGCAGGTAGCGCTGTAGTGTTATAGTGTAATGTGCATGTAAATCTATTGTATGATGCAATGAGAGGAAGTGCTTTTCTCAGTGTTCAGATGTGTTTCTGTTTCCATGCTCTTAAAATATGTTCTGCTATCCTCCATGCAAGTAAAATTGTTTCATGTATTCAAGAAGCTACCAGCGCATCATTTTAATACTCAACCAACAAATAGCTCTTTGGGTGCCAAGGAATGCCATTCAATCTCCAGTGCGTGATGAAAGTAAAATCCTGTTCCCAACTACCATCAAAGCATGCAGTCACCATGTGCTCAAGAAATGGCCGCTCACCTTCTCTTATGACCCTACTCTTAAGCCTCGTACACACGGCCGAGAATCTCGTCAAGAAAAAACACGTCGTTTTTCTTGACGAGATTCTTGGACAAGAAACTTGTCCCGGCCGAGTGTACACACGCTCCTTTCAAAGAACCCGCGGTTCTTTGAATGGAGCGAACGAGGTGACGTAATCGACTACGACGAGCGTGTGCTCGTCACATTCGATGCCATCGCCGCCATCTTGCTACACCCTACCTATGCCTAGGAAGCTACCGTGCATGACTCAAAGTCATTTCGAGCATGCGCAGGCTTCCCGGAGGACAGGTAAGTGTACACACACACACTTTTCTCGTCGAGAAACCTGCTGACAAGAATCTCGACGAGAAAAGAGAGAGCAGGTTCTCTATTTTTCTCGTTGAGATTCTTGTCGGTTTTCTTGACGAGAAACATGATAGCCGCGTACACACGACCGATTTACTCGGCAAGAAAGCTCTGCCAGCAAGTTTCTTGCTGGTTCTTGCAGAGAAACTCGGTCGTGTGTACGAGGCTTTAGACTGATGCCTTTTACACACGACTGTTTTTTACAACGAGAAAGCTGCCATTTTTTATATTGGTCGTGAAAACCGGTCGTGTTTATGCTCCCTAACAGTTTTCTTGACGGAAAAACTGCCCGCAAAAAAATTAAAAACAGTTCCCTTTTTTCCCATCGTGTTTCCCGTCAGTCTTTTTCTCGTTGCGAAAAACAGTCATGTGTATGCTTTTCCGAGGGGAAAAAAATGTGCATGCTCTGAATCAAGTGATGAGATGGGAGCGCTCGTTCTGGTAAAACTAGCGTTCAGAATGGAGATAGCACATTCGTCACGCTGTAACGGACTGAAAAGAACGAGGCTGAAAAGCGCGAATTGTCTCTCACCAAACTTTTACTAACACAAGATCAGCAAAATCAGCCCAAAGGGTGGCGCCATTTGAAAGGAACTTTCCCTTTATAGTCCCGTTGTACGTGTTGTACGTCACCGCGCTTTGGTCAGACTTTTTTTGCATGAACGTGTGTATGCAAGTCAGGCTGGAGAGGAATCACGTCGGGAAAAACTACGGCTTTTTGCACGTCAGGAAAAACGATGGTGTGTACAAGGCATTAGTTTAAAATAATGCTTAAGGATAGCTCATGGGATTACTAACCTCAGATCACACTTGGCTCTCTCATCTTGGCAAATAGTAGCATATGCAAAGCATAAAAAGGAGGACAAATAGTGCTCTCTGTATACTTCAAGCTTTAATAAATAATATAGCATAAAAACATATACGTCGCATAAATCCATAGATCTGAACACCTCACCAATCCATCAGGAACAATATAATGTGTGTGGCTCTCAAATTAAATAATCTCATTATGTCTAATGCCGCATACACACGACCGTTTTTCTCGACGTTAAAAATGCCATTTTTTAAATTGGGCATTAAAAACGATCGTGCGTAGGCTCCAGAGCATTTTTAACGACGTGAAAAATGGCCTAAAAAAATGAGAACCTGCTCTATTTTTTCACGTTGTTTTTCACGTCGTTTTTTTTTACGACGTGAAAAACGGTAGTGTGTATGCTTTTACGAGGGGAAAAAAACGCGCATGCTCAGAATCAAGTATGAGACGGGAGCGCTCGTTCTGGTAAAACTAGCGTTCGTAATGGAGATAGCACATTCGTCACACTGTAACGGACTGAAAATCACGAGGCTGAAAAGCGCGAATCGTCGCTCAACAAACTTTACTAACATGAAGGGTGGCGCCATTCGAACGGAACTTCCCCTTTATAGTGCCGTCGTACGTGTTGTACGTCACTGCGCTTTGCTCGAGCGTTTTTTTTAATGAACGTGTGTATGCAAGACAGGCTTGAATGGAAACAAGAAAAATCACGTTGAGAAAAACGTTGTTTTTGAAAATGACATTAAAAACGATCGTGTGTACATGGCATAAGTGTAGGCTTCTTCAGTAGGAAGCGTCCTTTTCCTCCTTTTTGTACTTTTTATACTGTATGCCATAATTGTTTATGGTGAGAATGCCAAATACCTGACGATAATCATTTTATGCACCATAAATCATCTGGAGTTTTTAATACCAACAGAAATTATTCTAAAGAGCTATTGTACCTCAATCTTATAGTGAGGTCACATAAGGAGCGAGCAGTTATTTTTGCATGTGGTTTGAATGCATTTGGGTGATATTCAAGAAGAGGATCTCGCCATTATTGCACATTGATTATAGGATTGTTTATGGACACTTATTGAATTTTATCATCTTTTTTTTCAGGAACAGATGACACACTATTCTGTACCTACCTTGTAAAGTATGTGCTGTACTTAGAATCTTTTTTTTGTACTATTTCAATTATTAAATAAAATGTTTATGAAGTAAAAAAAAGTATTGGCTGGAGTTTTGCTTAAAGTAAAACCTTTTTTATATCATTCAGCTGTCCTCACGGAAATGTTATTGTTTCAGGATGGCACAAATGTCCATCAAAGACTTATTTTAGCATAATGGAAAGACAATGGGCTCTCTAATGATTTCACTATGACGCCCTGTCATTTATAGTCATGGTCCTAGGATAGCAGAGGAGAGCCATAAACATGTACAATGTCTTTTGCTTCAGGCTTTTAGGCACTATATGAATTTGTCCAATTGCATTGTTTCAGTTTAGGAGCTAATGTTGGAAGTCCTGAGCTCAAGCCGGTAATTGTTAAAGGAAAGCAGCCAGTTTCTAAATTTTCTTCACGCTTGTTAGAGGAGAAAAACACTAGATTTAGTGGGCTTTTGGGTCTTCATTCAAGGGCCGGTGCTTCACACTTCAGACAAGTGAGAGGTAAAGCAGCAATGTGGCTGTTCAGTCTCCTGAGCAGCATATAGATAATCAGAGGCCTTAACTTGAGACTTCATCGAATACCAACGAACTTGAACGAGTTTGTACCGGCTGGGTGTTAGAAATACATTTTGCATTTGAGGCAGCGGCACAGCGGAGCGTAAGAGGCTGGAAAAGGGAAAGAAACACATTTTTATTTATTTATTTTTATAAAGAAGTGGGGAAGATTTTTTTTTTTTTTAAACGATTTAGTTTGATGAAGTGTGCAAAAGGAAAGGAGGGGGGCAGAAGAGTATTGGGGTTTATTGAAAGACTTTCTCACTCTCACTCTCCTTAGATCATCGTCATGGTGTAAACAAACAAGCTAAACTCCCTGAGATTTACAGTGCCCGGCATCCGTGACTTCCTCTGCCTCGCTGTGAGATATTTCTGTACAGGCAGCCTAAGCACTTTCCATTTTATACCTCAACGGCTTTATAGCATCTTAAGGATTTCTGTATATGCCTGGCTTCACTCCCAGGGAAAAAAATCTAGCTTGTAAATAAATACTAAATATATATGAACAAAAAGGACAGACAGACAGTGTACAGACTTTCCATATCTTGCTCATGTGGAAAGAGTGCACCTGAGGCCTGTGTTTGGTTTGCAGTCTAACGATGTGTATATTGAACTGTTTTAACCCCTTTCTCCACATTTCCTGGCAAGGGTTGATGTTCATTAAGCAAACTCTGAATTTATTCTTGGACTCAAAATAAAATCCTTTGTTGTTGTCTTAGTGGTACCATTTTTTAGCCCTACTGCTACAAGAAGTGAACGTTTTTTTTTTTTTTTTTTAATTATTCAGTGCCATTTGCTCTGAAATCCCTTTCTATCTCTTTCATTCTCCTGACCGATTCTGTGGCCCTATATCTGTCTATGCTAATAGGTCTCCCACCTCCTTCACACCCCACTAGCTCTCCTACCAGCATGAAACAGCTGTGTGGAAAAGACCCATAAATCCATCCCATTTCCACAACTACAAACCATTATGGCTGTTTGTTGTTTCCAATTTCTACAAACTTTGGTATTATAATCTCAGCAATTAATCCTTATTTAGACGTGCCCAGTGAAATTAAGGTCACTCTGAGCTGCATCTCTTGCTTTTGTTATGATTGTAACAAATGGTTTATGCAGATAAGGCCGTTCTCATCTGCCGTTTTGAGAATGGAAGATAAAACAGAAAAGTATTCTTAGCTCTGACTGTTCTAAGCATTCTGAATACTTTTCCTATCTGTCCTTTGGCAAGAACAGCTTTTGGAGGGTACCTGCCAAACCCATTACAGTAGAGGAGAACAAGTAGTGGGGAAAACGAACATACATTTGTTAAAATTAGCATTAAGCATTGAGTAAATGACTGAGGTTAACAAATTCAATTAAATGTACAGTATATTATGGAGACTAATTGTAATCCTAAACTGAAATTTCAATTTTTAGAAATTCTAAAGAGTTGAGATGGGTTAGATCCTGCTCCCTCTGTTTCTTCTAGGGAGATTTCCCCTCACTTCCTGTACAAGTAATCATCAAGGTTATCTTTCCATCTCTCAATGCAAAACTCATTCTTGATGCTCTAGCTCTGACTCAACATGGGTGTATTGGACCTCTGCAGAGAGGCCACTCATTCCACACAGAGAGCAAGGGTCCTTGCATGCAGCATGCTGGCAGGGAACGGGCTTTTTACTCATGCTTTAGCTACTTCCAATAGAAGAGGATGTAGGACTTTGCACACCCTTTGTTTTGATGCCCCTGTAATGTTTTATAGGTCTGTGTTTTCTGCATCTTTGGTGTAGTTTCATGCAAGTACATCTTTCACAGCAATGAATGATGCAGAAACCACATGTAAGACTTATTTAGGGTTAGTTCACGCCACCTACATTGAGCTGCATTGCACATTCCCAGTGCAAGGATAGGGCGAATAGCCTCATCTTCAATAGTGTCAGTTCATACAAATCCACACCACAACACTCTGGCATGTTTTTCAATTCCTGTTGTGTAAAAAATTGCAGCACAATGCATTAAAAAATCTAAGCACTGCACATAAAACTTGCAACAAAGACTGTAAAAAAAAAGTATAAATGAGTCCTTAAAGGATAGGTTTACCTTTAATGGATAGGTTAAGCCAGTGTTAGTTGATACAATTCTTGTGTTCAGAAAGTACTAAAGACAAATGTAGTGCCCTTAGGGGCCACTGGATTTTGGGTCCCCCTTTGCATACACAGCCAGGCAACGTGTAGTTTCAGCTTGCACACTGTAGTCAGAAACCAGTCCAATGGGCTTTGTTTTGCTTTAGTTTATTAGGGGAATCAACTTGGATGGGGATAGGGTGGTATGGGATGCCCAGAACGGTGGTAAAATAGAACTTAAGGACGTATAGTACCTGGCCTTAATTTCTCGCAAAGATCCCAATGCTGCATTCCTGTGGAAGTTGTACAGCCGCACTGAAAAAGATCAATGCCACTACTGATTGCAGGTAGTCTATCTTCAAGAATGCCAAAGCACCTGATTCCAACTTAGAATCCCTAATCAGAGGTGTAGGGTATCTGGAGTAGGTTTGAGCTATCCCTTCCAGATAGCTAGCTGGATATTGCACCTGTCTGCTTCTCCGCTATAGGCTTTGAGGTGTGGAAATTTTGAGGTTACTCACTTCCTGCAAGCTCCTGTAGCACACTTGGTGACTTCTGAACAGGCCTCTTGCTGGACAGATCCCAATGTCAGGGCGGCTCAGCTAAGCCTAGCTCAGGCTGAAGGGTATGCAAATCTCTCTCCTGCTTCTCTCTCTCTCTCTCTCTCTCTCTCAGCACTCTTCCTTCCTCCTACCTTCTGTCTGGAGGCAGAGTCCCCCAGCACAGGGGCCCCTCCAGGCCTCAGGATCATGGACTCTGCTCCCCACATGGCCAGGCTCTTAAGGAATACTTAAGGGCTATCTCTCTTCTGGGCCATCCTCCCTCAGAGATTGGTAGAGATCCCATAAATAGTCAGGCCTCATCTCTTCTTCTCCACATCTAAGTTCTAGAACTCTCCAGGAGCTTCTATAAGCCAGGGGGAAGCGGCAGAGAATCAGCCCATGGAGCACTGCCAACCTAACAACAAATTAACTCTGGCTCCCCTGCCTACAGCAGGAGCCTAACTAAATTCACCCACACTTTGAATACAGGGTGTGCTACACAAAGACAGCCAGGCAACGTGTAGTTTCAGCTTGCACACTGTAGTCAGAAACCAGTCCAATGGGCTTTGTTTTGCTTTAGTTTATTAGGGGAATCAACTTGGATGGGGATAGGGTGGTATGGGATGCCCAGAACGGTGGTAAAATAGAACTTAAGGACGTATAGTACCTGGCCTTAATTTCTCGCAAAGATCCCAATGCTGCATTCCTGTGGAAGTTGTACAGCCGCACTGAAAAAGATCAATGCCACTACTGATTGCAGGTAGTCTATCTTCAAGAATGCCAAAGCACCTGATTCCAACTTAGAATCCCTAATCAGAGGTGTAGGGTATCTGGAGTAGGCTTGAGCTATCCCTTCCAGATAGCTAGCTGGATATTGCACCTGTCTGCTTCTCCGCTATAGGCTTTGAGGTGTGGAAATTTTGAGGTTACTCACTTCCTGCAAGCTCCTGTAGCACACTTGGTGACTTCTGAACAGGCCTCTTGCTGGACAGATCCCAATGTCAGGGCGGCTCAGCTAAGCCTAGCTCAGGCTGAAGGGTATGCAAATCTCTCTCCTGCTTCTCTCTCTCTCTCTCTCTCTCTCTCAGCACTCTTCCTTCCTCCTACCTTCTGTCTGGAGGCAGAGCCCCCCAGCACAGGGGCCCCTCCAGGCCTCAGGATCATAGACTCTGCTCCCCACATGGCCAGGCTCTTAAGGAATACTTAAGGGCTATCTCTCTTCTGGGCCATCCTCCCTCAGAGATTGGTAGAGATCCCATAAATAGTCAGGCTTCATCTCTTCTTCTCCACCATCTAAGTTCTAGAACTCTCCAGGAGCTTCTATAAGCCAGGGGGAAGCGGCAGAGAATCAGCCCATGGAGCACTGCCAACCTAACAACAAATTAACTCTGGCTCCCCTGCCTACAGCAGGAGCCTAACTAAATTTACCCACACTTTGAATACAGGGTGTGCTACACAAAGACAGCCAGGCAACTAGTATTCTTAGAAAGAGATCAGCAATAGCACCCCCAGCATTTCTCTGAACAGTTTCCTTTAAATCTACTTATATACAGGTATTTTCATCTTCTAAATATCCTCAAACCTTCTCAGTGAAAATGCAACCCAATGTATCATAGTTTAAGCACTCTATTTGAGTCCACAGCAACTTTGTGTAGCCCCCCCCCCCCAGAATACCTACAGCTCCCTGCACTTTTACATTTTGTAAAATTGTATCAGTGCTTTTCTCAAACTTTAATCCTGGCCCCACCCCACACCACTATTCTGGCCTAGGCCCTGCTGCATTAGCCTCCTGGGATTCCACATCACATATCCCAGGAGTCTGCAGAAGTAGGGAATGACAGCAGGTGGTGAGCGGAGCTGCACGCATCATCGGAGGCCAGCTGTCTGAACCCAGAAGAGGTAGCCGACTTTTAATGACTGTGGAGTACCAAGATGGACCCAGGCTGTTGCACTCGATCAGAGGATTATAGCAATGCTGGATCCACTGGGCAGGTGAGTATCTGAATCGAGGACAATCCTGGATAACAAGTAAGTGGGGATTTAAAAACATTACAGATTAGTGAGTGAAGTTCCTCTTTAGGTTGTATGAAAAACAATATGACATGTGGCTTCCTGTCTAGAGTATTAGATGCGTGATGAAATTGGCCACACATTTTATAACTAACCACTGAGTGGACTTTCTGACTTCTTAAGTGATAATGTTTTACTGGACATCACTATTTGTTAACTTGTTTGGGGATACTCTTAAACGTTTAAAATGAAATACAGGTTCTCTTTAAAAAGTAAAATTCCTAAAAGCAGGCACTGCAAAGTTAAATTGGTGACTTTATTTTTATTTGTAACTTGTAAAGCATCTTCTTTCCTGACTCAATGGCTAAGCTTAAATTACCAATATTATTCTGCCAAGTTGGAGAGTCCCTTGACAAGCATTCTAGCATGGTGGCCATAGAATCAGTGCACAGTGGTAGTGTGTCCCAAGCTGCTACTACTGTGGTTTTGTCTGGGACAGTTACAGTGTGGGTCCAGGTTGGATGCTCTTTAATCAGGTTTTGGGTCTACTGTCTCCAATACGGTATTGGCTGCATCCACAGGATGCTAGAAGTGTTGCAGGACAGGAGAAACCTTTGCTAATTTTGGATGTACTTATGTCTGCTTTTGGGGCCCCCTTAGGGGCACATGTTAAACAAGACCTGAAAAGTTTAGCAAAAAGGAGTACATATATATATTTTCTTTGTTGCTGTTGAAAACACTTGCGATTGAAAAATGTGAAAAAGGTAAAGAGCACAGGAAGGAGGAGAATGAGGACCGAGTGTGGTATAGGTTCTTCTTCTGTACCACTAATAACTGGCTACAAGCCTTTGCATTTGGGACTATATAGATTCCATTTTAGAAGCCTATAGAACTTAATGAGGTAATGCATTTCAGATTC
Organism: Rana muscosa; assembly: GCA_029206835.1. Taxonomy (NCBI): domain Eukaryota; kingdom Metazoa; phylum Chordata; class Amphibia; order Anura; family Ranidae; genus Rana; species Rana muscosa. The sequence continues at coordinate 119,980,384 of CM055123.1, read as the reverse complement.
CTATAAAACATACTGTGGTAATATATGGCTCTGTTATGATGAACAATTTTATCAGCGTATGTCACTGAGCCTGTTACAGGTTTGTCAGTTGTCTGAAAAAAATATTTTTAGCATGTTTCATCAAATTACATTGTGTATGCTTTTTATACATATAACTTGTCTTGTGGATCCTTGAGCACCACTGAAGTCCATTTGTTTTCAACATTTGTTCATATCAAACAATAGATCCACTGGTAAATGGGTGCTCTGCCATATAGAAAAAAAAAGTGCAATTATATGCATGGACTATCTGTACTAAAGCCCAGTGAGCTTTCTTTTCCACTTCTAACATACAAAGCATTTGAAATAATGTTCTATTCACTCTCTCAGCTGGGTTGCTTTTGGGATGATATGGTATTGTCCTAAAATGTGTTATTCCAGATGATTGTCTTGGTCTTCTAAAAAGTTGTTTTTTTAAATTCTCATGATTGATCATCATCAATTGATCATGGTGTATTTTTTAAGGAAACCCACATTTGGTCATGAAGTCATTGAAAATGTTATTTCCTGGTGCCAACATGGCGACATACATGTGATAGTAGTAGTCCTCCTTTCTTCTACCCACAGGACCAGTGCATAGCTACAAAGAGTTAACACCCACACTCAAGAAACCCTTACTTGCCACCTTTGGTGGTTTTCTGTGCAGGTTCAGCCTCTCCTGTGGCGCAGTCCCTGACCTTGGGATACAAATTGCTCTGATAAGGTAGGAAACCCTTTCTGTGGATCTTTTGGGCTGAATAATTGGCTGCTAACTAGCATACAGCAGTGCGGCCAGGGCTATTTTCCTTATAAGTGATCTCCATGTCTGGAGCCTTCCTTCCAAGAAGTAAGTGGATCCATGGAACTGTGACACTGCATTTGCAAGACAAGTATGTTTTCTAAATTTTTGGAATTTATCTGTGAATGTTCTCATCAATTGTATGTTACATCTGCTCTCAAATGGGCTGCAGCTTTCATTTCTGTGTCCAAGGGCCATTTCCTGTTAACTAGTGAATAGATTTACCCTTGAATATGTCTCGGCCCTGCATTATTATTATATTTTACTAAATGTCAGTGTTGCAGCTGCCCTACACTGTGAGCTCACTGTATAACAAAGATCCACACAATTCCTATACGAAGGGTAATTAGACCAGGTATGTATTTTGCTACTAAAAGAGTGCATTCAGGCACTAATGGGTCTCTACGTGGCTATGGAGCACAGCCTGTCCATCTGATATAAAATACAGAAAACTAGCGCTGGAGTGAATAAAATGAAATAAAAAGTGAATGACCGCTGCAGCTGCTGCACAAAAAGTGCTTAAACTTCAAAATATGATAAACAGGTAGGGCGCAGCGCTGGCAGCTAAATAAGTTGCTAAATATTACTGTAGCGGCCTCACTCCCTTCTCTCGTGAATCGGTTATCCGATAGCTCTTGTCTAGGGGTATCTTGTATGCAAGAGTGAGATGCACCACGGCCCATGTCCTCCCCATTGCAGCGGGTGAGGTGAAGGCCAGTACCTGTTGTTCTCCTCGGGCCTGTGTGTTTCTTTAAGAGCCAAGTCTGTTGTGCTGACACTTCCCTTCGCTCCCAATAACCAGAGTACCACACACCGATAAGGGTCCAACACTTGTTTATTATAGCACACGAATAAACAGTCCTTTGTCAGCCGACTGGTTGGGACCTATAAAACAGTTCAATACGGTGGGGTGAGCAGGTCGAGGCACAGTCCTAACAATCAAACTAAACCACTGTGGTTTCACCAGCGGTTGCTACAGCCATCGGCTTGAGAGAGAACTTGAATCTTCGGAGTCTCTACCGGCGACTCTAGAGAACATGAACTGGAGTACCTTCGCTGCGTTGCGGCCCCAGTCAGGGGGAAGATGTCCCTCCAAGGGAGTTACCAGAGGCCCCTCTGTCACCGGGTTGATGCTGCTCCGTGCTCTTCAGAAGGGTAACCTCTTCGGCCTACTCGCCTCAGATACGGGCCCCATCCACCTCAGGGTCCCTTGGACTCATCCACCCTTGCGGAGCCCAGTCAAAGTTACTGGGCCCCAGGCCTCCGGTGTAGTACCTCACCCCAGGCTTAAGGTGCCTGAGATGGACGCCAACACTGCTCCGACCAGGCCATGGGCACCTGGGCAGGAACTCCGGACCGCCAGCACCCCTTTTATGCCCTCCCCCCAGCCGACACAGCAGGTTCCCCGCCCCACTGTACCACTGCCAGAGCAGGACAAAAAGGGTGTAGAACTACGGCAGTGGTTCTACCTCGACTCGGGACAACATCGCCACCCACAGGTCAAGGAGAACAGCACACTACCAAAGTCCTCCACGACTTAAATGGTCTAAACCCTCTCATGATTGGTACATCCTGGATCATACTACCACCTAGGTGCTCCCCCTAGATTTAGACCCCCACTACACTACATAATGGTAAAACTTTACACAAGTGTCCATAGATAAGATATATATAAAAAATTAAAAATTACAATGTGATAATAAGTGTTCTATGAAACTTAATTTATCCCAAAAAGGCCTTGGATAATTTTCAATCTTCAGTGAGTCCAATATTCCCACGAAAGGATATAAAGTGATCCCCCTTCGGAGACCCCACTCACTAGAAATGGCAGATCCCAAGCTTCTCAGTCTGGGATCATATAGGCAGAAACCAATAAATCCGGATGTTGTGGTTGCTCAAATAAAATTTCTCAACAGATACTTGATTACACGAGGGATATCACATTCCACCGATAAATAAAGAAAAAGGTAACATAGTGAAATACAGCTGGGCATCTAGATCAAGCGCATAAAGGTGCTACTTACAGGATGTATGGCAAAAACAGGCTTTCAGAAAAACTTCTGCGATCGGCACTTGTATGGCGTGCGTTCCATGGAGGCAGGAAATTGCGTCACTAGTTTGTCGCGAACCGGAAGTTACGTCGCCGGGTTTCGCCCCTCCTCCAGGGCGTCATCAAAGGACATCACATCTGGTTCGCATATGCTCAAATTTATACCAAAAGGGAAGAACTCCTCCCTGAATGGAGGGATATACAGACCAATCGCGATCAGTGTGCATATACACCAACTTCCTCCTAATACATCATCTCCTGTTTGCTAAGGATAAAACTTTATTAACAGAAGAACAAAAACACAAGCCATTTTGTTTTCAATATAAGAATTATTAAAAACCTGTACACATATGTATATAAAAAAATATAATGTGATAGGAACTAGTTTAAAAGTGTAATATGAAGGAAGTAGAAATTGGGATTTTAAAGGTGCGATATCACAACAACGAAAATATATGAAAAATATTTATTTAGAAAAAGTTAAAAAAGCAAAATATAAAATCCATCCAGTAATACAGTACAATTTCAATCTGAGAAATTTCTCTCTACATGTTTCGCCTGGATTGTTGGCTTCCTCAGGAGAATCAAATTTGTCAGGCACTATCTACTAAGAATAAAGAAAACACAACATAAATATACAATACACAGCAGTACACATGTTTTTAGAATAGTACACATTTAAATATTCCCAAGTGGCTGAGACCCGAATGGTTGGTCGCACCGGAAATGACGCAATCAGGCCCGGGACGGAAACTGGAAGTGACGCTGCGGGACTATATGGCGCACCGGAAGTGATGCAAGCATCAGAACCAAGAGCCACAGACAACCGTCAGCACAAATCCAGAACAGGGGAAGTGCAATGTCGCACAATCAGCTAGAGATGGAATGGTCCTGACAGGCAGATAGATGGTAACAGTCAATAACAGTTGAAGATGACAAAGTCCAACTGACCCTATATCAACCAATGAGGCAGAGGGGAATTCCCTCAAACATTCCAAGGGAAAAAGGGGCGGAGTGAACCAAACAATTTGGAGGGATGCATGACGACCACCGCTCATGCCCTGTAATGGCAATAGTGGAGGAACTCCCTGGGCGTCCATGTGGTCACCTGATCCAAAACTCAAGGGGTGAACATAAAGAATAATATTAAAACTGGTCTATAACAGATCCCAAGATTAAACAAATTAGGTATAGGATCTCCAGCCTTTTGTATAAGTACAAAAATTGATTGAAATTAATGTAATTAGTCCTATAATTCCTCAAGTCACAAAACATTCGGGGCTCAAGCCACATCAAGGGTTACAACTTAATAGAATATACACAACAAGCTAAAGAAGGCTAGAAATATTGACCAAATTAAACAAGGTCAAGAAAGAAACACATTTGCATAGTGGCCTATTTTTTATAACCTATTTAGAGGAATGGTTTATAGCTGATGGATTCATTCAAGCCTGTGTAAGATGTGGCTGCCAAGGAATAAATCCATCTGGTTTCTCTCTGTAGGAGACTTTTGTCCACATCTCCACCTCTCTCATGTGTGGGCAGATATTCTAATGCAAAAAATTTCATTTTGGATAGTTGAAAAGAATGATGTAAGCCAATAAGTCGGCTTATAGGGGTTTCCATCTTCTTCTTTTCAATAAGGGAAACATGATCCCTTATTCTGTGAAAGAATGGTCTTTTGGTCTTACCTACATAGAAAGCGTGACATTCACACTCCATGTATTAGACTACCCCAATAGATTGACAATTTGGCTTATAAATGCTCCCATTAGGGAGAGTAATTTCCGAAGAACTCATAAGGAACATACAAAATTCGCATTTACCACAAGGAGCTGTACCTCTACGAGTCCGTCCACCCAAATTGGGCATAAGGTGACTGTGGACTAGACATGTGCATTAGTTTTCGTCCGAATGCATTTTGGGTATTTTCGTTCTCGTTTTAACAAATGAAAACGAACGTGCAGAATACGAAGGTCCGACATAAAAAATGCTTTATTTTCGTTTTCGTTGCTACAACAGTTCGATATAGATAGGAGATTCGACATGACGCTGACAATAGCAATCTATGTCTATCGAACCTGTGGCTGAATGTGCCTGACCTTAACTCTATTAGTCCAAGATTATTCTACATAGAGAGGAAAGATTTGACATAGAGAGAAAAGAGTTGACATTATAGAGACAGTGTTGGGGTAGACCATTCGACATGAACAAAGAAGATGAAAGCAGCTGTCTGTCCTAAGAAGATTCGACAAGCAGCTAAACTGTACTACGCTGTACTACGCTGCAATCGTACATTTCCGGTCAAATGCTCGGCCATAGGCTATAGAAGAATTTGAATGTTGGTTGACTATTAATAATAATTTATAAATATAATTATTACTAGTGTCATACAACATTAGAATTCTTCTATAGCTTGTAGGCGGAACATTCGAACGGAAATATACGATTGCGGCGTCGTATAGTTTTGCTGCTCCGTCGAATCTTCTTAGAACATTCGACAGACACCATAAGCCTTCAATGACAGATTCGACCTTAATTAATTCGGATTTTCGAACGAATGCATTTTTTAACTAAACTAAATAAATAAAAACGAATTTCGGGAGTAACTAAATTAATTAATTTTTCGGACGAAAACTAAATTCCGAAACAAAATATTTCAGTGTGCACATGTCTACTGTGGACTAATTGATCCTTAATGGATCTTGATTTCCTATACGTGATCTGAGGGAAGGGCTTAACGTATTTTGAAATAAACTCATCCGTGGCTAATAACGGCCAGTACTTTTCAATAATTCGACGAACCTTCCCCTGTTCAGCCAAATATCTCATTATAAATCGTACCTGCTGATCTGTCTTGTGTATTTTTTTTGGAGTGTATCAAATCCGTTCTATTTCTTTGCTTGGCCCTATGATAGGCCTTTTTTGAGGGTAGAACGACTATAGCCCCTATCTAAAAGACAGGACTGGAGAGCCTCTGATTCAAAGTCTTGATCCAGACTACAGTTTCTCCTTACGCAGAGATACTGACTGTAGGGTATGCTCTGTATGAGAGGCTTAGGATGGGAACTAGCAGCATGTAATATTGTGGTACCTGCTGATGGCTTTCTAAACAAGGAAGAGCCAATCGTACCATCTGAATTTAGATAGATCGAAATGTCCAAAAAGTTAATTGCCTTTAAATCACATGACAGGGTACAAGGGAGGAAAGTTCCTCTCTGGCGCCGGTCCAGACAACAAACGATGCCAGATGAGCACTTTGTCGAAAAAATCCTGATACTCATCGGATGAATAGATCTCACGCTTCCACCCCCCCATGTACAGATTGGCGTACGATAGGGCACATTTTGACTGTGGAGACACCTAGATTACCTACGTTATATGCCATACCTAGGTTATACACCCCCCCCCCGGTTCGGTTTGCACCAGAACATGCAAACAGGCAAAAAATTTGTTCGAACACGCGAACACCGTTAAAGTCTATGGGACACGAACATGAAAAATCAAAAGTGCTAATTTTAAAGGTTAATATGCAAGTTATTGTCATAAAAAGTGTTTGGGGACCCGGGTCCTCCCCAAGGGGACATGTATCAATGCAAAAAAAAGTTTTTAAAACTGAAGTTTTTTCGGGAGCAGTGATTTAAATAATGCTTAAAGTGAAACAATAAACGTGAAATATTCCTTTAAATTTCATACCTGGGGGGGGGTATAGTATGCCTGTAAAGTAGCGCAGTTTCCCGTGTTTAGAACTGTCCCTACACAAAATGTAATTTCTAAAGGAAAAAAAAGTAATTTAAAACTACTTGCGGCTATTAATGAATTGTCAATTCCCGGCAATACAGATAAAAGTAATTGAAAAAAACGGCAGGGGTTCCCCCCCAGTCCATTACCAGGCTCTTTGGGAATAAAGGGGGACAAGGGCCTCATCCCCACAACCCTTGCCCTTAACAAAGGGGACCCCCAGATCCCGGGCCCCCCTATGTGAATTGGTAAGAGGAGAAGTAGAGAGACGATATTGCTGGACTAAGCAGCAGAGGAGATTAACCCCATCAGGATCAGAAAATGTCCTCATTTGTGGGGCCGGAATTTCCTCTTCATTTTGTATCCATCTAATTGATGACCTGGAAACAGAAGGGGACTAGACCTGATCTACACACATACTGAGGGCTTACTAACGCGGCGTTCATGGAGTATTGCTCATTTACAACAAGTGAGTGCAATTGTGTGAGATTGTTATCTGTCCCATTGTGGTTCCCTGTCCGAGGTACACTATGATTGCTCTCCTTGTCTTTGCATCTCCATGTATGGCCTGTATCTGCCTTTGAGAGGACTGCAGCAACAGAGAGGAGACTACCACACCGCACTATATATAGCAACTGTACCTACACTCTGCGGTCTGTGTTTGCTGTTTATCCAACAGCAGTGAGGTGAGCTGCTTGCAGACACAGAGGTGTACCACTGAAGAATTTTCTAAGTATTGTGTGTGTACAACACATTGTTTATTGGTGGTGGGAGACACTATCACATAAGAACTTTTCATTCATCTGTTTCAACAATTTTTTGGACTTTTGCTCCTCTTGGACTTTATGATTTGGATTGTGTGTTTATTTTAAGCACTGTTTACAGCCTTTTGTATTTTATGTACCTATTCACTTTGTATTAAGTGTGTCACTTATTCACTGTGTTAGATGTTTCACAGTTTCATTGTGGTAGCGCATTTTTCACTTTTTTATTTCTCCTCCATTGGCTGTGTCTACAGCTTTTCACCTTCCTTCACAGTGCATCCACCACCCCCTTATTTACATTGTACCCCTACCATTTCACAAAGAAAAAGTGTGAAAATGTTAAAAATTACAGAAGACGGCTTGGGACAAGTCCTTTAACCACTTCCCGCCCAGTCAATAGACAATTGACGTCCGGGAAGTGGTTCAGTTATCCACACTTGACGTCATATGACGTTCTGCAGGATAACAGCCGCCGCGCGCCCGAGGGGGCGCGCATCGCGGCGATCGGTGGAGCGGTGTGTCAGTCTGACACACCGCTACACTGATCTCGGTAAAGAGCCTCCAACGGAGGCTTTTTACCAAGTGATCAGCCGTGTCCAATCACGGCTGATCACGATGTAAACAGGAAGAGCCGTTGATTGGCTCTTCCTCACTCGCGTCTGACAGACGCGAGTAGAGGAGAGCCGATCGGCGGCTCTCCTGACAGGGGGGGTTCGCGCTGATTGTTTATCAGCGCAGCCCCCCCTCAGATACCCACACTGGACCACCAGGGAAGCCCCCCAGGACCACCAGGGAAGCCCCAAGCATGTGGATGGCCAGGTAAGTCCCCCATGGCCATCCACATGCACAAATACAAACAAAACATATGCCAATCAGTGCCCACAAATGGGCACTGACTGGCACCATCATGGCATGTGATGCCCAGCAATGCCAGCCACCAGTGTCATCAGTGCCACCTACCAGTGTCATCAGTGCCACCTACCAGTGTCCATCAGTGCCACCTATCAGTGCCCATCCGTGCCCATCTCTGCCCATACGTGCCCACCTATCAGTGCCCATCAGTGCCGCCTATAAGTAGTGCCCATCAGTGCCGCCTATGAGTGCCCATCAGTGCCGCCTATGAGTGCCCATCAGTGTCGCATACCAGTGCCACATATCAGTGCCCATCAGTGCCGCCTATCAGTGCCCATCATCAGTGCCCATCAGTGCCACCTCATCAGTGCCACCTCATTGGTGCCACCTCATCGGTGCCCATCAGTGTCGCCTTATCAGTGCCTGTTAGTGCCGCCTTATCAGTGCCCGTCATTGAAGTAGAAAAGGTACTTATTTACAAAAAAAAATTAACAGAAACAAAGAAAAAGTTAGTTTTTTTCAAGATTTACGCTCTTTTTTATTTGTTGTGCAAAAAATAAAAATTGCAGAGGCAATCAAATACCCCCGAAAGAGAGCTCTATTTGTGGGAACAAAATGATAAAAAAATTGTTTGGGTACAGTGTTGCATGACCGCGCAATTGTCATTCAAATTGCGACAGCGCTGAAAGCTCAAAATTGGCTTGGGCAGGAAGGTGTATAAGTGCATGGTATTGAAGTGGTTAATAAAAAAAACATAAAAAAAACATTCCAGCGTTGTAATCCATTCTCTATGTCCAGCGATGATCCATTCTCCAGTGATGCTCTGCACTCTCCAGCGAGGAACGAAACCCCCGTCACGCGTAAGAGGGGGCGGGGTCACCCGTCCACGTCATTGGGTAACCCCAGGCTTTCTCCTTGCGTAAGGAGAAAGCCCGGGGGTTACCCAAAGACGTGGATGGGTGACCCAGCCCCGTGACGCGTAAGAGGGGGCGGGGTCACCCATCCACGTCATTGGGTAGAGGTATAGCTCCTTGTGGTAAATGCGAATTTTGTATGTTCCTTATGAGTTTGGAAATTACTCTCCCTAATGGGAACATTTATAAGCCAAATTTTTTTTGTCAACTGTCAATCTATTGGGGTAATCTACTACATGGAGTGTGAATGTCACACTTTCTATGTAGGTAAGAACAAAAGAACATGCTTTCTCAGAATAAGGGATCATGTTCCCTTATTAAAAAGAAGAAGATGGAAACCCCTATAAGCCGACATATTGGCTTATATCATTCTCTTCAACTATCCAAAATGAAATTTTTCGCATTAGAATATCTGCCCACACATGAGAGAGGTGGAGATGTGGACAAAAGTCTCCTACAGAGAGAAACATGATGGATTCATTCCTTGGCAGCCACATCTTACCCAGGATTGAATGAATCCATCAGCTATAAACCATTCCTCTAAATAGGTTATAAAAAATAGGCCACTATGCAAATGTGTTTCTTTCTTGACCTTGTTTAATTTGTTTAATTTTTCTAGCCTTCTTTGGCTTGTTGTGTATATTCTATTAAGTTGTAACCCTTAATGTGGCTTGAGCCCCGAATGCTTTGTGACTTGAGGAATTGTAGGACTAATTACATAAATTTCAATCAATTTTTGTACTTATACAACAGGCTGGAGATCTTATACCTAATTTGTTTAATCTTGGGATCTGTTATAGACCAGTTTTAATATCATTCTTTATTTTCACCCCTTGAATTTTGGATCAGGTGACCACATGGACGCCCAGGGCGTTCCTCCACTATTGCCTTTTCAGGGCATGAGTGGTGGTCGCCATGCTTCCCTCCAAATTGTTTGGTTCACTCCTCCCCTTTTTTCCCTTGGAATGTTTGAGGGAATTCCCCTCTGCCTCATTGGTTGATATAGGGTCAGTTGGACTTTGTCATCTTCAACTGTTATTGACTGTTACCATCTATCTGCCTGTCAGGACCATTCCATCTCTAGCTGATTGCGCGACATTGCACTTCCTCTGTTCTAGATTTGTGCTGACGGTTGTCTGTGGCTCTTGGTTCTGATGCTTGCGTCACTTCCGGTTTCCGTCCCAGGCATGATTGCGTCATGTAACTGCAAACGTCCGCTCCTCCCCTGAGTTTGGCGCCAAAACTGGCGCCCAATGGGGAGGTGGAGGCTGCTATTTAAACTCTCTGCCAGAGGATTTCAGTACGGCCTGGACGTCAAAGGGGGAAGACGTGTCTGATGCAAACTACGATCTAGGTGATTCGCTCTTACCTATTTTTATTGGAGTCTTTTCATTTCCTTGGATTTTTCTATCATTTGATTGATTTTTCGTTACATTCTTTAGATCTGGATGGCCCATTTTTGCAGTGGAAGATATTGGCCCCCGTTTTGGACTTGCCTTGTACTCATTTTTTTAACCTATTTGTGTCAATCGACATTTACAGGTAGCTCTAGATTTCCCTATTTGATTTTCTGTGCATTCTGATTGTTTGGGAATTTTTTTCAGTCAGTGGTTCTGATTCTCCCCGTTTTAGATCTTGGAAGCTAATTTCTGAAGCACCAGATTCTAGAAACATTTTGGACCCGTATCTATTTGAATTTATTGATACCTACAGATATCCAAGGTAGCCATAGAATCCTTATCAATATTTTGATTTTTGTTTCCTAGTGTCTTTATTAAACCCTTTTTCCTTCCCACCCTCAGGTTCCAGAAGGGCCCTTTATCTGGTTTTCTGTGGGTCTTTCAAACATTTACCAGCCTCTGTGGTCACACCAGATGATCCGTTATATAGGGGTTCTTTGATCTCTTGGTCTTTATTATATCCATGTACACTTAGATCAACTTTATAATACAGGTAATTGTCCCTTTTCCTCTATAGTCTGGCATTCGGGTCTCAGCCAACTTGGGAATATTTAAATGTGTACTATTCTAAAAAAATGTGTACTGCTGTGTATTGTATATTTATGTTGTGTTTTCTTTATTCTTAGTAGATAGTGCCTGACAAATTTGATTCTCCTGAGGAAGCCAACAATCCAGGCGAAACATGTAGAGAGAAATTTCTCAGATTGCACACCTATGAAATTGTACTGTATTACTTGATGGATTTTAAATTTTGCACTTTTAACTTTTTCTAAATAAATATTTTTCATATGTTTTCGTTGTTGTGATATCGCACCTTTAAAATCCCAATTTCTACTTCCTTCATATTGCTATATATCAAAGGGATGTGGTGCTGACACATGTAGATGTTGAGTTAACAAGCTTTCTAGTTTAAAATGTAGCAAATGCAAAAGTACCAAAAGACTATGCAAAATCAAAGACTAACAAAATGAAATAAAATAAACAAAAAATAAAAATAAAAATAAAAAAAATAAAAAACAAAAATTAAAGCATAAAAATAAAAGGTGAAAATAGAAATAAAAATAACATAAAATAAAATAAAAATAAAAATAATAAAAATAAAAATAAAAATAAAAATAAAAATGAAATTGAAAATAAAAATAAAATTGATTGGGATTACCAATTAGACAAAAAACAGTTGAGATCCAACTCTATGTTGAGGCCATGAGGGCTTAAAGTGCAGAGTCTATGGATCCATTGGGTCTCGTTCTGTGAGATAGATCTCTTGAGGTTGGAACCTCGCCAATGTTCTTCCACCCTGTCTATCCCACAAAACGTGAGACCCCTGGGATCCCTGTTATGGAACAGCCTAAAATGGTTAGACAGACCATGATGTCTATAACCCTTTCTAATCCTGTTTACATGTTATATGTAGTTTCCTAATGGTCCTCCCCTGTCCCACTGACAGAAACATACATGGGAAGTGCACAGAAATCCAGTCCGAGGTATCGAAAATCCTCTTCCACTCTGTAAACACCATCACTATGGCCTTTTTTTTTTTTCAAATGTTCTTTATTTCTTTTATATAAACATTCCCATACATACATAAATTTCCTCCCATATGCAGCAATATAAATATTAATTAATCACAGGCAGTAATACAACATAAGAACTAGAAAAAAGCCCACTCTCCCTTCCCCCACCCCTCCCCTACCCTCCCTTTCATACCTCCATTTCCACTCTCCTTCCACTCATTCCTCTCTCGCCCCTTCATTCCCCCCCCCCCCACTTTTTCTACCATATCTCCACTTCTATCCATTGTTTCCATATATTTTTGAATTTCTTTCTATTTCCCCTCTTGTTGTATATAAATTCTTATTTTTTCATAGTATCATCTATTACCCTCCTCCATTCTATTTCTGTCGGGGGATCCTTTGCTTGCCACTTTTGCGCGATCAGTTTCCTACCCTGAAACAAGCACCTTAATATTGCCGTTTGTATGTCTCCTGGGATTCCCCTTTCCTCCAGTAGGCCCAATACACATATCCTGGCCTCTGATTGTAAAGATGTCCCTATGGCCTTAAGAGTGAGTCAAGACTGCCTTAAAGAGGCAGACAGAAGCTAGCCTGCCCAATATTCATAGTCGCAAGGGATTGCAGTGAGCCCTTGATGAAATTACCATAGCTATATTATTACAAATAATTCAAGTTGCATGTCAATGCTTTTGTTACCAACCGTATAAAGCCTCCCACAGCAGAGCAAGCCAGCTTCTACAGGCAAGGAAGAGTACAGAGGATAAGCTGGTACTTTATATTCAGTCTGAGGACCACGTTGGCCATTTTTCTTTAAGGCAGGTAAGTTTACCAGGATGAGGATGAACACCCATCATTACCAGTGGAAGAAGCCTGGAGTACAGATTGCAAGGTCTTTTAATCCCTCTAATTGTTAGGAAGTGTCTTTTCTCGACGTGCAGCTTTCATATATCCTCTGAAGGTTTCTGGGTCAAGGTGTTTTGCCCCGGTGGTGGTGGCAAACAGTTCACTGTCCAAAAGCCCATGGTAGGCATTACCTGTTATGCATCTTTGAGCTCTAAGGGGCTTCAAATGCAAGTTGCCCATGGAAAAATACAAAATTTGCATTGCCTCCCTTTACCTGGGAGACTTTCTGGCTTTTGTGGTCATCAAAGACAACAAATGTTTCAATCCCTCCAGCAATTTCTGTGCCTTGCTATAGGAACCATGCACTACCAATCTGGGGTCCTGCCCCTCGTCCTCTCATCAGCACCTCACATATTAGGATGCTTAAACCAGTACTAGCCTTATTGCCCTCCTGAAACATTCTGATAGTGGGATCCTTAGAGGCAGGTAGTGGTTACTGCTGCCCCAACGGGAAGTTATGCATTAACTGTAATTCCAGGGTTTTTCTTGGTAGGTTTTCTTGGATCTGTACCTCCAGTCCTGTGTTCTATAAAAGGGACAAGGGCCCAGATCAAAAGGGGGGATCTCAGAGAGAGAGAAAGAAAGAGAGAGAGAGGGAGAGAGAGAGAGAGATAGAGAGATGGTGTAGAGTGGAATACAAGGAGAGAGAAGAAGACGTTCGGTTTAGGCCTGGACCACCCTGCCAGGCCTGCCCGATGCCGTTACTGGAGTCTGGATGGCCTGTATCCTGCCAAAGCCAGAGCTAGATCCCAGCCATGGACTCCAGAGTATTGGAATTTTACTTGAACAGGTATGCTGGGGCAGGCACAAGCCTGTAGTTAGGGACTTGGGACGTGGGAAATGTTGGCACTTTATCTTGGACTGTGGACACAGCACACAGGAGAGGCAGAGATCCAGGTTGCTACCAAACGCCACGCCCAGGCTCTGAAGCTTGGCCACGCTACCCTTTTTCCTTTGGGGGCTATACTGTAGACAGACTATTCTCTGCCCAGCCCATGCACCATTTTTTTCTGATGCTAGATTATTGGTGTCCGTAGCTGTATCTGCCTGGATCCCACTCCCTCTCGCTGCTTACCAACAGACTGTGGTTTAGCCCAATACCTTGCTGTCCTCTAACAACTTGATTACCACTAAACTAATTGGCAATCTGCTTTAGACATACTGTCAATTGGTTTATATCCATGTCAGTGCTACATCCTTGAACACGACCTGTTTATTATGCACCTGAAGAAGCGTTGCCGTACGCGAAACATGTAGAGCAAGTCAGACCACGTTCTTATATATTGGACCTTTGGTTAAATACCTTACGCTTCATACGTATACTGTCTAATTTTTGTTTATTCACTTGAATATTGTATTCTCTGTATTTTTTATACATTGAGGCTACCTATGTCATTATAACATTCCGAAGCAGTATTTAAGTATTACCTTAGGTCATATACAAATATTTAGTATTTTACAACATTTGTGAATGTACTTATGTATTTCTTACTACCGTATATACTCGAGTATAAGCCGACCCGAGTATAAGCCGAGGTACCTAATGTTGCCACAAAAAACTGGTAAAACTTACTGACTCGAGTATAAGCCGAGGGTCAACAATGCCTTACTGTTCCCATCCTTACTGTTCCCATCCTTACTGTTCCCATCCTTACTGTTCCCATCCTTACTGTTTCCTATCCTCACTGTTTCCTATCCTCACTGTTTCCTATCCTCACTGTTCCTATCCTCACTGTTCCCTATCCTCACTGTTCCCTATCCTCACTGTTCCCTAGCTCACTGTTTCCTATCCTCACTGTTCCTATCCTCACTGTTCCTAACCTCACTGTTCCCATCCTCACTGTTTCCTATCCTCACTGTTCCTATCCTCACTGTTCCCTATCCTCACTGTTCCCTATCCTCACTGTTCCCATCCTCACTGTTTCCTATCCTCACTGTTCCTATCCTCACTGTTCCTAACCTCACTGTTTCCTAACCTCACTGTTTCCTATCCTCACTGTTTAAATTTTACATTGGAAATAGTACCTGAAAAAAAGTTGCGGCTGCGGCGTCCATCGTTCAAATCCCGCGGTCTCTTCCTGGTTCCTTCCGTGATAGGCGATTCTCATCAGACACTCTCCGCCTATCACGAACGTTCTCTCATCCTCAGTTTCCCAGCAGACACTGTGTTGGGTGTTCATCAGACCATTCTGGTCCTTTTGAATGCTGTTGTTTAAACAGCTACATTTTTTGGTGACGTAATCAGTTATTCTTGTTTGCATTAAAGACCAGTACAATTTCTCTCTTGCAATCTAGATTATTTTGCCTGGTCCACAATATTACGTAGTGTGTTTATTCCAGTCAAGCGTGAGATTTTTTCTTTTTCTGTGTATAGCACCTCTTGTTGACTTTAGTGGGTTCAGTCTTCTTATTCTTAAGATCCATGATAGCGTGCATGGCCTTGTCCAGCAGCTGTGCAGCCAGGAGTTTGTTTTTGTGATAATTTCCTGAATTTCAAAAACTATTTGCATCTGCAATTTCTGGTTATAGGGCTGACAACATCCAAAGATCTTCCTCTTCCACTGCTTTGCTAATTTTACATATAGCAGAAAAAGTCAGTTGTGTGATTAGATTTGTTCTTTTTCTTCCTGAAGACTGCATAATGAATTTCTGGACAAGGTATCAGGATCTGCATTCTTTCTACCTGGGTGATACCTGATATCAAAGCAGAAATCTGCCAACTCCCCTACCCAGCTGTGTTTAACACTGTTAAGTCTTACCGAACTGAGATCAAATGTTAATGGATGGTTGACCTTGAGGCTGGGTTCACTATTGCGAATTGGATGCAGCTTTCCCCGCATCAAATTCGCATGTCAGGAGACTGTGACCGGCTCTCTGGAGCGAATTGCACCGGAGTCCTGTACGTCTTCTGGTCCATTTAAGGTCCGAATTCAGGCAAAATTCGGACTGAAATCAGACCTTAAACGATGAACAGGGGTGCACCAGACCCCCTGCTGCGAGCCGCTCCATACAGCAGTGTGAACCCAGCCTAAAAGAGGGGGCATAGTACAAGTAGTCCCTAAAAGTATCACATATGGCCCATTTTAAGGCTAGAAATTTTTTTCTTCCAGTGAAAATAATATTTTTTTTCACTGGGTGTCAGTGTTTGTGAACCATACCAATAACCAATTATTTGTCCCCTTAACATCAATATAAATCATAAAACCTGGGACATTTATCTTTCCGTAACAGAACTTAAAGCAGTATTAAACCAAAATGTAATTTATTGAAGCTTAGCAATTATTAGATGTGATGGCTGCGTTCGTTTTTTTCCCCTCTGTTTTCACCTGGTTATCTGTCCAGTAACATACCTCCTGTATCAGAGTGCCCCAACTCTAGAGAAAAGAGCACAGCGGGCAACTTTAGGAAAGCAGCATGGTCATTCTGGCTGGGGGGATGTTAGATGCGCTAGCAGAGTTAACAAACTGACGCCAAATTCCAGCTAATACTTCATAACCAGTTACAGCAAGCAGCTTTTATCCTTTTGGGATAAAGGGTTTACAAAATAAAAAAAAAGCTGATCATTGTCAGTGGGAAATGGTTTGTCCCATCAAAAAACAAAAGGCTTATTGGCTGGATCACCAGGTGAAAATAACTAAAATAAATAAAAGAACGCCTAAAAAAAGAAAACTAATGCAACCATCACATCTAAGAATTGGTAAGATGCAATATAATAAATAAATGTTTTCTTTTTATGCTTTTGTGCTTAATACTGCTTTATAGACATGTGCAATTCGTTTAGTTTCGAATTCGTTTTGTAACGAATTTTGACAAATTTATTAATTCCAAAATTTCCGAATTTTTAAATTTCCGAATTTTTGAATTTTCGGATTTCTGAAATTTTTCATTTCCGAGATTTAGAATATCTGAATTTTCGAATTTCCGAATTTCCGAATTTCGGAAATTCGAAATTCGGAAATTCGGATTTTCGAATTTCCAAATTTCGAAAATTGCAAATTTTGAAAATTCGGGATTCGAAAATTCGAAATTGCAAAATTTGAAAATCTAAAATTCAAAAATGGGAAATTTGAAAAGTTGAAAATTCGGAAATTTAAAAATTCGAAAATTCGGAATTCGGAAATTCGGAATTCGGAAATTCGGAATTCGGAAATTCAGAAATTCGAAAATTCGGAATTCGGAAATTCAGAATTCCGAATTTTCGAATTTCCATAATTTCCGAAAAAAGCAAAAAAACTAATTTTTTGAATTTCTCGAATCTCCGAATTTCTGAATTTTAGAAAAAAGCAAAAAAACGAAGGAAACGAAAACGAAAAAAACTAATTTTTCGGCAGTGCACATGTCTACTGCTTTAAAAGGTTTTTGCACTCACACCTTCAGGATGGAAAAATCATTGATCTGTTTTAAGGACTGATGAATGCAAAGTAACAGAATAAGGACATTTTTCAGTTTGTAGGACCATGGGACTAAACCAAAAAGTGCTATGGTCATCTTAACAAGTGCTTAACACTACAGTGACATTTGAAGGGATATCAAACTATAAATTCCAGACTTATAAATAACTGAGGATGTTCTTCTAGAGAATGTTACTAAAAGCCAGAGTAGAAGAAAAGAGGGAAGTCTGATTGGGTAGCGCTGCTAGACCCTTGAAAAATGTCCTACAGGCACAAGAAATGGAAGCAGTCAAAGACTATGGCAGAACTACTCTTGTTTCACTTTCAAAATTAAGTGCGGATTGCTGCTCTGGCAAAATTTTTTTTACAATTTCTAATGCAGGCAGATACAGAAATAAAGTGTGAAGAGACACCGGCAAAGTTCTTTGATTATAGTGGTAAAAGCAAAAATATGCAAAGATGTAAACCAGTGTTTTTCAACCTTTTTTCAGTCAAGGCAACCTTTAGAATTGTGCGCAGTCCCGGGGCACACCAGTCTGAGGGCTCGTTCACACCAAGAGGTGCGTCCTTTTTACGTGCTTCACATTTTTTAATGAGAACAAAGGTAAACACATTTGCTAGATGCATTATTATTATTATTAGGAAATAATAGCACCGATGTGCAACTGCAAAAAGGCAGCACATTTTTGTGCAGTACAGGAAAATGTGCGATTTTGCACATTACCTCACTGCACCTGGTGTGAAGAAGCCCTAAAATGTAGTCTGGGCGGCAGAGTTTAGTGATCTTAGGTTGTAACTCCTCTCCCTCCAAATTCCTCCTTCTAGCACCAATCCCCCCTCCTAGCACAACCCCCCAATTCCATCTTCTAGCACCAATCCCCCCTCCTAGCACAACCCCTCAATTCCATCTTCTAGCACCAATCCCCCCTCCTAGCACAACCCCCCAATTCCATCTTCTAGCACCAATCCCCCCTCCTAGCACAACCCCCCAATTCCATCTTCTAGCACCAATCCCCCCTCCTAGCACAACCCCCCAATTCCATCTTCTAGCACCAATCCCCCCTCCTAGCACAACCCCCCAATTCCATCTTCTAGCACCAATCCCCCCTCCTAGCACAACCCCCCAATTCCATCTTCTAGCGCCAATCCCCCCTCCTAGCACAACCCTCCAATTCCATCTTCTAGCACCAATCCCCCCTCCTAGCACAACCCCCCAATTCCATCTTCTAGCACCATCTAGTCTGGGCGGCAGAGTTTAGTGATCTTAGGTTGTAACTCCTCTCCCTCCAAATTCCTCCTTCTAGCACCAATCCCCCCTCCTAGCACAACCACCCAATTCCATCTTCTAGCACCAATCCCCCCTCCTAGCACAACCCCTCAATTCCATCTTCTAGCACCAATCCCCCCTCCTAGCGCAACCCCCCAATTCCATCTTCTAGCACCAATCCCCCCTCCTAGCACAACCCCCCAATTCCATCTTCTAGCACCAATCCCCCCTCCTAGCACAACCCCCCAATTCCATCTTCTAGCACCAATCCCCCCTCCTAGCACAACCCCCCAATTCCATCTTCTAGCACCAATCCCCCCTCCTAGAACAACCCCCCAATTCCATCTTCTAGCACCAATCCCCCCTCCTAGCACAACCCCCCCAATTCCTTCTTCTAGCACAACACCCCCTACCAAATCCCCCTCCTAGCACAAGTCCTCCTGCCCCCAAATCCCCACTCCAGCACAAGCCCTGCTCCAACCTCTCCAATCCCCTCTCCTAGCACAACCCCCTCAAATTCCCCCCTCCTAGCACGAATCCCCCCTCCTAGCACAACCCCCCCAAATTCCTTCTCCTATCACAACCCCCCCCCAATCCCATCTCCTAGCACAAACCTCCCTGCACCCAAATCCCCACTTCTAGCGCAAAACCCACTTCAACATACCATCCATCCCCTCTCCCAACACAATCAACAACATGTCCTTAACAACCAATGATGTCATTGTTTGGTAGGGCATGGGTGGGTGGCCAGCACTGCTTTCTACTTTGCCAGCAATAGTTCACATAGCTGTTCACATAGTTGCAGGGAGTAGGAGAGAGTGTTGCAGTGCACGGGAGTTAATACAAAGTAGCGCTCAGACCAGGGGACTATTTATGATAAAGAGATCCAAGTCCCTGTAAAGCCTAAAATATTTTAATAGGTCTTGTATTGTCTTCTTTCCCAAGAATTGGGAGTTGGAATGAAAATGATCAGCTTTTATTTATTTATGTAAAACCTTTACACCAAAAGGAAAAAAACTGTTTGCTATAGCTGATTATAAAGTGTTAGCTGAAGTTCAGCTTCAACTTGTTACTTTATTTAAATCTGCTAGTACTTCTAACATTCCCCTCCCACCAGACTGACAATGCTGCTGTCCAAATCTGCCCCCTGTGCTCATTCATCCAGAGTGGGGGGACTCTAATAAACGAGGTGTGTTACTGGCCAGATCAAAATATTACAGTGCACACATGCAAAAATTACATTACAAGGCTATTTAACCACTTCTCCACTGAGGACGTCGTATGACGTCCTCGACTTTGTGCGGTGATATCTGAATGATGCCTGCAGCTACAGGCATCATTCAGATATCACTGTTTTCTGCCAGCGATTCTGTGCACGATAAGAACAATCGTAGCGGCAGTTCCGCCGCTTGATCGTTCTTATAGGCATCCCCTCCCGCCGCCATCCGGTGCTTCTCCGGGCTCTCCCGTGCCATCGGGGCCCGGAGAATGAATCGGCCGGCGCTGGCTCACGATGATAGAGATTTCCGGTCATCTCTATGATCGTCGGAGGCCTATCTGTTTGTAGTGTGAAAAGAAAGCTGTTCCTTTTTTTGCTCATTCTAGTGAATTGGCAGCTCATCGAAATGAATGGTCTGCCTTAGTGCAACCCACAATAATGTATATGTGTCAACACACAAAGAGGATAGGTATAGGGGAGCTACAAATATAAATGTTTAAAAGAAAATGTTTACCTCACGTTAGTCTCACTTGCATTTGCAAAAATACAGTATACAGTATGTACTGTATGTAGAAATGGAATTGCATTTGTCTATATCCTTACCATAGATGACGTGCCTTGTACAGCATTTACCAAATGAGCTGTTTATGCTGTAATAAAAATGAATCCATGCAAGGATACTACTATGCACTTTTTACAACTTTAATCCACCTAACTGGAAGGCTTTCATGATGTACCTTTAATCCACAGTATGCTTGTAAAAACTTTTCATTCTTCACTTCATAAATTACTCAGCAAATCCTAAATCATCGTATATTAGCTGCAAATCAAATTTACAAGATGTTCTGGGTGTTAAATTCCCACACCCCACATGGCTCAAGGATTTACAGCTACCTTCATAAGGCAGAAATGTTTTGGTATTCTGAACGTTGGTGACTGTGGTAAAACATAGACTATAATTTATTGCCATCCACACGGAAAAGTTCTTCTTCATTATTTAATTAGTGATGTCCATATCTTGATGCTTCCTCCCTGTTCAAAGATATATTTTAGAAACATGGATATCAGACCCTCTACAGCAAAAAAAGCTAAATTTGGCTGGATATGCATCATACCTTCCAACATTTTCAAGACATAAAAAATGCAAATTAATGCAGTTATACATTCATTAAGGCTGGGTTCACACTATTGCGAATTGGATGTTGGTTTATTCTGCATCCAATTCGCATGTCAGGAGATTGAGACCGGCTCTCTATGGATCCAGTTTACACCTGTAGCGGGGTTTCCTGGGTCTACTGGAAGAAGAAAGATACCTCCAAAGACCAGGGAGTGGCCTATATCCACCCCAGGGCTGAATCCATGGCTATAATGGGAAATGTAGAACAAATGCGGGCGCCAGTCACTTTAGTATTTTTCAATGCTTTAATAAGAACTTGGAAATAGCAGTAGGATAGAGGGTTAGGGAAGGTTTCAGATACCTTTAGCAGATCACTGATGGATTCCTTAGATCCAAAGGACAAACAGCGTTCTTTAGAAGATCTTGAATACCCAGATAGGCCTCTCACATAGACCTAGCAACCGGTAGGATTTTTCTGGATAAGTCTCTCTCACAGACCTAGCAGCCAGTAGTTACCTTGAATGTATTTAGACCAGCTTCACAGTACCAGAACCTTTAAGCCGACCAGGCAGTACTGTGAGGGTAGATTAGTTTAGGTGCGTCCTCCAAACGAGTCACCAGGCCCTCCTGAGAGACCAGCCTTAATCCTGGCTCTCTCCAGCAAAGTGTCCTCCCCTGGATCTGCTCAGCTTGGCTTGGCTTCTTCCACGCAGGCAAGACAAGTCTAGGACCACCTCAGAATTAGTAGGCCCCAGACAGGCTTCTGGGCCTACTTGTAGAACTTTCAGCCACACAGCCTCGGGCCAGCAGGCCCCGAGGTCAGAGAGAGAGAAAACATGGCATCTGCCCCTTAAATACCCTCTTCCAGCGTGCACAGCGGCTAAGAACCTCCTACTGGGCTGTTTCTGGGAAAAGAATATTCAATAAGTTCAGCCTGTTGTATTTCTCATCCTGGCCTGTGGTACCGGTGACACCTACTGGCAACAGCGAGAAATGCACAACACAACCAAAGTTGGAACAGAGGCTAATTAACTTTGAACAATCAATCTGAGCTGTGTACAGCTCAGCCAAACTAAATTTACAACATAGCCCCTATTCTTTAGGAACAGGGCGCTACACACATCTCCGGAGCGGCTCCGGTGAGAATTGCACAGGAGTCCCGTGCATCTTTCGGTCTGTTTCAATCCTCCCCAAAAAATTCGGACTGAAATCGGACCTGAAAAGCACCGGACCGCTACTGTGAGCCACTCTGTGCAAAAGTGTGAACCCAGCCTGAAGCACAGCTCCAAACTGTCCCTGATTTGGAACAAAGTCCCTCTTTCCTCCTCATTTGTCCCTTATTTTGCTCTGATCTATATAGTTGTATATAAAATGCACTGTTTATCTTTCAAAAAGTGTTTCCCAGGGCTAAAACTTTGTATCCAATTTCTAAATTGCTGCATTTATAAATGTCAAGAGCCAACATAAAAGAATAATAGTGATAAAATAGCACTTGTGGGTTTAACTAATCTTTTTTTTGTATAATCCTCCTTTAAGGGGGCGTGACAGGGGATGTCCTATACCTACATACTTTTGCTAATAGGTGTCCTTCGTTCCCATCTCAAAAAGTTTAGAGGTATGTTTAAGTATTGATTTATTTTCAAATGTTTTTTTAAATCCCATTAGTATAAGTATCAGGTTTAATCTTATCGCTAAAATCCCCTGTGCAGCAGTACTTGGACTGGGAAATGGTTGGGAATCACTAGGAGCCAGTCACATTCTTCTGCATACACAAGGCTGCTGTTAGAAATCATAGGGTCCCTGGGTGGCGTTATTAGAAATCATGGGGCCTGTACACAGTGGGAATCAGTGGTTCTTTTATGGCTGCCTGGTGCTGTTTTCAAGCAGTCAATGTTACCCAATAGGGACACAGAAGCTGTATGAACAGAGCTGCAGATCCTAATTTGACAGGTGTATATTCCCAAACACAGACAGAGTACATTCGGGGCCTCTCATCGCGCCTGCACACCTGTCAAATTAGAACATGTGGGTATTTTTGTGTATTTTTACAGTACTGTACTTTTTTTAACAGTCCTGGGAGAGGGCTTTGGGGAAAGTTAAGGGGTCTGAACAGACCCCTAATTTCTCACTTTTGAGACAGAGACGGAGAAAGAGACTGAAGACATATATTCCTGACAAAAATGCTGTTTTTTTTATTTCCCTGGCATGTGATTGGGTATTCTTTGCAAAGTGGAACGTTACCTCATTTACAAATTTCTGGAACAACTACACCTGCAGAGTGCAATTGCACATTGCAAAGTGCACAATCTATTTGGCTTTAGTAAATCAACCCCAAGTGTCGCTGAGTCTTGCCTTAGTTGTCAAAGTCATGATGTCATAAACACTCCCCCAACCCAGCCAATACGATTTCCTGATTCTGCTTGGGAGAAACTTACTGTTGATACTGTAGGTCCATTCACAGAAACACCTGTGGGCTGTCAATTTGCTATAACATTATTGGAATATTACAGTAAATGATTAGAAATACACAACTGCTACTGATTATTTAATTTCTCTCCACAGTCTTTAGCAGTAAAGTAACCTGAAGGTCTGACAATAGACCACAATTTCCTTAGTCTGAGTTAGAATCCTTCTTACAAGAAAGAAATATTGTTTCTAGGAAATCCTCAGCAAATGGAGAGATTGAGAGTATCAACAGAAGCCTTAAAGTGGTTGTAAACCCTGTACAACCGCTTTTACCTACAGGTAAGCCTATATTAAGGCTTACCTGTAGGTGCTGGAGATATCTCCTAAACCTCAACGGTTTAGGATATATTTACAATATACCATTGCGCCAAACATCATCGGCGCATGTTCACTTTAGAAAGGGCATGATCATGCCGTTTCTAAAGGGATTGTGCCGTGACTGGCGGCTCCCAATGCATCCTTGTTCTTCGTTTCAGGGAGGAATCAGGGCCAAATTTTTGTCTGAATTCAGCCCTGAAACGGAGCCAAAGACGCACAGGACTTCTGTGCAAAACCGCTTCGCAGCCGACACAGAGATATCTAAACTGGCTCCATAGGGAGCCCATCACAATCTCCTGTCATGCGAATTGGATGAGGGAAAACCCACATCTAATTTGCACTAGTGTGAACCCAGTCTAAAGAAGCTCTCAAGACTGGGGGGTTGATTTACTAAAGGCAAATGGACTGTGCAGTTGCTCCAGAGCTTAGTAAATGAGCAGGAGCTCTGCTGGCTTCCATCATCCAATCATGTGCAAGCAAAAATTCATTTTTTTAAAAATTTTCCTAGCAAGTGATTGGGTACTCTTTGCAAAGTAAAGCTTCACCTAATTTATTAATTAAGCTCTGGAGCAACAGCACTTACAGAGTGCAATTGCACTTTGCAAAGTGCACAGTCTACTTGTCTTTATTAAATCAACCCCTTTGAGTCCTATAAAAAAAATTCTTGCAATTTATGTTTACTACAGAGTTCCTACAAGTCTACAGAGTGAATAAATATGCAATTAAAAAAGCATCACCAGCTGAACTACTTCATTGTAGACAAATGCGCACTAAACGACATGTTACAGACATACAACTTCAACAAAGTCCAGTGCCTCTGAGATCATCATTTGAAAGACTGTTATCAAAAAAATATAAATAAAGCAATTACTGACTGGAAATATGGCTGAAGTATACTTTCAACTTGGATCTCTATAAAGAAGTTCAGAAACAAGGAGAATCAAAAAATAAAACATTTTACTGTTTTGGGTAATAAGTCAACATTCCTGTTTGTGGAATGGGCCAACTAATTGGCTAGATTTGGCCTCTTTGCCTGTGCAGCTCTCTGGTGGCTGCTGCAGCAGGAAGCCAATACAATTTCAACTTTAAACTATGTCGTATCACATCGTCCTTGGTTACCGAGAGTTCCCTGGGAAGGCACTCACCCCATGTTAAAGGCATGTATCCTTGTATGGTTCAATGGAGGTTCATGCTCACTGTCCCTTTCTTTCTGGGCCAGCTATGCTGCATGCTTGGACAAGGGTCTGCTATAGATTTTGGGGTGACCTTACCCATTTTTTTTTTCATTTTTTGCATGCAGTTCCACCTTAAGATCCATACCAGAGCCTTTTTCTGGAATGGAACCTAAGTGGCCAGGAAAGGGGGGCAGCGAGAGCCCTGCCCTTAAAAAAAAAATTATGAATTGAAAAAAATTGCATGGGGTTCTCCCAAGAAATCAGACCCTTATCCTTTATGAGGTTCTGGTATGGGTTTTATATGGGACCCTTTGCAAAAAACAAACAAAGCAAAAAAATAAAATGGCATGGCACCTCCATCAAAACCTAGATAAAGATTTAGTGGGGTACCTCTTGCAAAAATAAAAACATGGGGTCCCCCAAAAATCTGTACCAGACAATTATCTGAGTGTAGCCAAGTCCTACGACTCTCCAGGCCTAATGGTGACCTCCAGAGTTAGGGACAGCTAAAATCCTTCTGTGTAGAGCAGGTTACAAGGCATGGTGGGTGCGATACAAGGTAGATTAATGGGCGCCAGACACTTCTTGAATGCAAAAAGATTTATTTTCTCCTAAACAGAACTGTGGGAGAGAGGTTTAGGGCCAGGACACCCTTTAGTAGTTGCAATGTTAATTTAGCAGACACCGAGGCATCGATAGGTAGACAGCCACGCAAGGAAAGGCATCCAGCAAGACACCACATCTGCATGAGTAGGACCGCTGTCTCCTATGGGAACAATCTTGAGGCAATTTCTAACAAGGGTTGTAATGAACTTATTCACTTCTTCTACAATCTCCTATTGTAGATCTTCACTCAATTGAGCTCCCTGTCTTTCACTAGACTTTCTGAACCACTGCCACTGGATCTCCTGAGCTCTTCCAATCTTCTCATTCAGTATCTTCCTCAAGTGTCACCAAGCGTCACCCCCGCATCCCTGCTGGATCCCTAGCTTGGCACTCACAGATACTCCTCAAGCTTCACCCCACTAGCCTGCTTGGTCTCTGGCTTGGCACACAATATTGCTCTGCAAGCGTCACCTCCACTGGCTGGGTCCCTGGCTTGACATCTGTTGAAGTGTCCCAATTCTTCACCGTCCCCGGTTGGCGAGAATGCTTATCTGGTACTTGCTTCAGCTACTTACAGTGGACCCTGGTAGCAAGGTGGATGGTCCCTTAGTGGCGACAGCTTCCCCTCTACCTCCAACCACGACAGGTTTTCCAGCCGGCAGAACCGTCACTTCTGGTTGGACTGCAAGCCGCAATCCCAACCGTAGGCTGCTCTCGTGCTTCTGGATAGGCCCTCAGACAGCCTAGCAGCCAGATGCCCCCAGGATAGGCCTCAGGCTCTGGTCCGGGGCAGCACAATACACGTTCACCCAGACAGACGTCCAGGTGGCACAGAACTCCGATCACCTGACCTTACCCAAATAAATAGGCTCTCCCAGCAGGCCAAGGGACCCAAGAAAATTCTTGCCCATTAGCTGAGACACCCCATTCATTCTTAATCTGTCCTTGCAATGTCCTTGTCTTATCTAATGCCACCAGACACCGGACCATCTAGTGACAGAAGAGAGAAGTGCAGTAATTCCAGAATTAGGCTGAAATCAATTAACCTCCTATCAATTGGCCAAGACAACTATCACTTGTCAAATAAATTTACTAGCAACCCTGCCTTAACATCACGGTGCTTACAGAAAATAAAGGGGGGCAGTGAGTATGCCCCCCTCTCCTGAACCATACCAGGCCAAATTCCCTCAACATGGGGAGGCTACTTACCAGGCACCCCCCCCATCCCAGCAAAGCACCTCGTCCCAATATCGGTGGGGAATTTTGCCCACATCCCTTGTCTGGTGGATGTAGGGATCTGTGAGGTAGAGCTTATCAGAATTTAGAACCTCTTTAAAATAAAAGGGCCCCCAGATATCTGCCTCCAACATGAATGAGTAAGGGGTACACAGTGCCCCCGTTACTCATTTACAAAAAAGTAAATAATAAATAAACACACAACACTATGACAGACCCCCATATCTACCCAACTAGGGATGTACAAAATAATTCCTTGCCCCTATCAACATGGGGAGTAGGTGTTTTGCCAGGGGTTGCCCCTAAGAGCCGGTTCACAGAGGGGCGACACGACTCTGGCCGCGACTTTGCGAGGCGACCTGGATGCGACCTGAGCGCTCACCACAGCGCAACTTGGGGCGATTTACAAGGTGACTTTAAGTCGCCTCCAGGACAGGAGGCTTTCCGGTGGCCAATCAAACAACAATCAGCTCTGTGGGAGGGAGGGGGGAGGGAGGGGTTTGCCTGAGAAAACATGAGAAAATAATTTTCTCTTCCTGTATTGTTGCTTCAGTTAAGACACGATCCGACTTTGGAGGTGACTTCCATTGAAATCAATGGATACAAGTCACCTAGAAGTCGGATTGAAGTAGTACAGGAACCTTTTCTGAAGTCGGAGCGACTTCAGTAGTGTACAATAAGACGGCATCATTCACTTCCATTGCTTTTCTCAACAGCGCGACTTGGGGCGACTTGGGATGACTTCAAGTCGGATCCCAGATCGCCCCTGTGTGAACCGGCTCTTAGGGTCTCATGTAGATGTTACAAGGGAATCTCCATCTGATTTGTTTACAAACAGAATTAAGTGGTTGGGGAATGTCAAATAGAGGCAAATAAAATCATTTTTTTTGTAAATTTCACCATTGCTTTAGTACATCGTAAAGGTGCACCAATTCACATGCAGATTTAAAGTGGTTGTAAAGGCTGAAGGTTTTTTATGGATTAAGGTGAAAAACATTCTGTGTGCTGCTCCCCCCACAGCCCCCTCTAATACTCACCTGAGCTCCCTCTCTACCCCGCAATGTGCTCAAGTGCCTCTGTTTTTTACGGGACTCCCTCTCCTCATTAGCTGAGACAGCAGCAGGAGCCATTGTCAATCACAGCCAGTGTGCCAATGAGAAGAAAGCGCGGGGCAGGGCCGAGCCATGACTCTATCTTATGGATGCATAGATCAAGGTTCGGGAGCGAATATGCATTAGTGCCCCCATAGCAAGCAGCTTGCTATTGGGGGCACTGGTCAAGAGAGAGGAGCCAGGAACCCAAGTGGGGGACCCGAGAAGAAAAGGACCCAGGTTGATCGGTGCAAAAGCACTACACAGAGCAGGTAGGTATGACATTTTCTATATATTTATTTTTTAGTGCATTGTGGGTGCACGGGCTCGCCCCCCCATCCATGCGCCTGGCCCCTTTCAGGACGCCGGGCGCATGGACTCCTATGGCGGGGGTGGGAGGCTCTTATAGGCTTCAAAATAGGGTAGGTTTCCATCCAATTTTGTGACGATAGCGGATACATTTTCGATATTTTCACACTAGCGCCAATCTGTGAGACCTACTTCCCGATTAGATAAAGCGCCAGGAAGAGGAGAGACGAGCAGAGGAGACACACGCTGGACTAGGGAAAGGAGGAAGGATACCTCCATCCGCCGCCGCTACTGCTCTGGTGGAGACACAGGCAGGAGCACCTGGAGATGATAGCACAGCTCCGTGGTAAGTGCCAGACCACCCGCGCGGGGGGGGGGGTGCCGTCAGAGCCACGAGCCTGGGGGGGCTGCTGTTCTGTCAGAACCACGACACCCGCGAGGGGGGGTGCTCTCAGAGCCACGAGACCTGGGGGGGTTGTTGCTGCTTATGTCAGAGCAAGTGGTGCTGAGCTGACCTGTATACCCTGATCTGTATACCCCGAGCGGTATGCCCTGATCTACGATGAGGCTGAGCTGTATATCCTTAGCAGTAATCCCTGATCTGTATACCCTTAGCAGTATACCCTAATCTGTGTACCCTTAGCTGTATACCCTGAGCTGTATACCCTAATCTGTGATGCTAAGCTATATACCCTGAGCAGTATTCCCTGATCTGTATACCCTGATCTGTGATGCTAAGCTATATACCCTGAGCTGTATACCCTGATCTGTAATGCTAAGCTGTATACCCTGAGCTGTATACCCTGATCTGTTAAGCTGAGCTATATACCCTGAGCTGTATACCCTGATCTGTGATGCTGAGCTGTATACCCTGAGCAGTATACCTTGATCTGTATACCCTGAGCTGTAAACCCTGATCTGTGATGCTGAGCTGTATACCCTGATCTGTGAGGCTGAGCTGTATACCCCGATCTGTGATGCTGGGGCTGTAAGACCCTGAGCTGTATACCCTGATCTGTGATGCTGAGCTGTATACCCTGAGCTGTATACCCTGATCTGTGATGCTAAGCTGTATACCCTGAGCTGTATACCCTGATCTGTGAGGCTAAGCTTTCTTCTCTGTCCTGTGATGCTGGGGCTGTCTACTCTGTCCTGTGATGCTGGGGCTGTATACTTTGTCCTGTGATGCTGGGGCTGTATACTCTGTCCTGTGATGCTGGGGCTGTATACTTTGTCCTGTGATGCTGGGGCTGTATACTCTGTCCTGTGATGCTGGGGCTGTATACTCTGTCATGTGATGCTGGGGCTGTATACTTTGTCCTGTGATGCTGGGGCTGTATACTCTGTCCTGTGATGCTGGGGCTGTATACTCTGTCCTGTGATGCTGAGCTGTATACTCCTAACACTATGGGTGGAAGCAAATGGAATACAGGGGACCGAGTGGGTGGATTTTATAAGGGGTGGGGCTTATTAGAAGTGAGAGGGGTCAAAATGGAAGTGCGGGGTCTGCCCCCCCCCCCATCCTAAAACTGCACCAGCCGCCACTGCACATAAAGATTAAAACATTGACCCAAACCTAAATCTTGGTGGTGGAATTTATTGATATTGTTTCTGTATTTCAATTTCCAGAATTGTAAATGCATGTATTGTAAGCATTATGGATCGTTCAGTTTCAGATCGTGTTAGAAGATTGAAGTATTTCAGCAATCTCGCTTGCCTTTGACTTGTACAACAATCTAAGAAACTTCATTGTGGATGACACATATACTTATAATCCATTGATTGGTTTTTGGACAAGTAAAATTATTTCTGTGATATCATAATTGTTCTATATATCTCTAACCAAGCTAAAAGTAAAGGTTTGTGTAATAATAAATAAAAAATATACCTGTATATAAGCAAATCTTCAAGCTAAAAAATTGTTAAAAGAAAGACAGTAGTAGATAAACAGTTCCATGTATTAGAGGGTCAACCGAAGGCAATGCCCCTTCTCTGGATGCCTGTAGGTTATTTTGTGCAGTTTCTTGGTTGGAAGCCTTCATACCTCTCCCTGGAGCCAAGATTCGGGGACTCTACCATCTCTCATCATTTTCTTTTACATCGATAGCTGCTTTCCCCACTCAGATATTAAGTATTCAAACCTCATTTACATCCTTATTTTTCAATTTGCTGCCACAGTAGTTTAATTTATTCGATATAATTTCTTTTTCTGAGGGGACATTAATCATTGCCCTGTGCTTTTTGGCGCCTGTGGGATATGTGTGTGTGTTTTTTTTTAAATCAATAAAATAAAGCAACTCTCCTCCTCCCCCCCACCCGTTTGCCACAGGAGAAAATATCATTTCTCACTCACTTTTTTTTCCTTGCTTCTTTTGTAGCAAACTTGGCTTAATTTGTCCGTATTTCTGAAATGGAGCTAGATCTGTTTATTATGGATTGAAATAACACTATTACATATCAAAAGTATCCTGTATCCAGGGAAAGCTAGTACTGATATCTAAAAGTGTCTCCATTGACTTGTCACACTTATTGCCTTTCGTAATCCATTTTGTCATAGATTTTGAACATTTGAACATTTTCTTTACTATTTCCTGAGCATTACAAAATATGCACTAGGTATGCATTAAATGAATACAGAATAACAATTTAACAAGTTTTATTGTGTTGTTTTTTTTATTTTATTTTTTAGGGACCGATGTGTAAGCACTGGTTTGTACAGATAATTATGACATTCATTTGTAGAGATTACCGGTAATCATAGAATATAACAGGATGCCGAAATAGCTGGCAAGCCAAAGAAAGGTACTCCTCCATATTCATGAACTTTCTTGTTGCTTTT
Organism: Rana muscosa; assembly: GCA_029206835.1. Taxonomy (NCBI): domain Eukaryota; kingdom Metazoa; phylum Chordata; class Amphibia; order Anura; family Ranidae; genus Rana; species Rana muscosa. Next base: position 119,949,335 of record CM055123.1, on the reverse strand, counting down.
GACCTAGTTACTCTAGCAACCTACATTTATAACCACAGTAGTACGATCTATATCTAGAACAACACTAACCGTTACCTAGGGTACATGTGTTTTCAGAGTAGCCATCCATTGGAAGGATAAACGATGCCCAGTTCTGGCTTTATTATATTTATTATTTATTTATTACAGGTACTTATTTTTATATAGCTCCATCAATTTACCCAGCGCTTTACATATACACTCACCGGACACTTTATTAGGTACACCTTGCTAATACCAGGTTGGACCCCCTTTTGCCTTCAGAACTGCCTTAATTCTTTGTGGCATAGATTCAACAAGGTGTTGGAAACATTCCTCAGATATTTTGGTCTATATTGACATGATAGCATCACGCAGTTGCTGCAGATTTGTTAGCTGCACATCCATGATGCAAATCTTCCACCACATCCCAAATGTGCTCTATTGGGTGGAGATCTGGTGACTGTGGAGGCCATTGGAGTACAGTGAACTCATTGTCATGTTCAAGAAATCAGTGGCGAGATGATTTGATCTTCGTGATATGGTACATTATCCTGCTGGAAGTAGTCATCGGAAGATGGGTACACTGTAGTCATAAAGGGATGGACATGGTCAGCAACAATACTCAGGTAGGCCGTGGTGTTTAAACGATGTTCAATTGGTACCAAGGGGCCCAAAGTGTGTCAAGAAAATATCCCCCACACCATTACACCACCACCACCAGCCTGAACTGTAGATACAAGGCAGAATGGACCCATGCTTTAATGTTGTTTACGCCAAATTCTGACCCTTCCATCTGAATGTTGCAGCTGAAATCGAGACTCATCAGACCAGGCAACATTTTTCCAATCTTCTAATGTCCAATTTTGGCAAACCTGTGTGAATTAAAGCCTCAGTTTCATGTTCTTGTTCTTAGCTGACAGGAGGGGCACCTGATGTGGCCCATCTGCTTCAAGGTTTGATGCATTTTGCATTCAGAGATGGTATTCTACATTGGTTGTAGGGCTGGGGAAAAAATTTGAATCTTGAATCGAGTTGCAAATCGATTAAAATTTTGACCAAATCTATTTTTTTTCCATAGGATCGGCGCTCCGCGGACTAGGCCGAAGCCGCGGCCTCGCCTAAAAAATCCTGCCCGCAGCTCGCCGCGATCCTGGGAAAAGGCCGCAAGGCCGGACGCCGCAGACTAGGCTGAAGCCGCGGCCTCGCAGCCTTTTCCCAGCATCGCTGGAGCTTCGGGCAGGAGTTTTTAGGCGAGGCCGCGGCTTCGGCCTAGTACGATGCTTTTTCCCAGGATCGCGGCGGATTAGGCCGAAGCCGCGGCCTCGCCTAAAAACTCCTGCCCGCAGCTCGTCGTGATCCTGGGAAAAGGCCGCGAGACCGGATGCTGCGGACTATGTTGAAGCCACGGCCTCGCAGCCTTTTCCCAGCATTGCAGCGAGCTGCGGGCGCCGGTCCTAAGGAGCTGCGGGCAGGAGTTTTTAGGCAAGGCTGCGGCTTCGGCCTAATCTGCCGCTTTTTCCCAGGATCGCGGCGGACTAGGCTGAAGCCGCGGCTTTGCCTAAAAACTCCTGCCCGCAGCTCCTTAGGACCGGCGCGGTGTCCATCAGGAAAAAAAAACTTGATTCGAATCGTGAATCAAGTTTTTTTTTTACAAATCACAGATTTTCTTTGGGCCAAAATTGCCCAGCTCTACTTGGTTGTAAGGAGTGGTTATTTGAGTTACTGTTGCCTTTCTATCATCTGGAACTAGTCTGCCCATTCTCCTCTGACCTCTAACATCAACAATGCATTTTCGTCCACACAACTGCTGTTTACTTTTTTGGACCATTCTCTATAAACCTTAGAGATGGTTGTGTGTGAAAATCCCAATAGATCATCAGTTTTTGAAATACTCAGACAGGGCTCGAGTCCTGCGGGAACGCGTGGGAACGGCGTCCCTGCACTTATTTCACAGCAGGAACACCGTTCCCTTTGCAGGACTAGAGCAGCCTCTGTCAGGAGCTGCGGACCGGAGTCAATGACAAAGCGAGAGCTGCACTCTGTTTTCCTCCCGCCCCCACTTCTGCCTGGCAGACCTGTGTAGCACACAGCTGAGTGAAGTTTTCTGGCTGTGTGCTGAGTCTAATAGGCGGAGACTGTGTTGCACGTCCTCCATGTGATCAGGTAAAAAAAGAACACGCTGGAGAGAAGGGGAAGGGGATTCATATGTGCAGACTGCAGAGAATTGCTGGTAAAGAGGTGGACATGGAGGGGGGGTACAGAAGTGAGAGGTGGACATGGGGGGGTACAGAGGTGAAGGGGGTACAGAGGTGGACATGGGGGGTACAGAGGTAGACATGGGGGGTACAGAGGTGGACATGGGGGATACAGAGGTGGACGGGGGAACAGAGGTGGAGGGGGTACAGAGGTGAACACAGAGGTGGACATGGGGGGGTACAGAGGTGAACACAGAGGTTTACGGGGGTACAGAGTTTGACATGGGGGGTACAGAGGTGGACATGAGGGGGTACAGAGGTGAACCCAGAGGTGGACATGGGGATGTACAGAGGTGGACATGGGAGGGTACAGAGGTGGAGGGGGTACAAAGGTGGACATGGGGGGGGGGTAAAGAGGTGGAGGGGGTACAGAGATGGACGTGGAGGGGGTACAGAGATGGACGTGGAGGGGGTACAGAGGTGAACACAGGTGGACATTGGGGGTACAGAGGTGAACACAGAGGTGGACATGGGGGGTACAGAGATGAACACAGAGGTGGACGGGGGTACAGAGGTTAACATGGGGGGTACAGAGGTGGACATTAGGGGGTACAGAGGTGGACATGGGGGGTACAGAGATGAACCCAGAGGTGGACATGGGGGGTACAGAGGTGGAGGGGGTACAGAGGTGGACGTGGAGGGGGTACAGAGATGGACATAGGGGGTACAGAGATGGACATGGGGGGTACAGAGGTCGAGGGAGTACAAAGGTGGACATGGGGGTACAGAGGTGAACACAGGTGGACGGGGGGGAACAGAGGTGGAGGGGGTACAGAGATGAACACAGAGGTGGACATGGGGGGGTACAGAGGTGGATGGGGGACCGAGTACCCTGAGGCCAGCCAGGCCAAAACCGAGTACCCCGAGGTGTGTGTGATTATTCTGTTAGTTTGACAAGTTAACTTATTTTGTTTTTGTAAAGTGCCACTTTACAATAAATGTTGCACTGTATTTCCTGTGAAATATATATGCACATGAGCGTATCATTTTTTTTTTTTTTTGGTGGGGGAGTGGATCTTGGGTGGGAGTTCCCACACTTTTTTCCCCAGGACTTGACCCCTGTACTCAGACCAGCCTGTCTGGCACCAACAGCCATGCCACGTTCAAAGTCACTTAAATCCCCTTTCTTCCCCATGCTGATGCTCGGTTTGAACTTCAGCAAGTCGCTTTCACCACGTTTAGATGCCTAAATGCATTGAGTTGCTGCCATGTGATTGGCTGATTAGCAATTTGTGTTACCATGCAAATGTAGAGTGTAGATTGTACATTCACACCAGTCCCTGCCCCCAAGAAGCTTACAATCTAACGTTCCTAACTCACATTCATACATACACATAGTAGGGCCAATTTGGACAAGAGCCAATTAACCTACCAGCAAGTCTTTGGCTCTAAAAACTTTAAAATGATAAACCTTACCATTTCTGCTTTTATGCCTTTATAATCATGGCACACCATTTTTCTAACTTCCTAAAGAAAAAAGGGAAGCAAGGTAAAAGCTATATGTTCTTCATTTTTGTTAATTGTTGAAAAGTAGGAGAGACTCTTGGTGGGGTCAAGTGTGGGCAGATTCCTCATTGCCTCAGTAGCCCTTTTATAGGCACAATAGAGAATCTGTTCAATTACTGTGTAGGCAGAATGCAGAGCTGGAATTTCATGAACATAGAACCTAAGCAATTATGTATATTTTATGTCAGAATGACTTTTGGTTGCTATACTATAAATTTTCCAGTTACCTTAATGTTGTTGATTCTTTGATCTACAGCCTTTAAATCCAAGTGACTTGACATGATCTCTATTTAATGTAGGTGTTAAAAAAATCTAGTTTTGGAGATAGTGGCTCATGCAGCAAGTCCTAGGAGTCCTGCTCGTTAGAGTTCTTTTTGATAATACTTGTCTTTTATTATTTATATTTTCCCTCAGTACCCAGGAATACTACATTCTCACTTTTATTCGTATTAGCCAGATGAGAGTCATACATATACACTGTATCTGCTAGCACTAAAAATGTAGCTTAACAACAAATGCCCCATGAATCTTCTTCTAAAGCCCTGTACACACGATCAGATTTCCTATGGTTTTTAAACCGATGGATTTTTCCATCGGAAAACCGATGAAGCTGACTTCCATCAGTCTTGCCTACACACCATCAGTCAAAAAACCGACCGTTCCAAACGCGGTGACGTAAAACACTCCGATGAGCCAAGAAAAATGAAGTTCAATGCTTCTGAGCATGCGTCGACTTGATTCTGAGCATGCGTGTGTTTTTTATCCGATGGAGTTCCCCACAGACGATAGTAATTTGCTATCGGTTTTTTAACCATCGGATAAATTTAAAACATGTTCTATTTTTAAACACAGATGGAAAAAAGACCGATGGGGCCCATACACGATCGGTTTGTCCGATGAAAACAACCTATCGTGTGTACAGGGCTTAACACTTAACAATAAGGGGACGAAAAAAGGAACCCCACCTTAGAAAAATGGTTACTTACTGGGACTATTGCAGCATATATCCAAACTGAGCAAAAAAGTAAGAAAAGTTTATTTCAACCAATATTATATGTATGTGTATCAAAACATGAATAATATAACAAATGACAGCCATCACCACCCCAGAGACAACGTTGTCTAGACTAACATAAACAATTAAAAAACATCACAAGTGACCAATTGTAGGACTGGCTGATCAGGATGCGATTTTTTTCGCTATACCTTTCAGTCCCCCTAAAACCCGCTCTTATGTATATGTAAGTGGAGGTCAGTGCTTCTAATAAATTGCTATCGGTGACTGTAACCAGTGTATCAAAATAGTATAAAGATGATAGGAGCAGTTCATCTGTTGTTGCTGCTTCTGATGATTATGTGATAATAGCAATCTTTTTACATATGTGCACTTAGAGAGTTCATGCAGCTACATGGGATCCATTTAGGATAATATATTGTTGCAATCTATTCATGGAGATTAACTTATCATCTATTAACCTCCCTGGCGGTATGATTATGTCAGATTTTAGGTGCTGAAAGTGGTACAATTGTTTTGCAAGGAAATTTGGCGTTTTATATTGTAGCCTGCAATTCTTATGCCGCGTAAACACGACCGTTTTTAATGTCATTGAAAAAAACGGAATTTCTTCTCAAGCCTGCCTTGCCTACACACTATCGTGGAAAAAAATGTGCGGTGACGTACAACACGTACAACGGCACTATAAAGGGGAAGTTCCATTCGGATGGCGCCACCCCTTCATGTTAGTAAAGTTTGTTGAGCGACGATTCACACAGCCTCGTGCTTTTTTTCAGTCCGTTACAGCGTGACGAATATGATATCTCCATTACGAACGCTAATTTTACCAGAACGAGCGCTCCCGTCTCATACTTGATTCTGAGCATGCGCATTTTTTTTCACGTCGTTAAAGCCCACACATGGCCGTTTTTCATGACGAGAAAAATGACGATGTAAAAAACGACGTGAAAAATTAGAGCATGTTCCAATTTTTTCATGGCCGTTTTTCACGTCATGAAAAATGCTCTGAAGCCCACACACGATCGTTTTTAATAACCATTTTAAAAAATTTAATTTTTCTCATCATTAAAAATGGTCATGTGTACACGGCATAAGGAATAACACACTTAAATCTGACCAAACCAGAGTCTAGTAGACATCCCGGGTATGATAAAGTTTGAAACACAAAATCATAAATTATAATATAATAAATAACTATAAATAATTATAACAAATAGCAATATAATTATAATAAAAATTATTCAATAATGTAATCAAATCAAAAACACTGAAATTTGCTCAGTTGCAGAATTGTCGCTGTCATTAGATTTAGTGTTTGATGACGAATTTCCCCACAAATCGCTATCGCTCAATTCTGCAAGTGATTCTAATTTATTATCGCTGTTTTCTAGCTGGTCTAAAACCACTTTTGACGTAAAGGGACACTTTTTGGTTGCTATGGACAATCTCCAAATTCCAGGCAGAAAAAACAGTATATATAATATAAAAGTGTATGCAGGGCACTGCAGGGACAAAGGGGATGTGTATTTTTTTTTATACAGTACTGTAATCTGTAAGATTACAGTATACTGTATGTATTGTGTGTTTTGACTTTTTTTTATTTGGCGACCGATCTCCGCTCCCGTGCGTCGCGCAGCTCGCAGGGAACGGAGCTCGGCACTGTGTGAATCGAGCGAGGAGACAGCTCGCACACACAGCGGGGAGACATCGCAGGATCCAGGAGACAGGGTAAGTTACTTTGCCTGGATACTGCGATGCAGCCCCGAGTGTGGCTCGGGGTTACCGCTAATGGTACTGAAATTCCACCCCGAGCTAGACTCGGGAATACTGCCAGGGAGGTTAAGCAGCCCTAATGTCAATTCAGAGCATATAGCTGTGCTATCTTAATAGGGCTATGATATATGCAGATATACACTGTATTGTCAAAAGTATTGGGATGCCTGCCTTTACAAGCACATGAAATTTAATGGCATCTCAGTCTTAGCCTGTAGGGTTTAATATTCTGTTGGCTCACCCTTTGCAGATATAACAGCTTCAACTCTTCTAGGAAAGCTGTCCACAAGGTTTAGGAGTGTGTCTATATTTGTTCCCAAAGGTGTTCAGGTCAGGACTCTGTGCAGGCCAGTCAAGTTCCTCCAGCCCAAACTCGCTCATCCATGTCTTTATGGACCTTGCTTTGTGCAATGGTCCAAATCATTTGGTGGAGGGGAGATTATGGACTGGGGTTGTTTTTCAGGGGAAGGGAACTCTTAAGGCATCAACATATCAAGATATTTTGGACAATGTCATGCTTCCGACTTTGCAGGAACAGTTTGGGGATGGTCCTTTTCTGACCTGACCTCAACCCGATAGAACACCTTTGGGATGAATTAGAGTGGAGACTGTGAGCCAGACCTTCTCGTCCAACATCTGTGCCTTACCTCACGCTTCTGGAAGAATGGTCAAACATTCCCATAGACACACTCCTAAACCTTGTGGACAGCCTTCCAGAAGAGTTAAAGCTGTTATAGCTGCAAAGGTTGGACAAACTCAATATTGAACCCTACGGACTAAGACTGGGATGCCATTTAAGATCATGTAAAGGCAGGCGACATACTACTATCATAGGTGTGTGCACAGGGTGTGCCAGGTGTGCCTGGGCACACCATAATCACCCTGTGCATTGCAGCTTCCCCTTAGTAAACTGTGTTTACTATGCTAAAATAATTTTAGAAAGAACACCATCCTATGCCCTGCTGACACCATCTGCTGTCCTACTCACAGCAACCTCTGCCCTACTGGCACTATCCATGTATTGTTATATTTTAAAATAAGTGTGTGTGTGTGTGTGTGTATATATATATATACACACACACACACACACGTGTTTGAGCTTTGGGGTGCACACCCTAATGGAAAAGGCTGCACTACTATATATATCTGAATGTACAGTAGCCCTATTAATTGATGATAAGTCAATCTCCATGAAAGGATTGCAACAATATATTATCCTAAATGGATTTACATGAACACTCTAAGTGCACATATGTGAGAGGATTGCTATTATCACATAATCATCAGAAGCAGCAACAACAGATGAACTGCTCTGATCATATTTATACTATTTTGATACACTGGTTACAGTCACCGATAGCACTTTATTAGAAGCACTGACCTCCACTTACATATACATAAGAGCGGGTTTTAGGGGGACTGACAGGTATAGCGAAAAAATCGCATCCTGATCAGCCAGTCCTACAATTGGGGTCACTTGTGACGTTTTTTTATTGTTTATGTTAGTCTAGACAACGTTGTCTCTGGGGTGGTGATGGCTGTCATTTGTTATATTATTCATGTTTTGATACACATACATATATCATGATAATATTGATTGAAATACACTTTTATTACTTTTTCGCTCAGTCTGGATATATACCGCAATAGTCCCAGTAAGTAACCATTTTTCTAAGGTGGAATTGCTTTTTTCTCCCCCTTATTGTTTTTGCATGTTGTAGTTTTGGTTACATGAAACTACACCCAATGAGTGCGTTCGGCCACCAGACGATTTTACTGCTCTAATATATTCATTATTGGTAATTTCTAATGCCCTATACACATGATCAGACCTTTTTCCGATCAAATTTCCATCGAAATTCCGACGGAATTTCATCGAAAAAAAAAAAAACAGGTTCTATTTGAAAATTCAGATGAAATTCATCGGAATTTCTCCTATGGGGCCCACACACGGTCGGAATTTCCGATGAAAGGACTCCAACGGACTGCGTCTGACTTTTTTCATCTGAAAATCCAATCGTGTGTACAAGGCATTACACTACCCTTTGACCCCAATCCTAATATTACCAAAAGTATAAAACACAGTTATTTAACATTCTCCCCTTAACCTCCTAACTCTGGATTGGGCGGGCACCAAAACACAACCTAATGCTGCTGTGCTATGATCTTATGGTGGTGAAAAAAAAGAAAAAAAAAGAAAAAAAGTTCAACAACGTATAAAAAAGTAAAAGCTGATGGTGCTCTTTTGTTCATATGACAGCTTTTTCCACCAATGGGATAAAACAAGGTTTATTTATCACTGGGACAATCTTGTGTGCAGGGACTTTGCAGAAACATGTGTAACAAACGCAGTCACACGCTGACTAACAAAATATGTGCAGCATATGTATTCCGTTCACCAGTTCATAAGATATCAAACCAATTATATAATTATTAATTTGAATTTCACTTTCTAATTCCACATGATGAAGAGTAAAAGAAAAACAATTAGATTGGCCTTAGATTAATGAGCTGTTTAATTGACAACAATTAACAGTCCAATTAACTGAATTTCTGTTAATTAACATTTTTCCAATTTCCATGGTGAATAATTATTAAATCTACTAAAACAGGTAAAGTAGAAAAAATACTGAATGTCATTTCCACTTCTGATTTCTATGACAGCGCAAAGGGTTTCTTCTGCATTGCCATTTTTGCCACAAAATTTTAACACACTTTTTTTCAGGCAAAAATATCTCATCCCGCTTACAAGTTGGAAAAAGTGCCTGTTGTGCCATTCTAATTAAAAAATATCATCAGCTATACATATGTATATTAGGGCTGTTACTGATTAAAATTTTCGTGTTCGATTAATCGATTTTTTTGTTAATTGATTAATCTACTATTTTTCGATTATATCGCACATACAGATCCAACTACTTTTAGCGGATCTCCTTGCAGGCTGATTACCAGTGCAGCTACCAACCACTGGAAAAATGGATAGCAGGATACAAAAAAAACACAAACGCAGCGCTCAATGGGAATAGCATTAAAACTTTTATAGTCTTCAAGTAGGTAACAAAATAAATATTGCACTGGAGATAAAATCGATGTAGCTACATAAACTGTAAAAATGCTGCGAGTAATACCAAACGGTACCAAAAGCAGTCATAAAAACATGTAGCTAAGTATGATACTGGTATAAAAATGTGTACAACGATACCACTGCTGAATCCAGATGAGGAGGGGTTAACATCAGTCCGTCGGCATGTAGATGTCCCGTGAAGGGAACTATCACAACTCCCAGTGGATGGCTGTAGAATCCCAGGTTGATAGAGGGAAGTGTAACAGCCATTGCGTGTGGCAGATAGTAAGGTCCCGCCGGCATGCAGATATGAAGCCTTCAGATGGACACGGCAAGCCCCGCCGGTATCCGTGACATCACCGGATCCTCGACGGAACTCCCTGAAGACCCGGAAGCCAGCGGAGAGGTGAGTACCGATCAAAAGAATTTTGATCGATCAAAAAATTAATTGATTAATCGAGGAATTAATAGTTAATTTCCACAGCCCTAATGTATAAATATACAAATATTATCAGATATACATATATGTATGTTTCATTTAACATGGTTTAAATTTATTTTAATTGTGTAATACTTTTTTTTTTTTATTCTTTAAGAGTTGCCAAAAAACAGCTAAAAAGTGAGATGTCGATTGCAGAGGGTGGTGCTTAGGTGGACTTGCGGAAGAGTATATGTTGTCACCAGTGTGATGATAATCACTATTTGTCTGAAGATCAGGCATGAAGCAAGAAGAGTATTGAAGACTGAGGGATTTCCATCTCTGAAGAGTGTTCTCATCATCGTTATGCTTTGCAGCCGCAGTTCTGCAGGTGTGATCAAAAGAACATTTTAATGTTGGCTTTAATGTTTAAAAAAACTTAATTAAATCCACACTTCTAGGTAAATGCACAGATGAAATACATATAAGCGTTTTTTTGTTTTTACCTATTCATTCATATATAAAGCTCTGCCCCACAGCACAGCCAAGAGGATGATGCAAATTACAGGTGAGGAATATGGCACTGTCTTCTCTCCACCCCCAGCCTGCTGAATAGACAATAAAAGAGCAGCAGCAGACAGATGAGGTCACCCCTCTGCTTTCTACTTCTATAAACATGTTTGTCAGCACTTTTGCCATGAACACACCAAATGTTTCTCAATCCTCCCTCTCCTTTCTCAGTCTGAGTGCTGCTGTATAGCACATTGCAAGAGGCTGATACTAAGCCAAATTCACGTTCTTAAGCCCTGTACACACAATCGGTTTTACAGATGAAAACAGTCCGATGGACTGTTTTCATCGGATAAACCGATTGTGTATGGGCCCCATCGGACTTATTTCCATTGGTGAAAAAAAATCGAACATGTTTTAAATTTTTCCGATGGAAAAAAAAACGATAGGAAATTCTGATCGTCTGTGTGGAACTCCATCGGAGAAAAAATCCGCGCATGCTCAGACTGAATTAGGAGACGGGAGCGCTCGTTCTGGTAAAACCAGCGTTCGTAATGGAGATAGCACATTCGTCATGCTGTAACGGACTGAAAAGCACGGAGACTGAAAAGCGCAAATCGGCTCTCACCAAACTTTCACTAACACGCGGTAACACAAAATCAGCAAAAGCAGCCCAAAGGGTGGCGCCATTGGATTTGAACTTCCTATTTATAGTGCCGTCGTATGTGTTGTACGTCACGGCGTTTGGGACGGTCTGAATTTTGTCTGATGGTGTGTAGGCAAGACTGATGGAAGTCAGCTTCATCGGAATTCCGATGGAAAAATTCATCGGATTTGATTCCATCGGAAATCCGATAGTGTGTACAGGGCTTAACACTAATAAATGTCATTAATTATTTTATTTTTTTATTTTTTATTGGGTTTCAAGTTGAGATACAAAACAGAGCCTATTGGGCATACCCAAGCTCGACCCACATACATCACAATAAAACAGACATAAAACAAAGAACAAAACCAACCAACCAAAAAAGGAAAAAACCCTCTTAACAGTAATGCCGTTATTGGCACTAGAAAATAAATAAATATATATATATACCTGCTCCAGTAACTACTGATGATGTTAGAATATTGTAGGTATCAGCTGCTCAGGGGTAGTTTAAAGCCACATGTAATAAGATGGAAGTCACAATTATTAGACATTTGGGTTTAAATGTCATGATTTATGAATGAATACAGAGAGCTGTCTTTTATATGTGCCTAGAGTTTATGACACACATGAAGGAGTAATTCAGAGGTCACAATCCAGGCCTGTACTACCCAAGGAAACTTCCTTTCCTCCTAATTTTTGTATGGGCATTGCATTCTATTAGATTATGTGCATCTAAAATTTGGGCTTTTAAAAGTGTGAAAAAGTATTTTTTTACTTGCATCCAAACAATTCATTTCCCATTGTTTCTTTGCCCATTTGTTTACTTTACTCCTATTTACCACTTATAATTGCAACATAGCAAAAAAGTTCAACTTTTATGGAATGTAGAATAAATGGTGATTATCAGGGAAAACGTGGCATATAAAAATGTATTCATTTGTGCAGTCCTTTCATTTGTTTATTAAGATATATATTTATTATAAATACTAATACTATTTTTAATACTTTTTTTTAAAAATAAAAGTAGCAAACCAAGTAATAGTCCATGTTGTCCAATCAGATTTCACTTTACTGAAGTCAGATCAGAAAGAAAAAGTTTATAGGTTGCTATGACCACACGGCAGGCATTTAAAGGGCCACGTACAGGTACGTGATTATGCCTGTCCGTGCCATTCTGCCGACGTAAATGTACAGTGGCTGGTCCTTTAAGGGGTTGTAAAGGTTCGTTTTTTATTTTCTAAATAGGTTTCTTTAAGCTAGTGCATTGTTGGTTCACTTACCTTTTCCTTCGATTTCCCTTCTAAATGTTTTTTTTCTTTGTCTGAATTTCTCACTTCCTGTTTCTCCTCACTAAACTTCACACCATCATCCGAGTGGTGTGGAGTCAGCCAGAACAGCTTACTGAACAGCTTACTGAGGAGGAACAGGAAGTGAGAAATTCACACAAAGAAAACAAAGAAAAAAAACATTTAGAAGGGAAATCGAAGGAAAAGGTAAGTGAACCAACAATGCACTAGCTTAAAGAAACCTATTTAGAAAATAAAAAACGAACATTTACAACCCCTTTAAGTGGTTAAGCAACCTAGATCACATGGTCTTTACCTGCCAATCATTACTACAGAAAGTCTCCTGATTTTATTGAGCAGTAAGATTGGTTTAACTTGTTCCTTGGCATTGCTATGGGTTTTTTTATTTTATCTTTCTTTTTTAGTTTCTTCTTAACCTTCACTAAATATTTTACCTTGATGCAACCATTTTGGTGTAGAAATAAAAGTCCTGTAGTAAATCACCCTCACGGTATGTAAACTATTTTCTCTGCATTAAAATGTTTTAGTGTATCTTTTTGAGAACATCATCCTTTATGTGGATATACCTAACCACCATATTTCTTATTTATATAGAGCCCTTTTGTCCTGTGTACATGTTACAGGGGTGTCAAACTTAATTTCATCGTGGGCCGCATCAGCATTATGTTTGTCCTCAAAAGGGCCGGTTGTATCTGTAAGATTAGATGTCCAGCGCATCCCTTCCCTTTACATTAGATGTCAAGAGCCACCCCACCATCAGAAGTTGAGTCCCCCACTCTCCCTTACATCACAGTGCACACCCCTTTCCTTATGCTGCTGCTGGGAAGAAGCTGGATGCATTGCTTGAAAGCAGAAAGTAGGGGTCTGGAGGAGGACCAGAGGAGGGCTGGAGCTCTCCTGCAACTGCAAGAGAGGTGCGAGGGCCACATGAAATTGCCTGGAGAGCCGGATTCAGCCCGCGGGCCTTGTGTTTGACACCTGTGATGTAGGAGGTCTCTATTTCCTTAAAGAGTAGAAACAGGAATTGGTTATTGTACTCTCAGACAAGGCTAAGAATAATTGTCTTCTCCTTACTTGTAAACTTAGCATGGCAAGCCATACTAAGTTTGTGAGCTAGATTTACTTTCTGTCTTTTACAGTAATAGCAACAGCGTAGCTAGAGCCATCATCCCCCGGTGGAACACCTACACCATAACTTCCACTGGGTGGTTAAACTGTCACATAATGAGAATGGAATGTTTGGTAGCCCAGTATCATGGTACTTATGATTTGCCCATGGACAATTGGAAATCATGGCTGGTTTTCATGGAATTCCAAGAATTTAGAGCCCTGGCATAAGCATACCGTGAATATTTTGTTTTGTCTCTTGGTCAAATTTTTCAAATACTGTACTCCTCCCTGCCTCCCCTGCACACACACTTCTTTTTGCTTCTTATGTTCTCTGCTTACCTATCTTACCTTCCCTGTGTCTCCCCCTTTCTTTTGACATTTTCTTCCTCCCATTCTGTTCCCTCGCCATTTCACATAATGAGAATGTGATATAATGAGAATATGACCTTATCGGCGCAATGCTTTCGAGGCTGCCTTGACCCGGGCACCCACTTTCACATATGGTGGTCCTGCCCATTGGCACAGATATATTGGAAGAAAATATTTGGAGTTGCCTCCAGATTGTTTAATCTCAATGTGCAACCTGACCCAGCCACAGCCTTGCTCAATCTAAAACCGGACTGTATTACTTATAGACAATTTAACCACTTGCCGACCGCGCCATGTACAAAAGACGTCCACAGCGCGGTCGAGTTATCCTGAGTGGACGTCCCAGGGACGTCCTCACAGAATCTTGCTCCCGCGCGCCCCCTGGATCACGGATCACGGTAGATGGCCGCTAATCGCGGCCGTTTACCACGTGATCGCTCTGTCAAATGACGGAGCGATCACTTGTAAACAGACCGGCGTCATGTGATGACACCAGTTCCTCCCTCCCCTCTCTGTACCGATCGGTACAGTGTGAGAGGAGAGGGGAGGGAGCGGATCATGTCCGCTCCCTCCCCCATGTCAGCTGTTGGCTGGATCTGTGACAATTGCAGTCACAGATCCAGCCATCCATCCATCCCTGCTCAGCCATCCCTGCACAATACTCTGCCAATACTCTGCAATACACCCTGCCATTACCCTGTGCAATACTCTGCAATACCCTGTGCAATACTCTGCAATACCCTGTGCAATACCCTGTGCAATACCCTGTGCAATACTCTGTGCAATACTCTGTGCAATACCCTGTGCAATACCCTGTGCAATACTCTGTGCAATACTCTGTGCAATACTCTGTGCAATACCCTGTGCAATACTCTGCAATACCCTGTTCAATACCCTGTGCAATACCCTGTGCAATACCCTGTGCAATACTGTGCAATACCCTGCCCATACTCTGCCCATACTGTGCAATACTCTGCCATATTCCGCAATACCCTGCCATACTCCTCAATACCCTGCAATACTCCTCAATACCCTGCAATACCCCTCAATACCCGGCAATACTCCACAATACCCGGCAATACTCCCCAATACCCGGCAATACTCCCCAATACCCGGAAATACTCCACAATACCCGGCAATACTCCACAATACCCGGCAATACTCCACAATACCCGGCAATACTCCACAATACCCTGCAATACTCCACAATACCCTGCAATACCCGGCAATACCCCGCAATACCCCGCAATACCCGGCAATACCCCGCAATACTCCGCAATACCCGGCAATACTCCGCAATACCCGGCAATACTCTGCAATACCCGGCAATACTCCGCAATACCCGGCAATACCCCGCAATACTCCTCAATACCCGGCAATACTCCTCAATACCCTGCAATATTCCGCAATACCCGGCAATACTCCGCAATACCCGGCAATACTCCGCAATACCCGGCAATACTCCGCAATACCCGGCAATACTCTGCAATAACCACTTCCCGCCCGCCGGCCGTCATATGACGTCCTTAACTTTGTGCGGGGATATCTGAATGATGGGAGCAGCTACAGGCATCATTCAGATATTCGCTTTTTCACCTGGCGATTCCCTGCACCATAAGAACGATCATAGCGGCTGTTCCACCGCTTGATCGCTCTTACGGAAGGTGAGAGGGGATGCCCCCCCCCCTCCCGCTGCCCTCCGGTGCTTCTACCGACTCACCGCTATGATCAAAGCCAAGATTGTTTTTTTTTTGTTTGTTTTTTCAGGCTTCCCAGCCTAGAGGTGAGATGTGGGGTCTTATTGACCCCATATCTCACTGTAAAGAGGACCTGTCATGCCATATTCCTATTACAAGGGATGTTTACATTCCTTGTAATAGGAATAAAAGTGATAAAAAAAAAATTTGGGGCGGAAAAACATGTCAAACTAAAATAAATAAAGTAAAATGAACAATAAAATATATATATATTTTTTAAAGCGCCCCTGCCCCCGCGAGCTCGCATGCAGAAGTGAACGCATACGTAAGCCCTGCCCACATATGAAAACGGTGTTCAAACCACACATGTGAGGTATCGTTGCGAACGTTAGAGCGAGAGCAATAATTTTGGCCCTAGACCTCCTCTGTAACTCAAAACATGTAACCAGTAAAAATATTTAAAGCGTTGCCTATGGGGATTTTTAAGTAGCAAAGTTTGGCGCCATTCCACGAGTGTGTGCAATTTTGAAGGGTGACATGTTAGGTATCTATTTACTCGGCGTAACTTCATCTTTCACATTATGCAAAAACATTGGGCTAACTTTACTGTTTTTTTTCTTTTAAGCACAAAGCAGTTTTTTTCCGTAAAAAACGCGTTAGAAAAATTTCTGCGCAAATACCGTGCAAGATAAAAAGTTGCAGTGACCACCATTATATTCTCTAAGGTCTTTGCTAAAAAAACATATATAATGTTTTGGGGTTCTATGTAATTTTCTAGCAAACAAATGATGATTTTTACATGAAGGAGAGAAATGTCAGAATTGGCCTGGGTGCTCCAGAACGCCTGAAGGTGCTCCCTGCATGTTGGGCCTCTGTATGTGGCCACGCTGTGTAAAAGTCTCACACATGTGGTATCGCCATACTCGGGAGGAATAGCAGAATGTGTTTTGGGGTGTAATTTGTGGTATGCATATGCTGTGTGTGAGAAATAACCTGCTAATATGACAATTTTGTGGAAAAAAAAAAAAAGAAAAAAAAAAAACTTGATTTTTGCAAAGAATTGTGGGAAAAAATGACAACTTCAAAAAACTCACAATGACTCTTTCTAAATACCTTGGAATGTCTTCTTTCCAAAAAGGGGTCATTTGGGGGGTATTTGTACTTTTCTGGCATGTTAGGGTCTCAAGAATTTAGATAGGCCCGTCAGTACTTCAGGTGTGATCAATTTTCAGATATTGGCACCATAGCTTGTGGACTCTATAACTTTCACAAAGACCAAAAAATATCCACCAATTTGTACTTATTTTTACCAAAGATATGTAGCAGTATAAATTTTGCCCAAAATTTGTGAAGAAAAAATAATAATTTGCAAAATTTTATAACGGAAACAAAGAAAAATTCATTTTTTTACAAAATTTTCAGTCTTTTTTCTCTTATAGCGCAAAAAATAAAAAACCCAACAGTGATTAAATAACACCAAAAGAAAGCTCTATTTGTGTGAAAAAAGGACAAAAATTTCATATGGGTACAGTGTTGTATGACTGAGTAATTGTCATTCAAAATGTGAGAGCACCGAAAGCTGAAATTTCGTCTGGTTAGGAAGGGGGTTTAAGTGCCCAGTTGTCAAGTGGTTAAACTCCTTAACCAATTCCTCACGGCGGCTAAGCAAACAATCGCAAAGGCGTGGAGGACCCCCGACCTAGAGGTACCCGAGACTGAATCCAGACTAAACGTTTTCATGTCTCATGCCAAAATGCTAGCAATAGAAAGAGATCAAATTCCAGCTTTCGAAAAAACCTGGAATCCTTGGATCAAATACCACTTATCACCACTCTGTGATAACACAATTCTCATGCCATGGTAGCTGACAACCCTACTCAGATAAACATGATTTGCAATCCCAAACCCAAACTTTCAGAGCCTTGGTGCTACCCTACGTTCTGTTGTGAATAATATAATGCTTTTTACACCCTCAGACAGGAAGCCATACGATCTGAGCTAATCCAGTGGACTCCTGTACTTTCTTCTCTATTCTCCTCACTATTCTATTTTTTCCTTTTCTTGTGTCTCCCTTTTTCTGTGTGTTCTTTTCTTTTATATACTTTTTTTTTTTCTCTTCGGCTCTATTTTTTATTCTTTTACTGAACAGTAATGAAGTATTATTCTATTTATCAAATTTTAACAGCTCTGGTCCAAGCTAATACTCTATATGGTAACATTATTTCAATTGTAGTTAATTATTCTTAGTTATATTAACTAATTTACTTTTCTTTTCTGTAATGGTCAAATAACCTACCTAACAGTAGCTACTTAGTGGACCTTAAAATTCTACCATTTATGTTAAACATGATTTTTTTACTGTTGTATTATTTATTACAACTGCTTGTATTTACTTGTTGATCCAATCAATAAAATATTTTGACAAGAAAAAAAAAAAAAAAAAAGAATATGACCTTATATACTACATAATACATTAGTGACATTACATTATGCTTTAGTGACCAACAAAGATTTGGTGTCCAGTCCCTGGTTTCCACTAGCATATACTTCTATTTTTATACAAACAAAAGGTGTTGGATGTCACCATCTATGCCAACTATCTTTGCAATTTTTTAATGCCCAAACATATGATTAGGTGTATCATGGCATATGAGTAATGGTTGTTGGTTGGTCTATTTTATTAGAAAGAGAAGTCTACTGCACTGTACCCATGTCTTGTCTTTTTTATTTTTAACATTGCATGTTTCTATTAATAACACTTGATCACGTAAAACAACAAAAAAAAAAGGCAGTGTAGTCTAATGCCCTGTACACACGATCGGTTTTACAGATGAAAACATTCCGATGGACTTTTTTCATCGGACAAACCGATCGTGTATGGGCCCCTTCGGTCTTTTTTCCATCGGTGAGAAAAAATAGAACATGTTTTAAATTTATCCGATGGAAAAAAAAAACGATAACAAATTACGATCATCTGTGTGGAACTCCATCGGAGAAAAAACCCACGCATGCTCAGAATCAAGTCGACGCATGCTCAGAAGCATTGAACTTCATTTTTCTCGGCTTGTCGGAGTGTTTTACGTCACGGCGTTTGGGATTTTTGACTGATGGTGTGTAGGCAAGACTGATAGAATCAGCTTCATCGGAATTCCGATGGAAAAATCCATCGGATTTGAATCCATAGGAAATCCGATCGTGTGTACAGGGCTTTAATGTCAGTGTTTCTTAAAAGTGGTGAGCGGTGTGTGCTCAGTTGCTCTCCAAATTAATATTAGACTTTATCTCCTTCTTACTGTTAAATGCCTCCATACTGAAAAAGTCAGTTTTCTAATGATTATTATCTGGACTCACATTTTCCAAAAGAAAAAGATCTACTTGACCAATTCAGTTGGGATGATTTAATAAGGGCTAGATAGCAAATGGGAAGAGTTCATGTCACCAGCCACCAACGTAGACACTTCCAATTGACTATTAATCTGTGGTCTTGTCACATGTCATGATGAAGAGTCAAGTGATATTGTGAAATTACAACAGGCCACCAGAGATCATGCTATCTGCCAGTGGTGGATCCGAACTACAGCACTGGATCACCAATCTCCACTAAGAAAGAAGTACCATGGAGTGTTACATGATGGCAAATGCATTAACAAAAAGGTCTTAAACATGTTGAATGGGTGGGAGATATGGGGTGGATTTTATTTTTGATTCTCCAAAAATTTCTTTGCAAATGAATGAATGATTCATTTGCAAAGAATTTTTTTTTTTTTAAGTTCCCCTGGGTGTTTAAAGTGAATGCAAATTAACATGGCAAAAAAAAGAGATGTACTCCCTTAACGAAAGACGTCTACAGCGCGGCTCTCAACTGCCGGGTGGACATCCCTGGATGTCTTCCTGTTTACATTCCCCCCGCGCTCCGTCGAGGGCGTGCGGAGGGGAAAAGCTGTGCCCGCCGTGTCACGTGGTACCGATGCGCGTGCCTGTCGGCCGCGATGTCCGCCAGGTACACGCGATCGGCTGTTACAGAGGCAGGACTAGAATCTCTGTGTGTAAACACAGAGATCCACGTCCTGTCAGGGATAGGAGACCGATGCTGTGTCCCTTGTACATAGGGACACAGATCGGCCCCCTCCCCCCACAGTAAGAATCACTCCCAGGGAACATATTTAACCCCTTGATCGCCCCCTAGTGTTAACCCCTTCCCTGCCAGTCACATTTATACAGTAATCAGTGCATAATTATAGCACTGTTCGCTGTATGAATGTGAATGGTCCCAAAATAGTGTAAAAAATGTCCGATATGTCCGCCGCAATATCATAGGCCTGACAAAAAACGCAGATCGCCGCCATTATTAGTAAAAAAAAAATAATAATAATAAAAATGTCATGAATCTATCCCCTATTTTGTAGGCGCTCTAACTTTTGCGCAAACCAATCACTATGCTCTTATTGCAATTTTTTTTACTAAAAATATGTAGAAGAATACATATCGGCCTAAACTGAGAAAATTATTTATTTATTTTTTTTTAAATTGGGATATTATTATAGCAAAAAGTAAAAAAAATATTGTGTTTTTTTCAAAATTTTCTGTCTTTTTTTGTTTATAGCGCAAAAAATAAAAACCGCAGAGATGATCAAATACCACCAAAAGAAAGCTCTATTTGTGGGAAAAAATGATAAAAATATCATTTGGGTACAGTGTTGTATGACCGCGCAATTATCATTCAAAGTGTGTCAGCGCTGAAAGCTGAAAATTGGTCTGGGTACGAAGGGGGTTTAAGTGCCCAGTAAGCAAGTGGTTAATAAAGCAACTCCAATGAGTTTTTTTTTTTTTTTGCCCATAATTGACCCTTTCTATCTGTATGCTACTGATACACCCAAAGAAGTGTACCACCAGTATTCTACACTGTGTATTTACTAATTACTTGTTAATTATATGGTACATTTTGCTATTTTTTATGTTTAATTCTATAAGTAACTGTAAACTGAAATATAATTGAAAGTGAAATTTATCTTAATTACAAACAAGAATAAATGTAAGTGGAAGGAAGAAAATCAATCTACATAAGTCTCAACAGAGTCTTGCAAAAGGTTAGCACAACATTGTATTTAGACCAGAACAGAATCTCATTGTAATTTCTAAGAAAGATTGCTCTGGCCATAATATGACACTGATAATTACCCACTGATTAGTAGGTGAGCTCCCCATGAAACTCCAAATTAATGGGGAGGCTGATTGATTGCTTGCTAGCAGACAAAAGAACAATCCTTGTGTCTAACATTGCAGTCATTGTGTGACTTTTATGTTAGTTTCCATAGATGACCCAAACATTGTGAAGTTTTGCCAGCTGTGATCAGAAAGGGAATAACACATTTTTAGCAGTAGCTAACAACATCAGGATACAACCTGCATACAAAGTTCATGAGGATGTTAATCAATGCACACAAAAATTAGAGATAGGTGAGAGCATTGATTAACCAATTGAGCTCCAGGAGGTTTCACCCCCTTTATGACCAGGCCATTTTTGATATTGAGCACTGTGCTATTTTAACTGGTAATTGTATGGTCATGCAACGCTGTACCCAAATGACATTTATGTGATTTCTTTCACACAAATAGAGTTTTGTTTTGGTGGTATTTGATCATCACTGGGTTTTTTATTTTTTACTATATAAATGAAAATCGACAGAAAACTTTGCAATAAAAAACAACAACATTTTTTTACTTTCTACTATAAAACATATCCAATAAAAAAAAATCGAAATTCTTCATAAAGTTATGCCAAAATGTATTCTGTTAAAAAAAATATCCCAATAAGTGTATATGATTGGTTGTGGGAAGTTTATAGCATCTACAAATGATGGTATATATACTGGAATTTGTATTTATTTACGACACTAATAAAGCGATCACTGTTTACACTGTCACTGTACTAATGACGTTGACTATGAAGGGGTTAACATCTCATGGTAATTAGGGAGATATGTGTGTGCCTAAAGAGCGGTAATGTGTGTGTTGTGTGCTGCTTTTTTTTTTACTAAAAATCTATCTGCACCTTCTTCCTGCGTGCCTTGTACCTGGAAGAGGCCAGCAACGTACAGCTCTCCACCGGTCCAGATCCTATGACAGAGACGAGTGGCAGACACGATAAGTGTGTTTATACTTATCACTTGTGACTTCTATCAGTGTCTAGTTAAAGCTTGTAGGCAGAGTTTTCATTATCCTATGACTGTCCTATAAGGTTGCAGGACCCCTGACCCTCTGACAGTTGGACCGTGTTAATCACAGCCTGTGAGCCAATGGGTAGAGAGCGGGGACAGAGCTGAGCCGCACTATGTGTGTGAATGGACAATGTCCATATACAGTTGTGCAGCTCGGGAAAGAGCCTGCTTAAAGCGGAGTTCCAGTCATGTGTTTGTTTATTAAAAGTCAGCAGCTACAAAAAGTGTAGCGACTGACTTTTAATAAATAGCCACTCACCTGTCCCACAGTTTACTCACCACAACTGTGTTCTTCCTGTGTCCTCCCTCGGCGGCGCTGGCATCTCTACTATGGGCACTCGGCTGTGACAGCTTGCGGCTTAGCACCAGGGTGCCCACTGAGCATGTCCCATAAGACTTCAGGAGGGAGAGATTCTGCTCTCCCAAAGAAGTGGGAGCAGATACCTGTCAAATTCGGGTACCTGCTCCCCCCCTCCTCCCCAAAAGCTCAGTTTCACAAACAGGAACCGGGGAAGAGGCCTTAAAGCGGAAGTTCCACTTTTGGGTGGAATTCCACTTTAAAGTGGTTGTAAACCCAAATATATATATTAAAAATAAAATAATAACCTGCAAGAGAAAGGCATAATGAGCTAGTATGACTAGCATACTAGCTCATTATGCATTACTTACCTTATATCGAAGCCCCCAAAGCCGTCCTCATCTCCCCCTCCGGCCGCAGACATCGATCCAGAAGGTTACTTCCGGCGCTTTGATTGGCCGGAGCGGCGATAACGTCACTGCGCATGCGCACGGGAGCCGTCAAAGCCGATATTATCCATTGATAAAACCGGCGTTGACAGTGTGGCAGCGCCGTTGTCTATGGCGTGCATGCACCATAGACAACGGTGCATTCTTTTTTGGAAAATATCTCCTAAACCGTGTAGGTTTAGGAGATATTGCAAACATCTACACCTTAATCTAGGTGTACCTGTAGGTGCAAGTTTCATAGGTGGATTTACAACCACTATAAGTGCCCCCATAGCAAGATGCTTCCTATTGGAGGCACTCGGCAGGGGGGAGGAGCCAGGACTGCCTGCAGGGGACCCAAAAGGAAGAGGATTGGGGCTACTCTTTGCAAAACCTTTGCACAGAGCAGGTAAGTATAACATGTTTTTTTTATTATTATTATTATTATTAATACCTTTAGAATTACTTAGAATTTAGGATCAAGCCACATTTTACTGGCTAGTGTTATTTCTTTGTGAAAAAAGATACATTCCAAACCATATCATTTTCTGTATGGCATAGCATTGAATGCATCAATATGTGCACACTGCTGTAGATATTGACAAAGGCTAGAATGTGGAATGGGAAAATATTTAAAGTAACCCTGTCTATTTAATGTAATACCAAATAAAGATGTTACCTGTAAAAAAGCATTCCTATCTTGCCTGCACCTCCAAACACTGTTCCATTGCAGAGAGATCACTTCCTGAAGTCTGTGCAGAAACCTACACTTTCCCAAAAATATCTATCTGTAATGTTCCCTGCATTTCAGAGGCTCCTTCCCCCAACTTCCATATTATTACTTAATCCCTTAGTTCTTAAAAAATGTGTCACCTTTGCAATCTGTTTGTAGATAGAAGTTCCCTTAATTTATAGTGCCCTGCTTTTGTAATTGGCATACAAAATTGCCCAGAGGTCTGCACAGTATGCTGCGATTAGAGTTTAATCTTTAGTAGGGTAAGAGGAAAATAGTTATACTTCTCTTTACAAAACAAGGGCTGATTATATGATTTTAGTAGACAGATCTGCCCACTTAGCAAACACCTTTATTAAGTATACTGGAATGACCTAACACAAAAATTCAATCTGAGCGGTCACACTACCCAACTACATTGGGCAGCAAGATAACACCTAATAGGTGATTTCAGCCCTTTTCCATGTGTAGCGGGGTCCTCAATTTAAGGGGAGTGTTTGGGAGGTAGTATGCCCAAACACCTTGATTTATCAGGGTTTACAACCATTTTATCCACAGGGAGAGTATTGGTGTACAGTTCCCTGTGGCCTACGGGTGGCGCTGCCATGGTAGGTTAGGGTTGAACCACTGATACAGGGCTGTGCTTTTTGTGTCCCCTCTCGGCAAACGTACGGTGGGGCGGGGTTAACCTGCTGTGCGTGCTGGGAGAGGAGATAAAAGGGGCAGACGCTGCCTGTTCGGGGTTAGTCGGTGGGGTCCTACCCCTGGTCCTGGTTCCAGTCCGTCCTGGGCGCCCTAGGCCCAAGGGCGGGTGTTCTCTGTTCCGGTTCCATCCTGGGCACCTTTAGTCAGAGGGTGAGGTACTACTCTGCTGTTCCTGATCATCCTGGATGCGAGGACTCGGGAGTTGCAGCAAAGGCCTGGGCCCAGCACCTTTGGCTGGAGCCCGGCGGGAATCGAGGAGTTTCAGGGTGCCGCCTTGCGAGGGGACCCGTATCTGAGTAGAGGAGGCCGGGTGAGGAACCGTTCTGGAGGACTGATGTGGTAGTCACAGTGAAGGAAAGGGTCCCGGTAACTCTCCAGAGGGATGTCTTCTCTCTAGGCGAAGGTCAAATTTCACCAGGTCTGTGGCAGAGACCAATTTCACCAGGTCTGTGGCAGAGACCAATTTCACCAGGTCTGTGGCAGAGACCAATTTCACCAGGTCTGTGGCAGGGACCAATTTCACCAGGTCTATGGCAGAGACCAATATCACCAGGTCTGTGGCAGAGACCTTGAGTAAAGCGTGAGTGTCACTTGGTTGCTAGTCTTGTTCTAAGTAGACTATCCATTTGAAGCTGAGTCTGTTCAAGAAGCTGGACAGTGAGGTGACTAAGATTGTGTCTGGACCTTTCCCCACATCTTGTGCTATCCCTTTCTTGCTCCAACCTTTGTTTCTATCAAGAGACTGTTATTTGCTGAAAGAAGAAATAAACTCTCTGTTGGAGTTATAGCAAGTGTGGACATTCTATTCACTGGGGGAAACAAGTACTCAAATCTGTTATCCACAGAGGTGAGAAAACCATTCTCTGGCTCAACTGTAAAACAACCCACCAACAACACCGCTCAACCCCTTAATGCAGGAGGGTACGGGCTTGTGGCATGGTGTGCCCCTTCTTCCTGCGAGGAGCTGAAGAACAAGGGAGGTGAAAGGGGGTCTGTGTGCTACACATGCTTACCTCCAACGCAGGTGGTCAGACATTAAAGCTGGCTACTGTGTTCTTCACCTATAGCAGCCAGACAGGGGGCTTGATTAGATATTACACACGTTATCACTGACACGTACCTTGGAGGTGAGCCTGACGTGCAGAGGGAGACCTCTCGTACAGCCCTGGATCCCAGGTCACTGGAGTTGGGACAGTGGCCGAAGGAGCACAGTGAGGTATGAGTGCTTGTTAGGTTCTCCTGGACTAGATGAGAAGCTCGCTATGGATAGCTGAAGATGCAGGTCAGGTGATGCAGGCCAGCGGGTGCAGGTAGCTGGGGATGCGGCTGGAAGGTGCAGATCAGCTGATGCAGGTAGCCGAGGATGCCGGTAGTTACGGATACAAGCAGCAGGCAGGAGAAAGGTCAGACGAGCTAGGTCATGCACAGCAGATCAGATACAGGCAGAAGCATCAGGCAGCGGAGGGTCAAGTTCAGGCTGGATCAGGCAACAGAGGACCAGGCAGACAGATGAGCAGGACTGGGTCTAGGAAGCCAAAGGCCAGAACTGGAGATAGCAGCAAGGTCAGGAAGCCGGGTCAGAGTAACAGCAGGTGCAAGTTCAGGATCAGGTCACAGGATAACTGCAGATCAGACAGCAAGAGTCTGGACAGGAGAAGCCCCTTTTAAAGACCACTGGGCGCCAAAGCAGCGTCACCGTGCGCGCGCGCGCATGCGCGAATGGCGCACGCGCATGCGCAATGGAAAGCTTCTGTTTACACTTGGAAGCCTACCAGCGGGGATGTGCCTGAGCCTTGTTGTGGGTACCAGAGGCATACGTCCATGACATTGCCCCCCCCTTATGGGCAACCTCTGGGTGCCCAAAAGGACTCTTGTTTGAGGGTGGCTGCGGATCAGCTCTTGGGCATGCACATTCTGCTCGGGTTCCCAAGAGTTCTCCTCTGGTCCGTACCCCCTCCACTTGATCAAGTATGGCAGTCGATTACCTCTCCTTCTGCAGTCTACGACAGCCTCCACCTCATATTCCTCGTCCCCATCAACCATTACGGGTTCAGGTGGCCCCAATCCCCTGTCTGGGAAGGGGTCTGGTACTGTGGGTTTCAGCAGGGACACGTGGAACACGGGGTGGATCCTAAGTGAATCAGGTAAGACAAGTTCATAGGAGACTTCGTTCAGTTTCCTCTTGACTGCGAAAGGTCCGATAAACTTGGGTGCCAGTTTCTTCGAGGGACAAGCCATTCTGAGGTTGGTAGTAGACAACCACACTTGGTCACCAGGTTGGAGGTGCAATTCCCCTCTTCTCTTCCTGTCATAAACTCTCTTATTCGTTGCCTGTGCCTTGGCCATAGTCTCTTGTAGCAGTTTGTTGTTGCGACCCAGGAAGTCAACAGTACTCTGTACCGCTGGAACCGGAGATTCAGGTATAATGTTAGGCAGGAAAACAGGGTGAAACCCATAGTTTGCAAAAAATGGGGACTGACCCGTGACAGAATGGCTGGCATTGTTGAAGGCAAATTCTGCCAACGGCAATAGTGCTACCCAATCGTCCTGGACAAACGTGGTGAAACAGCGTATGTACTGCTCAAGGGTCTGGTTCGTCCTCTCGGTTTGTCCATTAGTCTGAGGATGGTAAGCAGATGACATGGATAGCTCAATCTTCAGGGCCTGGCATAGTGCTTTCCAAAAGCGGGAGGTGAACTGAACCCCCTGTCGGATACAATGTTGGTTGGTACTCCATGTAATCTTATGATCTCCCGGATGAACACCCGGGCGGTCTCCATGGCAGAAGGCGTACTTTTCAGAGGTATGAAGTGGGCCATCTTGGAAAGGCGGTCGACTACAACAAAGATGGCTGTATGTCCTTCGGATGGGGGTAGTTCGACTATAAAGTCCATGGCTATCATGCTCCAGGGTCTGTCGGGAATTGGTAGTGCTCTTAGAAGACCCCAGGACTTGGTTCTAGCAGATTTGCTTTGGGTACAAACAGTACATGATTTCACGTAGTCCTCACAACTCTTCTCAAGCTTTGGCCACCAGAACATACGCTGAATCAGGTCAAGGGTCTAGTGGACCCCGAAATGGCCAGCCAGAGGATGGTCGTGGCATAGGTTCAGAACCTTTGTCCGGAAACTTGCCGGCACAAAAATGTTATTGTCCTTCCAAAGCAACCCATCTCTGGGTGTCAGGGACACTCCTGGTGGACTGGGCATTCCTGCCGAGGCTTGTTTTAGGCTGGACATCAGATCTGTCTGGATGAGCAGAAAGTTACCCTCAGATAGGATAGTATCTGGGACTGAGGCATCCTTGGGATCGTCAAACATACGGGAGAGGGCGTCTGGCTTAGTGTTCCTTGATCCCGGCCGGTAGGTGATGTGGAAGGAAAATCTGGAAAAGAAGAGCGCCCACCGTGCTTGACACGGCTTCAGGCCCTTGGTGGATCTCAAGTATTCCAGATTCGTATGATCCGTGTAAATAAGAATGGGATGTGCTGCGCCCTCTAAGAGATACCGCCATTCCTCAAGCGCGGCCTTAATGGCCAAAAGTTCCCGATCTCCCACATCGTAATTTCTTTCGGCAGGGGAAAGCATACGAGAGAAGAAAGCAACGGGATGCATGAGATCCTTGAGGCCTTGGCGCTGGGAAATCACTGCCCCTACCGCTGTTTCTGAAGCATCTACCTCGAGTAGGTAGGGTAGAGAGGGCTCTGGGTGGATCAGGATGGGAGAAGAAGTAAAAAGTCCCTTCAGAGTTGCAAAAGCAGTCTGAGCCTCAGAATTCCATTGAAAACGAATGTTCTGTCTTGTTAGCTGAGTGATGGGGGCAATGATTGCAGAAAACCCCTTAATGAATCTTCTGTAAAAATTGGCGAAGCCAACAAAACGCTGCACCCCCTTTTTATCTGAGGGTGCAGGCCAGTCCAGAACAGCTGTGACCTTTTGTGGATCCATCTTGAACCCTTCTGTGGAAATCACCAGGCCCAAGAACTGGATACTCTGCCGCTCAAACTCACATTTCTCTGGTTTAGCATATAACCCGTGCTGACGGAGTCGGCAGAGTACCATCTTTACATGTTTCCGGTGCTGATCTAGAGAAGTGGAGAAGATCAGGATATCGTCAAGATAAACAATTACGAAGATATCTAACCAGTCTCTGAAGATATCATTTACGAAGTGCTGGAAGGTAGCAGGGGCATTGCACAGGCCAAAGGGCATCACTAAATATTCATAGTGACCGAATCTCGTACGGAAGGCCATCTTCCACTCGTCTCCTGCACGGATACGAACCAAATTATAGGCTCCTCGAAGATCGAGCTTGGTAAACACGGCAGTGGTTCTTAGTCTTTGAAACAGCTCGGGCACCAGAGGTAGAGGATATCGGTTCTTAACCGTCACTTTATTAAATTCCCGATAGTCCACACAGGGACGTAAGGAGTGGTCCTTCTTTTCTACTAAAAAGATTCCGGCCCCTGCTGGAGAGGTAGAGGGCTGAATGAATCCTCTCTTGAGATTCTCATCCACATACTTCTTTAATACTTCCAGTTCCCATTCAGACAGGGGGAAAATCCGCCCGAAGGGGATCTCAGCTCCAGGCAACAACTCAATTGGGCAGTCATATGAATGGTGGGGAGGAAGAGTCTCAGCCCCCCGTTTGCTGAACACGTCCAGAAACTCGTGGTATGGTTCAGGTACCTTTGAGCGTAATTCTGCATCAGATTCCAGGCACAGCAGAGGGCCAGACACCCTAGGAGGAGAAGGCAGGCAATGTCTTTGACAGTAATGGGACTGGAACTTAACTTCCCCAGTGCCCCAATCAATTTGTGGGTTGTGGGCCTGTAGCCATGGCAGGCCAAGGATGACCGGGTACAGCGGGGATGCAATTGCATCGAGTTTCAACAGTTCCTTATGACCCACGGCTGTGACTACGGGTAAGGGTGGAGTCTCTTGGGTGACTAGGCCGGATTTTATACGGGACCCATCTGCCAGGAAAATGCCCTTGAGCCCGGTGCTGCAGTGGGATGAGCTGTTGGTTGGCAAAGTTCAGGTCAATAAAACAACTACAAGCTCCAGAGTCTATAATCGCAGTAGCAGGCACAGTCCTATCTGGAAGCTGGAAGGAGATGCCAAGGGCCAGATGAGTGGTATTGGCAGAAGGTGCTGGTTGACTGGTGGGTGAGATGGACAAGCATCTTCGAGGTTTAACTGGGCACAAATGTACATAGTGGCCGGTTCCCCCGCAGTACAGGCAGAGATTGAGCTGATGCCAGCGTGAGTGTTCCTCAGCGGATAACAAGGGCCTTATTAAACTGACTTGTACCGGTTCAGAGGAGGTTGGTCCAGGTCTAGCTGAGACAGGTCTGATGGAAGCAGAACGCGTGGTCGTGGCCACACGGGGAAACATCCAGGTTGGGCGCGTCTGCTGGTTCATCTTCTCTACGGTGCGCTCCCGAAGGCGCCGGTCTATCTGGATGGTCAATGTCATTAAGTTCTCCAAAGAGTCTGGTATGCCAACTCGGGCAAGTTCATCCTTTAACCATTCGGATAGGCCTAAACGGAACTGATGCCGTAGCGCTGCATGGTTCCATTGAGTATCTGCACTCCAGCGCCTAAAGTCCGTTATGTAGTCCTCAACCGCTCTGCGGCCTTGCTGGAGTGCGTGAAGAGCAGCTTTGGCAGTGGAAGTCCGTTGGAGGTCATCATAGAGGAGCGACATGGCCTTGAAAAAGGATGGCAAAGAGTCCAGTGAAACGTGGCGTTCTTCAAGCAGGTGGTGAGCCCAAGACTGAGGTTCCCCCAGCAAGAGCGAGATGACAAACCCCACTTTGGTGGTCTCCCGGGAGAACGTTAGGGGTAGCGGGGAGAAGTACAACTCGCAGGCATTGCGGGATGTCCAAAACGTATTTCGATCCCCGGAAAACTTCTCCGGAATGGGGACCCTTGGCTCAGGAGGCAGCATCGTTACAGCAGGTGCAGAGATGGCTCCTGTGGGTGTCCTGCTGGCAGGAGGGTCTGTGGTGGTAGCCGGAGATTGCATTTGTTCCTCCAAATGTTTATGACCATCCTGGAGAGATTCCACCTTTAGAGTGAGATCAGAAAGGAGTTGGCAGATCTCATCGGTGCAAGAGGTCCCTCTTGCAGGCTCAGGCATGGCTGTCTGATACTGACACGTACCTTGGAGGTGAGCCTGACGTGC
Source organism: Rana muscosa (assembly GCA_029206835.1). Lineage (NCBI taxonomy): Eukaryota > Metazoa > Chordata > Amphibia > Anura > Ranidae > Rana > Rana muscosa. The sequence goes on along the minus strand of CM055123.1, from coordinate 119,919,091 downwards.
AGAGGGAGACCTCTCGTACAGCCCTGGTTCCCAGGTCACTGGAGTTGGGACAGTGGCCGAAGGAGCACAGTGAGGTATGAGTGCCTGTTAGGTTCTCCTGGACTAGATGAGAAGCCCGCTATGGACAGCTGAAGATGCAGGTCAGGTGATGCAGGCCAGCGGGTGCAGGTTGCTGGGGATGCGGCTGGAAGGTGCAGATCAGCTGATGCAGGTAGCCGAGGATGCCGGTAGTTACGGATACAAGCAGCAGGCAGGAGAAAGGTCAGACGAGCCAGGTCATGCACAGCGGATCAGATACAGGCAGAAGCGTCAGGCAGCAGAGGGTCACGTTCAGGCTGGATCAGGCAACAGAGGACCAGGCAGACAGATGAGCAGGACTGGGTCTAGGAAGCCAAAGGTCAGGACTGGAGATAGCAGCAAGGTCAGGAAGCCGGGTCAGAGTAACAGCAGGTGCAAGTTCAGGATCAGGTCACAGGATAACTGCAGATCAGACAGCAAGAGTCTGGGCAGGAGAAGCCCCTTTTAAAGGCCACTGGGCGCCAAGGCAGCATCAACGTGCGCGCGCGATTGGTGCGCGCATGCGCGAATGGCGCACGCGCATGCGCAATGGAAAGCTTCTGTTTACACTTGGAAGCCTACCAGCGGAGATGTGCCTGAGCCTTGTTGTGGGTACCAGAGGCATACGTCCATGACAATCACTCTCTATCAGAAGCATGAGACTGAAGGTTTGGCTGGCTTACACCAGATCTGATCTCCACCCAGAGACTGCCCACATTAATTACCTTGCAGGTGGACAGACAGACAAGGAGAATGCCATAACCAAATCCAGGATGCTGGAATGAGGAGCAGGAGCGCTATATGCTCCTGACACCCACCTACACGTAATAGACATAAAACATAGAACAGCCAACGCATGTCCTTATTAAAACGTTTTATTTGAATCATTAAAGAAGTGTCCATAATGAAAGAAAGTCTATGAAAAAATTTGATCACCAGACACCAAAATAAAAGATTGCGTGATTTTCTGAAATTCCTATTTATGCACTCAACAAGGTGTACCAAATGTGCACTTCACCACGTGAACACTCAAATCTGCTCACCTTCAAAATTTGACCTCAGATAATAATCAGAGGTCAACCAGTGTATTCCCACAGCCTGGACAGTAATGTTGGTAAATGTATTTTTCTGTCACTACAACCTCCAAAACGCTCCAGTCCATGCTTCCAATATACTTTGTGTCATAAAAAAAAGGGAAATTATAGTGCTTACTGATATTTGTATTGAAAAATTACCAAGAATAAAAGTACTCACAAGGGAAAATATAAGAAATTATGCATCACAAACTGTCTTCCAATGTACGCAATCAGCTCACATATACATGCATCTCATCACTCTTCATCCAAACTCCGCAACTGTAGCGTGATGATGTCATTGGCATGTGACTGCACTCACTAGAACGTCACATGTTATTGCACAGTTTTTAGATTTTGTGGCATATAGAGAAGATTCGGTATATATTAGTGCTGCAAAAAGCAAGAGGTTTAGCAAATTATGGAATATCGATTTCAGCCAAAGCCTGCAGAGGTAGAATGGTTAGGGAGGATTTATGCACTTAAAGACCAACTTATACGAAATTACGCTTATTAGCATTGAGTGCAGCAAATAACAGGTTGGGAATATCTTACCATAATTTTAGAAATTCTGGATGAACCCTCTGCACACTTCTATATACCCTTTTTAGCAAACTTTGCAATGAAAAACAGGGATTTGTAGTTCACACGTATTGCAATACATGTCTAAGCTGGCCAACTGTGACCAGTCCTACTCTGCTCTGCAAATGCAAATTCTATGTTTGGACACAATGCCAACCTTGGGCAAACAGACACAAAATGGGGGAGAGCTACTAGGTTAAGGTCTGGTCACTGACCTGCAATGCAACAGAAACAAGATATACCTGTGCTCAGATCCTAATAGTTTGCCCATGTACTGTTTATAATCTGTTAGGTGCTAAAGGGGTGTGACCACATGTTAACACTAGATATGAGCACAGGTATTTCTTGTTTCTACCATCATTTTAGGGTGCAGAAAATAATAGGTTTTGAATGTCTCAGCTGTCATATCAGTGTAAGAATGCCACACTGTCACTAACACAGCTGTTTTCCCAATACAGAGGCTGGGCTTTCACTGAGATCGGGCCTGGTTCAGCTGTCTGATTGGCTATCACAGTGATCAGTCACTATACAGCCTACCCTTGTGTTTTTCTCCTCTTGAATGGAAATGTATCTTTGTATCTTTTTCTCTTTGCTAGAGGAGAAAAATGTAAACAAAGCAATATGTGTAAAAAAAAAGTAATACAATTATAAAGAAAGGATATAGGATTTGTGTGCTGGAAGGCTAAAATAATAATGAAAAAAAAAGTTCCAAGAATTAGTAACCTACTGATGTTTACCAGTAGGGGAAGTCAGCAGTTATGCCACCTGCACTCCTATCTGGGAAGGGAGGTTTCAGATAGTATAAGTTCAGTTGGTTAGAATTTCACAAAAGCTCTAGGGAATTTCCTCCAATTCCCCAAAATGTGGAATACCCTTTAGGTTGGGTAAGTGATATTCTGATGTTTACCAGTAGGGGAAGCCAGAGGTTATACTACCTGCACTCCTTTCTGAGAAGGGGGGTCCCAGATAGTCAGGGCCGCTGATAGGGCAGTACAACCAGCCCTGTTGTACGGGGCCCACCCAGATCAGCTACACAGTGGGGCCCGGCAGCATTACAGTTCATTGCTGCATTAAATAAAAAAATAAAAAAATAGAGCTTGCTAAATTGTTCCCCCGCTCCTACATGTTTATGTAGCGGGGTTATGCCATTTTCCTGAGCCCCATCAGGTCAACAGAGGGGCCCAGGTGTGCACAGAGGAGGGACTATTTTTTCATTTTCGGGGGGGGAGGAACGCCCCGCTACTCAATTTGTCCTGGCCGGCGGAGTGATACCATGACTCTCTGCCCGGCGCCCGCCTCCAGTTCTCATTTGCCAAGATACGAGGAGGCTGACAGGAAACATCTGAAGGAGATCGTGGCTGCAATGGACACAGTGAGTGGAGAATAGAATAGAATCCTCACTGTGTCCTAATATACAGTATATCTCACAGCACAGGGGCCGGGCTATCATCAGCAATACAATAATCATCACAGGCAGCACATTAAACAGGGGCTCTATCATGGCTCATGTCACATGGCTGCTGAGGGTGCTGACTTTGCTATGAATGTGCTGTGTTAGTCTGTTACATACAGTACAGCCATAAGTTAAAAAGTCAACAAGCAGTCATGTGACATAGAGCCATGATAGAGCCCCTGTTTAATGTGCTGCCTGTGATGATTATTGTAATGCTGATCATAAGACGTTGAGATACTACTTTACACTTCAGTTGGGGAGCAGTAAAAGTGCAGTGGAGCTGCATTTTTACCACCCCCCAAACCAATCCCCTTTAACCGCTTCCCATCCAGCAACATACTAGTACGTCGCTGAATGGGAAGTGTGATATCTTGGTCATCACTGCAGCAATGATTGAGATATCATTTTTTAGCCCCAGCAATGTACACAAGCCATTACCAGATTGAACAAATATCTGATCAAACCGATCTTGGTTTGATCAGATGCTTTGGCGGCCAGAGGACAGATATGGGCTCTAAAAGACCCCAGATCTCTCCATAAAGAGGACCTGTCATGGCTCTTGCTATCACAATGTATGTTATTCATCCCTTGTGAAAGCAAAAAAAGAAAAGAAAAAAAAGGTAAAAATACAGTGTACATTTTTTACATTTTTAATAAAATAAAATGAAAAATACATTTAAACTGCCCCTGCTCTTTCATGCTTATGCACAATTGCGAACTCACACGTTGGCCCAGCACGAGTGTGTAACCGGCAACAAACTTGCATTTTGTTTTGAGACTGGGTCAGGGGCGGGGACAGGGCTGAAGGGGGCCCCGTCAGGTAGGCTGTACGGGGCCCCATAATTTCTAACAGCGGCCCTGCAGATAGTATCAGCTCAGTTGGTTAAAACTTCACAAAATTTCTAGGGAATTTCCTCCAATTCCCCAAAATGTGGAATACCCTTTAGGTTGGGTAAGTGATATTCTGGTGTTTACCAGTAGGGAAAGCCAGAGGTTATACTACCTACACTCCTGTCTGGGAAGGGGGGTCTCCCAGATAGAATAAGCTCAGTTGGTTAAAACTTCACAAAATGTCTAGGGAATTTCCTCTAACTTCCCAAAATGCATTTTAGGTTGGAAATTTGATATTAAGCCATGGCAATATATTTGGTTTAATATCTTTTTTTTTTTTTTACAAATAAATTTGACAACATAACACAGGATAATGAAACTGCAAAGGAAGAGCAACGACAGTTGAAAAAAAGAAGACCCATCATATCAATTGCCAGGCGGCCTGGGTCCCAATAACTCATGTGCTCCAGGCATATGGGCTATCCTCAGAGCTGATGCCAGCATCAACCAATCAGAATACTGATATTCACTAGAATGGTTGTAGTAGAATAGTTATGAGGAAAAGCTCTCCTTTCCTTTAGTTTTTATAAATTAACTCCAGTGCTTTTTCCAGTTATTGAAAACATGTCCTATTGTGGCCATTCTGGAGTACAACATTTGATTGACCTAAATTTATACTATATTTGTTATATCTTTTTTTTTTTCTCATCGTGTTTTTGTGGCATCCTGGGACATAGAAACCTATCTATCAATGTCAACGAACCTGCTGGGTATGGAGATATTTTTATGAGTTCACTGTATTATATCAAATCGCAGGCCATATATTGTATAATGAGAACGGAATTTCCAATGCTTGGAAAGGTACTGCGTTCATTTGAATAATGGGCAAAATCAAATTAATTCTACATTAAATAGTTCTGAATAAAGGGTTTAAGTCAGCAGTTTCAAACTTGTTTTCCTTAATTACTTTCCGTGTTTAATGTCATTAAGAAGATTAAAAATTCATTAACAAGAGTACTAAAGTGGCAAATCAGTAAAGCTATCACTCCAGGTTAAAAACTAAGCTGAGGTTGACACTTTATGTACTTCCCCTCTACCGGCATGCTGTGGAGTGTTCATGGGGAGTGGGAATAAGGATCTTAAAATTAGAAGTATCTTGCAGTAGGCATGAGATGGGAGAGGGGGGCGAATGGAACAGCTTGTAGTAAAAACACAGTGTAACCCTTGTGTATTACATTTGCATAAACACATTGTAAGCAGTCTACAGCATCTCCATGTAAACCATTACAATTACAGGACATTCATGGCTTGTAAGTGCTAATGGAAATATTGCTGCTTTCTGGGGAAGACAACTTGCAAGGAACTTAAAATATTTTAGGAGCTTCCAGAATGGGTGAAGAGAGCACTAGAAGGTTATTGTCGTGCTCACACTGAGATCATGCTGCTTATGATGCTTATAGAAGAAGGTAAAGTCTTAATCAAGTACAATTGTATTTATCTGTTTGTTCGGAGGCGTTCACTGTGTGCTCGCTATGTTATAGATGTTTCAAGTTGGTAATTCATTGTTAATGTCTTCTGCAAGAACTCTATAAACAGACAAATAAATGATGGTTGTTAAAGAATCTAGCATGTTAGCCTGTTCCAAGCCATCTAAGCAATTAAAGCCTAACTCTAGCTTTGCTATCACTTTAAATAGTTTGTTTGGACCAAGCTGACCCAAGCAAACTATTTCCTTTGCTAATAAGCACTATATAAAATGTATGTAGCATCAGATAACTACAGTATACAGCGCTGTGTTCTGGCAGTGGTATGGGAACTTCCCATCTCGTTATAGAACAAACATTAGTTGGGCTAAGCACTGATCCGCCATTCACAGGAATCCTTGTATTTTTATCAATGAATACAAGGCTTTCTCTGGTTGGCTGAAGTGGAAATCGAGACATCATCTGCCTGCCTATCCACCTCAGCCATTCAGCGGAAGCATTGCATTTATTTATAAAAATACAAGGCTTCCTGAGTAGTGTTCAACCCAATCCGATTTTGTTCGGGGAGCTGGAAAGGAGGTCCCTGTACTGCTGCTAGAACACAACACTGAAGACTGTATATAGCTAAAGCTACATACAGTTTATACAGCGGCGACAGTGGCTGCATGCATTAGTAAGGAGATGGTTTTCTTGGGAAACCTTGGCCCAAATGAACTGATAGAAAAGCTGGAGCTAGGCTTTTAGACACAACAAGTCTAATTAAACAATCAGAATATGTACAGCTAAATGGTATGATTTTCTGTCAATGCGCCTCTTGACTGACTGGCAGCATGATTTGTTCTGTAGTAGGCTGTAAATAAAGCCCAACTGAACTTTCAGTTTAAATTGACTGAATATATGCCAGCAGCATAAAAAAAAAAAAAGTTGTTCAAAGTCTTATACAGTAGTTGGCTTAATTTAAAAAGCAGCCACCGCCGGAGTAGAAAAGTTTGCCCCCTGCCAGCATGCTGCAGAAAATGGCCATTCCTCTCTTTAGGGAAATGGTAGTCTCTCTGCAGAGGTTCAATCACACCCCCTGCTGAATCATGTTCTACAGTTCTCAGCAGAAACTGCATTAACATTGCTGTTTGAAAAGTCTTAGCTTTGACTCAGCAGGGAAAGTGTCAGTCCTCTCAAAGAGACCACTGCTTCCACACAGCGAGCATGAGTCCTTCTGCTGCCTTCTACAGCCTGATGGCAGGGGACAGGCCTTCTACTCATCTGTGGTTGCATTCTAAAGCCAAAAAACTGTAAAGCCCTGTACACACGATCGGAAATCCAATGAAACTGTCTTCCATCAGTCGTTATGCCCACACACCATCAGTCAAAAAAACGGCCGTTTCAAACACTCAGACGAGCCGAGAAAAATGAAGTTCAATGCTTCTGAGCATGCGTCGACTTGATTCTGAGCATGCGTGGGTTTTTTATCCGATGGAGTTCCCCACAGATGATAGTAATTTGCTATCGGTTTTTTAACCATCGGATAAATTTAAAACATGTTCTATTTTTAAACACCGATGGAAAAAAGACCGATGGGGCCCATACATGATCGGTTTGTCCGATGAAAACAGTCCATCGGACTGTTTTCATCGGTAAAACCTATCGCATGTGTAGCGGCCTCACCCCATCTCCTTTGTCTAAGGGTATGTCACACGACAGGGTGAGATGCGCTACGGCCCATGTCCTCCCCATAGCTGTGGGTGAGGTGAAGACCAGTACCAGATATTTCCTCGGGCCTATGTGCTTTTGTCTAGAATCAAGTCCCGCTGTGCCAACACTTCCCTCTGCTCCCATTAACCAGAGTTCCACACACCGATCACAGTCCAACTCTTGTTTTATTGCATATCTCACAATAAACAGTGCTTCAGTAGCCAACTGGTTGCGACTTGATAACATTTTGATACGGGGAATGAGCAGGTCGAGGCACTATCCTGGTTGTCAGCTAAACCACTGCGATCTCGCCAGCGGTTACTATAGCATTAGCTAGGAAGGACTTAGAACTTGAGAGTCTCTACCAGCGACTCAAGAGAACATAGATAGGAGTACCTTCGCTGCGCTGCGGCCCCTGTCAGGGGAAGATGTCCCTCCAAGGGAGTTACCAGAGGCCCATCCATCACTGGGTTGATGCTGCTCCAGACTCTCCGAATGGGTAACCTCCCCGGCCTCCTCACCTCAGACATGGGCCCCATCCACTTCAGGGACCCTCGGACTTCTCCACCCTCGCGGGACCCAGTCGAAGTCACTGGGCCCCAGGCCTCCTGGTTTAGTACCTCACCCCAGGCTGAAGGTGTCTGGGATGGTCTCCAACTCCATTCCGGTCAGGCCTAGGGCGCCTGGGCCGGAGTCCGGAACCGCCCGCACCCAGGCCTAAGGTGCCTGGGCGCGTGAAGAACTTCCTCCTGAAGACCTTGTGGTTAGGGCGTCTCCCCCTTTTATCTCCCTCCATCGACACCACGGCAGGTTCCCCGCCCTCGCCGTACCATCTCCGGAAAGGGACAAAAAGGGTAGCACTGTGACGGCCAATCTACCTTGAGCCTCCAGGTACCCCGCCACCCAGAGGCCAAGGAGATTATTACACCGTCCAATCCTCCACGAACACAAATGGTCCACTATTCCCATACTTACACACCTGAGTGTCCCACCTAAATTTATAGACCCCGCTACATGTGTACACGGCTTTAGACTTTTCCCAACTTTTGTTTTGATAAACCTGTTATGTATTTAGCTGATTTAACCAGTTCCCGACAGCGCTATAGCATAATGATGGCTACAGCGGGGTCGGCCAGTTCTGGGAGGCCGTCATATGTCCTTGGGATACAGATGTTTACAAATAAGGGGTAAATGGCCAATCACAGGGGCCCTTTACCATGTGATCAGCTGTGTCCAATCATAGCTGATCATGATGTAAACACAAGCTGGTTATCGACATTCCTTTCCTCATGCTGACAGCGTTAGGAGAGGAGAGCTGGTAACCAGCTTGTGTGAAAGGGAACTACACTGATAATCAGGGCACTCATTATCAGTGTCCTGGTTATCAATGCAGCCCATAAGTGCTGCCTATCAGTGGCCATCAGTGCTGCCAATCAGTGCCCATCAGTGCCTCCTCATTAATGTCACCTATCAGTGTCGCCTATCAGTGCCCATCAGTGCTGCCTACCAGTGCCCATCAGTGCCGCCTATATGTGCCCATCAGTGCCACCTATCAGTGCACATCAGTGGCGTATATCAGTGCCCTTCAGTTCCACCTATCAGTGCCACCTCATAAGTGCCCATCAGAGCAACCTAGAAGTGCCCTTCAGTGCCGCTTCTCCAGTGCCCATCAGTGCAGCCTATCAGTCCCCATCAGTGCAGCCTCATCAGTGCACAACAGTAAAGTAGAGAAATGACCTGTTTGCAAAATGTTATAATTAACTATGAAAAACATTATTTATTTTATTTTTTATTTTTTTATAAATGTTGTCTTTTTTTGTTTATGTATCAAAAAAATTAAAAACCCAGCCGTGATTAAATACCACCAAAAGAAAGCTCTAAATGTGTGAAAAAAAAAAATGATAAAAAATTAATATGGGTAAAGTGTTGCATGACTGCGCAATTGTCATTCAAAATGCGACAGCGCTACAAGCTGAAAATTGGGCTTGGCAGGAAGGGGGTAAAAGTGCCCCGTAGGCAAGTGGTTAAACTGAAGGTTCAGTTGGGCTTGAAAATAAATAAGACAATGTACAGTATCAGTAGTGACTTTTCTTATTGACTGTAGTCACATAATGATGACACATGGTAGAAATCTTTACAATAACTGAACCAACACCAATAATATGTTTTAAAGCATACAGTATATAAACCCAAGAAGAAAAATGTAATGTATTGCATCTTATTAGTTCTTAGATGTGATGCATTCATTTACCTTTTTGGGTTTTTTTTCATTATATTTCTGGTGGCCAGCCAGTAACACAAGGCTGCATTCACACTTCAGCGTTTTGAATCACGGGCAGATTTGCCACAAATCTGCCCATGATTTGAAAGCGATGATGTATAAATAGCAAATCGCCGAACTTCATTTGAACGACACCTCAAATCGCGGCGCGGATCTGCTGTGATTGTCACGTGCTAAATCGCACTGCAATCGCGGCAACATACATCGTGGGAAGCTTGTTGGCCAAAAAAATTTAGGAGCTTCTTTTGGGCGACATGCTTCCCGCGATGTATGTTGCCGTGATTGCAACGCAATTTATCGTGCGTCAATCGCGGCAGACCCGCGCTGCGATTTGAGGTGTCATTCAAAAGAATAGCATGTCAAATGTGATTCCCGCGATTTGCCATTCACACATCATCGCTTTCAAATCGCGGGCAGATTTGGGCAAATCTGCCCGTGATTCAAAATGCTGAAGTATGAATGCAGCCTTAGGGTGACAATGCTTACTAACTGTACTGTATTTATAGAGGAGCAGTGTTGACACCCTTGAACATGACCAAAATAGCCCCTCCCTTTCCTACATAACATAAAGGGAGGTGTTTTTTTAGTCCACTAAGATAGCTGGTAACTAGTGATGAGCCGAACACCCCCGGGTTCGGTTCGCACCAGAACCCGCAAACGGACCGAAAGTTGGTACGAACATTAGAACCCTATTAAATACAATGGATGCGAACGTTCGAATTCTAAAGTGCTAATTATAATGACTATTATGCATGTTATTGTCCTAAAAAGGGTTTGGGAACCCGGGTTCTGCACCAGGGGACATGTATCAATGCAAAAAGAAGTTTTAAAAACGGTCGTTTTTCGGGAGCAGTCATTTTAATGATGCATAAAGTGAAAAAAAAAAAGTCAAATATTCCTTTAAATATCGTACCTGGGGGGTGTCTAAAGTATGCCTGTGAAGTGCCACGTGTTTCCCGTGTTTAGAACTGTCCCTGCACAAAATGACACTTCTAAAGGAAAAAAAAGCCATTTAAAACTGCTTGCGGCTTTAATGTAATGTCTGGTCCCGGTAATATGGATGAAAATCTTTAAGAAAAATGGCATTGCTACCCCATGACCCCCCCCCCACCCCAGCCCATTACCAGCCCCTTTGGGTCTTGTATGGATATTAAGGGGAACCCCGCACATAAAATAAAAAAGGCCCTATATACTCTGAACAGCCGTATACAGGCGGTGCATACAAGACAGGGACTGTAGGTTTGTTCTTATGTAGAATCTGTTTGTAATTTTGAACAGGTACATTGGTTAAGTGTAGCTCCAGCCCAAAAATCTATTTTTAAACTTTTTGGAAAACATAGGTAAGGGTTATCACCCCTGTAACATTTGTTTTGCTGTCTGTGCCCCTGTTCAGAACATTTCACCTCACTTTCCGTCCCAATGACAACTGTTTTTGAAATGTGGTGTTTTTCTTGAAACAAGGATTGGTGATAAAGCATCAGTACAGAGGAGACACCTTTCTCCCATATTAATTCTTACAGGAGAGAATTTTCCTTCCTAGGGGTAGATTTCCTCTCACTTCCTGTTGTCTTCTTGCGTTTGCAAGTAGGAGTCGTTTGTAAGTTGGATGTTTGAAAGTAGGGACCTGCCGTATATACTCTGCAGAAATAGGCCCCTTAGTTGTTGGTGTTGGCACAACACTGTAAGCACTCACAGTTACTCTTGGTTGGTGCTGGAAGGCCCTGCTGTCAACTATTATATCAGGAATTGTAATTACATATAATTGTTGAACAGTGGTAGTAAAAATTGGGCCTTTGATGGTGGTGCTGGTGCCACAACACTGTAAGCCCTGACAGTTACTCTTGGTGGGTGCAGCAATGGGCCCTGCTGTGAATTATTAGATCAAGAATTGTAATTGCATGCCCCTGTTGAACAGGGGCTGAAAAATTGGGCCTTTCGTGGTGGTGGTGGTGGTGGTGTTGCCACAACACTGTAAGCCCTCAGAGTTACTCTTGGTGGGTGCAGGAATGGGCCCTGCTGTGAAGTATTAGATCAAGAATTGTAATTGCATGCCCCAGTTGAACAGGGGCTGAAAAATTGGGCCTTTCGTGGTGGTGGTGGTGGTGGTGGTGTTGCCACAACACTGTAAGCCCTCAGAGTTACTCTTGGTGGGTGCAGGAATGGGCCCTGCTGTGAATTATTAGATCAAGAATTGTAATTACATGCCCCTTTTGAACAGGGGCTGAAAAATTGGGCCTTTCGTGGTGGTGGTGGTGGTGGTGGCGTTGCCACAACACTGTAAGCCCTCAGAGTTACTCTTGGTGGGTGCAGCAATGGGCCCTGCTGTGAATTATTAGATCAAGAATTGTAATTACATGCCCCTGTTGAACAGGGGCTGAAAAATTGGGCCTTAGGCACTGGTGGCACAACACTGCAACCCCTCACAGATACTGTACTTGGAGCACAGCAATGAGCCCTGTTGCAAAGTATTGCTTCAAAAATTGTAATTACACGCCCCTGTTAAACAGGGGCTGAAAAATTGGGCCTTAGGCACTGGTGGCACAACACTGCAACCCCTCACAGATACTGTACTTGGAGCACAGCAATGAGCCCTGTTGCAAAGTATTGCTTCAAAAATTGTAATTACACGCCCCTGTTAAACAGGGGCTGAAAAATTGGGCGTTAGGCACTGGTGGCGGCACCCATAAACAAAAATGATCTTCCAAGCTATCATCATCAATCGTATCATTGAGGACTCGGAGGAGGAGGATAGCCAGTCAACATAACAGCACAGGCACTTAGCATCAGCATCAGTCTTGAAGGGATGTGACATGTTAAAATCAATTAGTCTGTTATATCAGCATCAGGTGTGTGGTAGCTGGTGGTGATCCAAGACTGGTTCATCTTGATGAAAGTCAGTCGATCAACCGAGTCGGTGGACAGGCGCACCCTGTGATCCGTGACAAATCCTCCAGCAGCACTGAATGTGCGTTCCGAAAGAACGCTGGATGCAGGACAGGCCAGTAGCTCAATTGCATACTGTGCAAGCTCTGGCCAGTGATCCATCCTCAAGACCCAGTAAGCCAGAGGATTTTCGGTGGGGAAGGTGTCCAAGTCTGACCTTGCCCCTAGATATTCCTGCACCATGTTTATCAGACGCTGGCGATTGTTGCTGGAACCGATCATACTTTGGGGCTGTGGACTAAAGAATTGTCTGAACGCATCGGTCAGACGGCCACCTTCCCCACCGCTCCTTCTTTGACTGGCCGAAGCCTCAGCAACTCGTTGTCCAGGACCAGGAGTTTGTAACCTCCCAGTCTCTGGGAACGCGTTGCACAGACCTTTCTGCAAGGCCTCCCGGAGTTGTCTCATCCTCTGCTCCCTCTGCGACGGTAACATAAGGTCCGCAACCTTACCCTTGTACCGTGGATCAAGGAGAGTGGCCAGCCAGTAATGGTCCCTCTCCTTGATCCGAAGAATACGAGGATCCTTCCGCAGACTTTGCAGGATCAGGGAAGCCATGCAGCGTAGGTTAGCTGAGGCATTCGGTCCGGAGTCCTCTGGGTCACTAAGGACGACATGATCCGCAGCCACCTCCTCCCAGCCACGTACAAGTCCACGGGTTTCTTGGGACTGTAAATCATCCCTAAAAGACTGCTGCTGTTGATGCTGCTGAGTGCCAGGCTCCATCTCCATGCTGACACAATCCTCCTCCTCCTCCTCCTCCTCCTCCTCGTCCTCTTCCTGTGCGATGGGTGGGACAGAAGGAACACTGTCTGGGTAAAGGGGGCCTTGAGAGGCAAGGAAGTCCTCCTCTTCCTGCCTCTGTTCTGCCTCAAGTGCCCTGTCCATTATTCCACGCAGCGTGTGCTCCAACAGGTGGACAAGAGGTACAGTGTCACTGATGCATGCACTGTCACTGCTCACCATCCTCGTGGCCTCCTCAAATGGTGCCAGGACAGTGCATGCATCCCTGATCATGCCCCACTGGCGTGGAGAAAAAAAACCAAGCTCCCCTGACCCTGTCCTGGTGCCGTAGTCGCACAGATACTCATTGATGTCCCTCTGCTGCGTGTGCAGCCGCTGCAGCATGGCCAACGTTGAGTTCCACCTGGTGGGCATGTCACATATAAGGCGGTTCTTGGGCAGGTTCAACTCCTTTTGCAGCTCAGCCAGGCGAGCACTGGCATTATAAGATCTGCGGAAATGCACACAGACTTTCCTGGCCTACCTCAGGACATCCTGTAAGCCCGGGTACCTGCCCAAGAACCGCTGCACCACCAGGTTAAGGACGTGAGCCACACAGGGCACATGGGTCAGTTGTCCCTGTCGGAGGGCGGAGAGGAGGTTGGTGCCATTGTCGCAAACCACCATTCCTGGCTTAAGCTGGCGTGGCGTCAACCACCTCTCGGCCTGGCCCTGCAGAACAGACAGGACCTCTGCCCCAGTGTGGCTTCTGTCCCCCAAACACACCAGCGCAAGCACGGCATGGCATCTTTTTGCCTGCGTACTTGCGTAGCCCCTTGAACGCCTACGGAGCACCGCTGGTTCAGAGGACAAAGCACAGGAAGAGGCCATGGAGGAAGAAGAAGAGGAGGGGGTGGAGGAGAGAGGTGTGTCACAACCAGTAGTAGCATTTTGGAGGCGTGGCGGTGGAACAACCTCCAACACTACTGCACCTTGTCCTGCATCCTTCCCAGCTGCCAAAAGAGTGACCCAATGGGCCGTGAAAGAAAGGTAACGTCCCTGTCCATTCCTGCTGGACCATGAGTCAGCGGTAATATGCACCTTACCGCTGACCGCCCTGTCCAGCGAGGCCAAGACATTGCCTTCCACATGCCGGTAGAGAGCCGGAATAGCCTTCCGTGAGAAAAAGTGGCGTTTGGGAACCTGCCACTGAGGAACCGCACATTGCACAAACTCACGGAAGGGGGCCGAGTCTACCAACTGAAAAGGCAGCAGTTGAAGCGCTAGCAATTTAGCCAAGCTAGCATTCAACCGCTGGGCATGTGGATGGCTGGGAGTGAACTTCTTTCGACGGTCCAGCAGCTGGGGCAGGGAAATTTGCCTGCTAGAATCGGACGTCGGTGTACTGCTAGCAGAGTGGCCGCAAGTACTTGGCTGTGACACACCTAATTCTACACCTTCATTCCTCTCAGTGCATGTTTCAGAGAGGACTGAAGTTATAGTGGGGTTGGAGATCCCAGCTGATGCGGTGCAAGGAGAGGTCCGCTTTGTGCTTTGGTGTGGGTCTTTGAGGTAGGCTTGCCAATGAGCTGCATGGCAGGTCAACATATGTCTGGTCAGGCATGTGGTACCCAAGCGGCTGATGTTTTGGCCACACGATATACGCTTGAGACATATGTTGCAAACAGCAGCTGTGCGATCTGATGCACTAGCCTCAAAAAAGGCCCACACCAAAGAACTTTTTGAATGACGGGCAGAGGCAGCGCCCTGCACAGGCGGAGCTCTGCGGTGTGATTCCGTCGTGTACTGCCCTTACGCTGGCCACCAAAGGGCATCCTGCCTCGTTGGAGATGTGCCTCCTCCTTATCCTCCTCCTCCTCCTCTCTCCTATTAGGCACCCACGTGGAGTCAGTGACCTCATCATCCCCTCCCTCCTCATCACTGGAGCCAATCTGGCAGTATGCTGCAGCTGCTGGAACATGACTGCCAGATTGGTGTCCTTCTTGAGCATCCCCTCTGTCTGCTCTCACGCTACTGCCTTCCTCTAGCTGGGTTTCATCATCAGACCCTTCGAAACGCTGGGCATCCTCCTGGAGCATGTACCCAACACTGTGCTGAAACAGTTCGGGGGACTCCTCAGGAGGAGGACATGGTGGGTCTAGGGAAGGAGTGACTGATGATGAGTCTGACATTGATACCAGGGAAGAGGACGCTTTGGCAGCTGCTTTGCCAGTACCCTGAGCCTGGGTGAGAGAGGATGAGGAGGAGGAGGAGGGCTTGGTCATCCACTCTACCAAGTCTTCGGCATGATGTGGCTCAACATGTCCAGCTGCCGAAAAGAAGGACAAGCGTGTCCCATGGCCATGTGCTGATGACAATGCACCGCGTCCACGACCAGCACTGTTGCCCCCAGACACAGAGCCTGCTTGCCCTCTTTTATTGCCTCCTGACTGTCTGCCTCTCCTTGTTTGCCTTCCAGACATTCTAATGGATGGCCTGCAGGGAGATGGGAAAAAAAGCAATAAGGGCTACCTTCAGGTGTCCTTCTCTGTCCCTTTACTTAAGGATTTCTAAATATGGTTGAGGATGATTGCTTTCGCACAGAATAGCACAATGACAATTTCCCTGACTGTCCAAAAAACAAGGATTTCAAAGATGGTTGATGAGGAATGCTTTAGCACAGTATAGCACAATGAGAATTTCCCTCACTGTCCTTCCCTGTCCCTACAAACAAGGTTTAGCACAGTAAAACACACTGACACTCTCCCTACCTATAGTTTTCTGTCCCTATAAAAATTTTTTTTTTTAAAGATGGTTGATGAGGAATGCTTTAGCACAGTATAGCACAATGAGAATTTCCCTCACTGTCCTTCCCTGTCCCTACAAACAAGGTTTAGCACAGTAAAACACACTGACACTCTCCCTACCTATAGTTTTCTGTCCCTATAATTTTTTTTTTCTTAAAGATGGTTGATGAGGAATGCTTTAGCACAGTATAGCACAATGAGAATTTCCCTCACTGTCCTTCCCTGTCCCTACAAACAAGGTTTAGCACAGTAAAACACACTGACACTCTCCCTACCTATAGTTTTCTGTCCCTATAATTTTTTTTTTTTTAAAGATGGTTGATGAGGAATGCTTTAGCACAGTATAGCACAATGAGAATTTCCCTCACTGTCCTTCCCTGTCCCTACAAACAAGGTTTAGCACAGTAAAACAGACTGACACTCTCCCTACCTATCCTTCTCTTTCCCTAAACTAAAGGAATCCAGGTTAAGCAAGAAAAAAAAAATGTCACTGTCCCTGCCTATGCTTCTCTTTCCCTGCTCCGGAACACACTACACTAGGCCGCCATGCTGGCGGCCTTTTATAGTGTGGGGCGTGTACTAAACACCCTCAGCAATAATTGGCCACAGGCATCCTGCCTGTGGCCAATCATTGCTCTCCTCGCTGCCGGCGCTGTGATTGGCCAAGCATGCGGGGTCACAGTGCATGCTTGGCCAATCACAGCGCCTGGATGACACTGCGATGGCGTAGTGCATTGTGGGCCGCGAATTAGGCGCGAACGGCCGAAATCGTTCGTTGTTCGGCGAACGATCGAACAGCCGATGTTCGAGTCGAACGTATGTTCGACTCGAACACCGAGATCATCCCTACTGGTAACAATGTAACTCATAAAAGTGCAACACAGACAGCCAGCAAGTTAAGTTATCATCGGACATTACTGAGAGGATCAACAAGTATTCTTTTGCATGCAATGAACAGATATAGCAAAATGCTTTCAATGGTATATTCACCAACAGAAAAACAAAAACAACCTCTCCCCACCCCCAAAAAAAATAAAAATAATTCTTGTTGGAAGGTACATATACTTTAAGCAAAACAATTATCTTAAAGTGATTGTAAACGATCACCTTGTAAAACAACCCATTCAGTTTAATATAGAAATGAAAAGCAAAACATTTTTGTATAAATATAAAAAAAACATTATAAATACCTTTTTTCTCTTTTTTATAATTAAAAAATTATTGTTAATGGTAACCGGTAACCAGGTATCATGTGATCGTTATGATTGGTCATAGCGATCAAATGATAACAATGTAAACAACCTGCCATAAATGGATTTACATTCATGAACAGCTTCCTTACTGTTGTGATCTGTGATTGGCCCAAAGCATTCACATGGTACCCGGCTACCTGTACAATGTGATTAGCTGTAGCCAATCACAGATCACATAAGCATAACCATAAGCAAGTTGTTTATAAATGGTTAACCCATTTATGACAGCTAAAACTATTGCTTATACAGTGATCATCACTGAATAAGCAAAAAAAAAATAATTAAAAAATCTATGATCACCTACCTCCTTATCCTCCTTATACCTCCTTATCCCTCCCCCAAAGTAGTACAGTGTCACTATGGTGACATTGAGCTACTTTGATGACAGGGTGTAAAACAAAAACAAAGTAAATGAAAAACAATGTTAAAAAAAGTAAAAAAAAGTAATAAAAAATTGAAAAATAAATTACGCCCTGGCATTCATGTCGTGACTGCTCGTGACGTTAATAGGCAGTTCCTCCAATGCTGAGCTTCCTTTTACCAAATGTCTCCTAAGACATTTGTCACACAGGGTAGCATCCACATGATTTGCTCCAGCAGTTTATAAAATGTATCATATTTAGATCTTTACATCATTGTTGGTCAATGACTAGTACGTCTCATACAGGTCTTACGATTTATTCACAATTGATGTGCAGACTAGGCCCTGATGATGACTTATCTACAATGTTTTTGACTGTGACTTGGCCGGTTGGCTTTAAATATTTGTTTATTAGATAACACAAATTAGTTGCATTGTATTGTGTGGGTATGTGTTTCCTGTGAGTTGACTACCTTGTTCTATTTTTTGTGTATGATCTATTTTTTGTTAATTCCATAAAACATTTGAACAAGAAAAATAAATTACACATTGGTGGCAGTATGTAAAAAAAAAATGTTTAAAAAAAATTATATTTAATTTCTTAATTTTCCCAAAAATTGTAACAAAAATTGCAACTTCAAAAAACTAGCCATGCCTCTTACTAAATACTACTATTCCAAAATGGGCCATTTGTAGAATAGTTGTACTGTTTTGGCATTTTTAGGGCCTAAAGTAATGACTTAGGCCATCAGTACATCAAGATTGATTAATTTTCAAATATATATACCATAGTTTTTAGTTGCTATAACTTTCACACAAACCAATTAATATACACTTATTGGGATTTTTTTTTTACCAAAGACACGTAGCAGAATACATTTTGGCTTAACCACTTCAGCCCAGGACCATTTTGCTGGTCAAAGACCAGGCCACTTTTTGCGATACGGCACTGCGTTGCTTTAACTGACAATTGCTTGGCCGTGCGACGTGGCTCCCAAACAAAATTGACGTCCTTTTTTCCCCACAAATAGAGCTTTCTTTTGGTGGTATTTTATCATATTTTTTGCGCTATAAACAAAAATAGAGCGACAATTTTGAAAAAAAACAATATTTTTTACTTTTTGCTATAATAAATATCCCCCAAAAAATATATAAAAAAACAATTTTTTCCTCAGTTTAGGCCGATACGTATTCTTCTACATATTTTGGGTAAAAAAATCGCAATAAGCGTTTATTGATTGGTTTGCGCAAAAGTTATAGCGTCTACAAAATAGGGAGTAGTTTTATGGCATTTTTATTAATATATTTTTTTTTTACTAGTAATGGCGGCGATCAGCGATGTCGTGACTGCGACATTATGGCGGACACATCGGACACTTTTGACACATTTTTGGGACCATTGTGATTTTTACAGCGATCAGTGCTATAAATATGCACTGATTACTGTGAAAATGACACTGGCAGTGAAGGGGTTAACCACTAGGTGGCGCTGTAGGGGTTAAGTGTTTCCTGCATAGTGTTTCTTACTGTTGGGGGGATGGGCTGTGTGTCACATGACACCGATCTCCGCTCCGAGTACACGGAGCCGAGATCAGTGTCATTGTCACTAGTCATAGCGGGGAGATGCTGTAGGGGTTAAGTGTTTCCTAGGGAGTGCTTCTTACTGTAGGGGGATGGGCTGTGTGTCACATGACACCGATCTCCGCTCCGAGTACACGGAGCCGAGATCAGTGTCATTGTCACTAGTCAGAGCGGGGAGATGCTGTAGGGGTTAAGTGTTTCCTAGGGAGTGCTTCTTACTGTAGGGGGATGGGCTGTGTGTCACATGACACCGATTTTCGCTCCGAGTACACGGAGCCGAGATCAGTGTCATTGTCACTAGTCAGAGCGGGGAGATGCTGTAGGGGTTAAGTGTTTCCTAGGGAGTGCTTCTTACTGTAGGGGGGATGGGCTGTGTGTGACATGACACTGATGAGCGGTGATCAGTGTCATTGCCACTAGTCAGAGCGGGGAGATGCTTGTTTACATTAGCATCTCCCCGCTCTATCTCTCCGTGAGACGATCGCAGGTATCCCCGCGGCGATCGAGTCGGCGGGGCTCACGGTCGGGCTCACGAAGAAAGGGGCAGGGTCGCGAGCGCGCCGCTGGCGGCGCGCGCGTGACCACACGGCGGCATCTTAAAGGGGGGACGTACATGTACGTACTTATGCCTGTCCGTGCCACTCTGCCGACGTAAATATACAGGCGGCGGTCATTAAGTGGTAACATTTATGAAGAAATTTGATTTTATTGGATATGTTTTTTAACAGAAAATAGAAAAAAAAATTCTGTCTTTTTTTGTTTATATATTAAAAAATAAAAAACCCAGTGGTGATCAAATACTACCAAAAGAAAGCTCTATTTGTGTGAAAAAAATTATATAAAATCAATTTACATACAATGTTGCCAGTGGTCAACAACAACAGCAACAATAGTTAAAATATTAATAACAAAAATAATAATAATAATAATAATAATAGTTACTATAGAAATCATAATAAATATAAGATAGCCTGGGTTGTTCACCAAATCGTAATACTTGTGTATATGGCCATTTGTTCCGCGTCATAATTGCCGTCATTTGTAAACACATAAGCATCAAGTAACTCAGAAGGGTATAAAGTAAAATCAGGTCTAAGCAACTTAAACTTCTGTGTCTGAAGGCTATATAAACAAGCCTACACTGAACATTTTCAATAACATTTGTTATTGATGCATTAATTATCACACCATCACCTAATTATCAAAATGTATAATCTTCAGTGTTTCCAGTACACATAATAAGATGACATTATCTCTTTCCGTCTTTTCCAAATTGGTCCACAGGAGCCATTGACAGGTAATGTTCTCCAATGTCTAATTGAACCACAGTTAATATAATCAGAATATCTGTTGTAATATGTATGTTACTGATTAACAGAGCTGTTTCACTGCAATCAAGTGTGGGAAAGGTAGATTCTTCGTAGTTCCCGAGGACTTGAGTATAAAAACATCAGTGTGGGGGTATCTTTAAAACTAGCACATGTTGAAAAAAAAAAAAAGGCATTGTCATTTTTACAGGTGTCTGTTGTCTTAAAACATACTTTTTACTATTTTGTGAACTGAAGACTTTGCATAGTAATAATAACACGTTGATTTGCTAGTGTTAATGCTACACAGTACAGTATTCCTAGTTATGTAAATTTATGTAATTTTTTTAAATAAAGACTTTCTCCAAATTGTATTTTATTTTATTTTTTTACATTTTTATTTACATTAAATACATAATCATTTTAATACTGATTATAATTATTTTAATAATATCAATTTAATGATTTATTATTTTTTCAAATCATCAATTTTAATACTGATTATAATTATTTTAATAATATCAATTTAATGATTTATTATTTTTTCAAATCATCAATTTTAATACTGATTATAATTATTTTAATAATATCAATTTAATGATTTATTATTTTTTTAATAAAATGTTTATTTTTTATTAAAATATGTATTAAATATTGTTAATTTTTTTACATTTCCATCGTTTACCAGTGATAAAAAATAATATAAAATAAACTTTTTTAAGGAACAGAAAGAAGTTTCTGGATGATCACTGCCCACGCAGTGGCTTCAGCATGTCAGAAATTCTTTGGACCTTTGACAAATGTCTTTTATACATACAGAACAAGGTGAGACCAAAGATAAAGGAATGTAAATAGGAATGTTGGATTGCAGTATGTCTTTTACATAATGACCGTGTGTTAGCTGCATGAAAATTTCAGTATTTTTCTTTGTGTTTTGGGAAAAGGGACAAGTAATGGTAGCTGTTGGCAAGGTGGGAGGGCAAAACCTTCTTATACATTTTAATTATTTAAATAGAACTTGAGCTGCCACAGTTGAAGCCCTTCTTTTTTGTTCTTGCTGTTTCCTGGAGAAGAGGGTCATTGTTACAAAAGGCTGTAATTTATTTTTCACAAGAGATCTAAGGCAGACAGGATTGTAATCTGATATGAAACTCCCACAGTCCCTTTACCTCCCAACTGCACATTCACAAGCCTTCCATCTTAAAACAGAGCATGGGCACCGATTGGCTGCTTGTTCTCACAGAGGTCCTCCACAGCTATAATTATTACTCCCCCTCCACCTTTTTCAGCCCAGGGTAATTAAATGCAACAAGCATCAATAGCAAAGACTGAATTGCCAATATGAAGGGTCCAGCTTGAGGATAAACACGATAAAGTTACAAGGGAGAGCAGCTTGCAAACTGTAACTGCTTTGATGAAATAACATTTCATTATTCACCTAGTAAAGAAGATCTTCTTTTGTCTAAACTAATTTGTTCTCGTAGAGAATTTTTCACTTTTTTTGTACAGCAGTGTCTGAGTTTGATTTATTACCCAGCAGACTAGCGCAAGTTGACCAGTCCAACTAAAGACTCAAAAGCACACACTGAACACCTTATTTTGGTATATATATATATATATATATATATATATTATTATTATTTATCATAGGTGTGCGCAGCGTATTGCATTAGGGTGTGCACCCCAAAGCTCAAGCACATACTACTGATCACTCACGATGTTCATTCAGAAAGGGAAGGGGATGGTCAATTGCATATTTACTTCCTCCACTCATCCTAAAACATGCTTGCAGCAACAGTTGGCGGGAAAGGAGGGAAGCTGGTAGCACTGCAGGGGGAAGGGGGGAGCCAGGGCAGTAGGGGGAATCTGTGCTGTAAAGGGTGATTAGGGTGTGCCTGGGCACACCTGGCACACCCTGTGCGCACGCCTATGTTTTTTATAATTATTATACATTATTTATATAGTGCCAACAGTTTGCGCAGCGCTTTACAACAGGGAAGACAGTACCGTCACAATACAATTCAGCAAAGAGGGATCAGAGGGCCCTGCTCGTTAGAGCTTACAGTCTAGAATATATATATATATATATATATATATATATATATATATATATATATATATATATACTTCTGGAATATATATATATATACTTCTGGAATATAGTATATATATATATATATATATATATATATATATATATATATATATATATATATATATATATATTAGGGCTGTTACTGATTAAAATTTTCGTGTTCAATTAATCGATTTATTTTTTAATCGATTAATCGACTAATTTTGATTAATTATAACGCACATAGATCCAACTACTTTTAGCTGATCTCTTTGCTGGCTGATTCCCAGTGCAGCTACCAACCACTGGAAAAATGATTAGCAGGATACAAAAAACACACAAAGGCAGCGCTCGATGGGAATAGCATTAAAACTTTTATAGTCTTCAAGTAGGTAACAAAATAAATATTGCACTGGAGATAAAATCGATGTAGCTACATAAACTGTAAAAATAGTGTGAGTAATACCAAACGGTAGCAAAAGCAGTCATAAAAACATGTAGCTAAGTATGATACTGGTATAAAAATGTGTACAACCATACCACTGCTGAATCCAGATGAGGAGGGGTTAACATCAGTCCGTCGGCATGTATCACAACTCCCAGTGGATGGCTGTAGAATCCCAGGTTGATAGAGGGAAGTGATACTGGGAAGTGCAACAGCCCTTGCATGTGGCAGATAGTAAGGTCCCGCCGGCATGCAGATATGAACGCACAGCAAAGGAGCCCTTCAGATGGACACGGCAAGCCCCGCCGGTGTCTGTGGCGTCACTGGATCTCCGACGGAACTCCCTGAAGACCCGGAATTTTGATCGATCAAAAGAATTTTGATCGATCAAAAGAATTTTGATCGATCAAAAAACTTAATTGATTAATCGAGGAATTAATAGTTAATTTCCACAGCCCTAATATATATATATTCTCCAAAATGTCTTGGTATGCTGATGCTTTAAGAGTTCCCTTCACTGGAACTAAGGGTCAAGCCCAACCCCTGAAAAACAACCCCACACCATAATCCCTCTTCCACCAAATGATTTGGACCAGTGCACAAAGCAAGGTCCACAGTTATTACCTTTTGTTCCACTTGACACTCCCTTCTAGCTCCAACGAGCAGGGCCCTCTGATCCCTCCTGTATTGAATTGTATTGTAAGTGTCTGCCCTCATGTTGTAAAACGCTGCGCAAACTGTTGGCACTTGATAACTCCTTTATAATAATAATAATAATAATAATAATAATAAAGACATGGATTAGTGAGTTTGGGATGGAGGAACTTTACTGACATCAACCTGATGGAACACCTTTGGGATGAATTAGAGCGGAGACTGCGAGCCAGGCCTTCTCGTCCACATCAGTGCCTGACCTCACAAATGCGCTTCTGAAAGAATGGTCAAACACTCTCATAGACACACATGGATAGCCTTCCCAGAAGAGTTGAAGCTGTTATAGTTGCAAAGAGTGGGCCAACTCAGTATTGAACCCTACAGACTAAGAATGGGATGCCATTAAAGTTCATGTGCGTGTAAAGGTGAGCGTCCCAATACTTTTGGTAATATAGTGTATATGCTTATGTTAGTTTTAAAAAAAAAAATTTGCAAAGAGTTAAGTAACACCATAACATATTTGAATGTTTTTAAAGACGAAAAAACATAGTAACATAGTCCAAACACAAATTTAGCTATTCATTGTAGGGATACAGCTATAAGAAACAGTTGCTAATAACATGTTGGTTGACATAAAGTAAAACATAAACAGCTGATTAAAGGGAATACATTTGGGAAGGGACAACCATAATAAAAAGGTGCAGTTGCAGTAGATATGGTGGTTTAACCTTTGACTTCCACACCATGAAAAAAAGGTTAAGGAGTAGATATGGGGTTCACGTTTGTGGAGACACAGGGTTCTCTGCAAACTCTCACTGTTCACAATTCTACTGAAAGGGCACATTCACCTACGTGCCAAAAGCAAACCTTAATCATGAATTGGTGCTGGCAAGTATGTAAGCTGCCACCCTATAAATGCCAGCTATCCGAATAGTTGGAGTGGTGAGGGACAGCTGACTGTAATTTTAGAGATTGATAGTCGTTAGTTCTACTGTACAGTGCTAGTGTACTACCTACAGAGCTATATTGTGCTATATACAGTGCTACATATTGCCACTACTACATTATATTGACATGCAACGTGGTGGGCTGCAGAGTGGCATGTACCCCCATGTATTCACTGTACTGTTGAGTGCTCCATTACTGTGAATTCCATTGTGTTGTGTACCACCCATTTTATCCACAGGGGTTTAGTGTTTTTGTTTCTTGTTTTTATTTTAATTTTTTTGGAGGGGGTATATTTTATTTATTTTATCATTTTTTTTGTCAGGTTCAACAGCTGGAATTGGAAGAAAATCAGCATGGATCCACACTTAGTAGGGCCAAGCCTAGGCTTCAACTGTGCTTCAAGTCTTATTACCTCACCCTCATCTCCAGTTACATCCTTGACCAGCCATTTAGCTAATTGAGTCTGCCCCCTGTGTTGTACCATGGTGGCAGTACCCAGCTGCAACTTTTTTTTTACCCCTGCCCTCCACCAGCATGTGAAAAGTAGTGTCTTTGTGTTGTTGGACCACAAGGTTAGCACCATGGCCCACATGACAACAGACACTTGGTCCAGCATGCATGTGTAAGGCATTACATCTTCATCATGGCCCACTGGATAAATTTGCTGGCAGCTGGGAAGGATGCAGGATGGGGCACGCCTCTGGAACTGCTTGGTGTAACCCTATATCTTGCAACTTTGTGATAGTGACAGCTCAGTCACCTCTACCTCCTCCTCTTCACTGGCCTCTTACGGTGAATGATCAAATCACTAATCTTCTCTAAACACCCCACAGCCTATGCAATGGCCCATGCAACACAATGCCACATTCTTTTGCAGCTGATATGCCTGGAGAACAGGAGCCATACTGGGACCAAGATTCTCCAAGCTCTTCAAATGCAGGTCAAGAAGTAGCTGACCCCAGGCCTTCCAGTGCCAAGAAAGGGTGTGTGCAAAAATATCACCAACCTGTTGTCTCACCTTTGGCAGGGTAAGCTCAATCTGGTGATGCAGCAGTTCCTACATAGGTACCCTGGCTTCCTTGATGTTCTGTAGTGCTCATTTGGCTGAAATTTAGTTGCAACACAAGTTGACTGCTGACCGCCTGATATCTGAAATGTCCTTGTGCTAGAACTTGAACTTGGGCATGCTACAATGCTGCACCTGCATCTTGCGTGGCAATAATAATTATTTGTGTGAATAAGGACTGCCTCTGGAAATCTAGGTTTATTTTTCACAACGTCAGTAGCTCCCTATTCAGGATGTATGTAACATGTTGTCACTGTTGAAGAACCCCTTAGGGTCAGCAATGCAATCTCTCATGTGTTTCTGCTGAGCAAACACTTCATGGTATAATAGAATGGGAAATGGAAGCACAGCAGCAGAAGGAAGAGGAGGACTTCCTGCTGTCGCAGGGGGCGCTTTATTCTTATTTCAGTTCCGTGAGTCAGCAACAGTCACAGGAGGAGGCGGATTGGGAAACCATCAATGTGGAGGAGGAGATGGGGCAGGCTTCCAGGGGTATGTTTTACCCCTCCCAGACACCAGAAAATGTACATGGGGTGTAATGGTTGAGGACACCATTGTTTTTAGCAGCATCAAAGACTCAGGTTCAAAAATTTGTGGCAGATGGGCTAATTCATGCTGCAGTACCTGTGCAAAGACACCATGATTCAAGACTGGAGAGGAGATGGACATTATTGGTTGGCCAATATTTTGAATCCACCTTACAAAGGAAAAATGCCAGAACTCATCCTGCCCTCCAATTAAGTACTCCAAGGGAGTACATAATTCACTGGGAAAAGATGTGCTAGAGGAGCCTTTTAACCCCGTTTCCAGAGAGTGCTAGGATCCCCTTTTACGGTTAATGTGCCTCAGTTACTCAGGTCTGTGAATGGAGAAACAGCATTGAAGATGGCGGCCTAAGCAAGGTTTTTCCATCTCCCAGGCCTGTTTGCTGGCATTAATCAGAGGCAACACATAACCCATATGATCAATAATAATATGGGGTCAAGGGTGAATGTTGACATCCTTAAAAAGAATTGCCCCTTGACTACTGGGTGTTGAGGAAACCAGTGAACAGAGCTTCCCAGTATGCAGTGGAGCTGCTGGGCTGCCCTGTGGGCAATGTGTTTTCACAAAGGGCATTTAGTAAAGTGGGTGGTTTTGTGACAGAAGAAAGAATCTGTCTGTCCCCAGACTTAGTTGGCCCACACACCTTTTTAAAAGCAAATCAGTCCTGGATTAGCAATAAGTACCAAACCCCTGATGCTGATGGTACCAATTTGACTTAAAATCTGGCCCCAAAATGTTATTATGGCAAAGAGTATTACCATCTACTTCCACTGCTGCTGACCTGTCATCATTAACATCTCCTGCCACAGCTGTGGGCCTGCCAGCATTACCATCTCAAGCTGCCTCTACAACTCTTATCTGTTTTTTTCCACACTGTTTAGGTGCTGCACAATTTTTATTGCCTGAGATCATCCACCAGCTGTTTGTAAAAGTAACAAAATTTATTGGACTCTCAAAACAATAAAGCAGTTTTCTTCAGCAAAAATAAAGCAAACAGTCCATAACCCTGGTATAATTAAGGCAACATAATAACTCACCACCAATATACCAATCCCACACCTGGGTTTAGAGTTCCCACCTGCTTTGAGGTACAGGAAAAGCCAGAGGAGCTCAACGAAACAGAGTCTTAGTCTCCAGATGCACGCCCTTTCACAGCTGTGAACCACTCCACATTACCTCATAGACACAAGCTTACTCCTTTTTGCTATTTTTCAGGCCTTCCTTTGCAGGTTGTGTTAACCCTCTTGGGAGGGTCCCTGTAATCGGGGTTTAGAGGGTCTCTCCCACCCAACGATTCTCTGAGCCTCCCAATTCTGGGTCCCAAATTAGAATTTATCAATCCAGAGACTACTAAAATCAGTCCTCTCCTCTCTCCTCTCCAAGCACACTACCCCAGAACCCCTCACCTTGCATGTGTGAGAACCACTGAGTACTAAAAATGTCCCTTGAACTCTCCATTAAAGGCATCAAAACTGAAATAGTGGAGAAATATATCTCATGTTAAAGAACCCATCTCTGGCATCCTGTACAGAGTTGATTCTCAGCTGTCAAATTTTGGTAAATGTTTTTCTTCAAGGTCATTAATGGCTTTGATGACTCTGCACTAGGAACTATGGAAGGCAATTTATCTTTGTGATTCAAGCTACTCCAGCAAGACCTAAAATGTTTAAAAACCTCTGACTCTGTAAAAATATTTAATACATAAATGTATGCATGCCTACTCCAAAAAAGCTTAACTTACCAGGAAAATAGAAATTGACTCCTATTATATTGCTAATTATGACAATGACAGAAATAAACAAAGTTAATCATCTGTGTGACAGAGTCAAGAACACTGATTATTTTATCAACTAAATGTGTAGTCAAATTAATTTTTTTGTATTCTTAATTGCATGGCTCTCTAAGAACCACCCCTAATGTAATGCACCAGGAGTGCTCCGTGTCCTCAGTGTCCACATAGCAGCTGTGCTTCAGGTCCCACATAAAGCTTCGCTCACCTGGAATGTAGCACAGCATTTTGGCAAATGTCAAATGTATTTGTTTTCCTACAAAGCAGGTCATAAAAACTAAAAAGGAAAGATCCATGGCATGTTTCAAGAATACTTCCCAATTAGTCAATTTCCATAAAATAGTCATTAACCAATGCCCTGGTCCCAGGAACATCCATTAACATCTTACAAGAAGTAATTATCCTCCCACAATCCATTCTATTGACCTGATAGCTGTTATAGTAAATGATTAGGAAAATGAATAAAAGACAGAGTACTAGATCCACCACAGCCCCATAAGGAAAGAGACTTTTTATGTTTAGTAGAACTTTAGATTACTAAGGTAACTGAGCACATTTATAATATGACTGTATATCTACTAAAGCCTGATTTTTTGCAAACAAGGTGAACACCAAGATTTGTATAACAGATTGTGGCAGTTACACTTAATTTTTATCCCTGCCAGTATTATAGTCACCTGTCCCGAT
Source organism: Rana muscosa (assembly GCA_029206835.1). Lineage (NCBI taxonomy): Eukaryota > Metazoa > Chordata > Amphibia > Anura > Ranidae > Rana > Rana muscosa. The sequence continues at coordinate 119,890,457 of CM055123.1, read as the reverse complement.
CCAGCAAAAATATCGACTATTCCACCTCATCAGCATTGCACAGCCACTTGCCAAAACCATGTCTGTTGGACCTGCTTGCCACATTTTCCATTCTCCTAATGAGAGTTTATAGTCTCCAATGAGGCCACACAGCCAATATACTGTTTTCTTGAAGACAGATGAGAATAGGACTGGCAGGTAGACTGTGAGTTTGAGGGTTGACAGTATAGGGTTGTTTTACCAAAGGCAAATAGGCTGTTTACTTTGCTGTTTACGTTTTCCCAGAGCTTAATGGATGTGGTGAAATTGCACTTTGCAAAGAACGCCCAGTCATGTGCAAGGAAAATTATAAGTATAGCATTTTTCTTGCATATGATTTAAAGATGGAAGTCAGCATAGCTTTGCCTCATTCATTAAAGTGGTTGCAAACCCTTTACAACCAGTTTTTGCTACAGATAAGCCTATAATAAGGCTTACCTGTAGCTACCCCGTATATCTTCTAAACCTGCACGGTCTAGTATCTGCATGTGCCGATGTGATCGGTACATGCGCACTGAAGCAATGGCACGTGCGTGCCGTTGCTTCAGTGAGTGTGCCGTTACGGTCGGCTCCCGCCGCGCATGTGCGGGAATGACATCATTGCGGCTCTGGCCAATCACAGCGCCGGAGCCCACGATACCTGGAAGTAACTCCGGGAGCGATGTTGCCGGCCGGATGGGGGTACGAGAACCGCTGCGGGGGCTTCGATGTAAGGTAAGTACGGTATTTATCGGCGTATAACACGCACAGGCGTATAACACGCACCCTAACTTTAAGAGGGAAGTTTCAGGAAAAAAACTTTCCACAGCCCCATGCGTATAACACGCAGGCACAGTTTACCCTCTATTTTCAGGGTAAAAAAGTGAGTGTTATAGGCCAATAAATACAGTAATTCATAATGAGCTAGTATGCTATGCATACTAGCTCATTATGCCTTTGTCTTGCAGGTTTTTTTTTTTCCTAGGGTTTACAACCACCTTAAGCTCTGGTGAAAATTCCCCTGCATGGTGAACAACATATTTGCTTTTTCTAACTCAACCAATATAAGTTTAAATGCAGTAAGAGCGCAATTAGATTTCAAGGATGACTACTGTAGTCAAAGATTGCATCACTACTCTACAGCTTTAAATTATTTTATCGCTGCACAGTGAACAGTGTTTCCTGTTTGGCACAAATGCACAGTGGTTGTGCATTACTATTCCTCTTTAAGTGCAATTTTGTTAGGTCTGACTGATTCAAAAATGGGGCTGAGATTTTTTTTATCAGCAGCTATTGATCCCAGAGGCTGACAGATTACATGAAACAGCACCTGTAGAAAGAGCCTATAGAATAATTAAAATATGATGCAGAGAAAAATGTGGTAATTACAAAAAATTACTTCAAAACATACTCATAATACACTCAAAATACAGTATGTGCTTATTCTATTTATTAAATATGGTTAGGACTACATAAATAAAAATGTGGAGCACTGCCTGCTTGGGGGTTGCTTAGAATTGTATGTTCATCTGTGCCACCTTGAACCTGTGAACTTTCTAGCCCTCCTGACACTCTAGGTTCAGACATGTTGTGTATACCTTTAAATAACACACTGACACAATGTATATTTATTAACTCTCTCTGGTTTTACTTATTCAAGAGAAGAGTCTTGTTAAAGGGTATTAGTCAGTCAAATCTTGGATAAATAGCCAAAACTCAGTTGAAAAAGTCCCCAAAGCAATTAAATGACAATTGGTAATGACAGAAATATATAATCACGGCATAAAGAGAGCAGACAATAAATGATAGTATTTCAAAAGGGCTACTGGTTGCTGAATATAATACCACTGCTAAAGGGGAACCCCAGGAAGGCCTATTATACCTTCAATCCTAATGAGAGATTAAGTAATATAGTGGCTAGTGGTATGTCCCTTTAAATGGAAATGGAATTAGCAGAGTTCAAAGATGCAAGGCCTTGCAGTTATCTTCACCTGCAAGTTGGAGCTCAAAGAAACATGACTTCTAAATGTGGCACAGTGATATGCAGTCAAGGCAAAACAGCTGAGACTGACCAGTGGCAATCCTTTAGGTAATTCAGGGAAAACATGTCTGTATACACTGGTGTCCTGTGGAGTATGATAGTGACTGGTACTGGATTTGTGGGCAGGCGCCCGCTCACCAATCTGGAGACAATGTAGGAACTTCGTGAATAGCGATCCAAGTTGATTCTTCCTTCTGCTGAATGGGCTAAGATGATGGACTGGCTGCTGGAACAGTGAATCATCTGGTCCTGCTGGTTTCAGCGATACTGCGGTGGTGCTCCTTGTGTAACTTGTGGTGTCAGACCCACCTGGGTCGGAGCTGAGAGCGCCCTGTTGCCACGGGGTAGGCCGCAGTCCTCTCGCACAGCAGCAAAGGGATGTTTGCTTAATGAGATTCGGGAAGCAAGAGGGCTTGGGCCTGGTCTGCTTACCCCTTTATAGCTTTTCCCAGAGTTCTTTCCTTGGGGCAGATGGCCTGCTGGGAGATGTAGTCCAGGGATAGCTCTGCAGATCATGGATGTCTGTTAAGGAGACTACAGAGACTACAGTTCCCACAATGCTCTCTGCTTTGCTCAGGAAGATGATGCATGTAATCCGAGCCCAGCACTAGAGGAACACAGAGACAGTCCAAGAAAGGAGAGGGTAAGTCTGCAGTTCCAGACAACTGCAGTCCGCTGTTGGCTACAAATGTATAAGCATTTTTTTTTTGGGTAAATATGAAATATTGCATGTGAATATTATGTTATCTGTTATCTAGCTTCATGAAACATTGAGGCTTTTTTAATTGTACTGTCTACATACCACATGTTAAAAAAAGCCCCTTACAAAGATCCATCACTAACACCTTTAACAGAAAAAAAACTGTTACAGTGGGCTAAAGACAAGCAATCATGGACTGTGGATGACTGGATGAAAGTGATGTACTGAGTGCAGGGTTGCGCTATGTACTGAGTGCAGGGTTGCGCTATGTACTGAGTGCAGGGTTGCGCTACGTACTGAGTGCAGGGTTGCGGGGTGCGCTATGTACTGAGTGCAAGGTTGCGGGGTGCGTTATGTACTGAGTGCAGGGTTGCGGGGTGCGCTACGTTCTGAGTGCAGGGTTGCACTACGTACTGAGTGCAGGGTTGCGGGGTGTGCTGCGTACTGAGTGCAGGGTTGCGGGGTGCGTATGTACTGAGTGCAGGGTGGCGGGGTGCGCTACGTACTGAATACAGAGTTGCGCTATGTACTGGGTGTAGGGTTGCGCTACATTCTGAGTGCAGGGGTGCACTACATACTGAATGCAGGGTTGAGGAGTGGAGGTGGGGCAGATGGGGGGAGGGGAGAGAAGACGGGGGAGGAGAGGGCAAGAGGAGAGGGGTAGAGGAGGGGGTGGGAGGGAAGGGAGAGAGCCCTAGACCAGTCTGCAGTCCCTGTCTGTAGGAAGGTGTGTGTGACACAGTACCTTCCATGCCAGCAGTGGGCAGGACCGGTTCTTATAGCTGGGTGAGGACGGGAGGCCACAGAGCTGCTTCTTCTAGATGATCAGTTTACTGTCAGATGCAGCTGTCCCTGGCTATATGCACCTTTCCGCCCGTCCTCATTCTCCGGCCCTAGTCAGCCTGCCCATCTGTCCTAGGGAGGTGTTTGGGACTCCTCTTCCTCCAGGGCAACCGGTCCTGGCCGCCCTCGCTGGTCTTTGTCCCCGCCGCCTCCTGGAGCCGGGCGCTTCCTCACTCCCCGCACCTGCTGCCACTTGACTCTCCATGCTCCCCCAGGGCAGCACCTGATTGGTCAGTCTGTCCCTGGGCCACAGAGTGCCAATGGGGGGGAGTTGGACTCACCAGCGCTGAGCACCATCAGGGAACTGCAGAAAGAAATGTGCAGCGTCACCACCAGCTGAAAAAAATCCCTGCTGGTGCCCGCACCAATGGAGCCAAGTGTTGGAACAGCTGGGGATTGGGAGGTATGCCTGTACCCCCATAATAGCACCCGCGACTGATGTGCGCTCTAGGCCGGCGCCTACTTTGCCTATCGGTAGCGCCGGCCCTGATTGGTAACAGTGCCTAATCTCCCCCACAGCATTGCAGCAGTGATTGTGTTTTTGAAGAGAGATAAGTTTGATGAGTAATCTGCCAGAGTGCTCTACAGTCATTGTTTTATCTCCTGGGAATGTGGCAAAGATCCATGCTATTAAAATTGAAGTCTGTGAATTATTTCTTTGCAAGAGGACACTGGAAACATGTACTGTGGTTGATAACGGCCATACACAATGTCTTGGCACCTGGTCGTTGCAGACACAGAAACTTCTGCATGGAATGCAAGACCTTGGTATGCCTTCCCGCTCTGCGTTTGTGACTACTTGATGTAACCCCTGTCAAATTCAACCTTCCAGGGGAACTGAGATGTAATAAAGCAATTCCATTGAACTTGTATAAAGAGGCTTTTTTGCTTTGCGAGAAACAGCAAAACCATTGCACAGAGCAAGAAAATATAACATGTTTGTTATTTATAAAAAAATAAAAAAATAAAAATTAAAGGTTTACAATCACAATTACCATGGAAATGTTTACCACATTCTTTGAGCTCTGGGGGCCAATATCCTTGCATAGTGCAATTTTCCTTGCACAGTGAATAGCCTATTTACCTTTTGTAAATGAACACCAAAGTAAAAAACATTTTGCTTTTACAAGTTTGCAAACCAATCATTTTCAAACTGTATGTCAGGGATATGTATACTCTGTGTTTATATTGTATGAAGGATTAAAAAGGACCCTTGCCCCAGCACACATAAACAATCATGCATATATACATAGATCCAGGAGGCTGCAATTCTGCCATCACAATAAATTCAGGAAGCCAGGGAATGCACACAGCCTGCTGCAATTTAAAGTAGTGTTGATTTGCATATTGAATTAAAATTAAGAGCTAATTATGCAAATAAATTATGACATTTGGCAGGAGAATTTGCTTCAAGATCATTTATTGTCTTCCTTTTTATAACGGTGTGTGCATTTAACGGTCAAAGACAATATTTTAAAGGGGAATTAATGGAGGATTATTAGTCTAAAAACAATTTCTTATTAATGATTAGTGATGAGCCGAACACCCCCGGGTTCGGTTCGCACCAGAACCCGCGAACGGACCGAAAGTTCGAACGAACATTAGAACCCTATTAAATACAATGGATGCGAACGTTCGAATTCTAAAGTGCTAATTATAAAAACTATTATGCATGTTATTGTCCTAAAAAGGGTTTGGGAACCCGGGTTCTGCACCAGGGGACATGTATCAATGCAAAAATAAGTTTTAAAAACGGTCGTTTTCCGGGAGCAGTCATTTTAATGATGCATAAAGTGAAAAAAAAAAAGTCAAATATTCCTTTAAATATCGTACCTGGGGGGTGTCTAAAGTATGCCTGTGAAGTGCCACGTGTTTCCCGTGTTTAGAACTGTCCCTGCACAAAATGACACTTCTAAAGGAAAAAAAAGCCATTTAAAACTGCTTGCGGCTTTAATGTAATGTCTGGTCCCGGTAATATGGATGAAAATCTTTAAGAAAAATGGCATAGCTACCCCATGACCCCCCCCCTACCCCAGCCCATTACCAGCCCCTTTGGGTCTTGTATGGATATTAAGGGGAACCCCGCACATAAAATAAAAAAGGCCCTATATACTCTGAACAGCCGTATACAGGCGGTGCATACAAGACAGGGACTGTAGGTTTGTTCTTATGTAGAATCTGTTTGTAATTTTGAACAGGTACATTGTTGAAGTGTAGCTCCAGACCAAAAATCTATTTTTAAACTTTTTGGAAAACATAGGTAAGGGTTATCACCCCTGTAACATTTGTTTTGCTGTCTGTGCCCCTGTTCAGAACATTTCACCTCACTTTCCGTCCTAATGACAACTGTTTTTGAAATGTGGTGTTTTTCTTGAAACAAGGATTGCTGATAAAGCATCAGTACAGAGGAGACACCTTTCTCCCATATTTATTCTTACAGGAGAGAATTTTCCTTCCTAGTGGTAGATTTCCTCTCACTTCCTGTTGTCTTATTGCGTTTGCAAGTAGGAGTCGTTTGTAAGTTGGATGTTTGAAAGTAGGGACCTGCCGTATATACTCTGCAGAAATAGGCCCCTTAGTTGTTGGTGTTGGCACAACACTGTAAGCACTCACAGTTACTCTTGGTTGGTGCTGGAACGCCCTGCTGTCAACTATTATATCAGGAATTTTAATTACATATAATTGTTGAACAGTGGTAGTAAAAATTGGGCCTTTGATGGTGGTGCTGGTGCCACAACACTGTAAGCCCTGACAGTTACTCTTGGTGGGTGCAGCAATGGGCCCTGCTGTGAATTATTAGATCAAGAATTGTAATTACATGCCCCTGTTGAACAGGGGCTGAAAAATTGGGCCTTAGGCACTGGTGGCACAACACTGCAACCCTTCACAGATACTGTACTTGGAGCACAGCAATGAGCCCTGTTGCAAAGTATTGCTTCAAAAATTGTAATTACACGCCCCTGTTAAACAGGGGCTGAAAAATTGGGCCTTAGGCACTGGTGGCACAACACTGCAACCCCTCACATATACTGTACTTGGAGCACAGCAATGAGCCCTGTTGCAAAGTATTGCTTCAAAAATTGTAATTACACGCCCCTGTTAAACAGGGGCTGAAAAATTGGGCGTTAGGCACTGGTGGCGGCACCCATAAACAAAAATGATCTTCCAAGCTATCATCATCAATCGTATCATTGAGGACTCGGAGGAGGAGGATAGCCAGTCAACATAACAGCACAGGCACTCAGCATCAGCATCAGTCTTGAAGGGATGTGACATTTTAAAATCAATTAGTCTGTTATATCAGCATCAGGTGTGTGGTAGCTGGTGGTGATCCAAGACTGGTTCATCTTGATGAAAGTCAGTCGATCAACCGAGTCGGTGGACAGGCGCACCCTGTGATCCGTGACAAATCCTCCAGCAGCACTGAATGTGCGTTCCGAAAGAACGCTGGATGCAGGACAGGCCAGTAGCTCAATTGCATACTGTGCAAGCTCTGGCCAGTGATCCATCCTCAAGACCCAGTAAGCCAGAGGATTTTCGGTGGGGAAGGTGTCCAAGTCTGACCTTGCCCCTAGATATTCCTGCACCATGTTTATCAGACGCTGGCGATGGTTGCTGGAACCGATCATACTTTGGGGCTGCGGACTAAAGAATTGTCTGAACGCATCGGTCAGACGGCCACCTTCCCCACCGCTCCTTCTTTGACTGGCCGAAGCCTCAGCAACTCGTTGTCCAGGACCAGGAGTTTGCAACCTCCCAGTCTCTGGGAACGCGTTGCACAGACCTTTCTGCAAGGCCTCCCGGAGTTGTCTCATCCTCTGCTCCCTCTGCGACGGTAACATAAGGTCCGCAACCTTACCCTTGTACCGTGGATCAAGGAGAGTGGCCAGCCAGTAATGGTCCCTCTCCTTGATCCGAAGAATACGAGGATCCTTCCGCAGACTTTGCAGGATCAGGGAGGCCATGCAGCGTAGGTTTGCTGAGGCATTCGCTCCGGAGTCCTCTGGGTCACTAAGGACGACATGATCCGCAGCCACCTCCTCCCAGCCACGTACAAGTCCACTGGTTTCTTGGGACTGTAAATCATCCCTAAAAGACTGCTGCTGATGATGCTGAGTGCCAGCCTCCACCTCCATGCTGACACAATCCTCCTCCTCCTCCTCCTCCTCCTCCTCCTCCTCCTCTTCCTGTGCGATGGGTGGGACAGAAGGAACACTGTCTGGGTAAAGGGGGCCTTGAGAGGCAAGGAAGTCCTCCTCTTCCTGCCTCTGTTCTGCCTCAAGTGCCCTGTCCATTATTCCACGCAGCGTGTGCTCCAACAGGTGGACAAGAGGTACAGTGTCACTGATGCATGCACTGTCACTGCTCACCATCCTCGTGGCCTCCTCAAATGGTGCCAGGACAGTGCATGCATCCCTGATCATGCCCCACTGGCGTGGAGAAAAAAAACCAAGCTCCCCTGACCCTGTCCTGGTGCCGTAGTCGCACAGGTACTCATTGATGGCCCTCTGCTGCGTGTGCAGCCGCTGCAGCATGGCCAACGTTGAGTTCCACCTGGTGGGCATGTCACATATAAGGCGGTTCTTGGGCAGGTTCAACTCCTTTTGCAGCTCAGCCAGGCGAGCACTGGCATTATAAGATCTGCGGAAATGCACACAGACTTTCCTGGCCTGCCTCAGGACATCCTGTAAGCCCGGGTACCTGCCCAAGAAGCGCTGCACCACCAGGTTAAGGACGTGAGCCACACAGGGCACATGGGTCAGTTGTCCCTGTCGGAGGGCGGAGAGGAGGTTGGTGCCATTGTCGCAAACCACCATTCCTGGCTTAAGCTGGCGTGGCGTCAACCACCTCTCGGCCTGGCCCTGCAGAGCAGACAGGACCTCTGCCCCAGTGTGGCTTCTGTCCCCCAAACACACCAGCGCAAGCACGGCATGGCATCTTTTTGCCTGCGTACTTGCGTAGCCCCGTGAACGGCTACGGAGCACCGCTGGTTCATAGGACAAACCACAGGAAGAGGCCATGGAGGAAGAAGAAGAGGAGGGGGTGGAGGAGAGAGGTGTGTCACAACCAGTAGTAGCATTTTGGAGGCGTGGCGGTGGGACAACCTCCAACACTACTGCACCTTGTCCTGAATCCTTCCCAGCTGCCAAAAGAGTGACCCAATGGGCCGTGAAAGAAAGGTAACGTCCCTGTCCATGCCTGCTGGACCATGAGTCAGCGGTAATATGCACCTTACCGCTGACCGCCCTGTCCAGCGAGGCCAAGACATTGCCTTCCACATGCCGGTAGAGAGCCGGAATAGCCTTCCGTGAGAAAAAGTGGCGTTTGGGAACCTGCCACTGAGGAACCGCACATTGCACAAACTCACGGAAGGGGGCCGAGTCTACCAACTGAAAAGGCAGCAGTTGAAGCGCTAGCAATTTAGCCAAGCTAGCATTCAACCGCTGGGCATGTGGATGGCTGGGAGTGAACTTCTTTCGACGGTCCAGCAGCTGGGGCAGGGAAATTTGCCTGCTAGAATCGGACGTCGGTGTACTGCTAGCAGAGTGGGCGCAAGTACTTGGCTGTGACACACCTAATTCTACACCTTCATTCCTCTCAGTGCATGTTTCAGAGAGGACTGAAGTTATAGTGGGGTTGGAGATCCCAGCTGATGCGGTGCAAGGAGAGGTCCGCTTGGTTCTTTGGTGTGGGTCTTTGAGGTAGGCTTGCCAACGAGCTGCATGGCAGGTCAACATATGTCTGGTCAGGCATGTGGTACCCAAGCGGCTGATGTTTTGGCCACGCGATATACGCTTGAGACATATGTTGCAAACAGCAGCTGTGCGATCTGATGCACTAGCCTCAAAAAAGGCCCACACCAAAGAACTTTTTGAATGACGGGCAGAGGCAGCGCCCTGCACAGGCGGAGCTCTGCGGTGTGATTCCGTCGGTGTACTGCCCTTACGCTGGCCACCAAAGGGCATCCTGCCTCGTTGGAGATGTGCCTCCTCCTCATCCTCCTCCTCCTCCTCTCTCCTATTAGGCACCCACGTGGAGTCATTGACCTCATCATCCCCTCCCTCCTCATCACTGGAGCCAATCTGGCAGTATGCTGCAGCTGCTGGAACATGACTGCCAGATTGGTGTCCTTCTTGAGCATCCCCTCTGTCTGCTCTCACGCTACTGCCTTCCTCTAGCTGGGTTTCATCATCAGACCCTTCGAAACGCTGGGCATCCTCCTGGAGCATGTACCCAACACTGTGCTGAAACAGTTCGGGGGACTCCTCAGGAGGAGGACATGGTGGGTCTAGGGAAGGAGTGACTGATGATTTGTCTGACATTGATACCAGGGAAGACGACGCTTTGGCAGCTGCTTTTCCAGTACCCTGAGCCTGGGTGAGAGAGGATGAGGAGGAGGAGGAGGGCTTGGTCATCCACTCTACCAAGTCTTCGGCATGATGTGGCTCAACATGTCCAGCTGCCGAAAAGAAGGACAAGCGTGTCCCATGGCCATGTGCTGATGACAATGCACCGCGTCCACGACCAGCACTGTTGCCCCCAGACACAGAGCCTGCTTGCCCTCTTTTATTGCCTCCTGACTGTCTGCCTCTCCTTGTTTGCCTTCCAGACATTCTAATAGATGGCCTGCAGGGAGATGGGAAAAAAGCAATAAGGGCTACCTTCAGGTGTCCTTCTCTGTCCCTTGAAACAAGGACTTTCACAGTGAAAGAAACTGACACTGTCCCTACCTAGAGTTTTCTGTCCCTAGAATAAATGTTTTTTTTAATCACAATATAGCACAAGGACAATTCACTCAATGTCTCTCCAGGTCCCTGGAAACAAGGACTTGCAGAGTGAAAGAAACTGACACTGTCCCTACCTAGAGTTTTCTGTCCCTAGAATAAATGTTTTTTTTAAGCACAATATAGCACAAGGACAATTAACTCACTGTCCTTACAGGTCCCTGGAAACAAGGACTTGCAGAGTGAAAGAAAAAAAACACTCTCCCTACCTACAGTTTTCTGTCCCTAGAAAAAATGTTTTTTTTAATCACAATATAGCACAAGGAAAATTAACTCACTGTCCTTACAGGTCCCTGGAAACAAGGACTTGCAGAGTGAAAGAAACTGACACTGTCCCTACCTAGAGTTTTCTGTCCCTAGAATAAATGTTTTTTTTAATCACAATATAGCACAAGGACAATTAACTCACTGTCCTTACAGGTCCCTGGAAACAAGGACTTGCAGAGTGAAAGAAACTGACACTGTCCCTACCTAGAGTTTTCTGTCCCTAGAATAAATGTTTTTTTTAAGCACAATATAGCACAAGGACAATTAACTCACTGTCCTTACAGGTCCCTGGAAACAAGGACTTGCAGAGTGAAAGAAAAAAAACACTCTCCCTACCTAGAGTTTTCTGTCCCTAGAAAAAATGTTTTTTTTAATCACAATATAGCACAAGGAAAATTAACTCACTGTCCTTACAGGTCCCTGGAAACAAGGACTTGCAGAGTGAAAGAAAAAAAACACTCTCCCTACCTAGAGTTTTCTGTCCCTAGAAAAAATGTTTTTTTTAATCACAATATAGCACAAGGAAAATTAACTCACTGTCCTTACAGGTCCCTGGAAACAAGGACTTGCAGAGTGAAAGAAAAAAAACACTCTCCCTACCTAGAGTTTTCTGTCCCTAGAAAAAATGTTTTTTTTAATCACAATATAGCACAAGGAAAATTAACTCACTGTCCTTACAGGTCCCTGGAAACAAGGACTTGCAGAGTGAAAGAAACTGACACTGTCCCTACCTAGAGTTTTCTGTCCCTAGAATAAATGTTTTTTTTAAGCACAATATAGCACAAGGACAATTAACTCACTGTCCTTACAGGTCCCTGGAAACAAGGACTTGCAGAGTGAAAAAAAAAAAACACTCTCCCTACCTAGAGTTTTCTGTCCCTAGAAAAAATGTTTTTTTTAAGCACAATATAGCACAAGGACAATTAACTCACTGTCCTTACAGGTCCCTGGAAACAAGGACTTGCAGAGTGAAAGAAAAAAAACACTCTCCCTACCTAGAGTTTTCTGTCCCTAGAAAAAATGTTTTTTTTAATCACAATATAGCACAAGGAAAATTAACTCACTGTCCTTACAGGTCCCTGGAAACAAGGACTTGCAGAGTGAAAGAAAAAAAACACTCTCCCTACCTAGAGTTTTCTGTCCCTAGAAAAAATGTTTTTTTTAATCACAATATAGCACAAGGAAAATTAACTCACTGTCCTTACAGGTCCCTGGAAACAAGGACTTGCAGAGTGAAAGAAAAAAAACACTCTCCCTACCTACAGTTTTCTGTCCCTAGAAAAAATGTTTTTTTTAATCACAATATAGCACAAGGAAAATGAACTCACTGTCCTTACAGGTCCCTGGAAACAAGGACTTGCAGAGTGAAAGAAACTGACACTGTCCCTACCTAGAGTTTTCTGTCCCTAGAATAAATGTTTTTTTTAATCACAATATAGCACAAGGAAAATTAACTCACTGTCCTTACAGGTCCCTGGAAACAAGGACTTGCAGAGTGAAAGAAACTGACACTGTCCCTACCTAGAGTTTTCTGTCCCTAGAATAAATGTTTTTTTTAATCACAATATAGCACAAGGAAAATTAACTCACTGTCCTTACAGGTCCCTGGAAACAAGGACTTGCAGAGTGAAAGAAACTGACACTGTCCCTACCTAGAGTTTTCTGTCCCTAGAATAAATGTTTTTTTTAATCACAATATAGCACAAGGAAAATTAACTCACTGTCCTTCCAGGTCCCTGGAAACAAGGACTTGCAGAGTGAAAGAAACTGACACTGTCCCTACCTAGAGTTTTCTGTCCCTAGAATAAATGTTTTTTTTAAGCACAATATAGCACAAGGACAATTAACTCACTGTCCTTACAGGTCCCTGGAAACAAGGACTTGCAGAGTGAAAGAAAAAAAACACTCTCCCTACCTACAGTTTTCTGTCCCTAGAAAAAATGTTTTTTTTAATCACAATATAGCACAAGGAAAATTAACTCACTGTCCTTACAGGTCCCTGGAAACAAGGACTTGCAGAGTGAAAGAAACTGACACTGTCCCTACCTAGAGTTTTCTGTCCCTAGAATAAATGTTTTTTTTAATCACAATATAGCACAAGGACAATTAACTCACTGTCCTTACAGGTCCCTGGAAACAAGGACTTGCAGAGTGAAAGAAAAAAAACACTCTCCCTACCTAGAGTTTTCTGTCCCTAGAAAAAATGTTTTTTTTAATCACAATATAGCACAAGGAAAATTAACTCACTGTCCTTACAGGTCCCTGGAAACAAGGACTTGCAGAGTGAAAGAAACTGACACTGTCCCTACCTAGAGTTTTCTGTCCCTAGAATAAATGTTTTTTTTAAGCACAATATAGCACAAGGACAATTAACTCACTGTCCTTACAGGTCCCTGGAAACAAGGACTTGCAGAGTGAAAAAAAAAAAACACTCTCCCTACCTAGAGTTTTCTGTCCCTAGAAAAAATGTTTTTTTTAAGCACAATATAGCACAAGGACAATTAACTCACTGTCCTTACAGGTCCCTGGAAACAAGGACTTGCAGAGTGAAAGAAAAAAAACACTCTCCCTACCTAGAGTTTTCTGTCCCTAGAAAAAATGTTTTTTTTAATCACAATATAGCACAAGGAAAATTAACTCACTGTCCTTACAGGTCCCTGGAAACAAGGACTTGCAGAGTGAAAGAAACTGACACTGTCCCTACCTAGAGTTTTCTGTCCCTAGAATAAATGTTTTTTTTAATCACAATATAGCACAAGGACAATTAACTCACTGTCCTTACAGGTCCCTGGAAACAAGGACTTGCAGAGTGAAAGAAAAAAAACACTCTCCCTACCTAGAGTTTTCTGTCCCTAGAAAAAATGTTTTTTTTAATCACAATATAGCACAAGGAAAATTAACTCACTGTCCTTACAGGTCCCTGGAAACAAGGACTTGCAGAGTGAAAGAAACTGACACTGTCCCTACCTAGAGTTTTCTGTCCCTAGAATAAATGTTTTTTTTAAGCACAATATAGCACAAGGACAATTAACTCACTGTCCTTACAGGTCCCTGGAAACAAGGACTTGCAGAGTGAAAAAAAAAAACACTCTCCCTACCTAGAGTTTTCTGTCCCTAGAAAAAATGTTTTTTTTAAGCACAATATAGCACAAGGACAATTAACTCACTGTCCTTACAGGTCCCTGGAAACAAGGACTTGCAGAGTGAAAGAAAAAAAACACTCTCCCTACCTAGAGTTTTCTGTCCCTAGAAAAAATGTTTTTTTTAATCACAATATAGCACAAGGAAAATTAACTCACTGTCCTTACAGGTCCCTGGAAACAAGGACTTGCAGAGTGAAAGAAAAAAAACACTCTCCCTACCTAGAGTTTTCTGTCCCTAGAAAAAATGTTTTTTTTAATCACAATATAGCACAAGGAAAATTAACTCACTGTCCTTACAGGTCCCTGGAAACAAGGACTTGCAGAGTGAAAGAAAAAAAACACTCTCCCTACCTACAGTTTTCTGTCCCTAGAAAAAATGTTTTTTTTAATCACAATATAGCACAAGGAAAATGAACTCACTGTCCTTACAGGTCCCTGGAAACAAGGACTTGCAGAGTGAAAGAAACTGACACTGTCCCTACCTAGAGTTTTCTGTCCCTAGAATAAATGTTTTTTTTAATCACAATATAGCACAAGGAAAATTAACTCACTGTCCTTACAGGTCCCTGGAAACAAGGACTTGCAGAGTGAAAGAAACTGACACTGTCCCTACCTAGAGTTTTCTGTCCCTAGAATAAATGTTTTTTTTAATCACAATATAGCACAAGGAAAATTAACTCACTGTCCTTACAGGTCCCTGGAAACAAGGACTTGCAGAGTGAAAGAAACTGACACTGTCCCTACCTAGAGTTTTCTGTCCCTAGAATAAATGTTTTTTTTAATCACAATATAGCACAAGGAAAATTAACTCACTGTCCTTACAGGTCCCTGGAAACAAGGACTTGCAGAGTGAAAGAAACTGACACTGTCCCTACCTAGAGTTTTCTGTCCCTAGAATAAATGTTTTTTTTAAGCACAATATAGCACAAGGACAATTAACTCACTGTCCTTACAGGTCCCTGGAAACAAGGACTTGCAGAGTGAAAGAAAAAAAACACTCTCCCTACCTACAGTTTTCTGTCCCTAGAAAAAATGTTTTTTTTAATCACAATATAGCACAAGGAAAATTAACTCACTGTCCTTACAGGTCCCTGGAAACAAGGACTTGCAGAGTGAAAGAAACTGACACTGTCCCTACCTAGAGTTTTCTGTCCCTAGAATAAATGTTTTTTTTAATCACAATATAGCACAAGGACAATTAACTCACTGTCCTTACAGGTCCCTGGAAACAAGGACTTGCAGAGTGAAAGAAAAAAAACACTCTCCCTACCTAGAGTTTTCTGTCCCTAGAAAAAATGTTTTTTTTAATCACAATATAGCACAAGGAAAATTAACTCACTGTCCTTACAGGTCCCTGGAAACAAGGACTTGCAGAGTGAAAGAAACTGACACTGTCCCTACCTAGAGTTTTCTGTCCCTAGAATAAATGTTTTTTTTAAGCACAATATAGCACAAGGACAATTAACTCACTGTCCTTACAGGTCCCTGGAAACAAGGACTTGCAGAGTGAAAAAAAAAAAACACTCTCCCTACCTAGAGTTTTCTGTCCCTAGAAAAAATGTTTTTTTTAAGCACAATATAGCACAAGGACAATTAACTCACTGTCCTTACAGGTCCCTGGAAACAAGGACTTGCAGAGTGAAAGAAAAAAAACACTCTCCCTACCTAGAGTTTTCTGTCCCTAGAAAAAATGTTTTTTTTAATCACAATATAGCACAAGGAAAATTAACTCACTGTCCTTACAGGTCCCTGGAAACAAGGACTTGCAGAGTGAAAGAAACTGACACTGTCCCTACCTAGAGTTTTCTGTCCCTAGAATAAATGTTTTTTTTAAGCACAATATAGCACAAGGACAATTAACTCACTGTCCTTACAGGTCCCTGGAAACAAGGACTTGCAGAGTGAAAAAAAAAAAAACACTCTCCCTACCTAGAGTTTTCTGTCCCTAGAAAAAATGTTTTTTTTAAGCACAATATAGCACAAGGACAATTAACTCACTGTCCTTACAGGTCCCTGGAAACAAGGACTTGCAGAGTGAAAGAAAAAAAACACTCTCCCTACCTAGAGTTTTCTGTCCCTAGAAAAAATGTTTTTTTTAATCACAATATAGCACAAGGAAAATTAACTCACTGTCCTTACAGGTCCCTGGAAACAAGGACTTGCAGAGTGAAAGAAACTGACACTGTCCCTACCTAGAGTTTTCTGTCCCTAGAATAAATGTTTTTTTTAATCACAATATAGCACAAGGACAATTAACTCACTGTCCTTACAGGTCCCTGGAAACAAGGACTTGCAGAGTGAAAGAAAAAAAACACTCTCCCTACCTAGAGTTTTCTGTCCCTAGAAAAAATGTTTTTTTTAATCACAATATAGCACAAGGAAAATTAACTCACTGTCCTTACAGGTCCCTGGAAACAAGGACTTGCAGAGTGAAAGAAACTGACACTGTCCCTACCTAGAGTTTTCTGTCCCTAGAATAAATGTTTTTTTTAAGCACAATATAGCACAAGGACAATTAACTCACTGTCCTTACAGGTCCCTGGAAACAAGGACTTGCAGAGTGAAAAAAAAAAACACTCTCCCTACCTAGAGTTTTCTGTCCCTAGAAAAAATGTTTTTTTTAAGCACAATATAGCACAAGGACAATTAACTCACTGTCCTTACAGGTCCCTGGAAACAAGGACTTGCAGAGTGAAAGAAAAAAAACACTCTCCCTACCTAGAGTTTTCTGTCCCTAGAAAAAATGTTTTTTTTAATCACAATATAGCACAAGGAAAATTAACTCACTGTCCTTACAGGTCCCTGGAAACAAGGACTTGCAGAGTGAAAGAAAAAAAACACTCTCCCTACCTAGAGTTTTCTGTCCCTAGAAAAAATGTTTTTTTTAATCACAATATAGCACAAGGAAAATTAACTCACTGTCCTTACAGGTCCCTGGAAACAAGGACTTGCAGAGTGAAAGAAAAAAAACACTCTCCCTACCTACAGTTTTCTGTCCCTAGAAAAAATGTTTTTTTTAATCACAATATAGCACAAGGAAAATGAACTCACTGTCCTTACAGGTCCCTGGAAACAAGGACTTGCAGAGTGAAAGAAACTGACACTGTCCCTACCTAGAGTTTTCTGTCCCTAGAATAAATGTTTTTTTTAATCACAATATAGCACAAGGAAAATTAACTCACTGTCCTTACAGGTCCCTGGAAACAAGGACTTGCAGAGTGAAAGAAACTGACACTGTCCCTACCTAGAGTTTTCTGTCCCTAGAATAAATGTTTTTTTTAATCACAATATAGCACAAGGAAAATTAACTCACTGTCCTTACAGGTCCCTGGAAACAAGGACTTGCAGAGTGAAAGAAACTGACACTGTCCCTACCTAGAGTTTTCTGTCCCTAGAATAAATGTTTTTTTTAATCACAATATAGCACAAGGAAAATTAACTCACTGTCCTTACAGGTCCCTGGAAACAAGGACTTGCAGAGTGAAAGAAACTGACACTGTCCCTACCTAGAGTTTTCTGTCCCTAGAATAAATGTTTTTTTTAAGCACAATATAGCACAAGGACAATTAACTCACTGTCCTTACAGGTCCCTGGAAACAAGGACTTGCAGAGTGAAAGAAAAAAAACACTCTCC
Organism: Rana muscosa; assembly: GCA_029206835.1. Taxonomy (NCBI): domain Eukaryota; kingdom Metazoa; phylum Chordata; class Amphibia; order Anura; family Ranidae; genus Rana; species Rana muscosa. Next base: position 119,873,047 of record CM055123.1, on the reverse strand, counting down.
CTACCTACAGTTTTCTGTCCCTAGAAAAAATGTTTTTTTTAATCACAATATAGCACAAGGAAAATTAACTCACTGTCCTTACAGGTCCCTGGAAACAAGGACTTGCAGAGTGAAAGAAACTGACACTGTCCCTACCTAGAGTTTTCTGTCCCTAGAATAAATGTTTTTTTTAATCACAATATAGCACAAGGACAATTAACTCACTGTCCTTACAGGTCCCTGGAAACAAGGACTTGCAGAGTGAAAGAAACTGACACTGTCCCTACCTAGAGTTTTCTGTCCCTAGAATAAATGTTTTTTTTAAGCACAATATAGCACAAGGACAATTAACTCACTGTCCTTACAGGTCCCTGGAAACAAGGACTTGCAGAGTGAAAGAAACTGACACTGTCCCTACCTAGAGTTTTCTGTCCCTAGAATAAATGTTTTTTTTAAGCACACTATAGCAGAAGCACAAAACACACTGACACTCTCCCTACCTATCCTTCTCTTTCCCTAAACTAAAGGAATCCAGGTTAAGCAAGAAAGAAATAACAGTCACTGTCCCTGCCTATGCTACTCTATCCCTGCTCCGGAACACACTACACTAGGCCGCCATGCTGGCGGCCTTTTATAGTGTGGGGCGTGTACTAAACACCCTCAGCAATAATTGGCCACAGGCATCCTGCCTGTGGCCAATCATTGCTCTCCTCGCTGCCGGCGCTGTGATTGGCCAAGCATGCGGGGTCACAGTGCATGCTTGGCCAATCACAGCGCCTGGATGACACTGCGATGGCGTAGTGCATTGTGGGCCGTTCGCGTCACTCGAATTTGGCGCGAACGGCCCAAATCGTTCGATCTTCGTCGAACGATCGAACAGCCAATGTTCGAGTCGAACGTATGTTCGACTCGAACACGAAGCTCATCCCTATTAATGATATGTATTTCATTTTAGATTCTCACACCTGGTTAGTTGATGAAACCCTTCACAGGGCAAACTCAGGATGACTTGCATACAAACCAGATATTGAGTTCTGTCTGTGCTTCTTGTTAGCCTTGGTAGATCTATTAGAAGAAAGAGAAAGAGAAAGAGAAGTTCTTTAGTAGAGAAAACAACGATAAATTGAATAAATGAAGAAAATTTAGCCAGTATAACCCTGCTTACATAAAAGGAGAATGGGATTAGTAGTCCATTGAAGATGGAAAAAAAAAAAAAAAAAACACACCAAAACTATCAGTTTATCCAGCATTAAAACCTACCAATGCAACTAGCAACATGACCTGATGACAGGACACTACTAATGAGGAAGTGATTTTGAGGAAATAGATTTTGCTGTTGAAAACAAATGTACTTTTTTTTTTTTTTTTTTAGAGTATGTAAGTTTTTTTGAAGGGTGGGAGGTAGATTTTTTTTTTTATTATTATTTTATTTAGTGTTCTTTCCTCTTTTTTTTTTCTTTTTTTGTAATCTTGCTGACACAAATTTTTATTTATTTTTTTCAGTGAATATATGTAAAATAATAAGGCCAATAGGAGTCAGTTTTTTGGATTAGGTACTAGCTCAGTTAAAATGAGCTTTTATAACCCTCAGGAGCCATTTAAAGGCCATTTCACTTTTAAAAATGTATTTACTGTATTTATTGGCGTATAACACTCACTTTTTTACCCTGAAAATAGAGGGTAAACTGTGCCTGCGTGTTATACGCAGGGGGCTGTGGAAAGTTATTTTCCTGAAACTTCCCTCTTAAAGTTAGGGTGCGCGCTATACGCCTGTGCGTGTTATACGCCGATAAATACGGTATTTATTTTAGGCACTTATATAGCAACCGTCAATATACGCAGCACTTTTACATATAAATTGTACATTCAGATCAGTCCCTGCCCTCAAGGAGCTTACAATCTAAGGTCTCTAACTCACATACATGCACATACTATGGCCAATTTAGACAGGATCCAATAAACCAGCATGTCTTTGGAGGGTGGGAGGAAACTGGAGTACCCACGCAGACACAGGGAGAACATGCAAACTCCAGGCAGGTAGTGTCGTGGCTGGGGTTCAAACCAACGACCCTTTTGCTGCTGGACGAAAGTGCTAACCAGTATATAGGGCAAAATCCTAGAGCAGGGATATGAAATTAGCGGACCTCCAGATGTTGAAAACTACAAGTCCCATCATGCCTCTGCCTCTGGGTGTCATGCTTGTGGCTGTCAGAGTCTTGCTGTGCCTCATGGGACTTGTAGTTCTGCAACAGCTGGAGGTCCGCTAATTGAATATCCCTGTCCTATAGTCATGTTGGACTTTAATGGCACTGGCATGGGATAAACTACTTATGAAGATCATCAAAGCCCTCAAAGGTTTTGCCTTTTTTTACTGTAAAGCTACATTCACACTCAAGGGTTGATGTCTTTTTTATATTTATTTTTTGGGTGTCTTTCATGCCTTTGCAAGTTTGACCGTCTTTGTTTTAGCAAATAGAAAGCAATTTACAAAGAGGAGGGGACAGTTGTTAGTTGAAAAAGTTAAGTGTTTTTGGGTGCTTGTATTAAAGTCTTTTGGGGCAAAAATCACTTGTTCATTCTCCAAAAAAGCTCCTGTACTTTTTCTGTGTTGAGCAACAGCACATTGCTCAGATGTGAATGGGCACAAAAACATAATGTAGGTTAAGGCACTTCTGGAAATGCACTTCAAATTGTTCAGGTATAAATAAGGGCGTAATGCATTTTATTTATTTATTTATTACAGGTACTTATATAGCGCCATCAATTTATGGAGCACTTTACATATATATTGTACATTCACATTATTTCCTACCCTTAAGAAGCTTACAAACTAAGGTCCCCAACTCACATCCACAGACACACTAGGACCAATTTAGACAAGATCCATTTTGCCAACATTTCAGGAAAATGAAAATTCTCAATTCGCCTATTCCTAAAAGACACCGGGCAGATGGACTCAGACTTGCAGATCTAAAAAGACCTACAGGTATTGGGCCTTTCTAAAGGTAGTAAACACCTATCAACAGGGATATATGCTGATAGCAGTGTAGGAAAGTTTGGCTTTTCTGGAACAAAATCAAACTGGACTGTATTAAACAGCAAGAAGAACACATCAGTGCAACAATTTGTGAAGTCAGAATGGCACCATGGATAACCCTCAACAGAGTCTCCCTGGAACTATACCATATAAAGAAACCTAAACCTATATTTAGTAACAAACTGCTAACACTGAGGGGTTGATTTGCTAAAGGAAAATAAACTGTGCACTTTGCAAAGGGCAGTTGCACCCTGCAAGAGCAGTTCCTCCAGAGCTTAGTAAATAAGCAGAAACTCTGCTGACTTCCATCATCCAATCATGTGCAAGCAAAAATGCAGTTTTTTTATTTTCCTTGCATATGAATGGGTACTCTTTACAACACAAAGCCTTACCTCATTTACTAAGCTCTGGAGCAACTGCACTTGCAGAGGGCAGTCTATTTGCCTTTAGTAAATCAACCCCTAAGATTTATATTTATAAAAATTTTGAGGCTTTCACACGGCCCGCAGAAATAATCTCTTTCTAAAATGTGTATTTCCTAAGATCATCAAGTCAATCTAGTGCCCATCATCAAATATCTGCCTGATTGAAGTATTTCAAATAACTATCACATAAAAAAAATCAGGTAGACACAGAAAAAAACTTGTAGCATTTTCCCTTCTATAAGCAAATACGGTATCTATTACAATGTGCCTCTTTCTGGGAAAATTATGTTGCAGAAAGCATCAATTTTCCTAGCACAGTCACCTTCCTCCCTGCACATCATAGCCATATTATTCCTCTTCTGGGAGTGACTTATTACTGGCCGGCCCAGCTCCTCTACCCCTACCCTCATGTCCCTACATAACCTTTTATAAAGCAGTCAGGGGAGGAGTAAATGGGGAAATTATAGAGTGATAGCTCAGAATCTGCTGGGACATCCTGTAACTTTCTCTCTCTCTCTCAAGACTAAAGTGACTGGTACCCCTTTCTTACCTCACCATAAGCAATGGAAATGAGAGTTAAATGTTAGGCTGTCACACTACTTTGTGGACTATCTTACACCACCCTGAGAGGCATGGTATATATATATATATATATATATATATATATATATATATTTATATATGTATGAGCAGCCATGGGGTTGATTTACTAAAACTGGAGAGTGCAAAATCTGGTGTCGCTCTGCATGGTACCCAATCGGCTTCTAACTTCAGCTTGTTTAATTAAAGGGGTTGTAAAGGCACACATTTTTTCACCTTAATGCATTCTATGTATTAAGGTGGAAAAACATCTGAGGATTAGCGGCCCTCCAGCCCCCCCGTTTACTTACCTGACCCCTCGAAAGTCCTGCGCTGTGAACGCACTGGTTTCTCGGCCGGGGTTCTCGGCTCATTCATTGGTTGATTGAAAGCAGCGCAGCCATTGGCTCTCGTGCTGCTGTCAATCACATCCAATGACTTCGCGTGCCAGGCGGTGGGGCCGAGTGATACAGTCGGCGGCTATGGCCGCCGGCTGTATCACAGGAGCGAGCCCGCAAGAACTAACCCCCATGAGAGAGAGCTTGCATGAAGGGGGTTAGTTCTTGCGGGAAAAAGCCGTGACAGCCGCTGTGGGACCCCAGAAGACCAGGTTCGGGGCCACTCTGTGCAAAACGAGTTGCACAGTGGAGGTAAGTATAACATGTTTGTTATTTAAAAATAAAAATAAAAATTACCTTTACAACCCCTTTAAGCTTTGACAAAAAAACTGGAAGCTGATTGGTTTCCATTCAGAGCTGCACCAGATTTTTTACACTCTGTAGTTTTAGTAAATCAACCCCAAAGTGTCAATATGCTTTGCAATCTGGCAATTGTTTAGCATATTTAGCTTTAGGTTTAAAATCGGAGCCTGAAATGCATGTTTTAATGCAGTAAAGAAACAGATAGAGGTGCAGTTTAGAGAAATGAATACATGACAAATTTGGTTCTTAAAAGTGGGCTATTTATACATATTAGCGTACAAAATGGAATCACTCTACCGAAGTGATAAATGTCATAAGGAAAATAGATGTCACTTTGTTACTGGTTATCAGCTTTTATTACATTTCAGGCTGGTTTGGGCCCAGTATGCATGCACTTTTATAAATTAACACAGCTGCCAGTCTGAAAAGTTGTCATTAAAATTCCCCATAGACTGACAATGACAGTGGCATCAGAGCTGCTCAATTATTGCCAATGGTCAAGATAACTTTTTCTGTACAGGAAACTTTATCAGATATATCATTATAAATGTATTATAATCTTATTAAATATCAGTTACAGAAACGGTGCATGTTGGGACTTTTCTGTAGGGAAAAGTTAACATTTTCAGCAGCAGAAAAGGCAAGTTCTGTGTCAATAAAAGAACTGTTCAAACTACATTCCCATGAATTCTATACGCGTGTAACATGATAGGGACAAAAAATGTTCAGCCATGTACTGCCCTGGTTTCAGATCGGCTATGATGAGATAGACTTAAAGTAGAACTAAAGGTTTGTAGATAGAGTAAGGAAGGTTATAACACCTATCAGGTTTTTTTTTATACCTGTTCTTATTAGGGGCAGCCCTTCACTTCCTGTCCAATAACCAAAACAGGAAGTGAGAGTAAATCACTCCAAAGAGCAGGGAATGCCTGATTGTCACCAGGGTCACAAGAACTAGTGGCTCTATTGGAAGGTTTCCCCTATACTCTTGTCCTGGTGATTCTGGTGAGAATTTGGGATTTTCCTTTACTTTCACTTTCAGTGATAACTATAAACATGACACGTTGAGAAGGTGAATCTCCCTAATGGGGGCCCAGACAGCATTAAAAACTTTACTCAATCCAAAACTTAATAAAAATGCCTTTCATTACATTTTAAAAGAACCAAAAGCGCTCCACTTCTCATAAACAGCTCTTGGTTCCTAGCCACAATGCTGAGCCAACAGAGCAGAATCCTGATCATGTGATCACTGTGAAAGCCAATCATAATGGTCACATGTTTGGGAAGTATGGTACACCCCTGGTGTAAAGACCTAGTTAAAGGGCTGTGGCTGGGTGGGCAGGGGTTAAGTTCCAGATTCAGTTAAAAAAAACGAAATCAAATAATTTGTGAAACAAACTGTTTGCCCCTTTTGCCTTGAAAAGCTGAATAATTGGATTCCTTTCCCACCAAGGTTATCGTCTGCAAGGAGTTTTATATTGTATTTGTTGTATTGTATTATTATTAGGGTTAAGAAGGAGCTGCTCATAAGAGCTTACAATATAATAGGGTTGGGCAAGTGGTACAAAAGGTAATAAGTGTGAGGAATGAGCTGATGGAAGAATTAAATGTTCAGTTGTTAGGTGGGATAGGTTTCCCTGGAGAGATGAGTCAGTGTAGGAGATAGTTTGAGGCAGAGCATTCCAGAGAACGGGAGAGGCTCAAAGAGCTAGAAAGCAGGAGGTCCTGGGAAAATCGGAGAGGAAGGCTTAGGTGATATTTTGAGACAAGATTGGTGAGGTTTAATGGGGTTGATTTACTAAAGTTAAACTGACTGTTCACTTTGCAATGGAAAATTCCCTTATCTTAGCTACTGAGGTAAAACTACTGACTTCCCTTGTCCAATCATTTGCAGATTACAGATTATGGTATTTTCTTGCCATTGTGTTATAGTAAATGCATATTCCATACATGTCTCTTAGCCCCACCTGCAATACTATTTACCAGCATTGAATTTGGGTGTATCTGCTTTGCTTAAAGTGGAAGTAAACCTCCTATCATTTTCAGGCAAGGAAGCTGCCATCTTGGCCTCTGTTTAATCTTCAACTGTCATGATACGGCACATGTGATCTGTTATGACACCAGCCATTGGATGGTTTGACAGTTTGGTTGAGAGCACAACCAATGGGACAGTTAGCATTCATGGCATGCCGGGAATGTAACTGCTTTTTGAAACTGTTAAATCAATGGGTTTACTTCCGCTTTAAGATCCCATTACTGTACACGGTGTGGCTGATTTACTAAAACTAGAGAGTACATAATTGGTGCAGCTGTGCATGGCAACCAATCAGTTTCTAACTTCAGCTTGTTCAATTAAGCTTTGATAAAAACAAAAACTGGAAGATGATTGCTTTCTATGCAGAGCTGCACCAGATTTTGCACTCTCCGGTTTTAATACATCAATCCTATTGTGGCCCATACTGGCAGCAGAGCAGTTTTGCCTCAATATTTATCATGTTGTAAACAGACCTATGGATTATAGTAGGCCAGAAATAGAATGAAATTCACATATGGCTCATTTATTGTAAAATAATGACTTTTGCTACAAGATCTCCTTTAGCTCAAATCCACATTTGTCCTAAAGTATGTATTTGGTAATGTAATTTATAGGGTAACAACGCTGTGTCTCTTTTTTCCAAACATTCCTTTGCTTTGCCTTGTTGTCACAGGCTTATGATGGAGAATATGATGGCTGTTTTAACACACATTACATAGACATGGTCCACCATTGTTATCATCAAGAAACGTACCCATATATATGATGTATGGCAATTGCTGGAGTACATGTATGTAGACAGAAAGTAGCTTCAAAGAGTCTGTTGGGATTTGAGTCTGAAGCCTAGTACACACAGCCGAGAATCTCGTCAGGAAAAAAAACTGTTGTTTTTCCTGATGAGATTCTTGACAAGAATCTTGTCCCGGCCGAGTGTACACACACTCCATTCAAAAGAACCGCCGTTCTTTTAAATGGAACGAACGCGGTGACGCCATTTTGCTGCACCTTACCTATGCCTAGGAAGCTACCGCGCATGCGTCAAAGTCATTTTGAGCATGCGCGGGTTTCCACAGCGACAGGTAAGTATACACACTCTCGGGTTTCTCGTCGGGAAACAGGCCGACAAGAATCCCGACGAGAAAATAGAGAGCAGGTTCTCTATTTTTCTCGTCGAGATTCTGGGCAGTTTTCTTGACGAGAAACCTGAAAGCCTCGTACACACGCACGGTTTACTCGGCAAGAAAGCTCTACCAGCAGTTTTCTTGTCGTTTCTTGTCGAGAAAACCGGCCATGTGTACGAGGCCTGAGACCAAAAAAGGATGCCAAATGGAAAAAAAAAATTAATTGTATTCTTAACCACTACATTACCGAACCTATTTTTGAGATTTGGTGTTTACACGTTAAAAACAGTTTTTTTTTTTGCTAGAAAATTATTTAGAACCCCCAAACATTATATATGTAGTTTTTTCTAACACCCTAGAGAATAAAATGGCGGTTGTTGCAATATTTTCTGTCACACTGTATTTGCTCAGCGGTCTTATGCCTTGTGAACACGATCGGAATTTCCGATGAAAAAAGTCAGACGGAATTTTTTCTTCGGATATTCCGACCGTGTGTGGGCCCCATCAGACTTTTTTCCATCGTAGTTTAGAAATAGAAGATGTTTTATTTTTTTCCGGAAATTCAGATCGTCTGTGTGGAACTCGGACGGATGAAAAACCACGCATGCTTCATTTTTCTCGGCTCGTTGTAGTGTTTTACGTCACCGCGTTTTGGACGGTCGGAATTTGGTCTGACAGCTTGAACGGAATTCCGACGGAAAATTCCATCGGATTTTATCCCATCGGAAATTCCGTTTGTGTGTACAGGGCATTACAAGCGCACTTTTTTTGGAATAAATACACTTTTTGAATTAAAAAATAAGACAACAGTAAAGTTAGCCCAATTTTTTATATTGTGAAAGATAATGTTACGCCGAGTAAATTGATACCCAACATGTCCCGCTTCAAAATTGCGCCCGCTCGTGGAATGGCGACTAACTTTTACCCTTTAAAATCTCCATAGGCGACGTTTAAAAAATTCTACAGGTTACATGTTTTAAGTTACAGAGGAGGTCTAGGGCTAGAATTATTGCTCTCGCTCTATCGATCACAGCGATACCTCACATGTGTGGTTTGAACACCGTTTTCATATGCGGACGCTACTCACATATGCGTTTGCTTCTGCACGCGAGCGCGGCGGGACCGGGCACGTTTAAAAAAAATTATTTCTTCTTATTTATTTTACCTTTTTTTTTTTAACAAGAGAATTTATTTTACTTTTTTTTTTTTTTTTTCACTGTTCTTTGAAAAAAATTGTGTCACCTTTATTCCTATTACAAGAAATGTAAACATCCCTTGTAATAGAAAAAAGCATGACAGGTCCTCTTAAATATGAGATCTGGGGTCCAAAAGACCTCAGATCTCATATTTACACTAAAATGCAATAAAAAAAATAAAACATTTTTTTGTCATTTGAAAAAAATAAATAATAAAATGTCCCTTTAAGAGCTATGGGCGGAAGTGAAGTTCTGATGTCGCTTCCGCCCTGCAATGACTTGGAGACAGGCAGGGACCATCTTCCCCTCACTCGTCTCCATGTCAGGCTAGGGACAGGTCCTGATCGCCTCCGCCGTTATCGACTGCCACGGTAAGCGGTGGAGGGCACCGGAGCGCGGCGGGAGGGGGGGTGGCCCTCTCCCGCCACCGATAAAAGTGATCTTGCGCCGAATCCGCCGCAGAGACCATTTTTATCTGAAAGAGAACCGCCGGCTCTTGAAGAGGATACCTGGGTTATGGTAGCTAGCTGCTACCATAACAACGGTATTCCTCTTCAAAGACAGGACATTTATAGTAGTCCTGCGGGAAGCAAGTGGTTAAAAAATGCTATTGTTTTATTGTAAGACTCACACATGAGGACATTTGCTGTGGGTGTATTTTGTGTGGTTTGGTCTTTTAAGAAAATATATATATAATAATAAATATTTTTAATTCCTACCAACCCTGCCTGCTAATAAATATTGTAGATGATGCTAGAGGCTTGTTTGCAAGCACTGTCCATCCACAATTAAATGCTGTTTTTTTATATTTGGTATGTTGCTATTAGCAAGCAAAGGGTTCCCTTGGTGTGGTCTTACACTGAGCTCAAGTAACCCACAAAAAGTGTTGATTTTTGTATTCCTAAAAATAACAGCACTCATAAGAATGAGGGCCAGTTATAGCAGCCATTTAGACTCTACTGCAGTGTTCATAGGAAACATGCTACTGGTAGGAGAGAGCAGAGTGATCATTGATCATCTGCTCAGCAGGCTGGGGTATGTTTTCAAGCAAGATACAATGGTGAAATGAGAACCTGAAAATGCTATGTGGCAGATGTGCCTGGGTTGCAAAACTGGCTACACAAGATTACAAATACTTTGAAAAATCAACTCTGTATTACCGTATATACTCGAGTATAAGCTGACCCGAGTATAAGCCGAGGTACCTAATATTACCCCAATAAACTGGGAAAACGTATTGACGCGAGTATAAGCCTAGGGGGGGGGAGGGGAATTTAGCAGCTACTGTAAGCGGAAAAGAGGGTCAACAATGCCCATTTGCACGCCTCAATGTGCCCAACCTCACTGTGCCCATTGCCACCTTACTGTGCCCATTGCCAGCTTACTGTGCCCATTGCCACCTCACTGTGGACATGTGCAATTTGTTTCGTTCCGAATTAGTTTTTTAACAAATTTTGACAAATTCGTTAATTCGAAAATATCCGAATTAACGAAAACGAATTTAAAGTGGAGCTCCACCCTAAATTTTAACTTGTGCTAATCGGATTCCTCCCCCCCTCCGGTGTCACAATTGACACCTTTCAGGGGGGAGGGGGGTGAAGATACCTGTCTAAGACAGGTATTTTCACCCACATCCGGGAGTCCTCTCTCCGGGAATCTGCGGGAGTGACGTCACTTCCCCCAGACTTCCCGTAGTGTTCTGGGAGACACTCGGCTCCCAGAACACAGGAGGACGAATCAGAATGGCGCAGCGCGACTCGCGCATGCGCCGTAGGGAACCGGGCATGAAGCCGCAGGGCTTCACTTCCTGGTTCCCTCAGCGAGGATGGCGGAGGGAGCAGCAGAGCGACGAGCGGTCGCTCGTCCTCTGCTGCGGACGTCGCTGGACTCCAGGACAGGTAAGTGTCCAAATATTAAAAGCCAGCAGCTGCTGTAGCTGTAGCTGCTGGCTTTTAATAATTTTTTTTCCGGCGGAGCTCCGCTTTAATGAATTTTAACAAATATTCGTAAATTCGAATATCCGAAAATTCGTAGATCCGTACATTCGTCAATTCGTACATTCATAAATTTGTACATTCGTAAATTTGTAAATTTGTAAATTCGTACATTCGTAAATTTGTACATTCGTAAATTTGTAAATTCGTACATTCGTAAATTAGTAAATTAGTAAATTCGAAAATCTAAAATAATAATTAACTAATAATAACTTAACTATTACTAACTATTAGATTATAGGTATTGGAATTTCCTTTCAAATTTGGCTGTTAGTGAACTTAACGAAGTTACGAATTGTTTTCCGAAATAATGAATGCCGTATCTAAACGAATGGAACGTAATGAATTAATAAGAATAATAAATAACAATAATAATAATAAAAACGTTTTATTATTATTAATTATTAATTTGTTCCGTTCCATTTGTTTAGATGTGGCATTTGTTATTTCAGGTTATGCGTAACTTCGGATAAATTTGTATTCGTTACGTTCGCTAACAGCCAAATTTGAAAGGAAATTACAATATCTATAATTCAATAGTTATTTTTTCAGATTTTTGAATTTTCGGGTCTTCGGATTTTCGAATTTCGAATTTCCAAATTTCCGAATGTACGAATTTACAAATTTACGAATGTATGAATTTACGAATGTATATATTTACGAATGTACAAATTTACGAATGTATAAATTTACGAGAGTACACATTTACGAATGTATATATTTACGAATGTACGAATTTACGAATTTACGAATTGCTATCATAACGAATGACCCGAAAAACGAAAAAAAACAACAAATGAAACAAAAACGAAAACTAACGAATTTTTTGGCAGTGCACATGTCTACCTCACTGTGCCCATTACCAGCTTACTGTGCCCATTGCCACCTCACTGTACCCGACCTTACTGTGCCCATTGCCAGCTTACTGTGCCCAACCTTACTGTGCCCATTGCCAGCTTACTGTGCCCAACCTCACTGTGTCCATTGCAGCCTCCTTGTGCCCGAGTCAGTGTACCTGAAAATCTTCTTAGATTGCGAGCGGCGTCCATTGTTTAAATATCGCGGCTTCCTCCTGGTCTTGTTCCGTGATAGGTATTTCCAGCAAACACTGTGTTGAGTGTTCCGCCTATCACAGAGGTCCTCTCATTCTCGGACTCCGTTTCCCAGCAGGCACTGTGTTCAGTGTTCCGCCAATCACGGATGTCTTTTCATCCTCGGTCAAGAGAACGTTCATGATAGGCGGAACACTAAACACAGTGTATGCTGGGAAACGGAGTCCGAGAATGAGAGGACCTCTGTGATAGGCGGAACACTCAACACAGTGTTTGATGGAAACGCCTATCATGGAATGGAACGGGACCAGGAGGAAGCCGCGATATTTAAACAATGGACGCCTCTCGCAGTCTAAGAAGATTTTCAGGTACACTGACTTGAGTATAAGCCGAGGGGTGTACTTTCAGCCCTAAAAAAGGGCTGAAAAACTCGGCTTATACTCGAGTATATACGGTAAGTTGCTTGTCTGGAATTTGGAATTATTACAAGGGACAATGGCACAGAAATTGCATGGAAATGGCCAGACGGAATTTATAAAATGTTTGGTGCTATATAAAAAATAGCTGACTAAAAGTTTGAATAAATAACTAGCTATTTTGTAAATCTGACAAACGGAGACTAGTCCTGTGACCTTGGTGACGTGGAAAGAGCTCAACTCAGATCATTCACCCGAACAACCTACACAGAAGACGTGCCATAACACCACCGCTATATGGGAACGCTGGAAAAGGAAAGAAAAAAAAAAACCTTGCTACCACTAGTCCTCCTCATCCTCTGCTTAATTTAAAGGGTTTATTTCTTGAAATGAATCCTCTTCATCAAACCTGCGATCCTTGAAAATCTTTGCAACCTGCCTGTGTGGATAATGAATTGATTTGTAATGTAAATTACATAGAGCACCCCTCCCATTCAGCATTTGTGTGTGAGTGTGTTTAATCTAGAACGTTTAAGTCACAAAATGAGCTTCTCCATCAAAAGTCTCAATTCCATTTACATTTCTTGCATACGAGTCAATTTGTGTCTGACCCAGCTTATAAATCACTGCCAAGCACTGCTGTATCTGTAAAAGTCTGCACTTTTTTTTCCCCCCTTCCCTCCTCCCCTCTTCCCCCATATCCATACGATACATTGAAAAGCTAATTTCAACCTCCATTTGAACACATTAAAAATAAATAAATAAAGATATAAGGGAATGTATGGCACGGTGACCAGTGGCAGTCAAGCTTGTTCTCTATCCCATTTTAACGTCTTCTTTGCCAGTTTCAAGAACAGAAAAAAAAATGTTTTTCGGGATCTTGGAGAAAAAGATAAAATACATCCTAATTTTTCCAGCGCACTTCTCTGTGTTTCTGAAAAGCTGATTAAAAAGCCATCAATATTTTTTGAGGCACATGTTGCCACTGTTCCCGTATATAAAGCTGAAATCCTAATGCCCTGTACACATGATCGGATTTCCGATGGAATAAAATCCGATGGATATTTCCGTCGGAATTCCGATGAAGCTGACTTTCATCAGTCTTGCCTACACACCATCAGACAAAATTCCGACCGTCCAAAACGCCGTGACGTAAAACACCTATGGAAAAAAGACCGATGGGGCCCATACACGATCGGTTTGTCCGATGAAAAAAGTCCATCGGTCTTTTTTCATAGGAAAAACCGATCGTGTGAACGCGGCATTAGGCTTGATTAAAAAAAAGAACAATAATTTCATGTAACATTAACCATCAGATATTGGTTCTTAGTTTGGCTAAAAGTTAGGCAAAGAGGGACCCTGTTCACAAATGAAAAAATAATACTGCTGTCTACATTTCTGTGGATCTTGTCTGTTTGTGTCAATGACATTATGTTTCATGGTTCCTAAAAGTGTATGATGTTTCACTATTATCAATGGCACTAAGTAACTAAGCCAATGGTTCTCAACATTTGAGACCAGTAAATTCTTCCAAAATGTTCATGCCCAACAGTCAAATACTCACACAATAAAAGTATGGGAATGCAAAATGTTCATTGAAATGTAGGAAGGCTCTGGATGGGGCTGTGTGGCCACTATAGAAGGTTGGGGGGCACTATGGAAGCTGGGAAACACTATGGAAGGTTAGGAGACCAACAGCTGGCTGGAGGCCTAGGAGAAGGGAGGCCATGGCCCAGTAGTGAGTCACCGCCCAGTGGTTGAGAATTACTGACCTAAGCAATGCAAGAGTCTAGCCAACTCTTTTTTTTGGATAGCACTGGGAAAGGATATACTGTAACTACTGACAGATTTTTACCACTGTCTGTGTCCAATGTCAGATTTCATCTAACTTCCTGTTTGTGGTGACAGGTGATGGGAAATGGCCTCAAAAGGAACACAGGGTATAATAAAATCTCTTTTCTAGACTAAGGTGACCAGATTTTTAAAATTAAATCCGGGGCCATCTTTTTTTTTTTTAACTAGTAATGGCGGCAATAAGCGACTCTCTGACCGTCGCTGCCACCGCCCGCCTCACAGCCTGTTAAGTCTTACTCTCCGGGCCCTGGCTACTACTGGGTGAGGAGCGGAAGAAGATAACTCCACCAGGGAAGGCAAGGAGATAAGAAGCTCAGAGTTTGCGGATCATTTCCGGTTTACCAGCTTGGATAGCGTGGTTGAGGCGTCTCTGGCGAAGTCCCCAATGTTCCAGTGAAGACCACTACTCTGCTGAGCCTGTTTTGACCCCCCTGAGAAGGGCGGTCGCAGGCTGTTTGGTAAGCCTTTACTTCTCCTCCCGGTGGCAGGTCTTTCCATGCATTTGATGTCACTCATATGTTTGTCACTGGATATCCGCAGTCTGATTGAACTTTCACCACATCTCCGGATAGGAGACTTTTTACACAGATTCAAATGAACTATGTGAACTTTTATGTGATTTATTTCAGCACTTATTACCAGTTTTTTTTTTTTGTGTGCTTTTTTTTTGCTGCACATTTTTTGAACTATATGGTCACATATAGCTTATTTATCCAGCACTACACTTTTATTTGTATAAGGAGATAAGCAGGCAGGCGGCTGGCCAGGACTTGAGCCAAGGCAGACGAACATGCGAGCGGAGCTGAATGGGCATGCACCCGAAAATGAAGAAATATTCCCTCCGCTCCGACCAGCACATGATCATCAGAAAGGGGCACAGATAATGGAAAAAAAATCAGATTTTTTTTTGTTTTTTATTCTGCACTGACTGTCTATGAAATTGTCCCAGCCCCTGTTCAAATCCAATCTGGGGACAAAACTGGGGACATATTTGGTCTGGGGACGGTGTCCTCAATCCAGGGACTGTCCCAGGAAACCGGGGATGTCTGGTCACCCTATTCTAGACAATATAGGAAAGAGAAATTTTGAGATTTCATCTCACTTTCTGTTTTAATGGCTAGTAAAGAAAACTGTCCTCTCAACAGGTAAACACAGAGAGTAATAAAATCATGCAGGAAAGGAGCCCCTGTGAGGTATTTATTGTTGTCTGCATCTCCATAGGAAAATCTTCTTTCACTTCCTGATGCCACATAGGACAAGAAATTAGGGAAAATAATCTCGAAAACAAAGCCACAAATCAATAACCTGACAGAGGGCCTAACATGTTCCTTCTTATTTTGGATTGTCATTTGCAAATATAATAATAATAAGTAATATTGCATGTTGCAAGTTTGCGTTTAGCATTGAGGCACCAACAATACGTCATATTTCCCTTTAGGCATAATTCACACCTATGCATTTTTTGTGCTTTTTTGCATTTTGCAGATTTGCACTACAGTCCATTTAACAAGGGTTCCCATGGAACATGTTCTGTAGTGCAAATCTGCAAAATGCAAAAAACACTAAAAATGCATAGGTGTGAATCAGGCCATAGACTTTATGTCACTTATCTATTCTGGTCTTAAAGAGAAACTGTAGCTGATTTTAAATAAACATCATTTGCTTCTTGTTAAAAAAATTAAATAAACATCATTTGACTTATTAGGTAAAAGTTGGTGTTACTTTTACATATTTATACATACTTTGTATGTACTTGATGTACAATAGTTCCGATGTAAGTATTATATATCCAGATTTGTAGGCGCTCTAAATTTATATGCAAGCATGATTTTTTATTTATTAGCACATGCTGCGCAGAGTATTCGTTTAGCTTGTATGTGTACATAAAAAGTAAACGTCTATCCTTTCTGGTACTTTAATATATCTGACTATATAAGCATATTGTGAAATCTTAAAGAAATCACTGTGATTGACTACTAACAGACTTGGTGAAAAGAAAACAGCATGTCCTGGCAGATGTCACTACGTGACCTTATTTACCACTACAGCTATTCAATGTCTGAGCACATGTTGGGTTACCAAAGACGTGTGAAGAGCAGCACAAGCTGATAAGCAGATTGGGTCTAAAATCAATCTATTTATCTATAACAAAGCCTAAATGTGATGATGAATGTGTAGCTAATGATGGGTCACAGTATCACAAAACGCTGCATAAACTGAATGCCGAATGTACTTAATATAACTTAGAGCTGAACTTCAGGCAGCAATGAAAGGCACAAAGAGTAATGTAGCTCTCTATGCTTTATATATATTAAATGTCTTTTTTTAAAATGTAAGCAGTGTAAAGCCTTGTACACACAAGCCGAATGTTAGGACATATTTGCCGCTTTGGCCTTTTGGCCGGATTTTGTCGGATGAGCAATGCTGGAAAACCAGCAGCCGACTGACTCCCGATCAGCGCTCTCAGACAATGGTGGAGGGCACTGATCGGAATGTTCTGGCGTGGGGGCCATCCCCCTGTCAGAACACAACAGCTTAGCAGGGGAGATCACTATATTAACTTTGCATTGTTAGTACTGCGGCTCCGACCGGAGCCGCTGGGTTAAAAAAAAAACTCTTAAAGCGGAGGTCCGCCTAAAAAAAAATACTGCAGCTGCTGACTTTTAATAATTGGACACTTACAGTGGGGCAAAAAAGTATTTAGTCATCCACCAATTGTGTAAGTTCTCCCACTTAAAAAGATGAGAGAGGCCTGTAATTGTCATCATAGGTATACCTCAACTATGAGAGACAAAATGTGGAAACAAATCCAGACAATCACATTGTCTGACTTGAAAAGAATTTATCTGCAAATTATGGTGGAAAATAAGTATTTGGCCACCTACAAACAAGATTTCTGGCTCTCACAGACCTGTATCTTCTTCTTTAAGAGTCTCCTCTGTCCTCCACTCATTACCTGTATTAATGGCACCTGTTTGAACTTGTTATCAGTATAAAAGACACCTGTCCACAACCTCAAACAGTCACACTCCAAACTCCACTATGGTGAAGACCAAAGGGCTGTCGAAGGACACCAGAAACAAAATTGTAGACCTGCACCAGGCTGGGAAGACGGAATCTGCAATAGGCAAGCAGCTTGGTGTGAAGAAATCAACTGTGGGAGCAATAATTAGAAAATGGAAGACATACAAGACCACTGATAATTTCCCTCCATCTGGGGCTCCATGCAAGATCTCACCCTGTGAGGTCAAAATGATCACAAGAACGGTGAGCAAAAATCCCAGAACCACACGGGGGGACCTAGTGAATGACCTGCAGAGAGCTGGGACCAACATAACAAAGGCTACCATCAGTAACACACTACGCCGCCAGGGACTCAGATTCTGCAGTGCCAGACGTGTCCCCCTGCTTAAGCCAGTACATGTCCGGGCCCATCTGAGGTTTGCTAGAGAGCATTTGGATGATCCAGAAGAGGATTGTGAGAATGTCATATGGTCAGCTGACATCAAAGTAGAACTGTTTGGTAGAAACACAACTCGTCGTGTTTGGAGGAGAGAGAATGCTGAGTTGCAACCAAAGAACACCATACCTACTGTGAAGCATGGGGGTGACAACATCATGCTTTGGGGCTGTTTCTCTGCAAAGGGAACAGGACGACTGATGTACATGAAAGAATGAATGGGGCCATTTATCGTGAGATTTTGAGTGCAAACCTCCTCCCATCAGCAAGGGCATTGAAGATGAAACGTGGCTGGGTCTTTCAGCATGACAATGATCCCAAACACACCGCCCGGGCAACGAAGGAGTGGCTTCGTAAGAAGCATTTCAAGGTCCTGGAGTGGCCTAGCCAGTCTCCAGATCTCAACCCCATAGAAAACCTTTGGAGGGAGTTGAAAGTCTGTGTTGCCCAGCGACAGCCCCAAAACATCACTTCTCTAGAGGAGATCTGCATGGAGGAATGGGCCAACATATCAGCAATAGGGATGAGCTTCGTGTTCGAGTCGAACATACGTTCGACTCGAACATCGGCTGTTCGATCGTTCGACGAAGATCGAACGATTTGGGCCGTTCGCGCCAAATTCGAGTGACGCGAACGGCCCACAATGCACTACGCCATCGCAGTGTCATCCAGGCGCTGTGATTGGCCAAGCATGCACTGTGACCCCGCATGCTTGGCCAATCACAGCGCCGGCAGCGAGGAGAGCAATGATTGGCCACAGGCAGGATGCCTGTGGCCAATTATTGCTGAGGGTGTTTAGTACACGCCCCACACTATAAAAGGCCGCCAGCACGGCGGCCTAGTGTAGTGTGTTCCGGAGCAGGGATAGAGCAGCATAGGCAGGGACAGTGACTGTTATTTCTTTCTTGCTTAACCTGGATTCCTTTAGTTTAGGGAAAGAGAAGGATAGGTAGGGAGAGTGTCAGTGTGTTTTGTGCTTGTGCTATAGTGTGCTTAAAAAAAACATTTATTCTAGGGACAGAAAACTGTAGGTAGGGACAGTGTCAGTTTCTTTCACTCTGCAAGTCCTTGTTTCCAGGGACCTGGAAGGACAGTGAGTGAATTGTCCTTGTGCTATATTGTGCTTAAAAAAACATTTATTCTAGGGACAGAAAACTGTAGGTAGGGAGAGTGTCAGTTTCTTTCACTCTGCAAGTCCTTGTTTCCAGGGACCTGGAAGGACAGTGAGTGAATTGTCCTTGTGCTATATTGTGCTTAAAAAAAACATTTATTCTAGGGACAGAAAACTGTAGGTAGGGAGAGTGTCAGTTTATTTCACTCTGCAAGTCCTTGTTTCCAGGGACCTGGAAGGACAGTGACTGAATTGTCCTTGTGCTATATTGTGATTAAAAAAAACATTTATTCTAGGGACAGAAAACTGTAGGTAGGGAGAGTGTCAGTTTATTTCACTCTGCAAGTCCTTGTTTCCAGGGACCTGGAAGGACAGTGACTGAATTGTCCTTGTGCTATATTGTGATTAAAAAAAACATTTATTCTAGGGACAGAAAACTGTAGGTAGGGAGAGTGTCAGTTTATTTCACTCTGCAAGTCCTTGTTTCCAGGGACCTGGAAGGACAGTGACTGAATTGTCCTTGTGCTATATTGTGATTAAAAAAAACATTTATTCTAGGGACAGAAAACTGTAGGTAGGGAGAGTGTCAGTTTATTTCACTCTGCAAGTCCTTGTTTCCAGGGACCTGGAAGGACAGTGAGTGAATTGTCCTTGTGTTATATTGTGATTAAAAAAAACATTTTTTCTAGGGACAGAAAACTGTAGGTAGGGAGAGTGTTTTTTTTCTTTCACTCTGCAAGTCCTTGTTTCCAGGGACCTGTAAGGACAGTGAGTGAATTGTCCTTGTGCTATATTGTGCTTAAAAAAAACATTTATTCTAGGGACAGAAAACTGTAGGTAGGGAGAGTGTCAGTTTATTTCACTCTGCAAGTCCTTGTTTCCAGGGACCTGGAAGGACAGTGAGTGAATTGTCCTTGTGTTATATTGTGATTAAAAAAAACATTTTTTCTAGGGACAGAAAACTGTAGGTAGGGAGAGTGTTTTTTTTCTTTCACTCTGCAAGTCCTTGTTTCCAGGGACCTGTAAGGACAGTGAGTGAATTGTCCTTGTGCTATATTGTGCTTAAAAAAAACATTTATTCTAGGGACAGAAAACTGTAGGTAGGGAGAGTGTCAGTTTATTTCACTCTGCAAGTCCTTGTTTCCAGGGACCTGGAAGGACAGTGACTGAATTGTCCTTGTGCTATATTGTGCTTAAAAAAAACATTTATTCTAGGGACAGAAAACTGTAGGTAGGGAGAGTGTCAGTTTATTTCACTCTGCAAGTCCTTGTTTCCAGGGACCTGGAAGGACAGTGACTGAATTGTCCTTGTGTTATATTGTGATTAAAAAAAACATTTTTTCTAGGGACAGAAAACTGTAGGTAGGGAGAGTGTTTTTTTTCTTTCACTCTGCAAGTCCTTGTTTCCAGGGACCTGTAAGGACAGTGAGTGAATTGTCCTTGTGCTATATTGTGCTTAAAAAAAACATTTATTCTAGGGACAGAAAACTGTAGGTAGGGAGAGTGTCAGTTTATTTCACTCTGCAAGTCCTTGTTTCCAGGGACCTGGAAGGACAGTGACTGAATTGTCCTTGTGCTATATTGTGATTAAAAAAAACATTTATTCTAGGGACAGAAAACTGTAGGTAGGGAGAGTGTCAGTTTATTTCACTCTGCAAGTCCTTGTTTCCAGGGACCTGGAAGGACAGTGACTGAATTGTCCTTGTGCTATATTGTGATTAAAAAAAACATTTATTCTAGGGACAGAAAACTGTAGGTAGGGAGAGTGTCAGTTTATTTCACTCTGCAAGTCCTTGTTTCCAGGGACCTGGAAGGACAGTGACTGAATTGTCCTTGTGCTATATTGTGATTAAAAAAAACATTTATTCTAGGGACAGAAAACTGTAGGTAGGGAGAGTGTCAGTTTATTTCACTCTGCAAGTCCTTGTTTCCAGGGACCTGGAAGGACAGTGACTGAATTGTCCTTGTGCTATATTGTGATTAAAAAAAACATTTATTCTAGGGACAGAAAACTGTAGGTAGGGAGAGTGTCAGTTTATTTCACTCTGCAAGTCCTTGTTTCCAGGGACCTGGAAGGACAGTGACTGAATTGTCCTTGTGCTATATTGTGATTAAAAAAAACATTTATTCTAGGGACAGAAAACTGTAGGTAGGGAGAGTGTCAGTTTATTTCACTCTGCAAGTCCTTGTTTCAAGGGACAGAGAAGGACACCTGAAGGTAGCCCTTATTGCTTTTTTCCCATCTCCCTGCAGGCCATCTATTAGAATGTCTGGAAGGCAAACAAGGAGAGGCAGACAGTCAGGAGGCAATAAAAGAGGGCAAGCAGGCTCTGTGTCTGGGGGCAACAGTGCTGGTCGTGGACGCGGTGCATTGTCATCAGCACATGGCCATGGGACACGCTTGTCCTTCTTTTCGGCAGCTGGACATGTTGAGCCACATCATGCCGAAGACTTGGTAGAGTGGATGACCAAGCCCTCCTCCTCCTCCTCATCCTCTCTCACCCAGGCTCAGGGTACTGGAAAAGCAGCTGCCAAAGCGTCGTCTTCCCTGGTATCAATGTCAGACAAATCATCAGTCACTCCTTCCCTAGACCCACCATGTCCTCCTCCTGAGGAGTCCCCCGAACTGTTTCAGCACAGTGTTGGGTACATGCTCCAGGAGGATGCCCAGCGTTTTGAAGGGTCTGATGATGAAACCCAGCTAGAGGAAGGCAGTAGCGTGAGAGCAGACAGAGGGGATGCTCAAGAAGGACACCAATCTGGCAGTCATGTTCCAGCAGCTGCAGCATACTGCCAGATTGGCTCCAGTGATGAGGAGGGAGGGGATGATGAGGTCACTGACTCCACGTGGGTGCCTAATAGGAGAGAGGAGGAGGAGGAGGATGAGGAGGAGGCACATCTCCAACGAGGCAGGATGCCCTTTGGTGGCCAGCGTAAGGGCAGTACACCGACGGAATCACACCGCAGAGCTCCGCCTGTGCAGGGCGCTGCCTCTGCCCGTCATTCAAAAAGTTCTTTGGTGTGGGCCTTTTTTGAGGCTAGTGCATCAGATCGCACAGCTGCTGTTTGCAACATATGTCTCAAGCGTATATCGCGTGGCCAAAACATCAGCCGCTTGGGTACCACATGCCTGACCAGACATATGTTGACCTGCCATGCAGCTCGTTGGCAAGCCTACCTGAAAGACCCACACCAAAGAACAAAGCGGACCTCTCCTTGCACCGCATCAGCTGGGATCTCCAACCCCACTATAACTTCAGTCCTCTCTGAAACATGCACTGAGAGGAATGAAGGTGTAGAATTAGGTGTGTCACAGCCAAGTACTTGCGCCCACTCTGCTAGCAGTACACCGACGTCCGATTCTAGCAGGCAAATTTCCCTGCCCCAGCTGCTGGACCGTCGAAAGAAGTTCACTCCCAGCCATCCACATGCCCAGCGGTTGAATGCTAGCTTGGCTAAATTGCTAGCGCTTCAACTGCTGCCTTTTCAGTTGGTAGACTCGGCCCCCTTCCGTGAGTTTGTGCAATGTGCAGTTCCTCAGTGGCAGGTTCCCAAACGCCACTTTTTCTCACGGAAGGCTATTCCGGCTCTCTACCGGCATGTGGAAGGCAATGTCTTGGCCTCGCTGGACAGGGGGGTCAGCGGTAAGGTGCATATTACCGCTGACTCATGGTCCAGCAGGCATGGACAGGGACGTTACCTTTCTTTCACGGCCCATTGGGTCACTCTTTTGGCAGCTGGGAAGGATTCAGGACAAGGTGCAGTAGTGTTGGAGGTTGTCCCACCGCCACGCCTCCAAAATGCTACTACTGGTTGTGACACACCTCTCTCCTCCACCCCCTCCTCTTCTTCTTCCTCCATGGCCTCTTCCTGTGGTTTGTCCTATGAACCAGCGGTGCTCCGTAGCCGTTCACGGGGCTACGCAAGTACGCAGGCAAAAAGATGCCATGCCGTGCTTGCGCTGGTGTGTTTGGGGGACAGAAGCCACACTGGGGCAGAGGTCCTGTCTGCTCTGCAGGGCCAGGCCGAGAGGTGGTTGACGCCACGCCAGCTTAAGCCAGGAATGGTGGTTTGCGACAATGGCACCAACCTCCTCTCCGCCCTCCGACAGGGACAACTGACCCATGTGCCCTGTGTGGCTCACGTCCTTAACCTGGTGGTGCAGCGCTTCTTGGGCAGGTACCCGGGCTTACAGGATGTCCTGAGGCAGGCCAGGAAAGTCTGTGTGCATTTCCGCAGATCTTATAATGCCAGTGCTCGCCTGGCTGAGCTGCAAAAGGAGTTGAACCTGCCCAAGAACCGCCTTATATGTGACATGCCCACCAGGTGGAACTCAACGTTGGCCATGCTGCAGCGGCTGCACACGCAGCAGAGGGCCATCAATGAGTACCTGTGCGACTACGGCACCAGGACAGGGTCAGGGGAGCTTGGTTTTTTTTCTCCACGCCAGTGGGGCATGATCAGGGATGCATGCACTGTCCTGGCACCATTTGAGGAGGCCACGAGGATGGTGAGCAGTGACAGTGCATGCATCAGTGACACTGTACCTCTTGTCCACCTGTTGGAGCACACGCTGCGTGGAATAATGGACAGGGCACTTGAGGCAGAACAGAGGCAGGAAGAGGAGGACTTCCTTGCCTCTCAAGGCCCCCTTTACCCAGACAGTGTTCCTTCTGTCCCACCCATCGCACAGGAAGAGGAGGAGGAGGAGGAGGAGGAGGAGGAGGAGGATTGTGTCAGCATGGAGGTGGAGGCTGGCACTCAGCATCATCAGCAGCAGTCTTTTAGGGATGATTTACAGTCCCAAGAAACCAGTGGACTTGTACGTGGCTGGGAGGAGGTGGCTGCGGATCATGTCGTCCTTAGTGACCCAGAGGACTCCAGAGCGAATGCCTCAGCAAACCTACGCTGCATGGCCTCCCTGATCCTGCAAAGTCTGCGGAAGGATCCTCGTATTCTTCGGATCAAGGAGAGGGACCATTACTGGCTGGCCACTCTCCTTGATCCACGGTACAAGGGTAAGGTTGCGGACCTTATGTTACCGTCGCAGAGGGAGCAGAGGATGAGACAACTCCGGGAGGCCTTGCAGAAAGGTCTGTGCAACGCGTTCCCAGAGACTGGGAGGTTGCAAACTCCTGGTCCTGGACAACGAGTTGCTGAGGCTTCGGCCAGTCAAAGAAGGAGCGGTGGGGAAGGTGGCCGTCTGACCGATGCGTTCAGACAATTCTTTAGTCCGCAGCCCCAAAGTATGATCGGTTCCAGCAACCATCGCCAGCGTCTGATAAACATGGTGCAGGAATATCTAGGGGCAAGGTCAGACTTGGACACCTTCCCCACCGAAAATCCTCTGGCTTACTGGGTCTTGAGGATGGATCACTGGCCAGAGCTTGCACAGTATGCAATTGAGCTACTGGCCTGTCCTGCATCCAGCGTTCTTTCGGAACGCACATTCAGTGCTGCTGGAGGATTTGTCACGGATCACAGGGTGCGCCTGTCCACCGACTCGGTTGATCGACTGACTTTCATCAAGATGAACCAGTCTTGGATCACCACCAGCTACCACACACCTGATGCTGATATAACAGACTAATTGATTTTAACATGTCACATCCCTTCAAGACTGATGCTGATGCTGAGTGCCTGTGCTGTTATGTTGACTGGCTATCCTCCTCCTCCGAGTCCTCAATGATACGATTGATGATGATAGCTTGTAAGATCATTTTTGTTTATGGGTGCCGCCACCAGTGCCTAACGCCCAATTTTTCAGCCCCTGTTTAACAGGGGCGTGTAATTACAATTTTTGAAGCAATACTTTGCAACAGGGCTCATTGCTGTGCTCCAAGTACAGTATCTGTGAGGAGTTGCAGTGTTGTGCCACCAGTGCCTAAGGCCCAATTTTTCAGCCCCTGTTTAACAGGGGCGTGTAATTACAATTTTTGAAGCAATACTTTGCAACAGGGCTCATTGCTGTGCTCCAAGTACAGTATCTGTGAGGAGTTGCAGTGTTGTGCCACCAGTGCCTAAGGCCCAATTTTTCAGCCCCTGTTTAACAGGGGCGTGTCATTACAATTTTTGAAGCAATACTTTGCAACAGGGCTCATTGGTGTGCTCCAAGTACAGTATCTGTGAGGAGTTGCAGTGTTGTGCCACCAGTGCCTAAGGCCCAATTTTTCAGCCCCTGTTTAACAGGGGCGTGTCATTACAATTTTTGAAGCAATACTTTGCAACAGGGCTCATTGTTGTGCTCCAAGTACAGTTGCTGTGAGGGGTTGCAGTGTTGTGCCACCAGTGCCTAAGGCCTAATTTTTCAGCCCCTGTTCAACAGGGGCATGTAATTACAATTCTTGATCTAATAATTCACAGCAGGGCCCATTGCTGCACCCACCAAGAGTAACTGTCAGGGCTTACAGTGTTGTGGCACCAGCACCACCATCAAAGGCCCAATTTTTACTACCACTGTTCAACAATTATATGTAATTAAAATTCCTGATATAATAGTTGACAGCAGGGCGTTCCAGCACCAACCAAGAGTAACTGTGAGTGCTTACAGTGTTGTGCCAACACCAACAACTAAGGGGCCTATTTCTGCAGAGTATATACGGCAGGTCCCTACTTTCAAACATCCAACTTACAAACGACTCCTACTTGCAAACGCAAGAAGACAACAGGAAGTGAGAGGAAATCTACCACTAGGAAGGAAAATTCTCTCCTGTAAGAATAAATATGGGAGAAAGGTGTCTCCTCTGTACTGATGCTTTATCAGCAATCCTTGTTTCAAGAAAAACACCACATTTCAAAAACAGTTGTCATTGGGACGGAAAGTGAGGTGAAATGTTCTGAACAGGGGCACAGACAGCAAAACAAATGTTACAGGGGTGATAACCCTTACCTATGTTTTCCAAAAAGTTTAAAAATAGATTTTTGGTCTGGAGCTACACTTCAACAATGTACCTGTTCAAAATTACAAACAGACTCTACATAAGAACAAACCTACAGTCCCTGTCTTGTATGCAACGCCTGTATAGGGCTGTTCAGAGTATATAGGGCCTTTTTTATTTTATGTGCGGGGTTCCCCTTAATATCCATACAAGACCCAAAGGGGCTGGTAATGGGCTGGGGTAGGGGGGGGGTCATGGGGTAGCTATGCCATTTTTCTTAAAGAATTTCATCCATATTACCGGGACCAGACATTACATTAAAGCCGCAAGCAGTTTTAAATGGCTTTTTTTTCCTTTAGAAGTGTCATTTTGTGCAGGGACAGTTCTAAACACGGGAAACACGTGGCACTTCACAGGCATACTTTAGACACCCCCCAGGTACGATATTTAAAGGAATATTTGACTTTTTTTTTTTCACTTTATGCATCATTAAAATGACTGCTCCCGAAAAACGACCGTTTTTAAAACTTCTTTTTGCATTGATACATGTCCCCTGGTGCAGAACCCGGGTTCCCAAACCCTTTTTAGGACAATAACATGCATAATAGTTGTTATAATTAGCACTTTAGAATTCGAACGTTCGCATCCATTGTATTTAATAGGGTTCTAATGTTCGTTCGAACTTTCGGTCCGTTCGCGGGTTCTGGTGCGAACCGAACCCGGGGGTGTTCGGCTCATCACTAATCAGCAACACTGTGTGACAACCTTGTGAAGACTTACAGAAAACGTTTGACCTCTGTCATTGCCAACAAAGGATATATAACAAAGTATTGAGATGAACTTTTGATATTGACCAAATACTTATTTTCCACCATAATTTGCAAATAAATTCTTTCAAATCAGACAATGTGATTGTCTGGATTTGTTTCCACATCTTGTCTCTCATAGTTGAGGTATACCTATGATGACAATTACAGGCCTCTCTCATCTTTTTAAGTGGGAGAACTTGCACAATTGGTGGCTGACTAAATTCTTTTTTGACCCACTGTACCTGTCCCAGGGTCCAGTGATGCGGGGGATCGTCTCCCCCTCCTCTCCGCGGCATCGGCATTGTCACTGTGGGCGCCCGGCTGTGGCTTCACAGCTGGGCACACACTGCGCATGTGCTAGCCGCGCTGCGCACCGTGACTGGCAGAGCAATCACCTGGGACCTGTGACGTGTACCAGATGATTACGGAGAGAGAGGGGGAGAGGTGAGCTTACTTCCGCTGCCGAGGCGGCCTAGGGAGGAAGTGGGAGCTGGAACCCTCTAAAAAGAGGGTTTCCGCTCCCTCCCAAAAAAATGACATGCCAAATGTGGCATGTCAGGGGGTCACCTTCCCTTAAAGTGGAAGTTCCATTTTTGGGTGGAACTCCACTTTAAGACTCATAAACACGATTGGATTGTCTGCGGACTAATGCCGCGTACACACGATCGGAAATTCCGACAAGAAAAGTCCGATGTGAGCTTTAGGTCGGAAATTCCAACCGTGTAGGCTCTATTGTAATTTTTCTGTCGGAATTTCCGCCAAGAAAAATTGGAGAGCTGGTTCTCAAATTTTCCAACGGGAAAAGTTCCCATCGGAAATTCCGATCATCTGTATGCAATTCCGACGCGCAAAAAAACACGCATGCTCAGAATCAAGCATAAGAGCCTAACTGACAATTGAACTTCATTGATCTTGGCTCGTCGTACGTGTTGTACGTCACCGCGTTCTTGACGGTCGGAATTTCCAACAGGATTTGTGTGACCGTGTGCAAGCCAAGTTTAAGTGAAATTAAACTTGTACCAGGGTCGTGTGTACGCAGGAAATTACGATCGTGTATACGCAGCAAAAGCGTAGGACTTTTATTCGTTGGCCAGGAACTTGTATTGCATACAAACGGCAAAGAATTGTCGGCCAACAAACACGAAACAATGTGGTTTTTCAGCACTTTAGCGCCACCCTTTGGGCAACTTCTGCTAATGTTGTGTTATGGTTAGCATTGCTTCTGAGCATGCGTGTTTGTACTTTGGAGTTTTGTCCGTCGGACATGTGTACACACAATCGGATAATCTGACAACACACATTTGTTGGCGGACAATTTTAAAGCATGCTATCCCACATTGGTTGGCGGAAAATCCGACAACAATTGTCCGATGGAGCATACAAACGGTCGGATTTTCCGACAACAGCCTGCCATCACACAATTCCCTTTGGATAATCCGATCGTGTGTACGAGGCTTTAGAGCGTACCAGGCTTAAAGGGGTTGTAAAGGCAGGTTTTTTATCTTCATGCATTCTATATTCTATAGATAAAAAGCCTTCTGTGTGCAGCAGCCCCCCTCATACTTACCTGGGGTCCATCTAGATCCAAGGATGTTGCAGGAGTGTCTCGGCTGCCCGGGACTCCCCTCCTCATTAGCTGAGACAGCAGCGTGGCGCCATTGGCTCCCGCTGCTGTCAATCAAAGTCAGTCAGCCAATTAGGAGAGAAAGGGGGCATGGCCGGGCCGCGGCCCTGTGTCTGAATGGCACAGGGAGCTGTGGGTTGGCTCAGGTGCCCCCCGGAGCACCAAAGAGAGATCCGAGAAGAGGAGCATCTGGGCTGCTCTGTGCAAAACCACTGCACAGAGCAGGTAAATATGTTTGTTATTTTTAACGAAAAAACCCCCAAGACTTTAGAATCACTTTAAATAGCTGAATTTGAACTGATATCAGCTTCTTGCAGTCCCTGTACAGCATAGTCCAAAGTGTAAAAAGAAGAAAAATTGCAAAGAGTCAATTAGCTTATGTGCTGACAAGGAGCATGCTGATAGGAGGAGAAAGTAGAGTGACAGCGAGATGAGCTCATCACTGTGCTGCTTCTCTGTCTAGTTTAGGAGCAGGTCCATGAGAGCCTGGGGTCAGAGAAAGTGGGTTAATTTAGGCTGGCCATCATTCAACTCAAAAGACTGAGGACATCTAGTAAAGAAAAAGAAGACTGTAGGCGATAGCTTTAGACTGAATGGTGAGTGTTGCTGCAAAATATGTTTTTTTTTTATTTTGTCTGTTAATGGAATATTCAATTTTTAATTATTGTAGTTTTTGATCAGTTTTCTGCTTTAACAATGAGTAGCCTCAAGGTGATTGATGAAGGGATGTATGACCTGGTGCTATACAAAGGACAGCTCACCGTCGGGGTCATTAAAGTATGGGATCCAAGTCTTAGATAATTGTTCAGTCTACTTTACCCTTCCCACTGGGAAGGTGTAGCACTCCTTAGTGGAACACTTTTACAATGTTTCCTACAAGTCAGGTAGCTGTATGGTGCCTGAACCTATAGTAGATTTATATAGTGAGTGCTGCTATAATTTATGTCTGCACATGGCAGAGACTTCTGCAATCAGCTTGTCCAGAAGAAGTTTTCCTTGCTATAATCTTCCCTTAACCACTGCTGGCTAGGTTACCTTGGGAGATAGGGGACCAGAAAGAATCTACTTACCTAACCTAGCCCCAAGATTCTGATTTATGTACATCATATACCTTCTGATCATGAATGACACTGGAGGGAACTTGTCACCTTTTTACATCAGTATTTCAGAGGTTTTTTTTGGCCAGAGAATACTGGTAAAGTGGTAATGTTTTGTGACACATCAAATGGTTGGTGTGGAAAGGTAATAAAGGGGCATGGTTAAAGAAACCTGACTATACTCACTGTGTACATGGCACACATACTGTATGCCACAGACCTTATACCCACACAGTGTGCTTTAACTACTGTGCCACAAGCAAAAGTCTAATGCCGCGTACACACGATCATTATTCACGGCGGTTAAAAAACCGCCGTGAATAATGACAGGAAAAACGAGGGAACCGCTTGGTTCCCTACACACGGTCGTTTTTCCCGTAATTTTTTCTCTTGACGAGAAAAACGACCGTCTGTGGGCTCCGCGGCAGTGTTTCCCTATGGGAAAACTGCCGCGGAAAAAAATGCTGGAAAAAACGATGAGAAAATTTAGAACATGTTCTAATTTTTCTCGTCGTTTTTTATTCCGTTTTTCCCGACGAGAAAAACGACATGGAGCCCACAGACGATCGTTTTTCTCGGCGGAAAAAAAAATGCCGTTTTTTCTCGTCGAGAAAAGCGGTCGTGTGTACGCGGCATAATGCCGCGTACACACGACTGTTTTTAATGACGAGAAAAATGACATTTTTTAAAATGGTCATTAAAAATGATCGTGTGTGGGCTTCAGAGCATTTTTCATGACGTGAAAAACGGCCATGAAAAAATTGGAACATGCTCTAATTTTTCACGTCGTGTTTTACATCGTCATTTTTCTCGTCATGAAAAACGGCCGTGTGTAGGCTTTAACAACGTGAAAAAAAATGCGCATGCTCAGAATCAAGTATGAGACGGGAGCGCTCGTTCTGGTAAAACTAGCGTTCGTAATGGAGATAGCACATTCTTCACGCTGTAACGGACTGAAAAGCTCATGGCTGAAAAGCGCGAATCGTCGCTCAACAAACTTTACTAACCTGAAGGGTGGCGCCATCCAAATGAAACTTCCCCTTTATAGTGCCGTCGTACGTGTTGTACGTCACCGCGCTTTACTCAAGCATTTTGTTCCACGATAGTGTGTAGGCAAGGCAGGCTTGAGAAGAATCACGTCAAGAAAAATGCCGTTTTTTTTAATGACATTAAAAACGGTCATGTGTACACGGCATGACAGATACATAAAACACTCAACATAACTGTTTTTTAGAAAATGAAAATCTGCCATTATGTATACCTTTCAGTCCACTTTAACCACTTGTCTACCGTCCGCCGCCATATGACGGCGGGACGAAGACCCTCTCGTTCTGGGCGGACGTCATATGACGTGATCGTCCTCCCGAGCCACTAGGGGGCGCACGCGCCCGCCGCGATTGCCCAGTAACTGAGCAGGACCGTGGATCTGTGTGTGTAAGATGAGACCGATGGTGTGTCCCTTGTACTTAGGGACACCGATCGGTCACCTCCCCAAGTCAGTCCCACTGTAATCAATGCATTTTTATAGCACTAATCGCTGTATAAATGTGAATGGTCCCAAAAATGTGTCAAAAGTGTCCGATATGTCCGCCGCAATATCGCAGTCACGATAAAAATCGCATATCGCCGCCATTACTAATTTAAAAAAATCAAAATGCTATAAATCTATCCCCTATTTTGTAGACGCTATAACTTTTGCGCAAACCAATCAATATACATTTTTTTTTGCGTTTTTTTTTACCAAAAATATGTAGAAGAATACGTATCGGCCTAAACTGAGGGAAAAAAACGTTTTTTTATATTTTTATGGGGGATATTTATTATAGCAAAAAGTAAAAAATATTGCATTTTTTTAAAAATTGTCGCTCTATTTTTGTTTATAGCGCAAAAAATAAAAACCGCAGAGGTGATCAAATACCACCAAAAGAAAGATCTATTTATGGGGAAAAAATGATAAAAATTTCATATGGGTACAGTGTTGCATGACCGTGCAATTGTCATTCAAAATGTGACAGCGTTGAAAGCTGAAAAATGACTACTTAGCAACCAGAAACTTTTGAGTCAATAAATACTTTGGTCCAAATTATGTCATGTAAAATTATGTCATGTAAAATATAGCGGTGTGATAGTCAGGATCATGTCATATATAGCCCAGCATATAGCGTGCAATGGTCAGTAGTATGAAATATACAGCAAAAGTATTATAGTGCAGGGCTCAGGAGTGCATAATGCACAGGGTGCAGGGTGCAGAGTTGCAAAATATACAGGGTGCAGGGTTCAGAAGTGCATATCCCACAAGGCTCAGGATTCATATCATATGGAGTACAGGGCTCAGGAGTGCATATTGCACAGGATGCAGGAGTCAGGAGTGTGTATTGCATGGGGTTTAGGGTTCTGCAGAGTGCATTGTGAGGGACTGCTATAGAGGACCAGCTAGCAATCACTACAGAAAGCCCAGGTTTATGCATTGCGGTGATGATGATGAAGAAGAGGAGGGTAGTACAGAATAACTGTCAGTTATTCAGTACTAAGAATTCAGAGAACTCCTTAGCATTGGCTGCTGTTTTTGGGGACAAGGGCTACAGGAGAAACTGCTGCCATGGGACTGGTGCAGATGTTTAAATCCCCTACCTCGTCCTATGATGTTTGATGCTGCATGGAGCGTTCTGCATCTGAGATACTCCGAGAAGCCTGCTGCCACTTGTAAACACAGCAGACTTCAAAGGAAATCATCTATTACTCTTTTTCTCTGTGGCTCTGGCTGATGACATCATCTAATACAGAGCATGGCAGAGAAGCAAGTAGTAGAAGCCTACCTCTGCCAGCTGTCGTAATGCTGCCTTGAGAACAGGACCAGTGCTGAGAGGTGTTGGTATGCAGTACTGTCACGTCCCAACACAAAAAAGGGCTGAGTATTTTGACAGTGCATATCTACAATTTTTGACATCTCTTTACCACAAACACCTATCTTGGATTAAGTAAACAAATTTGTAGGTGCAAACATGGTCTATGGCTGCCACTAACATTAAGAGATCCAGTTACTATACTGCTGGTTTAAAAAAAAAAAAACACAGTCATGTGCTTTACTCATTTGCATTACACTCCATTCGTTTTGGGACTCTGAAGCAAGCAGAGCACCATTAACCCCTTCATGCAGAGGCAGCTCTCTAATTAGGCAAATTAGGCGGCCGCCTAAGGCCTCGCACTCACAGGGGCCTCACGGCCGCCTAATTTGCCTGTGATCAATACTAATGTCGGCGTCATCGGATCTCTCTATTACCCCTCTCTCTTTCTTACCTCCCCCTCTCTCTCCCCTCTTGCATTGGCTGAATGTCTTATGGGTGAGGAGGGTGCCCTGGAAGTGGTGCTGATCACCTGTGTGCTAGATCTGAGCATTTTCTGCAGGAATTTTTCTTGCTTGAATTATTTTTCCCATTATGGGCGTGAGTGGGGCCTCATGTCTAAGTTTTGCCTAAGGCCTCACAAAGCCTAGAACCACCTCTGCCTTTATGACAGCTTAACACATATGAGTGGTGGTAGGGGGAGTGGGCCTTAACGTCAGACCGCCTCTCATATCTGTACATGGGGCTATGAGGTTTTGTGCTAAGAATGTGCTCACTGCACTCCTCCATTATGCCAACCGAGCTTTCGCCCGCTTCTCCCGATCTCTTTTGGGAACCATAGAAATAGGCTGACTGTTGTGACAGCCAGTCATAGTTATAACCTAATCGGGAAGTCACCTCATCCTCGAGGTGTTTGCACGCCCTTCAGAGAGAGGTAAGATGAATGATAAAAATGAGGAGGAGAGCCTAGTCATGTGACCTTTCAAAGTCCCATGATTAGTCTGTCAAAGAGTTCTCTATGCAGGGTTAAGCACCACACATTGCCCTACATGTTAAAAATTGCATTAAAGCGGTAGTAAACCCTCCAACATTAATTACAATTTTCTGATATTATGAAAGACCTCTTAAATTAAAAACGATTGATCGCTATGTATATACATAAAATCTTTATCTTACTGTATTTATGTCTTATTTGTTCCCCATTTCTCTTTTTCCTCGCCTGCGCCATCTCCACTGTGGTCTTTCTAGTCTGATGTGGTATTTACTTCCGCCTTTAGTACCTAATCGTCGCGGTAATCCCATGCATGCGCAGTAATAACATAGCCAAGCCTCTTCTTCGTTTCCGGTTACTACGGAAATGAGGCATAGGCATAGGCGAGGCATAGTGACTCACAGCTTGCTCCAGAGACGTAGGAGTCACAAGGTAACCATGATCCTCTTGGGGAGGAAATATCTACCTAACCATCGCAGGATGTCGGGGCTGACGTCAACAACAGGAAATGACGCAGCCCCGACATACACAAAGAATGTTTCCGGCAGGGTCTCGGCTTGCCGGATTTATCGATGATACAGCGCATGCGCGTATCAACGTCATCACTCGGGAATATATCGATAACACGGAAAGGAAGCAGGTAGGCCAAAAAAATGGCAATAGATTGGGGAGATTAGAATACATAATTACATGCAAAGTTACAGATTTGGGTATACAACCGCTTTAAAAATAGAGACCATGGTGTGGAGTAAACACTGGGGTAATAATAAATGGTATCCACAGTCTTCTGTGTTTTAGTGAATGCCAGCAATTCAATACAAATACATCTGTGGTGCTCCAGATGAGCAGAGAAAAGGAGAAAGACAAAAAAACAGGGGATTAAAAGCCACGAGAATGATGCTTCTAAGGGTAGTATTCAGTTGAACGTATAGGAAAAGTAAGTCAAAAAGTGTAGTAAGCATATACCCACAATTATAAAAGACAATATAAAAAGTCCTCAGAAATATTGCAGAAGCGCTTTTGCCAAAAATATTCAATTTTGACAAGATTTCATATATTGTTCACACGAGGGAAATGGTAGTGAGACCGGGTAAAATAGTGACTTGTGTTATGTTGATCGTAAACCAAACACCTTCCACCAGAAAAGCTTCACCACGTGAGGGGTTCTCCCCTTTGGGGAAGCACTCACCACAAATCGGGGTAAAAATCGCCTTTAGTCAACCACTGGTCATCCACCGTTCTCAATTGAACCTTCACCACGTTTATTTTGCAGGGATCCTCCAAGCAGCGCTGCTATCTCTCCTCTTCCTGCTCTGTATCCTCACATTCATAAGGTTGCTGGATAGCTGTCCTAGGGTCAAGCAATCTGTTTGAGCACGTATGGAGAATATGACTGTATCCACGCAGAGTGTGGGTGGTCACACTCGATGCTCATTGGGGTTTTCCGAAAATTCTTGCGCCACACTAGGTTTGCGATCAGATCCGGTGAACAATGGTAGAAAGAATAAGGCCCTAAAATGGAACCAGTGTGTGGTCAGCAGAGGTGCCTATTCAATAAAAAGGTGTTTCCAAGCGGATTCTTCAGGAAGGTTGGTACACCATCAACGCATTTCTTGGCTCTTTAGTGGATACTTCATCCGGAAAAGGTGTATAGTACACTTTTCTGCGTGGGATCTGTGTGCATTCCTTTAGCCTAGAGTATACTCTGGGCTGAAGAAATGCACACAGATCCCACGCATTAAGGTGTACTGTACACCTTTTCCTGATTAAATGGCCACTAAAGAGCCACAAAACTAGTTGATGGTGTTTTAACCTGTTTTCATGAGCAATAGATTACAACCTTCCTGCAGAATACACTTGGAAGCATCTTTTTATTGAATGGGTGCCTCTGCTGACCACACATCATTTTGGGGCCTTATTCTATCTACCACAGTTCAAAACAAAGGAGCTTTTCAGTCTTTTGTGCCAAATGCAATAAATGAGAATTGACAAAGTTTTTGCACACTGTTGACAATATTGTCTCCTCGTTACTACTTTGTGTATACTACATCAGTTCATACTTGGGTTATTTGTACAATCTCACCTTACATTTTTATATTGATTACATAGGACAATATAGGTAATAAGGTCCTAAAATAGCCATAATAAAGCTCCATTAAATTCCTATGTCAGTCATTTTTAGACCAGATTTAACCCTTGCTTCAGAAGCAGAAACGTTATAGTGGGTTAGGCAGTGGTCCCATTGGGAAACTGATATTCCCTGAGAAGAGCCACTTTTTAGCTGGACCTCGTGTTATCACTAAGGAAAGAGGTACTATATGCAACATACCTAACGTTACTAAATTGTAGTGAACTTGTTAAAACTTCACTCAAACGACATCAATGTCTGTCTTTTCATGCAAGAGGTGAAGATGTTAAATGGGTAAGGGTTGTGTAATTCACACCTGTAGTAAGACATAGCAGATATTAACACACTCCAAACTGAAAGCAGCAGATTTCTGGCACACTGCAGGTTCTTCTGATTCAGAAACGAATAATAATAATAGTAATCATAATCATAATAATAAAAATTTCCATGTGCTCAGCAAGTCTAAAACGGCTTCCACTGTATGGGCTTGTAAGAGCCAAGATTTCAAGGACTGACTAAAATGACCCTATTTAGGAGTCTTTATCGCATTTGATTTTATTGAAACTGAATTAACTTTTTATTAAGATTAAATGTGAGTGACATTGCATGGGAAGGAGCCAGATAGAGAGCTGGCAGTTGTTGTGAAGTAGATTCCTATAAACCCCTTCCAACACCGATCAGTCATGATTTGCTGGAATATATTTGCAATACACTGCCCATATGCAGGGTCCTATAATGGCTCTGATTATTTTTAATTAGGTCACTTAGACCTAACGAGAGTCCAGGTTGTTTTAGGATGCTATTCTTTTCTAACAAACTGTATCTGCTTTGTATTTACTGTATCTTAGGCATCCCTGTACATTTTGAAGGCAATATTTTTCAGTAAAAATAATAAAACAACTTCTGTTCAGTATATAGCCTATTTATAAAGATCTGAAAAAATTCTCCACCTACCTGTAAAGGTCCAAAATTACAAAAAATCTAAGCAAACTGTAAAAAAACTTCTTTGAAATCATATATTGGATCTCTTGAACTCATCCTGGATCCCATGGGCCAGTTACTATAATGATTTTCAATGAGAAGCAAATACTATTGTAGATGAGGTTATTGAATAAAAGAAAGACAAAAGGAGATTGGACATTTTGTGGATTGAACGTTTACCTCTTGTAATAAACTGGATAATGGTAGAGAGAGTAATGACGTTATTACCATAAAGCTAGTTTAAAAACATGTTTTTTTTTTATTTGATTTTTATGTACCTTGATTAACTACTTAAAGTGGAGTTCCACCCTGAATTCTTTTTTTTTTTACCAAAAATCAAAAAAAAAAAAGATTTTTTACTTACCAGAAATAGCAGTTGCTATGCGGAAGTTCCTAATCTGCCTCTTCATCCTCCGCGGCTGGTCTTCTTCCTCGTCCTACTCCCGGTGTCTTCCGGTGAATGGGGCACACTGCCTTCTGGGAACTGTGTGTATCCCAGAGAGCAGCCGGCCCATTCACAAAGCGCCGTGCAACTCGCGCATGCGCAGTAGGAAACGGGCAGTGAAGCCGCAAGGCTTCACTGCCTGTTTCCCTTAGTGAGGATTGCGGCGCGGAGACCTGCCACGATCGAGCGATCGGCCTCTGGGGGGGGCGACTTTGCGGGTGCCTAGGACAGGTAAGTGTCCTTATTAAAAGTCAGCAGCTACAGTGTTTGTAGCTGCTGACTTTTAAATAACAAAAAAAATTGCGGGTGGAACCCCGCTTTAAAGTGGTTGTAAACCCACTATTTTTTTTTTCCCCAACGACCTGTAAGAGAAAGGCATAATGAGCTAATATGACTAGCATAATAGCTCATTATGCATCACTTACCTTAGATCGGGGCCCCCGAAGCCATCCTCATCTCCCTCTTTAGCCGCATCCATCGCTGCGGCGATAGCCGGAAGGTTACTTCCGGGTATCGCCGCTCCAGCCAATCACAGCGCCGCTCCGGCGCTGTGATTGGCCGGAGCGGCGAAGACGTGACTCCGCGCATGCGCGCATGAACCGTCGAATTTGGCTACGTCGTCGAATGCTGCTACCTAGCTGAATTTGTGAATGGGGTTAACCCCATGCGCATGCGCGTGACGTCAGCGTCGCCGCTTTTAAATGCAAATATCTCCTTAACCGTGTAGGTTAAGGAGATATTTCATGCACCTACAGGTAAGCCTTAATATAGGCTTACCTGTAGGTGTTTGTTTACAAAGTGGGTTTACAACCACTTTAAGAGACAAAAGAACCACTATACCAAATTACAGTGGTTAGCAACTTTTCTGGCCTCCACAGTTTACCCAGAACTTTTCCTGGAGCTCAGGAAGCCTGGAAGTGCCCTGTGCCAGTAAGCATCAGATATTGGTGATTTTAGGAACACCCTGTTTGGAAGCTCCTGCCCAGTGCTGAAGATTTATGAACTGGCATCAATGGGTGGCCATTAGGGTGACCACATGTCCCGGATTGCCCGGGACAGTCCCGGATTTTGGAGGTCTGTCCCGGGCACCTTCATTCCAGGACAATACAGTGTCCCGGAATGAAACTGACACAGCCACCCCCCGGGCCAATCAGATGCCCCCAAAAAAGGCCTCCACATCACCGCTTTACTCACTGACAGTACTTGCCCTGTCTGGGAATGCCTGGAGGAGCACAATCCCTGCCCCCTGCTTGTGATTGGAGAAATCATAAATCCCACCTCTTGTGTCCAATCACTGTGCTGTGATTCGTTACAGCACAAGCTGATTTTTGGGAAGGGGGGGGTGTCCCTGAATGGTAGTTTGGAAATGTGGTCACCCTAGTGGCCATATGTCCTCTGGCCTTTCACTATAGGGATCTCAGCTAGCCTTCTGCACTAGGCTGGAATCTTTAGCAGTTAAAGGGCATAGCATGTATTATAAAATCTTGAAAAAGGGTTTTATAAAAATTAGCAACACTTTAGTAATATTAATACAGAACTAACCTAGTGTACATATATTGAAAATGCTAGACTGCACTAGGTTCAGTGTGAGAAAAAAAATGTCTTTGTAAAAACAGGCAAAAACTGCAATAAAATGGACTTATCGCTGAGAATGAAATGGTAGTAGAAAGTACTGACATGCTGAAAGGAGAGCTGAAAAAGAGCTTTCTGATTATAAAGCTTACGTTGAGCATTTTGACCACCAATAATAGGCATTTTTATCATAAAGCTTTTGTAAACGTAGCTGCTTTTTTGATCAAATTGGCCACTATAGCCAGTAGGTGGCACTGTACCCACCTTGGGAATAAAAAATAAATAAAAAAAACAGGCAATGTGGATGCATTTTTTTTGACCAGCATGGTGAAAAATTTACTAAAAGGTTATTGACGATGCCAATTTTTTAAAGTTTTTTAATATTCTGGATTGCCTAATAATATTGCCATAGTATTTGTAGTGCAGTGTTTGTGCATTTGACAGTATTCTGATCTAATTGAAATAAGATTAATCCATATTACTGAAAATTATCTGAGGACTGATTGCATATCCACATCACAGAAGATTGTGTGTGTCACCTTGAATGTGCTAAGGAACACATGTAGAGATCTGATAAAATGACAATCCTTCATGAAATATTTTCTAGCTTTGTGCTGTTTATACAAAAGTCATTTTTTTAGATGACCGAACAAAGATTTAAAAGCTGCTTACAATAACACACAGGTAGTATCCAATCAAAAAATGTTTGAGAGGCATAAAAATAAAGGAACCTTCCTATCCAAATTGTTCCCAGCATGCTGAAATTTGTATTTTATTCTGGAGCCATGGACACCTAAAGAGAAACTTTGAGAAAATAAAATGACATATATGATGCAGTCTGTCAATTGCATTAAAGTGTAAATAAACCCCCCTATGGTTTTCAGCCAAGGAAGCTGCCATCTTGGCCTCTGTTTAATCTATAACTGCCATGATGCTGCACATGTGATCAGTTTAGACACCAGCCATTGGATGGTTTGACAGTTTGGTTGAGAGCACAACCAATGGGAGTGTGACATTCCCGGCACGTGCCAGAAATGAAACTGTTTTATGGGTGGGTTTACTTCCGCTTTAACATAGAGCAGTATTTAATTTTTTTAGTCCCCTGAAACATCTTTTTATTATCTGTTGATCCTGCCAGTAGATCCAGACAGATCCATAATTTTTCTACTTCTTAAAACTTTTCAAGCGGTTACAACAGAAATGCTTTTTTTATTTTTGGAAAAAAAGTTTTAAACATTATGAATAAAAGCTGACTATTGTAAACACCCCAATCAGTGTTAAATGGTTTGTCTCAATCCCTGTTAAGCCCTGTACACACGATCAGATTTCCTATGGATTCAAATCCGATGGATTTTTCCATCGGAATTTCGATGAAGCTGACTTCCATCAGTCTTGCCTACACACCATCAGTCAAAAATCCAACCGTCCCAAACGGCGTGATGTAAAACACTCCGACGAGCCGAGAAAAATTAAGTTCAATTCTTCTGAGCATGCGTTGACTTGATTCTGAGCATGCGTGGGTTTTTTCTCCAATGGAGTTCCCCACAGACGATCGGAATTTGCTATCGTTTTTTTTTTCCATCGGATAAATTTAAAACATGTTCTTTTTTTTCTCACCGATGGAAAAAAGACCGATGGGGCCCATACACGATCTGTTTGTCCGATGAAAAAAGTCCATCGGACTGTTTTCATCTGTAAAACCGATCGTGTGTACAGGGCATAAGTGCCATTTTTGCTGGCTTGATAAAGAAAATGGAAAACATAACAGACCTACTGGCAGGGTCAACAGATATAAAAACTGGGGGAAAAACAATCAGAACTCAAAAACTACTATGTTAACACTAGGGACAAAATGCATCATATCCAATGGTATGTCATTTTTCATTTTACTAGTGGTTCCATTTCATGTAGCTTCTGTAAAAGGAAGTAAGACACTAAATAGATCTTTTCTCCACGTAGTCACAGTTGAAGGGAATATATTACAATTTTATGATGATTGTCAAATTTCTTGATTATGAGCTAAGACTGGATCTTGCCATATGCCCACCATTAGGGTTTTTTGCCCATGGGTTCTCTCTTATTTGTCTCTTCATCTCTTATATTATTCTCAAAAAAGGGTGATAGATAAACAGCATCTGTAAAATGCAGAATGTAGGAGCCATGTGTTTGTATAATGTAACTCCACCGCATTTAAGTTACATTATCAGTGGCGAAAAAGTTGGATGCAGAAGAAGCGGTGGAGAACATGGCAGCACTGGAAGAGGGCAAACTGAGAGATAAGACTGGTATAATGAGCAAGTAAGCTGTGAATAGCACATTATGGCAACTAGTCCCCCCCCCTCCCCCTTCACACACACACATTTTAGTTCCTTCTTAGGCTTTTGTTTTACTAAAGGTTTGGATATGTTCTAGCGATATGTTTAGTGGTTTGGAAAGCTGGGAAATAGGAAATGAAAGTAAATGGTACATTGGAACATTCCTTTTAAAGTGATTGTAAAGGCTATTTTTTTTTACATAACAAACAGGTTTATACTTACCTGCTCTGTGCAATAATTTTGCACAAAACAGCCTCAATTCTCCTCTTCTTGGGTCACCCACCGGTGCTCCTGGCTCCTCCTCTTCTCGGTGTTCCACTATAGGAAGCCACTTCCTATGGGGATGCACCTGCAGACTTAATCCCAAGATGGACTGCCTGTGTCTATAGACAAAAACAGTGACTCTCAATCCCTTCTACTCCCCCTTCCCCCTCTGATGCTCTCGGGTACAGTGCTGGATCGAGATTGGGCTTAGGTAAGTATTTAGGAGGGGCTACTGAGGAGCAAAACATGAAAGTTTTTTTTTTACCTTAGTGCAGAGAATATATTAAAGTGATTGTAAAGTCTTGTATTTTTGTTTAAAAATAACAAACATGTTATATACTTACCTGCTCTGTGCAGTGTTTTTTCACAGAGCAGCCCAGATCCGCCTCTACTCGGGTCCCTTGCCGGTGCTCCTGGCCCCTCCCTCCTGCTGAGTGCCCTGAGCTTGCTATGGGGGCACCCAAGCTAAGCCGCTGCTCTGTGTGTCCATGCAGGCAAGGAGCCACAGTTTGGCCCCACCCCCTCTCTCTCCTCATTAGCTCACTGACTTTGATTGACAGCAGCAGAAGCCAATGGCGCCTGTTGCTGTCATAGAAATCCTGCCAGCTACAGGAGTCCTGGACTTCCTGGTTTCAAATCTCGGGCACGTCCGCGCGCGACGGTGTGTGCGGGCGCGCGCATGCGCGCTGCGGGGCGCGCGCACGCTCCACAAAGCGCGCCAGAAGGGCTATTTAAACGTGTCTGTGACAGACAGTCCCTGCTGTCTGCTCTACAGCGTGTAGTACTCAAAGAGACCTGATTCGTGGATTTACCTGCATCTGACCCGGCTTACCTTGACCCTTCCAGTTTCCTGCCTGCCTCTGATCACCAGCTTGTTTTGACCACTCTTCTGCCTGATCCTCCAGTACCTTGTCGCCAGCCAGTTCTACCGACCCGGCTTGCCTGACCAATCTCTCCGCTGTTGTGTTCCTGGTTCCAGTCCAGTTGCTGTGTTCCTGGTTCCAGTCCAGTCTGCTTCATCGGTTCCAGTCCAGTTGCTGTGTTCCTGGTTCCAGTCCAGTCTGCTTCATAGGCTCCAGTCCAGTTGCTGTGTTCCTGGTTCCAGTTCAGCCTGCTATACTTCCTGGGTGCCTGGATCCGTCCCAGTCTTCAGACTCTACTCTACCTTGATCCATCCTGCCAGGCACTCGTACCCCTTCTACCTCCGTGCCTCCTGTCTTCACTACCAGGGGCCGCTGGTGGAAGTCATAAGAGAGGCCTCCCTCTGCAGATCCGGGCTCGTCACCGTCAGGTACGTGACAGTAGCAGACAGCCATGTCTGAGCCCGGGCAGGGAGCCTCACCTATGGAGAAACTCTGTCGGCACCTGGCAGGTTTGTCTGAAGCAGTCAAGAGTCTTCAACAAGGCTACACCCGCCTGGAAGAGCAAGTGCGTGCCCTCTCCAATCCCTCTGCCATCCAAAAGGGGCCCCATGCCTTTGCTTCCACAGCCGGGACAAGTTCCTCACCCACAGTGGTCATGCTTCCTCCCGAACCTAAGGTTCCTACACCCGAAAGATTTTCCGGGGATCGGAGCAAGTTTAGGGTCTTCCGGAATTCGTGTGAACTGTACTTTGCCCTACAGCCCCGCACCTTTTCTCTAGAGGCCACCAAGGTGGGCTTTGTGGTCTCTTTGCTCTCTGGAGACCCTCAGAGCTGGGCCCACCGTCTCTTTGAACAGAAGGATGTATCACTAAACAATCTCGCTGCTTTTTTCGATGCCATGGCCCAGCTATACGAAGATCCCCAGCTCTCAGTAACCGCAGAAGCCGCCTTGCATTCCCTTCAACAAGGACACAGACCAGCGGAGGACTATGTGGCAGAATTCAAGCGGTGGAGTGCGGATACCAATTGGAATGATGCCGCCCTCCGCCATCAGTTTCGCTTAGGACTTTCTGATTCCTTGAAGGACGAGCTTGCTAGAGTCGGTGTACCACAGACACTCAACCTGTTGATTGACCTAACCATTCAGATTGACCGACGTCTGAGGGAATGGAGGGCTGAGAGGACCACTGGCTTCTCCCGCCCAACCTGGATGCTCCCTCGGGCTCCTAGTCACCTGTACCCAGCTCCTGCTACACCTCCAACCCCCACATCTGACACGCCAGAACCAATGCAGCTCGGGGTCCTTCGTCCATCCCTCACTCCGGAAGAATGCCAGCGCCGCCGAATAAATAATTTGTGCCTGTACTGCGGGGAACCCGGACATTTCGTTAGAAACTGTCCCCTGAAGCTTCGTAAGTTTCTTTCAGTTTCTTCTAACATGACTAACCTACAAGCCAAAACCACATCTCACCTTGCCCTCTCTGTTTCATTACAGCTCCCAGGAAGGACTCTGCAAGTACCCGCCATTATTGATTCTGGAGCATGCAGCTGCTTTATGGACTCAACCTTTGCCATTAAACACCAAATTCCCCTTCGTACCAAGACCCACGGACTTCGTGTCCATCTGGCTGATGGTCCCCCTATTAAGTCCGGACCTGTGATCCAAGAGACCACCCCTATACCCGTCACCATCTCTACCACCTCTGGAACCCACCAAGAATACTTATGTCTGGACATCATCTCTTCTCCGTTGTTTTCCTTGATCCTTGGTATGCCTTGGTTACAAGCCCACAATCCCACTATCAACTGGGCCATGGGAGTAGTTACCTTTCCTTCTTCCTATTGCCAGCAGTCCTGTGGCTCATACGAACCTCCTGGGCCGGCCTCTTTACTATGCATTGATACAGAAGATGGCACACGTCAATCCATCCCAGAAGTTTACCACGACTTTCTTGACGTATTTAGTAAACAAGGGGCAGAGACTCTACCGCCCCATCGGGCCTATGATTGCCCCATCGACCTACTTCCTGGAGCAAACATTCCGTTCGGTAGAATCTTCCCTTTAACGGAGGTAGAACAAGGGACTTTAAAAAATTATGTTGATGAGAACTTGCAAAAGGGGTTCATCCGCCCTTCCACATCCCCAGCAGGCGCAGGCACCTTTTTTGTAGAGAAAAAGGACCACACCCTTCGACCTTGTGTGGATTACGGTGAACTGAATAAAATTACAGTAAAAAATCGCTACCCTCTCCCCCTGGTACCAGAGTTATTTCAGAGACTGGGGACTGCCACCATCTTTACCAAACTTGATCTCCGCGGAGCCTACAAC
This sequence comes from Rana muscosa, assembly GCA_029206835.1. Classification (NCBI taxonomy): domain Eukaryota; kingdom Metazoa; phylum Chordata; class Amphibia; order Anura; family Ranidae; genus Rana; species Rana muscosa. Next base: position 119,828,948 of record CM055123.1, on the reverse strand, counting down.
TTGATCCGTATCAAAGAAGGGGACGAATGGAAGACCGCCTTCCGTACCCGGTATGGGCATTTTGAGTACTTGGTAATGCCATTCGGGTTGTGTAACGCCCCTGCCACTTTCCAGTATTTTATCAACGACGTTCTACGGGACTTCCTAGACCTCTTTGTCATTGTTTATCTCAATGATATATTAATCTTTTCTTCCTCCCTTGATTCTCATCGCAGACATGTCAAAAATGTGTTGGGTCGGCTCCGCCAGCATGGCCTGTATGCGAAGGCCGAAAAATGTGAGTTCGAGCAAGAGAGTATATCATTTCTGGGGTTAATCATTTCTAGCGAGGGCATCAAAATGGATCCTCAAAAGATTACCGCAATCCTGGACTGGCCAGAACCGGTGGACAAGAAGGGAATCCAACGTTTCGTTGGATTCGCCAACTTCTACCACAAGTTCATCAGGGGGTTTTCAGCTATTATCGCACCCATCACTCAACTAACCAAACAAGGAACATGTTTTCACTGGTCCCCTGAAGCCCAAAAAGCTTTTAAATGCCTGAAGGCCCTATTTACCTCTGCCTCTATCTTGAAACACCCGGACTCTTCACTGCCATTCGTACTTGAGGTAGACGCCTCCGAAATAGCGGTAGGAGCAATACTGTCCCAAAGACAGGGAATCAAGGCCTTGCTCCATCCAGTAGCCTTCTTCTCTCGCAAGCTATCTGCAGCGGAGAGGAACTACGACGTGGGGGATCGGGAGTTACTAGCGATCAAATCTGCACTGGAGGAGTGGCGGTACCTGCTGGAGGGCGCGGCTCATCCGATTCTGATATTCACTGACCACAAGAACCTGGAGTACCTGAAGGCCGCGAGAAGATTGAATCCACGGCAAGCCAGGTGGGCACTCTTCTTCTCCCGGTTCTCTTTTCATGTTACTTATCGTCCTGGGGCCAAGAATATTAAGCCTGACGCCCTGTCTCGGATGTTCCATAAGTCCAAGGAGACTTCTCCGCCTGATACCATCCTGGCCCCCGGAAATTTCCTTCTTCTACAGGAGAACCTGTTCACTCAGATCAAACAAGCTTCCACTGGGCAGAGACAGTTCTCCGAGCCGGAATTGCAGGTTAAGGATGGACTATTGTGGTACCAAGACAGAATCTACGTACCTGAGGAATTGAGAGTAACCGCATTAGAACTCTGCCACGACCACGCCCTGACCGGACATTTTGGCGTTGCCAAGACCACTGACCTGGTACAGCGCACCTTCTGGTGGCCTCGAGTACGTGAAGACTGTAGGAGGTTTGTAGATTCTTGTACAACTTGCACCCGAAACAAGGGTTCCAGATCCAAGGCCTGGGGACTACTAAAACCCTTACCCGTTCCAGATAGGCCCTGGAGAATGTTGTCCATCGACTTCATTGTCGAGTTGCCCCCGGCTGAGAACCATACCACCATCTTCGTTATAGTGGACCGTCTGTCCAAGATGGCACACTTCATCCCTATGAAAGGGGCTCCCTCAGCTCCTGAAACCACACAGGTGTTCATCAGAGAAATAGTCAGACTCCATGGTGTACCAGCCAATATTGTTTCCGATCGCGGGGTTCAATTTACCTCTCGATTCTGGAGATCCCTTTGCAAAACCTTGAAGATCAAATTATCGTTTTCCTCTGCTTACCACCCACAGACCAACGGACAGACGGAGAGAATGAATCAGACGCTCGAGCAATACCTGCGATGCTTCTCCTCTTTTGCTCAGGACAACTGGATTTCCCTACTTCCATTGGCCGAGTTTGCTTATAACAATTCCATTCACTCCGCTACCAGCCAGACTCCTTTCTTTGCAAACTATGGTTTTCACCCTACATTTCTGCCTAATTCCCTTCCTGAGTGTCCTGTGCCTGCAGTCCAGGAAAAGTTAAATTTTTTCTCGGTCAATAACCAGCTTCTACAAGAGACCATGACCAAGACTCAAGAACGCAACAAGACAATCTATGACAAGAAGAGACGGGGTGAATTAGTGTTGGTACCCGGCGACCAAGTATGGCTATCTACCACAAACCTAAGAATGGCATGCCCTTCTTAAAAACTGGGCCCCAAATTTTTAGGTCCATTCCCTGTTAAGAGGAAGATTAATGAAGTAGCTTATGAGTTGGAACTTCCTGACTCTCTTAGAATCCATCCAGTCTTTCATGTCTCTCTCCTGAAACCCACAGTCTCCAATCCATTCCCAGATCAGAAGCCGGATCACCCTGATCCGATCATTATTGACGGTGAGCAGGAATTCGAAGTAGAAGCTATCATGGACTTCAAGAGAAGAAATAACCAGAACCAATTCCTAATTAAATGGAAGGGCTACGGACCCGAAGAAAACTCATGGGAACCCGAGGAGAATATCCATGCCAGGAGCTTGGTACAGGCTTTCAAGAGGACTCACCCTGGAAGGTTCACCTGGCTGGGCATCCGGAGGCTGTCCCTTGGGGGGGGGCAATGTCATAGAAATCCTGCCAGCTACAGGAGTCCTGGACTTCCTGGTTTCCAATCTCGGGCACGTCCGTGCGCGTGCACGTGCGCGCGCGACGGCGTGCGCAGGCGCGCGCATACGCGCTGCGGGGGCGCACGCACGCTCCACAAAGCGCGCCAGAAGGGCTATTTAAACGTGCTGTCTGCTCTACAGCGTGTAGTACTCAAAGAGACCTGATTCGTGGATTTACCTGCATCTGACCCGGCTTACCTTGACTCTTCCAGTTTCCTGTCTGCCTCTGATCACCAGCTTGTTTTGACCACTCTTCTGCCTGATCCTCCAGTACCTTGTCGCCAGCCAGTTCTCCCGACCCGGCTTGCCTGACCAATCTCTCCGCTGTTGTGTTCCTGGTTCCAGTCCAGTTGCTGTGTTCCTGGTTCCAGTCCAGTCTGCTTCATCGGTTCCAGTCCAGTTGCTGTGTTCCTGGTTCCAGTCCAGTCTGCTTCATCGGCTCCAGTCCAGTTGCTGTGTTCCTGGTTCCAGTTCAGCCTGCTATACTTCCTGGGTGCCTGGATCCGTCCCAGTCTTCAGACTCTACTCTACCTTGATCCATCCTGCCAGGCACTCGTACCCCTTCTACCTCTGTGCCTCCTGTCTTCACTACCAGGGGCCGCTGGTGGAAGCCGTAAGAGAGGCCTCCCTCTGCAGATCCGGGCTCGTCACCGTCAGGTACGTGACAGTTGCTGTGTCTCAGCCAATCCGGAGGGCCAGTCCCGTTGTTCTGCCAATATGGTTCCTCCTATCGATATGGCTCCCCCTTGACTGTGCAGGCGCAATCCGAGCCGACGGAAATCACCGAACCTGATCAGCTGTTTTCAGGTATACCCGCCCCTCATTTTTTATTGCAACAGGTCCAGGGCGACGTAGACCTAGCTGTAAGTGGCCAGTCGGCCTCACGTCCTCGCTTCGCTCGCTCGGCCTCCTGGCTCTTTTTTTTAACATACTCTAAGTCCACGGGGATGGTAAGGAATGAGCCTGGATGACGCCCCGAGCCGCGCATGCGCCGTGTACACCTGAAGAACAGCTTATCAGGTTTGGAGATTTCCGTGGGCTTCGTCTGCGCCTGCGCAGTCGAGGCCGGACCCTATTCGATAGGGGAACTTGCTCGACAAGACACCAAACAACAGAGGGTCTTTTGCACATCGCTGGATAGAGATGGAGCTCAGATAAGTAGTAGGGGGGCTGAGGGGGGCTGCTGCACACAGAAGGTTTTTTTTTATCTTAAAGCATAGAATGCAGTAAGATAAAGAAAAACCTTCTGCTTCTACAACCACTTTAAGGTAAAAAAAAAATTGTCTTTAGAACAACTTTAACCACTTGAGATCCGCGCTATAGCTGAAAGACGGCTGCAGCGCGGCTCTCAAGTGCCGAGTGGACGTCCCCTGGATGTCCTGTTCTGTTTACATCCCGCCGCGCGCAGCCGAAGGCGGGCGGCGGGGAACAGCTGTGCGCTCAGCATCACATGATGCCGATGCGTGTGCCTGGCGGCCGCGATGTCCGCCAGGTACATGCGATCGGCTGTGACAGAGGCAGGACGTGGATCTCTGTGTGTAAACACAGAGATCCATGTCCTGTCAGGGAGAGAGGAGACCGATGCTGTGTCCCTTGTACATAGGGACACAGATCGGTCTCCTCCCCCAGTCAGTCCCCTCCCCCCACAGTAAGAAACACTAATAGGGAACATATTTAACCCCTTGATCGCCCCCTAGTTTTAACCCCTTCCTTGCCAGTCACATTTATACTGTAATCAGTGCATTTTTATAGCACTGTTCGCTGTATTAATGTGAATGGTCCCAAAATAGTGTCAAAAGTGTCCGATATGTCCGCCGCAATATCGTAGGCCTGACAAAAAAACGCAGATCGCCGCCATTACTAGTAAAAAAAAAATATATGATAAAAATGTCAGAATTCTATCCCCTATTTTGTAGGCGCTATAACTTTTGCGCAAACCAATCACTATACGCTTATTGCAATTTTTTTTACCAAAAATAAATAGAAGAATACGTATCGGCCTAAACTGAGAAAAAAAAATATAAAAAAAAAAATTGGGATATTATTATAACAAAAAGTAAAAAAATATAGTGTTTTTTTTCAAAATTTTCTGTCTTTTTTTGTTAATAGCGCAAAAAATAAAAACCGCAGAGGTGATCAAATACCACCAAAAGAAAGCTCTATTTGTGGGGAAAAAATTATAAAAATATCATTTGGGTACAGTGTTGTATGACCGCGCAATTGTCATTCAAAGTGCGTCAGCACTGAAAGCTGAAAATTGGTCTGGGTACGAAGGGGGTTTAAGTGCCCAGTAAGGAAGTGGTTAAGCTTTTAGGATTGAAAAAATGAATATTTCCATACAAAAAGCATATTTTGATTCAATGAATTTAGAAAGTTATCATGCTCAAAAACATAGTGCCTAATTTATTATAACAAAAAATGTATTTACTGAATAAAAATACTATACTCTTAATGTCTTACATTCTCTTAAATGTATGTACTTATGCATAGAAACAACACATCTGTGTTTATTTTGTTTCTAAAGCTCTGAATATAAATTCAAACTGGAAAATTAAAAGAGTGTGAGCCCCTATATAATATGCAAATGAATATGTATTTTGCACTGAGTACTCAGTAGTTCAAGTAGCTCTTTTGCCTCTAAATAAAATCAATAATCCAATAAGAAAACCCACTAAACAACTTTTGCCCTCTGGTGTAAATCCTCTTATCTGCTTGGCAAGAAGTTTAATGTCATTGAAATGACTTTAGATAAACACAATTTAACCCACAATGGCTCCGCCAGTGGTGAAATCTGTTGGAGAAAATTAGGAAACAGACTACCCAATTTAAAGCTGTTGCGCATATTTCAGGACGACATCATAATGGGGTTGCTTCACAGGGAATCAATTTCATCCAATAAATAACAAAAGAACCCCCAACCTGCCTAATTGGGACATTAATTATCCTTACAGAGCTGACACTTTGCATGCAAGAGATGGGACAGTTTTCAAAGTACACAAGCTATTCCATCTTTCTTTTTGAAACCTCTCATTTTACTTTTGACATGAGACAAATGTTCTCTGTGTAAAATAAAATCATCTGGCTCTGACTTTTTATTTTCATGTTTCATTTTTAAAAGTCTAAAAATGTCCACAAGGCATTAAGTTACAAGATTAGAACTTCGTGAAACTGTGCTCAAATATCTTTCCAATTAGAGTACAGAGTATTTTTAATTCCTTTCCGCCGCTGACAGCAAAATTTGATCATTAATTATTTTTTACTGTACTTTTTGCTAATTATTTTATTACATTTACTGTAAAAAGGAGCAAACGAAAATGTTTCTGTACCTATTCATTATTACATTAAAATATTTAACTGAAGATGTCCATAGGGGACATAAGGACCCAGTATCCAACTTACATCATTTTTAGAATAGTTTATAGAAAAAAAAGCCTTTAACAATATTGATATTTAACCATTTCAGCCCCGGAAGGATTTACCCCCTTAAAGGGGTTGTAAAGGTTTGTTTTTTATTTTCTAAATAGGTTCCTTTAAGCTAGTGCATTGTTGGTTCACTTACCTTTTCCTTAGATTTCCCTTCTAAATGTTTGTTTTCTTTGTCTGAATTTCTCACTTCCTGTTTCTCCTCACTGAACTCCACACCATCATCCGAGTGGTGTGGAGTCATCCAGAACAGCTTACTGAACAGCTTACTGAGGATAAACAGGAAGTGAGAAATTCAGACAAAGAAAACAAAGAAAAAAAATATTTAGAAGGGAAATCTAAGGAAAAGGTAAGTGAACCAACAATGCATTAGCTTAAAGGAACCTATTTAGAAAATAAAAAACGAACCTTTACAACCCCTTTAAGCTAGTGCATTGTTGGTTCACTTACCTTTTCCTTAGATTTCCCTTCTAAATGTTTTTTTTTTCTTTGTCTGAATTTCTCACTTCCTGTTTCTCCTCAGTAAACTTCACACCATCATCCGAGTGGTGTGGAGTCAGCCAGAACAGCTTACTGAACAGCTTACTGAGGAGGAACAGGAAGTGAGAAATTCAGACAAAGTAAACAAACATTTAGAAGGTAAATCAAAGGAAAAGGTAAGTGAACCAACAATGCACTAGCTTAAAGGAACCTATTTAGAAAATAAAAAACAAACCTTTTTTACAATACGGCATTGCGTTATTTTAACTGTCAATTGCGCGGTCGTGCGATATTGTACACAAACAAAATTGATGTATTTTTTTTCCCCACAAATAGAGCCTTCTTTTGGTGGTATTTGATCACCACTGCGGTTTTTATTTCTTGCGCTATAAACAAAAAATATCCGAAAATTTTGAAAAAAAACAAACAATATTTTAAACTTTTTGCTATAATAAATATCCAAAAATAAATAAATAATAATAAAAAAAAAATCTTCATCAGTTTAGGCCAATATGTATTCTTCTACATATTTTTGGTAAAAAAATCTCAATAAGCGTAGTTTGATTGGTTTGCGCAAAACTTATAGCGTCTACAAAATAGGGGGTAGTTTTATAGAATTTTTATTATTCATTTTTTTTTTACTAGTTATGGTGGCGATCTGCGATTTTTATTGTGACTACGACATTATGGCGGACACATCGGACACTCTTGACGCTATTTTGGGACCATCGTCATTTATACAGTGATCAGTGTTATAAAAATGCACTGATTACTGTGTAAATGATGCTGGCAGGGGTTAACCACTAGGGGAATTTTATGAAATTTTTATTAATATTTTTTTTTTACTAGTAATGGCAGTGATCAGCGATTTTTAGCAGGACTGCGACATTAAGGCAGACAGATCGGAAACTTTTGACACTTTTTTGGAACCAGTGACATTATTACAGTGATCAGTGCTAAAAATAGCCACTGATCACTGTATAAATGACATTGGCAGGAAAGGGGTTAACACTAGGGGGCAATCAAGGGGTTAAAGTGGAGTTCCACCCAAAAATGGAACTTCCACTTTAAGGGAAGATGACCCCCTGACATGCCACATTTGGCATGTAATTTTTTTTTGGGGGGGGGGAGCGGAAACCTAATTTTTAGAGGGTTCCTGCTCCCACTTCCTCCCTAGGCCGCCTCGGAGGCGGAAGTAAGCTCACCTCAGCCCCCTCCCTCTCCGCAATCATCTGGGACACGTCACAGGTCCCAGGTGATTGCTCCGCCAGTTATGGTGCCCACAGTGACAATGCCGGTGCTGCAGAAAGGAGGGGGAGACGAGCGGGGCTTCATTCCCCCACATCGCTGGACCCTGGGACAGGTAAGTGTCCGATTATTAAAAGTCAACAGCTGCAGTATTTGTAGCTGCTGACTTTTATTATTTTTTTTTTAGGCGGACCTCCGCTTAAAGTGTTCCCTAGACAGGTGTTTCTAACTGTGGGGGGAGTGTACTGACAGGGAGTAGATAGAGATTGCTGTTCCTGATCACTAGGAACAGACAACCTCTCTCTACTTCCCTGACGAATGGGGATCTGTTTGTTTACATTGACAGATCCCCATTCTGGCTCTCTGGAGCGATTGCGGGTGGCCCGTGGACATTGCTCATCGGCTCCTGCGACGCCACGTGGGCGTGTGCCTCTGGCAGCACGCGCGCGCACCTGCTATAGCCATTAAAGGGACCGTTGTATACCTACGCCGTTTTGCGCAGCCGAGCCAACCTGCCGCAGTATAACTGCGGCGGCTGGTCAGCAAGTGGTTAAAGGTGGTTTAACAGGGAATTATATTTTCCAACACACAGCTGACTTTTTCCATGTTTTTATAGATTTTACCTTTCGTTATTTGTTGATTATTTTTACACAGAATTTAAATGTCAGGAAAGAAAAATGTCTAAATAGTAAAGTCATCCAGCATGACTTTACTATGGTGTGTCCCTTGTACATAGGGACAACCATCGGTCACCTCTCCCAGTCAGTCCCCTCCCCCCACAGTTAGAACACATCTAGGGAAACACATTTAACCCCTTCCCCGCCCCCTAGTGTTAACCCCTTCTCTGCCAGTCAGATTTGTACAATAATCAATGCATTTTTATAGCACTGTTCGCTGTATAAATGTGAATGGTCCCAAAATAGTGCCAAAAGTGTCCAATGTGTCCGCCATAATGTTGCAGTCCCAATAAAAATCGCTTATCGCCGCTATTACTAGTAAAAAAAAAATATTATCAAACATGCCATAAATCTATCCCCTATTTTGTAGACACTATAACTTTAGCGCAAACCAATCAATAAACGCTTATTGCGTTTTTTTTTACCAAAAATACGTAGAAGAATACGTATCGGCCTAAACTGAGGAAAAAAAAAAAGAAAAAAAATTGTGATATTTATTATAGCAAAAAGTAAAAAATATTGTGTTTTTTTTTTTTTTAAATTGACGCTCTTTTTTTGTTTATAGCGCAAAAAAAAAAAAAAAAACGCAGAGGTGATCAAATACCACCAAAAGAAAGCTCTATTTGTGGGAAAAAAATGATAAAAATGTCATTTGGGTACAGTGTACCATGACCGCGCAATTGTCAAAGTGCGTCAGCGCTGAAAGCTGAAAATTGGTCTGGGTACGAAGGGGTTTTTAGTGCCCAGTAAGCAAGTGGTTAATGTATTTGTTTTTAATAGTATTGACATCTAGTATATTTTTCTCTGGCGGTATTTGACAAGCTGTATAGATAATAGCCATACTCTCAATTTCGAATGATGCCTAATGAGCCTGTGAGTCTGTTAGAGTGTAATGTCACCAGTATAAGATGCAAATGACAGTTGCAAGGTGACAAGTGCTGAATTTTGTAAGATTTGTAAGCAGACTCCAAACAAACTTGTTTACCCTCTCCCGTCCTTCACAATTTCCAGTGCCTGCAGTCCCACCGGCCACTGCTGAGGGTTTAATAAAAAGTGAAACCAACAGTTTATCTGAGCACAGCAGGGTGAAAAAGCAGCTTAGAGGGGGGCTTTTGTCAGGCAATGATGAGACAATGTATCCATATGGAGAACAGAAGGAAGGCTGAATTCCATGTAACCCAGGCCCCTCTGTTCTGAATGAGCAGTACAGTCAACGCTTGAGGGCAAAGGCTCTTTTAACATAACAACTGAGCAAAACAGGGTTGAGGGAGGGGGGCCTTGTTCTCATTACAAACCCAGATTCCGTGAATCATCTGTAGCATCTCCCAGATACAGAACGAAGTCACATAAGCTCTCTGGATGCAGCATACCCAGCTCTCCTGACTAATAACTTACCCAGCGGAGCTTTTGTCCCGATGCCATTTCAATCTGAAAAGCCTGCCCCTGGGTCTCTTCTGTAAAGACCAATAAAATAAAAAAAAATCTCTTCAGGGAATTAGCCCTTTGTAGTTTGTGCTTAGCTATCAAAATGACACGCAGTTCCGAAATATGTTGCTCTTGTGACACTTCCCAAGGGTGGGAACGATAACCTTTCGCTATTTGACTAATAGATAGACTTTTCATGGTAATTTTAGTTTATCATTGTCCGAAGAAGACACGTTTAAGATGGATTTGTAATCTGTTCACTCCTTTGAATTGCAATTTTGATTTTATGTATTATTTCCTCTTTGGGTTGGCTGTAGACAAGCAGATATCTTACCAAATGGAGCTACATCTGCCTGTCTTTCAATGCACTGCCACACATCATGCACACATTAGATGAATACTCATTCCCTTTTATCTATAGAAAAGGGAGATTTGTGCCCATGCATGCAGAGATTGGCAAGCACGCCGGCCAGGCACGCCAGCTAGGCAATTCACAAGGACAAATTTTTTACTTACCTTGTCAAAAGTGATACTCAAATTGAACATGTCACCTGCAAAGATGACACTGGATGCCCTAAGGCATGAGGTGACACTTGTGAAAAGTGAAAAAGCCTTAGAACTAAAAAATATATGTGAGTTGAAATGAGCTGCTCCCCTCAAAGTGCAAAGTGATGACTTTAAGTATTGGGGTGTGTTATGATAGGTGGCGCTATAAATATATGTGATTCTGACTTAGGAATAACAATCTTTTTAAATTTGAATAATAATAAAGTGCATAGTGCTAATTATAAACAATTCATCAATATTAATCGTCCTTCAATAATGATAGTAACAGTGAATCAAAATATTTCATCAAAACAAAGTCCTTGTGTCTTATGTAGTGGAACTCCAGTCCATACACCATCACCAGTGACAAACTTATATTGAATCACCCGATGAGTGGGAGTAAAGTGCCTACTCACCAGACACACATGACCTCTTTAGCTAAAAAGTAGTGGCCAGAATTGAGGCACATCCCGGTCACAGCGCTTCCGGCCACTTCAGACTTTCCAACATCACGGTGGTGGAATGCACGCCGATCACAAAGCGGAGGCTAGGCGGCTGCAGACCATTCTGCTGTTATCCCTGGTGCCGGGAAAGGCACCCAACAATGTAAGCAGCCAATTTGGCATTTGTTTTTATCTCATTTTAAATAAACTGTGTTACGCTATGGTCCCATTTTAATCTATTTTTTAATGGGCTGTCGTGGTGAAGAAACGCAAAGTATTCCAGATACATCTCCATTGGTATACCAGCAGGATTGCTGACCTACAAAAAAAACAGCCTGATTTGACTTTCTTTTTAGCTAAAGAGGTCATGTGTGTCCGGTGAGTAGGCACTTTACTCCCACTCATCAGGTGATTCATTAAAAGTTTGTCACTGGTGACGGTGTGTGGACTGGAGTAACAGCCTGATTTGACTTTCTTTTAAGCTAAAGAGGTCATGTGTGTCCGGTGAGTAGGCACTTTACTCCCACTCATCAGGTGATTCATTAAAAGTTTGTCACTGGTGACGGTGTGTGGACTGGAGTTCCACTACAAAAGACACATGGACTTTGTTTTAATGAAATATTTTGATTCACTGTTACTATCATTATTGAAGGACGATTAATATTGTTGAATTGTTTATAAGTATCACCAGCACTATGCACTTTATTATTATTTACATTTAAAAATATTGTTATTCCTAAGTCAGAATCACATATATTTATAGCGCCCCCTATCATAACACACCCCATGAGGTGACACCTACCTAATCCGGACATTTTCTCTTGTTTATATACAGGTTGAGACAGTCCCAGTCAAAACAAATTGGAGGAGCAATTGACTAGATGGGTTAGAAAATCTTGTCCAATCACTACTATTACTCTGGATATAAAAGGTACATAAACTGTACCTCTCTCTTTCATAAACTTAACAGAAACACTCATGTGACCAAAACCATCATGTTTATGATAGAATCTGGACCAAATGACCATAGCAGGCATGTTGGTCTTTATGTTGCATGTTCAAATGGACGTCTATAACCGCTTTATATATTCTGGTTTTGTCATTGTTTACCTTCAGCTATATTGTTTTTACCTTCCCAAAGAAGTGTCCTTGATAGCTATTCTGTTTTGTGGGAGTTAATAACAATGAATCAACTACATTGTAAATCTGCCAGTATCCTGAATACATGTGTTATTCTAATCAACTCAGAGAGAATTAAGAGGACCAAAGAATAGAAATTGATTACTGGACCTATAGGTTTTTATTACTGCTAATGTGCCACTTAGTGGTTCGCTTGGTCTATTGTATTTCTCATCAGCAGGTGTGGCTGTCACAAAGACTACTATACAGTGGGATGTGTGTGTGGTCCCCAACAGTAACATAAAAAGGCAACTACAATTGTTTTTATGTTGTATTTAAATATTAATATAAGGTCAACAATAATACAAGGGTGAGTACTGAGGAGCGCCCAGTACATACACTACACTATGCACTAAAACTTCAATATAGATTGGCTCCTGTGCAGGAAGAAGCGTCCCATTGTATATCCATCAGAACCAAGTCTCACTTCTATAGGTCCAGCGCTATGACACACACATCAGATAACATTAATACAAGGGTATACTTATAAAACACATACAGGTCCTTCTCAAAAAATTAGCATATTGTGATAAAGTTCATTATTTTCTGTAATGTACTGATAAACATTAGACTTTCATATATTTTAGATTCATTACACACAACTGAAGTAGTTCAAGCCTTTTCTTGTTTTAATATTGATGATTTTGGCATACAGCTCATGAAAACCCAAAAATCCTATCTCAAAAAATTAGCATATCATGAAAAGGTTCTCTAAACGAGCTATTAACCTAATCATCTGAATCAACTAATTAACTCTAAACACCTGCAAAAGATTCCTGAGGCTTTTAAAAACTCCCAGCCTGGTTCATTACTCAAAACCGCAATCATGGGTAAGACTGCCGACCTGACTGCTGTCTAGAAGGCCATCATTGACACCCTCAAGCAAGAGGGTAAGACACAGAAAGAAATTTCTGAACGAATAGGCTGTTCCCAGAGTGCTGTATCAAGGCACCTCAGTGGGAAGTCTGTGGGAAGGAAAAAGTGTGGCAGAAAACGCTGCACAACGAGAAGAGGTGACCGGACCCTGAAGAAGATTGTGGAGAAGGACCGATTCCAGACCTTGGAGGACCTGCGGAAGCAGTGGACTGAGTCTGGAGTAGAAACATCCAGAGCCACCGTGAACAGGCGTGTGCAGGAAATGGGCTACAGGTGCCGCATTCCCCAGGTCAAGCCACTTTTGAACCAGAAACAGCGGCAGAAGCGCCTGCCCTGGGCTACAGAGTAGGGATGAGCTTCGTGTTCGAGTCGAACATACGTTCGACTCGAACATTGGCTGTTCGATCGTTCGACGAAGATCGAACGATTTGGGCCGTTCGCGCCAAATTCGAGTGACGCGAACGGCCCACAATGCACTACGCCATCGCAGTGTCATCCAGGCGCTGTGATTGGCCAAGCATGCACTGTGACCCCGCATGCTTGGCCAATCACAGCGCCGGCAGCGAGGAGAGCAATGATTGGCCACAGGCAGGATGCCTGTGGCCAATTATTGCTGAGGGTGTTTAGTACACGCCCCACACTATAAAAGGCCGCCAGCACGGCGGCCTAGTGTAGTGTGTTCCGGAGCAGGGATAGAGTAGCATAGGCAGGGACAGTGACTGTTATTTCTTTCTTGCTTAACCTGGATTCCTTTAGTTTAGGGAAAGAGAAGGATAGGTAGGGAGAGTGTCAGTGTGTTTTGTGCTTCTGCTATAGTGTGCTTAAAAAAAACATTTATTCTAGGGACAGAAAACTCTAGGTAGGGACAGTGTCAGTTTCTTTCACTCTGCAAGTCCTTGTTTCCAGGGACCTGTAAGGACAGTGAGTTAATTGTCCTTGTGCTATATTGTGCTTAAAAAAAACATTTATTCTAGGGACAGAAAACTCTAGGTAGGGACAGTGTCAGTTTCTTTCACTCTGCAAGTCCTTGTTTCCAGGGACCTGTAAGGACAGTGAGTTAATTGTCCTTGTGCTATATTGTGATTAAAAAAAACATTTATTCTAGGGACAGAAAACTCTAGGTAGGGACAGTGTCAGTTTCTTTCACTCTGCAAGTCCTTGTTTCCAGGGACCTGTAAGGACAGTGAGTTAATTTTCCTTGTGCTATATTGTGATTAAAAAAAACATTTTTTCTAGGGACAGAAAACTGTAGGTAGGGAGAGTGTTTTTTTTCTTTCACTCTGCAAGTCCTTGTTTCCAGGGACCTGTAAGGACAGTGAGTTAATTGTCCTTGTGCTATATTGTGCTTAAAAAAAACATTTATTCTAGGGACAGAAAACTCTAGGTAGGGACAGTGTCAGTTTCTTTCACTCTGCAAGTCCTTGTTTCCAGGGACCTGTAAGGACAGTGAGTTAATTGTCCTTGTGCTATATTGTGATTAAAAAAAACATTTATTCTAGGGACAGAAAACTCTAGGTAGGGACAGTGTCAGTTTCTTTCACTCTGCAAGTCCTTGTTTCCAGGGACCTGTAAGGACAGTGAGTTAATTTTCCTTGTGCTATATTGTGATTAAAAAAAACATTTTTTCTAGGGACAGAAAACTGTAGGTAGGGAGAGTGTTTTTTTTCTTTCACTCTGCAAGTCCTTGTTTCCAGGGACCTGTAAGGACAGTGAGTTAATTGTCCTTGTGCTATATTGTGCTTAAAAAAAACATTTATTCTAGGGACAGAAAACTCTAGGTAGGGACAGTGTCAGTTTCTTTCACTCTGCAAGTCCTTGTTTCCAGGGACCTGTAAGGACAGTGAGTTAATTGTCCTTGTGCTATATTGTGCTTAAAAAAAACATTTATTCTAGGGACAGAAAACTCTAGGTAGGGACAGTGTCAGTTTCTTTCACTCTGCAAGTCCTTGTTTCCAGGGACCTGTAAGGACAGTGAGTTAATTTTCCTTGTGCTATATTGTGATTAAAAAAAACATTTATTCTAGGGACAGAAAACTCTAGGTAGGGACAGTGTCAGTTTCTTTCACTCTGCAAGTCCTTGTTTCCAGGGACCTGTAAGGACAGTGAGTTAATTGTCCTTGTGCTATATTGTGCTTAAAAAAAACATTTATTCTAGGGACAGAAAACTCTAGGTAGGGACAGTGTCAGTTTCTTTCACTCTGCAAGTCCTTGTTTCCAGGGACCTGTAAGGACAGTGAGTTAATTTTCCTTGTGCTATATTGTGATTAAAAAAAACATTTTTTCTAGGGACAGAAAACTGTAGGTAGGGAGAGTGTTTTTTTTCTTTCACTCTGCAAGTCCTTGTTTCCAGGGACCTGTAAGGACAGTGAGTTAATTGTCCTTGTGCTATATTGTGCTTAAAAAAAACATTTATTCTAGGGACAGAAAACTCTAGGTAGGGACAGTGTCAGTTTCTTTCACTCTGCAAGTCCTTGTTTCCAGGGACCTGTAAGGACAGTGAGTTAATTTTCCTTGTGCTATATTGTGATTAAAAAAAACATTTATTCTAGGGACAGAAAACTCTAGGTAGGGACAGTGTCAGTTTCTTTCACTCTGCAAGTCCTTGTTTCCAGGGACCTGTAAGGACAGTGAGTTAATTGTCCTTGTGCTATATTGTGCTTAAAAAAAACATTTATTCTAGGGACAGAAAACTCTAGGTAGGGACAGTGTCAGTTTCTTTCACTCTGCAAGTCCTTGTTTCCAGGGACCTGTAAGGACAGTGAGTTAATTTTCCTTGTGCTATATTGTGATTAAAAAAAACATTTATTCTAGGGACAGAAAACTCTAGGTAGGGACAGTGTCAGTTTCTTTCACTCTGCAAGTCCTTGTTTCCAGGGACCTGTAAGGACAGTGAGTTAATTTTCCTTGTGCTATATTGTGATTAAAAAAAACATTTATTCTAGGGACAGAAAACTCTAGGTAGGGACAGTGTCAGTTTCTTTCACTCTGCAAGTCCTTGTTTCCAGGGACCTGTAAGGACAGTGAGTTAATTGTCCTTGTGCTATATTGTGCTTAAAAAAAACATTTTTTCTAGGGACAGAAAACTCTAGGTAGGGAGAGTGTTTTTTTTTTTTCACTCTGCAAGTCCTTGTTTCCAGGGACCTGTAAGGACAGTGAGTTAATTGTCCTTGTGCTATATTGTGCTTAAAAAAAACATTTATTCTAGGGACAGAAAACTCTAGGTAGGGACAGTGTCAGTTTCTTTCACTCTGCAAGTCCTTGTTTCCAGGGACCTGTAAGGACAGTGAGTTAATTTTCCTTGTGCTATATTGTGATTAAAAAAAACATTTTTTCTAGGGACAGAAAACTGTAGGTAGGGAGAGTGTTTTTTTTCTTTCACTCTGCAAGTCCTTGTTTCCAGGGGCCTGTAAGGACAGTGAGTTAATTGTCCTTGTGCTATATTGTGCTTAAAAAAAACATTTATTCTAGGGACAGAAAACTCTAGGTAGGGACAGTGTCAGTTTCTTTCACTCTGCAAGTCCTTGTTTCCAGGGACCTGTAAGGACAGTGAGTTAATTTTCCTTGTGCTATATTGTGATTAAAAAAAACATTTTTTCTAGGGACAGAAAACTGTAGGTAGGGAGAGTGTTTTTTTTCTTTCACTCTGCAAGTCCTTGTTTCCAGGGACCTGTAAGGACAGTGAGTTAATTTTCCTTGTGCTATATTGTGATTAAAAAAAACATTTTTTCTAGGGACAGAAAACTGTAGGTAGGGAGAGTGTTTTTTTTCTTTCACTCTGCAAGTCCTTGTTTCCAGGGACCTGTAAGGACAGTGAGTTAATTGTCCTTGTGCTATATTGTGCTTAAAAAAAACATTTATTCTAGGGACAGAAAACTCTAGGTAGGGACAGTGTCAGTTTCTTTCACTCTGCAAGTCCTTGTTTCCAGGGACCTGTAAGGACAGTGAGTTAATTTTCCTTGTGCTATATTGTGATTAAAAAAAACATTTTTTCTAGGGACAGAAAACTGTAGGTAGGGAGAGTGTTTTTTTTCTTTCACTCTGCAAGTCCTTGTTTCCAGGGACCTGTAAGGACAGTGAGTTAATTTTCCTTGTGCTATATTGTGATTAAAAAAAACATTTTTTCTAGGGACAGAAAACTGTAGGTAGGGAGAGTGTTTTTTTTCTTTCACTCTGCAAGTCCTTGTTTCCAGGGACCTGTAAGGACAGTGAGTTAATTGTCCTTGTGCTATATTGTGCTTAAAAAAAACATTTTTTCTAGGGACAGAAAACTGTAGGTAGGGAGAGTGTTTTTTTTTTTTCACTCTGCAAGTCCTTGTTTCCAGGGACCTGTAAGGACAGTGAGTTAATTGTCCTTGTGCTATATTGTGCTTAAAAAAAACATTTATTCTAGGGACAGAAAACTCTAGGTAGGGACAGTGTCAGTTTCTTTCACTCTGCAAGTCCTTGTTTCCAGGGACCTGTAAGGACAGTGAGTTAATTTTCCTTGTGCTATATTGTGATTAAAAAAAACATTTTTTCTAGGGACAGAAAACTGTAGGTAGGGAGAGTGTTTTTTTTCTTTCACTCTGCAAGTCCTTGTTTCCAGGGACCTGTAAGGACAGTGAGTTAATTTTCCTTGTGCTATATTGTGATTAAAAAAAACATTTTTTCTAGGGACAGAAAACTGTAGGTAGGGAGAGTGTTTTTTTTCTTTCACTCTGCAAGTCCTTGTTTCCAGGGACCTGTAAGGACAGTGAGTTAATTGTCCTTGTGCTATATTGTGCTTAAAAAAAACATTTTTTCTAGGGACAGAAAACTGTAGGTAGGGAGAGTGTTTTTTTTTTTTTCACTCTGCAAGTCCTTGTTTCCAGGGACCTGTAAGGACAGTGAGTTAATTGTCCTTGTGCTATATTGTGCTTAAAAAAAACATTTATTCTAGGGACAGAAAACTCTAGGTAGGGACAGTGTCAGTTTCTTTCACTCTGCAAGTCCTTGTTTCCAGGGACCTGGAGAGACATTGAGTGAATTGTCCTTGTGCTATATTGTGATTAAAAAAAACATTTATTCTAGGGACAGAAAACTCTAGGTAGGGACAGTGTCAGTTTCTTTCACTGTGAAAGTCCTTGTTTCAAGGGACAGAGAAGGACACCTGAAGGTAGCCCTTATTGCTTTTTTCCCATCTCCCTGCAGGCCATCTATTAGAATGTCTGGAAGGCAAACAAGGAGAGGCAGACAGTCAGGAGGCAATAAAAGAGGGCAAGCAGGCTCTGTGTCTGGGGGCAACAGTGCTGGTCGTGGACGCGGTGCATTGTCATCAGCACATGGCCATGGGACACGCTTGTCCTTCTTTTCGGCAGCTGGACATGTTGAGCCACATCATGCCGAAGACTTGGTAGAGTGGATGACCAAGCCCTCCTCCTCCTCCTCATCCTCTCTCACCCAGGCTCAGGGTACTGGAAAAGCAGCTGCCAAAGCATCGTCTTCCCTGGTATCAATGTCAGACAAATCATCAGTCACTCCTTCCCTAGACCCACCATGTCCTCCTCCTGAGGAGTCCCCCGAACTGTTTCAGCACAGTGTTGGGTACATGCTCCAGGAGGATGCCCAGCGTTTCGAAGGGTCTGATGATGAAACCCAGCTAGAGGAAGGCAGTAGCGTGAGAGCAGACAGAGGGGATGCTCAAGAAGGACACCAATCTGGCAGTCATGTTCCAGCAGCTGCAGCATACTGCCAGATTGGCTCCAGTGATGAGGAGGGAGGGGATGATGAGGTCAATGACTCCACGTGGGTGCCTAATAGGAGAGAGGAGGAGGAGGAGGATGAGGAGGAGGCACATCTCCAACGAGGCAGGATGCCCTTTGGTGGCCAGCGTAAGGGCAGTACACCGACGGAATCACACCGCAGAGCTCCGCCTGTGCAGGGCGCTGCCTCTGCCCGTCATTCAAAAAGTTCTTTGGTGTGGGCCTTTTTTGAGGCTAGTGCATCAGATCGCACAGCTGCTGTTTGCAACATATGTCTCAAGCGTATATCGCGTGGCCAAAACATCAGCCGCTTGGGTACCACATGCCTGACCAGACATATGTTGACCTGCCATGCAGCTCGTTGGCAAGCCTACCTCAAAGACCCACACCAAAGAACCAAGCGGACCTCTCCTTGCACCGCATCAGCTGGGATCTCCAACCCCACTATAACTTCAGTCCTCTCTGAAACATGCACTGAGAGGAATGAAGGTGTAGAATTAGGTGTGTCACAGCCAAGTACTTGCGCCCACTCTGCTAGCAGTACACCGACGTCCGATTCTAGCAGGCAAATTTCCCTGCCCCAGCTGCTGGACCGTCGAAAGAAGTTCACTCCCAGCCATCCACATGCCCAGCGGTTGAATGCTAGCTTGGCTAAATTGCTAGCGCTTCAACTGCTGCCTTTTCAGTTGGTAGACTCGGCCCCCTTCCGTGAGTTTGTGCAATGTGCGGTTCCTCAGTGGCAGGTTCCCAAACGCCACTTTTTCTCACGGAAGGCTATTCCGGCTCTCTACCGGCATGTGGAAGGCAATGTCTTGGCCTCGCTGGACAGGGCGGTCAGCGGTAAGGTGCATATTACCGCTGACTCATGGTCCAGCAGGCATGGACAGGGACGTTACCTTTCTTTCACGGCCCATTGGGTCACTCTTTTGGCAGCTGGGAAGGATTCAGGACAAGGTGCAGTAGTGTTGGAGGTTGTCCCACCGCCACGCCTCCAAAATGCTACTACTGGTTGTGACACACCTCTCTCCTCCACCCCCTCCTCTTCTTCTTCCTCCATGGCCTCTTCCTGTGGTTTGTCCTATGAACCAGCGGTGCTCCGTAGCCGTTCACGGGGCTACGCAAGTACGCAGGCAAAAAGATGCCATGCCGTGCTTGCGCTGGTGTGTTTGGGGGACAGAAGCCACACTGGGGCAGAGGTCCTGTCTGCTCTGCAGGGCCAGGCCGAGAGGTGGTTGACGCCACGCCAGCTTAAGCCAGGAATGGTGGTTTGCGACAATGGCACCAACCTCCTCTCCGCCCTCCGACAGGGACAACTGACCCATGTGCCCTGTGTGGCTCACGTCCTTAACCTGGTGGTGCAGCGCTTCTTGGGCAGGTACCCGGGCTTACAGGATGTCCTGAGGCAGGCCAGGAAAGTCTGTGTGCATTTCCGCAGATCTTATAATGCCAGTGCTCGCCTGGCTGAGCTGCAAAAGGAGTTGAACCTGCCCAAGAACCGCCTTATATGTGACATGCCCACCAGGTGGAACTCAACGTTGGCCATGCTGCAGCGGCTGCACACGCAGCAGAGGGCCATCAATGAGTACCTGTGCGACTACGGCACCAGGACAGGGTCAGGGGAGCTTGGTTTTTTTTCTCCACGCCAGTGGGGCATGATCAGGGATGCATGCACTGTCCTGGCACCATTTGAGGAGGCCACGAGGATGGTGAGCAGTGACAGTGCATGCATCAGTGACACTGTACCTCTTGTCCACCTGTTGGAGCACACGCTGCGTGGAATAATGGACAGGGCACTTGAGGCAGAACAGAGGCAGGAAGAGGAGGACTTCCTTGCCTCTCAAGGCCCCCTTTACCCAGACAGTGTTCCTTCTGTCCCACCCATCGCACAGGAAGAGGAGGAGGAGGAGGAGGAGGAGGAGGAGGAGGATTGTGTCAGCATGGAGGTGGAGGCTGGCACTCAGCATCATCAGCAGCAGTCTTTTAGGGATGATTTACAGTCCCAAGAAACCAGTGGACTTGTACGTGGCTGGGAGGAGGTGGCTGCGGATCATGTCGTCCTTAGTGACCCAGAGGACTCCGGAGCGAATGCCTCAGCAAACCTACGCTGCATGGCCTCCCTGATCCTGCAAAGTCTGCGGAAGGATCCTCGTATTCTTCGGATCAAGGAGAGGGACCATTACTGGCTGGCCACTCTCCTTGATCCACGGTACAAGGGTAAGGTTGCGGACCTTATGTTACCGTCGCAGAGGGAGCAGAGGATGAGACAACTCCGGGAGGCCTTGCAGAAAGGTCTGTGCAACGCGTTCCCAGAGACTGGGAGGTTGCAAACTCCTGGTCCTGGACAACGAGTTGCTGAGGCTTCGGCCAGTCAAAGAAGGAGCGGTGGGGAAGGTGGCCGTCTGACCGATGCGTTCAGACAATTCTTTAGTCCGCAGCCCCAAAGTATGATCGGTTCCAGCAACCATCGCCAGCGTCTGATAAACATGGTGCAGGAATATCTAGGGGCAAGGTCAGACTTGGACACCTTCCCCACCGAAAATCCTCTGGCTTACTGGGTCTTGAGGATGGATCACTGGCCAGAGCTTGCACAGTATGCAATTGAGCTACTGGCCTGTCCTGCATCCAGCGTTCTTTCGGAACGCACATTCAGTGCTGCTGGAGGATTTGTCACGGATCACAGGGTGCGCCTGTCCACCGACTCGGTTGATCGACTGACTTTCATCAAGATGAACCAGTCTTGGATCACCACCAGCTACCACACACCTGATGCTGATATAACAGACTAATTGATTTTAAAATGTCACATCCCTTCAAGACTGATGCTGATGCTGAGTGCCTGTGCTGTTATGTTGACTGGCTATCCTCCTCCTCCGAGTCCTCAATGATACGATTGATGATGATAGCTTGGAAGATCATTTTTGTTTATGGGTGCCGCCACCAGTGCCTAACGCCCAATTTTTCAGCCCCTGTTTAACAGGGGCGTGTAATTACAATTTTTGAAGCAATACTTTGCAACAGGGCTCATTGCTGTGCTCCAAGTACAGTATCTGTGAGGAGTTGCAGTGTTGTGCCACCAGTGCCTAAGGCCCAATTTTTCAGCCCCTGTTTAACAGGGGCGTGTCATTACAATTTTTGAAGCAATACTTTGCAACAGGGCTCATTGCTGTGCTCCAAGTACAGTATCTGTGAAGGGTTGCAGTGTTGTGCCACCAGTGCCTAAGGCCCAATTTTTCAGCCCCTGTTCAACAGGGGCATGTAATTACAATTCTTGATCTAATAATTCACAGCAGGGCCCATTGCTGCACCCACCAAGAGTAACTGTCAGGGCTTACAGTGTTGTGGCACCAGCACCACCATCAAAGGCCCAATTTTTACTACCACTGTTCAACAATTATATGTAATTAAAATTCCTGATATAATAGTTGACAGCAGGGCGTTCCAGCACCAACCAAGAGTAACTGTGAGTGCTTACAGTGTTGTGCCAACACCAACAACTAAGGGGCCTATTTCTGCAGAGTATATACGGCAGGTCCCTACTTTCAAACATCCAACTTACAAACGACTCCTACTTGCAAACGCAAGAAGACAACAGGAAGTGAGAGGAAATCTACCACTAGGAAGGAAAATTCTCTCCTGTAAGAATAAATATGGGAGAAAGGTGTCTCCTCTGTACTGATGCTTTATCAGCAATCCTTGTTTCAAGAAAAACACCACATTTCAAAAACAGTTGTCATTAGGACGGAAAGTGAGGTGAAATGTTCTGAACAGGGGCACAGACAGCAAAACAAATGTTACAGGGGTGATAACCCTTACCTATGTTTTCCAAAAAGTTTAAAAATAGATTTTTGGTCTGGAGCTACACTTCAACAATGTACCTGTTCAAAATTACAAACAGATTCTACATAAGAACAAACCTACAGTCCCTGTCTTGTATGCACCGCCTGTATACGGCTGTTCTGAGTATATAGGGCCTTTTTTATTTTATGTGCGGGGTTCCCCTTAATATCCATACAAGACCCAAAGGGGCTGGTAATGGGCTGGGGTAGGGGGGGGGTCATGGGGTAGCTATGCCATTTTTCTTAAAGATTTTCATCCATATTACCGGGACCAGACATTACATTAAAGCCGCAAGCAGTTTTAAATGGCTTTTTTTTCCTTTAGAAGTGTCATTTTGTGCAGGGACAGTTCTAAACACGGGAAACACGTGGCACTTCACAGGCATACTTTAGACACCCCCCAGGTACGATATTTAAAGGAATATTTGACTTTTTTTTTTTCACTTTATGCATCATTAAAATGACTGCTCCCGGAAAACGACCGTTTTTAAAACTTATTTTTGCATTGATACATGTCCCCTGGTGCAGAACCCGGGTTCCCAAACCCTTTTTAGGACAATAACATGCATAATAGTTTTTATAATTAGCACTTTAGAATTCGAACGTTCGCATCCATTGTATTTAATAGGGTTCTAATGTTCGTTCGAACTTTCGGTCCGTTCGCGGGTTCTGGTGCGAACCGAACCCGGGGGTGTTCGGCTCATCACTACTACAGAGAAGCAGCACTGGACTGTTGCTCAGTGGTCCAAAGTACATTTGGAAATCAAGGTGCCAGAGTCTGGAGGAAGACTGGGGAGAGGGAAATGCCAAAATGCCTGAAGTCCAGTGTCAAGTTCCCACAGTCAGTGATGGTCTGGGGTGCCATGTCAGCTGCTGGTGTTGGTCCACTGTGTTTTATCAAGGGCAGGGTCAATGCAGCTAGCTATCAGGAGATTTTGGAGCACTTCATGCTTCCATCTGCTGAAAAGCTTTATGGAGATGAAGATTTAATTTTTCAGCACGACCTGGCACCTGCTCACAGTGCCAAAACCACTGGTAAATGGTTTACTGACCATGGTATTACTGTGCTCAATTGGCCTGCCAACTCTCCTGACCTGAACCCCATAGAGAATCTGTGGGATATTGGGAAGAGAAAGTTGAGAGATGCAAGACCCAACACTCTGGATGAGCTTAAGGCCGCTATCGAAGCATCCTGGGCCTCCATAACACCTCAGCAGTGCCACAGGCTGGTTGCCTCCATGCCACGCCGCATTGAAGCAGTCATTTCTGCAAAAGGATTCCCGACCAAGTATTGAGTGCATAACTGAACATAATTATTTAAAGGTTGACTTTTTTTGTATTAAAAACACTTTTCTTTTATTGGTCGGATGAAATATGCTAATTTTTTGAGATAGGATTTTGGGGTTTTCATGAGCTGTATGCCAAAATCATCAATATTAAAACAAGAAAAGGCTTGAACTACTTCAGTTGTGTGTAATGAATCTAAAATATATGAAAGTCTAATGTTTATCAGTACATTACAGAAAATAATGAACTTTATCACAATATGCTAATTTTTTTAGAAGGACCTGTATGTTGAAGGGATAATGTATTCTGATTTGCCTACTTGTAAAGCTTCACTGAATTATATTGTCTAATAATATTCCCAAGATGTTGACATTGTGTTCTAAACTGGTCAGTCTTCTTTCTTTAGAAAATCATGGCAACTAAAAGCCCTACCACTGCTAGAAAGTATACGCCAAGGATAGCCAGACTTTGGAAAGATACAGTGATATACAGTGGCACTTAATTGGCTTGATGTACTAAAGTAAGGCTGGCCATGCACAGTTCGAATCTTGGATGGTTCAGCAGGAACCATTTGATATTTGAACTTTTAATGGGCAGGCTGAAAGTAACAAATTCATCGTTTGATCAACTTGGGTGCAACCAGCCTGCCAGATCACTGTCTTCTCCCGGGAGCAGACAATTGCTCGGCAGGAGGGATTCCCCTCCGTGGTTGCAGGAAAGAAATTTGCACTGTGTATGACCTGCCTAATAGAGATAGTTCACTCCACAAAATTAATGTTTACAGGCAGTCCCCGAGTTACGAACACATAAAGGACTGTAGGTTTGTTTAAGTCTAAGTTGTTCGTTAGTCGCAACACTGCATTTGTAAGTGTAACTTCCGGTCGAAACACTGCATTCGTAAGTGTAACTTCCGCCTGTGCATGGATGTGGGAGGGAGCGGGAGCTTGTTATGTTATCTGGGGCTCCTCTGGCCATGCAGTACATGTAGTACTGCAGTGTGGGGTGTGTCCAGAGGTTCTTTGGAGGTATCCAGGACCAGCATGGAGCACAAGTGGCTGGTATTTGAAGCCGTTCGTAAGTAGGAGTCGTTCGTAACTCGGGTGTTCGTAACTCGGGGACTGCCTGTATATTCAGCATAGTTGTAGCTCCATTCACTTTGCAAACTCAATCATATGCAAGGGAAGATTTTTTCTTGCACATCATTGGATCATTGAAATTAGGGATGAGCTTCGTGTTCGAGTCGAACATACGTTCGACTCGAACATTGGCTGTTCGATCGTTCGACGAAGATCGAACGATTTGGGCCGTTCGCGCCAAATTCGAGTGACGCGAACGGCCCACAATGCACTACGCCATCGCAGTGTCATCCAGGCGCTGTGATTGGCCAAGCATGCACTGTGACCCCGCATGCTTGGCCAATCACAGCGCCGGCAGCGAGGAGAGCAATGATTGGCCACAGGCAGGATGCCTGTGGCCAATTATTGCTGAGGGTGTTTAGTACACGCCCCACACTATAAAAGGCCGCCAGCACGGCGGCCTAGTGTAGTGTGTTCCGGAGCAGGGATAGAGTAGCATAGGCAGGGACAGTGACTGTTATTTCTTTCTTGCTTAACCTGGATTCCTTTAGTTTAGGGAAAGAGAAGGATAGGTAGGGAGAGTGTCAGTGTGTTTTGTGCTTCTGCTATAGTGTGCTTAAAAAAAAACATTTATTCTAGGGACAGAAAACTCTAGGTAGGGACAGTGTCAGTTTCTTTCACTCTGCAAGTCCTTGTTTCCAGGGACCTGGAAGGACAGTGAGTGAATTGTCCTTTTGCTATATTGTGATTAAAAAAAACATTTATTCTAGGGACAGAAAACTCTAGGTAGGGACAGTGTCAGTTTCTTTCACTCTGCAAGTCCTTGTTTCCAGGGACCTGGAAGGACAGTGAGTGAATTGTCCTTTTGCTATATTGTGATTAAAAAAAACATTTATTCTAGGGACAGAAAACTCTAGGTAGGGACAGTGTCAGTTTCTTTCACTCTGCAAGTCCTTGTTTCCAGGGACCTGGAAGGACAGTGAGTGAATTGTCCTTTTGCTATATTGTGATTAAAAAAAACATTTATTCTAGGGACAGAAAACTCTAGGTAGGGACAGTGTCAGTTTCTTTCACTCTGCAAGTCCTTGTTTCCAGGGACCTGGAAGGACAGTGAGTGAATTGTCCTTTTGCTATATTGTGATTAAAAAAAACATTTATTCTAGGGACAGAAAACTCTAGGTAGGGACAGTGTCAGTTTCTTTCACTCTGCAAGTCCTTGTTTCCAGGGACCTGGAAGGACAGTGAGTGAATTGTCCTTTTGCTATATTGTGATTAAAAAAAACATTTATTCTAGGGACAGAAAACTCTAGGTAGGGACAGTGTCAGTTTCTTTCACTCTGCAAGTCCTTGTTTCCAGGGACCTGGAAGGACAGTGAGTGAATTGTCCTTTTGCTATATTGTGATTAAAAAAAACATTTATTCTAGGGACAGAAAACTCTAGGTAGGGACAGTGTCAGTTTCTTTCACTCTGCAAGTCTTTGTTTCCAGGGACCTGGAAGGACAGTGAGTGAATTGTCCTTTTGCTATATTGTGATTAAAAAAAACATTTATTCTAGGGACAGAAAACTCTAGGTAGGGACAGTGTCAGTTTCTTTCACTCTGCAAGTCCTTGTTTCCAGGGACCTGGAAGGACAGTGAGTGAATTGTCCTTTTGCTATATTGTGATTAAAAAAAACATTTATTCTAGGGACAGAAAACTCTAGGTAGGGACAGTGTCAGTTTCTTTCACTCTGCAAGTCCTTGTTTCCAGGGACCTGGAAGGACAGTGAGTGAATTGTCCTTTTGCTATATTGTGATTAAAAAAAACATTTATTCTAGGGACAGAAAACTCTAGGTAGGGACAGTGTCAGTTTCTTTCACTCTGCAAGTCCTTGTTTCCAGGGACCTGGAAGGACAGTGAGTGAATTGTCCTTTTGCTATATTGTGATTAAAAAAAACATTTATTCTAGGGACAGAAAACTCTAGGTAGGGACAGTGTCAGTTTCTTTCACTCTGCAAGTCCTTGTTTCCAGGGACCTGGAAGGACAGTGAGTGAATTGTCCTTTTGCTATATTGTGATTAAAAAAAACATTTATTCTAGGGACAGAAAACTCTAGGTAGGGACAGTGTCAGTTTCTTTCACTCTGCAAGTCCTTGTTTCCAGGGACCTGGAAGGACAGTGAGTGAATTGTCCTTTTGCTATATTGTGATTAAAAAAAACATTTATTCTAGGGACAGAAAACTCTAGGTAGGGACAGTGTCAGTTTCTTTCACTCTGCAAGTCCTTGTTTCCAGGGACCTGGAAGGACAGTGAGTGAATTGTCCTTTTGCTATATTGTGATTAAAAAAAACATTTATTCTAGGGACAGAAAACTCTAGGTAGGGACAGTGTCAGTTTCTTTCACTCTGCAAGTCCTTGTTTCCAGGGACCTGGAAGGACAGTGAGTGAATTGTCCTTTTGCTATATTGTGATTAAAAAAAACATTTATTCTAGGGACAGAAAACTCTAGGTAGGGACAGTGTCAGTTTCTTTCACTCTGCAAGTCCTTGTTTCCAGGGACCTGGAAGGACAGTGAGTGAATTGTCCTTTTGCTATATTGTGATTAAAAAAAACATTTATTCTAGGGACAGAAAACTCTAGGTAGGGACAGTGTCAGTTTCTTTCACTCTGCAAGTCCTTGTTTCCAGGGACCTGGAAGGACAGTGAGTGAATTGTCCTTTTGCTATATTGTGATTAAAAAAAACATTTATTCTAGGGACAGAAAACTCTAGGTAGGGACAGTGTCAGTTTCTTTCACTCTGCAAGTCCTTGTTTCCAGGGACCTGGAAGGACAGTGAGTGAATTGTCCTTTTGCTATATTGTGATTAAAAAAAACATTTATTCTAGGGACAGAAAACTCTAGGTAGGGACAGTGTCAGTTTCTTTCACTCTGCAAGTCCTTGTTTCCAGGGACCTGGAAGGACAGTGAGTGAATTGTCCTTTTGCTATATTGTGATTAAAAAAAACATTTATTCTAGGGACAGAAAACTCTAGGTAGGGACAGTGTCAGTTTCTTTCACTCTGCAAGTCCTTGTTTCCAGGGACCTGGAAGGACAGTGAGTGAATTGTCCTTTTGCTATATTGTGATTAAAAAAAACATTTATTCTAGGGACAGAAAACTCTAGGTAGGGACAGTGTCAGTTTCTTTCACTCTGCAAGTCCTTGTTTCCAGGGACCTGTAAGGACAGTGAGTTAATTTTCCTTGTGCTATATTGTGATTAAAAAAAACATTTTTTCTAGGGACAGAAAACTGTAGGTAGGGAGAGTGTTTTTTTTCTTTCACTCTGCAAGTCCTTGTTTCCAGGGACAGAGAAGGACACCTGAAGGTAGCCCTTATTGCTTTTTTCCCATCTCCCTGCAGGCCATCTATTAGAATGTCTGGAAGGCAAACAAGGAGAGGCAGACAGTCAGGAGGCAATAAAAGAGGGCAAGCAGGCTCTGTGTCTGGGGGCAACAGTGCTGGTCGTGGACGCGGTGCATTGTCATCAGCACATGGCCATGGGACACGCTTGTCCTTCTTTTCGGCAGCTGGACATGTTGAGCCACATCATGCCGAAGACTTGGTAGAGTGGATGACCAAGCCCTCCTCCTCCTCCTCATCCTCTCTCACCCAGGCTCAGGGTACTGGAAAAGCAGCTGCCAAAGCGTCGTCTTCCCTGGTATCAATGTCAGACAAATCATCAGTCACTCCTTCCCTAGACCCACCATGTCCTCCTCCTGAGGAGTCCCCCGAACTGTTTCAGCACAGTGTTGGGTACATGCTCCAGGAGGATGCCCAGCGTTTCGAAGGGTCTGATGATGAAACCCAGCTAGAGGAAGGCAGTAGCGTGAGAGCAGACAGAGGGGATGCTCAAGAAGGACACCAATCTGGCAGTCATGTTCCAGCAGCTGCAGCATACTGCCAGATTGGCTCCAGTGATGAGGAGGGAGGGGATGATGAGGTCAATGACTCCACGTGGGTGCCTAATAGGAGAGAGGAGGAGGAGGAGGATGAGGAGGAGGCACATCTCCAACGAGGCAGGATGCCCTTTGGTGGCCAGCGTAAGGGCAGTACACCGACGGAATCACACCGCAGAGCTCCGCCTGTGCAGGGCGCTGCCTCTGCCCGTCATTCAAAAAGTTCTTTGGTGTGGGCCTTTTTTGAGGCTAGTGCATCAGATCGCACAGCTGCTGTTTGCAACATATGTCTCAAGCGTATATCGCGTGGCCAAAACATCAGCCGCTTGGGTACCACATGCCTGACCAGACATATGTTGACCTGCCATGCAGCTCGTTGGCAAGCCTACCTCAAAGACCCACACCAAAGAACAAAGCGGACCTCTCCTTGCACCGCATCAGCTGGGATCTCCAACCCCACTATAACTTCAGTCCTCTCTGAAACATGCACTGAGAGGAATGAAGGTGTAGAATTAGGTGTGTCACAGCCAAGTACTTGCGCCCACTCTGCTAGCAGTACACCGACGTCCGATTCTAGCAGGCAAATTTCCCTGCCCCAGCTGCTGGACCGTCGAAAGAAGTTCACTCCCAGCCATCCACATGCCCAGCGGTTGAATGCTAGCTTGGCTAAATTGCTAGCGCTTCAACTGCTGCCTTTTCAGTTGGTAGACTCGGCCCCCTTCCGTGAGTTTGTGCAATGTGCGGTTCCTCAGTGGCAGGTTCCCAAACGCCACTTTTTCTCACGGAAGGCTATTCCGGCTCTCTACCGGCATGTGGAAGGCAATGTCTTGGCCTCGCTGGACAGGGCGGTCAGCGGTAAGGTGCATATTACCGCTGACTCATGGTCCAGCAGGCATGGACAGGGACGTTACCTTTCTTTCACGGCCCATTGGGTCACTCTTTTGGCAGCTGGGAAGGATTCAGGACAAGGTGCAGTAGTGTTGGAGGTTGTCCCACCGCCACGCCTCCAAAATGCTACTACTGGTTGTGACACACCTCTCTCCTCCACCCCCTCCTCTTCTTCTTCCTCCATGGCCTCTTCCTGTGGTTTGTCCTATGAACCAGCGGTGCTCCGTAGCCGTTCACGGGGCTACGCAAGTACGCAGGCAAAAAGATGCCATGCCGTGCTTGCGCTGGTGTGTTTGGGGGACAGAAGCCACACTGGGGCAGAGGTCCTGTCTGCTCTGCAGGGCCAGGCCGAGAGGTGGTTGACGCCACGCCAGCTTAAGCCAGGAATGGTGGTTTGCGACAATGGCACCAACCTCCTCTCCGCCCTCCGACAGGGACAACTGACCCATGTGCCCTGTGTGGCTCACGTCCTTAACCTGGTGGTGCAGCGGTTCTTGGGCAGGTACCCGGGCTTACAGGATGTCCTGAGGCAGGCCAGGAAAGTCTGTGTGCATTTCCGCAGATCTTATAATGCCAGTGCTCGCCTGGCTGAGCTGCAAAAGGAGTTGAACCTGCCCAAGAACCGCCTTATATGTGACATGCCCACCAGGTGGAACTCAACGTTGGCCATGCTGCAGCGGCTGCACACGCAGCAGAGGGCCATCAATGAGTACCTGTGCGACTACGGCACCAGGACAGGGTCAGGGGAGCTTGGTTTTTTTTCTCCACGCCAGTGGGGCATGATCAGGGATGCATGCACTGTCCTGGCACCATTTGAGGAGGCCACGAGGATGGTGAGCAGTGACAGTGCATGCATCAGTGACACTGTACCTCTTGTCCACCTGTTGGAGCACACGCTGCGTGGAATAATGGACAGGGCACTTGAGGCAGAACAGAGGCAGGAAGAGGAGGACTTCCTTGCCTCTCAAGGCCCCCTTTACCCAGACAGTGTTCCTTCTGTCCCACCCATCGCACAGGAAGAGGAGGAGGAGGAGGAGGAGGAGGAGGAGGATTGTGTCAGCATGGAGGTGGAGGCTGGCACTCAGCATCATCAGCAGCAGTCTTTTAGGGATGATTTACAGTCCCAAGAAACCAGTGGACTTGTACGTGGCTGGGAGGAGGTGGCTGCGGATCATGTCGTCCTTAGTGACCCAGAGGACTCCGGAGCGAATGCCTCAGCAAACCTACGCTGCATGGCCTCCCTGATCCTGCAAAGTCTGCGGAAGGATCCTCGTATTCTTCGGATCAAGGAGAGGGACCATTACTGGCTGGCCACTCTCCTTGATCCACGGTACAAGGGTAAGGTTGCGGACCTTATGTTACCGTCGCAGAGGGAGCAGAGGATGAGACAACTCCGGGAGGCCTTGCAGAAAGGTCTGTGCAACGCGTTCCCAGAGACTGGGAGGTTGCAAACTCCTGGTCCTGGACAACGAGTTGCTGAGGCTTCGGCCAGTCAAAGAAGGAGCGGTGGGGAAGGTGGCCGTCTGACCGATGCGTTCAGACAATTCTTTAGTCCGCAGCCCCAAAGTATGATTGGTTCCAGCAACCATCGCCAGCGTCTGATAAACATGGTGCAGGAATATCTAGGGGCAAGGTCAGACTTGGACACCTTCCCCACCGAAAATCCTCTGGCTTACTGGGTCTTGAGGATGGATCACTGGCCAGAGCTTGCACAGTATGCAATTGAGCTACTGGCCTGTCCTGCATCCAGCGTTCTTTCGGAACGCACATTCAGTGCTGCTGGAGGATTTGTCACGGATCACAGGGTGCGCCTGTCCACCGACTCGGTTGATCGACTGACTTTCATCAAGATGAACCAGTCTTGGATCACCACCAGCTACCACACACCTGATGCTGATATAACAGACTAATTGATTTTAAAATGTCACATCCCTTCAAGACTGATGCTGATGCTGAGTGCCTGTGCTGTTATGTTGACTGGCTATCCTCCTCCTCCGAGTCCTCAATGATACGATTGATGATGATAGCTTGGAAGATCATTTTTGTTTATGGGTGCCGCCACCAGTGCCTAACGCCCAATTTTTCAGCCCCTGTTTAACAGGGGCGTGTAATTACAATTTTTGAAGCAATACTTTGCAACAGGGCTCATTGCTGTGCTCCAAGTACAGTATCTGTGAGGAGTTGCAGTGTTGTGCCACCAGTGCCTAAGGCCCAATTTTTCAGCCCCTGTTTAACAGGGGCGTGTCATTACAATTTTTGAAGCAATACTTTGCAACAGGGCTCATTGCTGTGCTCCAAGTACAGTATCTGTGAGGGGTTGCAGTGTTGTGCCACCAGTGCCTAAGGCCCAATTTTTCAGCCCCTGTTCAACAGGGGCATGTAATTACAATTCTTGATCTAATAATTCACAGCAGGGCCCATTGCTGCACCCACCAAGAGTAACTGTCAGGGCTTACAGTGTTGTGGCACCAGCACCACCATCAAAGGCCCAATTTTTACTACCACTGTTCAACAATTATATGTAATTAAAATTCCTGATATAATAGTTGACAGCAGGGCGTTCCAGCACCAACCAAGAGTAACTGTGAGTGCTTACAGTGTTGTGCCAACACCAACAACTAAGGGGCCTATTTCTGCAGAGTATATACGGCAGGTCCCTACTTTCAAACATCCAACTTACAAACGACTCCTACTTGCAAACGCAAGAAGACAACAGGAAGTGAGAGGAAATCTACCACTAGGAAGGAAAATTCTCTCCTGTAAGAATAAATATGGGAGAAAGGTGTCTCCTCTGTACTGATGCTTTATCAGCAATCCTTGTTTCAAGAAAAACACCACATTTCAAAAACAGTTGTCATTGGGACGGAAAGTGAGGTGAAATGTTCTGAACAGGGGCACAGACAGCAAAACAAATGTTACAGGGGTGATAACCCTTACCTATGTTTTCCAAAAAGTTTAAAAATAGATTTTTGGGCTGGAGCTACACTTCAACAATGTACCTGTTCAAAATTACAAACAGATTCTACATAAGAACAAACCTACAGTCCCTGTCTTGTATGCACCGCCTGTATACGGCTGTTCAGAGTATATAGGGCCTTTTTTATTTTATGTGCGGGGTTCCCCTTAATATCCATACAAGACCCAAAGGGGCTGGTAATGGGCTGGGGTAGGGGGGGGGGTCATGGGGTAGCTATGCCATTTTTCTTAAAGAATTTCATCCATATTACCGGGACCAGACATTACATTAAAGCCGCAAGCAGTTTTAAATGGCTTTTTTTTCCTTTAGAAGTGTCATTTTGTGCAGGGACAGTTCTAAACACGGGAAACACGTGGCACTTCACAGGCATACTTTAGACACCCCCCAGGTACGATATTTAAAGGAATATTTGACTTTTTTTTTTTCACTTTATGCATCATTAAAATGACTGCTCCCGAAAAACGACCGTTTTTAAAACTTCTTTTTGCATTGATACATGTCCCCTGGTGCAGAACCCGGGTTCCCAAACCCTTTTTAGGACAATAACATGCATAATAGTTGTTATAATTAGCACTTTAGAATTCGAACGTTCGCATCCATTGTATTTAATAGGGTTCTAATGTTCGTTCGAACTTCCGGTCCGTTCGCGGGTTCTGGTGCGAACCGAACCCGGGGGTGTTCGGCTCATCACTAATTGAAATGAACACAACTTCAGCTAACTGAACATTCACTATGCTAATTGAACGATCTCTCTTCATTTAGTAGATCAACTCAATTTTCTCTAAAATCAGTGCAAGCAATACTGACATGACAATCTTATAAAGTAATCTCTCTGCTTTATAGGCAATACCCTTTGTACTAAGTAGCCAAAAGAATACCTTGTATGTGGAAAGTTAACATTAAACTAAATTGCCTATTTTTTTCATGCCTTACCAAGATTCCCTTTTTAGATCTATCACCATAGGAACTGTTTACAATTATAATAAATGGAGGATTCTGTGCCGTTTTAAAGGCCTTCTGCTGACGACAAAAGTGAATATCAGTCACTGCTCATTTCTGTTTTATAGCCACAGTGATATGTCCTATGTGTGACTATACAGCTGTAAAAATGTGAGTAGCAGCCAGACTGAAAAGATGACCATTGGTCCACTAAAAGTGCTGAAAAGATATAATTCACTCCAACTTGTTCAAAGGAGCAAATGAGTTTAATTATTAGTTACAATCTTGTCAATAATTATCACCCCATCTGTGTGTAATAAATGGCCACATCTCCAAACCTGCATCATTATCTTTTAAGGACACCAATGGGTGCATTAAAATACTGAAAGAGGCATTGATCTAGTGTAAAAAAAAAACAATTCTTTGTTTCTATACATACTTGCAAGAAACATGTTTTGCTGCATGATCTGAATATTTGGGAGTTTTTAATTTGCAAACTAGATTTTTTTTACATTTACTATTTCTCTATTAAGGTTTGGACTGCATCTGCAAAAAGTAAAAAGCTTTTTTCATTAAGGTAAAAGATAACGGCATTGATTCACTCCAAGCACATCCTATGTAATAAACATAGCTGTAATAAAATAGTTCACCATTAAAGGGAATTGAATGATATTTACTTGACCACTTAAAAATATATTTAGGATCTGAAGCTGCCCATTCATGGAAAGATCTTTTGTTAATGATTTAATAAATACAGCATCTGAATTTTTGTATCTCTATTTTTGGTTGTGCAGGTTTACGGTAATCCACATTTCAAGGCATCTTCCAAAGTATAGCGCTACCTAAAATATATCTAAAGCCTAAACCTTTTTATTAGTATAGGATAGAAAATGCTCTTCTTTTGTAACAGGTGTCAACATTGATGGCTTTCCCCTATTATTCTTTTCTGGTGGCAACTACTATACTACCAAACGTATTGGGACACCTGCCTTTACACGCACATGAACTTTAATGGCATCCCAGTCTTAGTTCATTATTGAGTTGGCCCACCCTTTGCAGCTATAACGGCTTCAACTCTTCTGAGAAGGCTCCATAAGGTTTAGGAGTGTGTCTATGGGAATGTTTGAGCATTCTTCCAGAAGTGTATTTGTGAGGTCAGGCACTGATGTGCACAAGAAGGCCTGGCTCGCAGTCTCCGCTCTAATTCATCCCAAAGGTGTTCTATCGGGCTGAGGTCAGGACTCCGTGCAGGCCAGTCAAGTTCCTCCACCCCAAACTCACTCATCCATGTCTTTATGGACCTTGCTTTGTGCACTGCTCCAAATCATTTGGTGAAGGGGAAATTATGGTGTGGGGTTATTTTTCAGGGGTTGGACTTGGCCCCTTAGTTCCAGTGAAGGGAACTCTTAAGGCGTCAGGATACCAAGACATTTTGGACAATTTTATGCTCCCAACTTTGTGGGAACAGTTTAGGGATGGCCTCTTCCTTTTCAAACATGACTGCACACCAGTGCACAAAGCAAGGTCCATAAAGACATGGATGAGTGAGTTTGGGGTGGAGGAACTTGACTGGCCTGCACAGAGTCCTGACCTCAACCTGAAAGAACGCCTTTGGGATGAATTTGAGCGGAGACTGCGAGCCAGGCCTTCTCATCCACATCAGTCTCTGACCTCACAGACGCGCTTCTGG
The DNA here is from genome assembly GCA_029206835.1 of Rana muscosa. Classification (NCBI taxonomy): domain Eukaryota; kingdom Metazoa; phylum Chordata; class Amphibia; order Anura; family Ranidae; genus Rana; species Rana muscosa. The sequence continues at coordinate 119,793,805 of CM055123.1, read as the reverse complement.
AAGAATGGTCAAACATTCCCATAGACACACTCCTAAACCTGTTGTGGACAGCCTTCCCAAAAGAGTTGAAGCTGTTATAGCTAAAAAGGGTGGGCCAAATAAATATTGAACTCTATGTACTAAGACTGGCATGCCATTAAAGTTCATGTGTGTGTAAAGGCAGGCGTCCCAATACTTTTACCAATACAGTGTAAAAAATGTTGGATTTTCCAATAGTTCTATATTGCTGATGACTGTCACCAAGACAAAAAGAGAGGATGAATTAAAAGGGGTTTTAGCAAAAACGTAAAAAAATTATGTAGATGTTAGCCATAATTTGCACATGATATAAAAAGCATACATTAATGACGCTCTCTATTCATTAACACATTTTTACATTCGGTAAACCTCTAGCAATCCCCCGCACATTACAGCTCAGTAAGAAAGAGTGAGAAGCAGCACAAGCAACCAATCACTAGTGCTGCTGTATTTATGTGCTAACAAGGAACACACTGATTGGGAGAGAAAGCAGAATAACCGATGTAACGCAGGTTTCCGTTGCATCAGAGGGGGGCGGGGTCACCCGCACGTCACTGGGGAAGCCCAGGTTTCCCCTTGCGTCAGAGGGGGACGGGGTCACGTGACGGGTGGCCCCGCCCTCAGCTACTTAAGGGCTGTCACTGGCTGAAGCAGCGTCATTCTGTGGGTGTCTCAGCTCCGGTGAAGTGTGCTGTTCCTCGCTGCGCTGGACATCATCGTTGGAGCCTGGACCCCAGAGAGGAGAGATCATCCATCGCTGGACCCCAGAGAGGAGATCACCCATTGCAGGATACCGAGAGTGGATTACCACCGCTGGAATCTTTTTTTAATTTTATTTTTATTTTTAATAAAGGACTTTTCCCAACGGTGTCTGTGTGTTTTTTTTACATTTTTTTACACTTTCTTTGTGAAATGGTAGGCCTTACCAATTCACATAGGGGGGGGCGGGATTGGGGGGTCCCCTTTGTTAAAGGGGTCTTCCAGATTCCGATAAGCCCCCCACCCGCAGACCCCCACAACCACCGGGCAAGGGTTGTGGGGATGAGGCCCTTGTCCCCATCAACATGGGGACATGGTGCTTTGAGGGGTCACAGACCCCCAAAGCATCCTCCCCATGTTGAGGGCATGTGGCCTGGTACAGTTCAGTAGGGGGCGCTCTCTCATCCCCCCTCTTTTCCTGCAGCCTGCCAGGTTGCGTGCTCGGATAAAGGGTCTGGTATGGATTTTTGGGGGGAACTCCACGCCATTTTTTTTTTAATTTGGCGTGGAGTTCCCCTTACAATCCATACCAGACCTGAAGGGTCTAGTATGGATATTTGGGGGGAACCCAACATAATTTTTTTTTTTATTTGACGCAGGGTTCCCCTTAATATCCATACCAGACCTGAATATCCATATTGCCTGTTCGCAAGTTCTGGTGCTAACCGAACTGGAGGGTGTTCGGCTCATCCCTACTGGTGGCTACGGAGAAGGACCACTGGGAAAATTTCCTTAAAAAGTGGTTTTGTTGGCATGAATTTGTCTATTCTATGGAATACAAAGCTTTGTTTACTTAAACCCCATGACCTGGTGTGCACTATGGTGGGACTCCTAGTTTTAACGGTTTGGTGGTTCCTTTTCCTGACCCCCCTTTTTTTTTCTTTTTCCTCTTTTTCTTTTTGTTACGTTGTTGTTTTTTGGATTTTTACTTATTGTTTTTTCTGAACAAATAATGGTGGTAACCATGTAAAATGCCACACGGTGTACAGAGAATTCTTAGTACCTAGGCTTGTGGATCTCTATAGTGTCTCACTCATTGATCTGCATCCAATAAATATACTGGTTTGTTATGTTGACTTTTACATGTACATATACCATGGTCGTTATATGATGTCTATACTATCTGTGTGTTCCTTAAAAATAAAGTATTGGAAAAAAATAAGGATTTAGTGGGTCCTCAAATGGACGTAGACTCCTCTTACGCAAAGTAAGCTTACAGACTTCAAGATCATTCAGATTAATATGAGAAGGGTAGAAATAACTGAAACACAATGTAAAATGAAAATATGATTTAACATTTTTACCGTTTACAGTCTTTAAATCAAGGGCAAAGTAGGCCACACTAATAGGAACATCAAAAAAGACAACCACCTTCTGGGATCAAGTATTAAAATATATTGTCAAGATTTAGCAGATAACTCTTCCTAAAGACCCCTTGTTATGCCTTTTTAAATGTGATGTTTCTTTAATTTCCTCATCATCATCTACTTGTGACTCTCTCCCTCAATGGGTTCATATCTGCCTTCTAATAGCTCGCAGAGCCCTCATGCAGACCTGGATTCACCCCACCCCCCCTCAAATTGCTTTGGTGAAACTTCCACTTCAAACCCTATTCCTCCTGGAAAAGCTGGACACTGTCACCCAACTAGGGATGAGCTTTATGTTCGAGTCGAACATGAGTTCGACTCGGTCATTGGCTGTTCGCCCGTTCAGCGAACAGCGAACAATTTGGGGTGTTCGCGGCAAATATGAAAAGCCGCGGAACACCCTTTAAAAGTCTATGGGAGAAATCTAAAGTGCTAATTTTAAAGGTTAATATGCAAGTTATTGTCATAAAAAGTGTTTGGGGACCTGGGTCCTGCCCCAGGGGACATGTATCAATGCAAAAAAAAGTTTTAAAAACAACCGTTTTTTCGGGAGCAGTGATTTTAATAATGCTTAAAGTTAAACAATAAAAGTGAAATATTCCTTTAAATTTCGTACCTGAGGGGTGTCTAAAGTATGCCTGTAAAGTAGCGCATGTTTCCCATGCTTAGAACTGTCCCTGCACAAAATTTAATTTCTGAAGGAAAATAAGTAATTTAAAACTACTCGTGGCTGTAATGAATTGTCGGGTCCCGGCAATACAGAGAAAAGTCATTGAAAGTCATTGAAAAAAAAAATGCGTGGGAGTCCCCCAAAATTCCATTAACAGACCCTTCAGGTCTGGTATGGATATTAAGGGGAACTCCGCACCAAAATAAAAAAAATGGCGTGGGGTTCCCCCAAAAATCCATACCAGACCCTTCAGGTCTGGTATGGGTTTTAACTGGAACCCCGCACCAAAAAAAAAATGGCTTGGGGTCCCCCCAAAAATCCATACCAGACCCTTATCTGAGCACGCAACCTGGCAGGCCGCAGGAAAAGAGGGGGGATGAGAGAGCGCCCCCTCCTGAACCGTACCAGGCCACATGCCCTCAACATGGGGAATTTGTCCCTGTGTTGATGGGGACAAGGGCCTCATCCCCACAACCCTTGCCCGGTGGTTGTGGGGGTCTGCGGGTGGGGGGCTTATCAGAATATGGAAGCCCCCTTTAACAAAGGGGACCCCCAGATTCCAGCCCCTCCCATGTGAATTGATAACGGAATTGTACCCCTACCATTTCACAAAGAAAGTGACAAATTCCTGAACAGCATACAACAAAAACCATACAGATATTATCGCTATATTGATGATATCTTCATGATATGGACTGAAGGTGAAGAAAATCTAAACCAATTCTTCTCATTGATCAACACTTTTCACCCATCTATCAAACTAAAAATGGATTATTCGAACACACATGTCAACTTCCTAGACACTACAGTATACATCAGGGATGACAAGCTTCACACTTCCATATACAAAAAACCGACTGACCGATGCAGCTATCTTCATAGTTCCAGTTTTCATCCCCAACACACTAAACGAGCCATCATACACAGCCAGGCCATCAGATACCACCGAATTTGTTCAGACCCAGAAGTCAGAGACAAACATCTCAGAACACTGGCAGGCTCTTTCCAGAAGAAAGGATATAAAGACAAAACCATCAACAACAGCATAAACACAGCCTTGAAAACCCGAAGAGAAAATCTCCTCCAATACAAAGAGAAAAAAACAAATAACCGAGTACCTCTAGTCACCACATACAACCCAACACTAGAAGGGATCAAAAAGATAATCAAAGATTTACAGCCCATTATAACAGAGGATGAAACTCTGAAAGAAATATTCCAACAACCCCCATTATTGGCTTTCAGACAACCACCCAACCTCAGACACAAACTAATCAGCAGGAAACTTCACTCTGATTATGAAGTCACAAATAATGGAAGCAAACCCTGCAATAAAAAACGCTGCAAACTGTGCAACCAGATCAATCCATCCAAAAGTGTCACACACACAAATGGGACCTTCACCATCATGGGATCTTACAACTGTACCTCCAGTAATGTTGTGTACCTCATCCAATGCAACAGGTGTGGCAAAGGATCTTATGTTGGTGAAACAGGACAGAAGTTGCAAGCGAGGATGAATTTTCACAGACATACCATCAAGGAACATAAAGAAGAGAGTTTCTGCACACCTGTGGGACATCACTTCTCACAACCAGACCACACTATAGAAGACCTCAATGTTTTAGTTCTTAAAGGGAATTTCAGAACTATCCAGGAAAGGAAAACATTTGAACTAAGAATGATAATTCTTTTTAACACAAAAACGAATGGCCTAAATTTAGATATTGGTTTCCTTACCCATTATACTAAGGTTTTATGACCCCCTCTGTGACTAGCATCTCCCCCTCAAGTCTATAGCTCTCCCTCTGTCTTATCTCACTAACTCTGTCTTATCTCACTAACTCTGCTGCTATCTTTATTACCATTGATTTGTATGTGTTTTTTTTCCTTTCCCTCTGAGATTTTTTTCTTGTTTTGTTTCAACATTCTGCTAAAAAAATTGTGAATCAGTACTGCTTGGACCTTGAAGAAGGGGACATACCCCGAAAGCTTGTCCTGAAAAATTCTATGTTAGTGCAAATAAAAAAAGTATCACGGACAGTACTTTATTTTCTCTGTCACAAAGAAAGTGTAAACATTTTAAAAAAAAAACACAGACACAGTTGGCATAAGTCCTTTATTAAAAAATAAATAAAAAAAACATTCCAGCGATGTAATACAGTCTGTCCAGCGTTGTTCTCTGTGTCCCGCGGTGATCCGATGTCCAGCGATGCTGCAGTCTCCTCTCCACTCCACACGAAACCCCCATGACGTAAGAGGGAGTGGGGTAAGCCGCCGACATCATTGGGAATTCCCCGCTTGCCGGGGAAATGCGGGGCTTACCCTATGATGTGACGGGTGACCCCGCCCCCTCTTACATCATGGGGGTTTCGTGTGCAGCAGTCTCCACTTCACACAAAACCCCCATGACGTAAGAGGGGGCGGGGTCACCCGTCACATCATAGGGTAAGCCCCGGCTTTCCCTGGCAAGCGAGGACTTCCCAATGATGTTGGCGGGTGACCCCACCCCCTCTTACATCATGGGAGTTTTGTGTGGAGTGGAGAGGAGAATGCAGCATCGCTGGACAACGGATCACAGCGGGATATAGAGAACAACGCTGGACAGACTGTATTACATCGCTGGAATGTTTTTTTTATTTTTTTATTTTTAATAAAGGACTTATGCCAACTGTATCTGTGTGTTTTTTTTTAAATTTACACTTTCTTTTTGAAATGGTAGGGGTACAATGTACCCCGTTATCAATTTACATAGGGGGCAAGGGTTGTGGGGATGAGGCCCTTGTCCCCATCAACATGGGGACAAATTCCCCATGTCGAGGGAAAGTGGCCTGGTACGGTTCAGGAGGGGGGTGCTCTCTCGCCCCCCTCTTTTGCTGCAGCCTGCCAGGTTGCGTGCTCGGATAAGGGTCTGGTATGGATATTTTGGGAACCCAACGCCATTTTTTTTTTACATTTTGGGCCGGAGTTCCCCTTAATATCCATACCAGACCTGAAGGGCCTGTTAATATAATTTTGGGGGACCCCCACAAATTTAATTTTTTTATTTTTCAATGACTTTTCTCTGTATTGCCGGGACCCGACAATTCATTACAGCCGCGAGTAGTTTTAAATGACTTTTTTTCCTTCAGAAATGACATTTTGTGCAGGGACAGTTCTAAGGACGGGAAACAAGCCTTACTTTACAGGCATACTTTAGACACCCCCAGGTATGAAATTTAAAGGAATATTTTACTTTTTTTGTTTCACTTTAAGCATTACTAAAATGAATGCTCCTAAAAAAACGGCCATTTAAAAAAAAAAATTGCATTGATACATGTACCCTGAAAATGCAGCATTAAAGAAGATCTATTATTATCTATTTTTTTTTTTAGTTCTGTCCCCTAATGGGACAAAGTACATGTAGCACTTTGTCCCATGTTTCTAAGTGCTTTCTCACCATAGTTATGATGTCCATAGCTGATCTGACAACATCTTAGAAGGAGATGGCTGATTTATGATTTGCGCAAGCTTGTCTTGACTGTGAACACTTTCCACAGATAAGCAGAGGCAGAGGCAAGCAGAGGCAAGAGGAATGCAGAGCCTGATAATTTTCCCTTCCTACCACATTAATCTTGCCTCTGCTTGTGTGCGCAAAGCTGCTGGCCGCAGTGGCCGTGCCAGGAGGGAATGGGGGAAGGCCAGACCTCATAACTATGGTTAGAAAGAAACATGGGATACTGCAGTATTCTAACAAAAAAAATTATAATATGATAGATTTTCTTTAAAGTATTGTTTTCCTTAGAAAGTTTCTCAGCTTTCCCTATAGACTGACACTTTTGGGATGGAACATAACAAAGCTCCATTATTGGCATTTTCAAGCCAGCTGACCAAAGATCAACGGTCCTTACAGTGCATTATGGTTGCAAAGAATTTGGCCTGATGAAATTCAACATAAATTAGCTGGTATTCAAAATCTTTAACCTTCAGGATTTGCTTTAAACCCATGGTAGTGCAGCACCTAAACCTCATCACTAGTGGTTGGTGGAGGCACAAAAAGATTTCCAGTTCTATCTTTGAAGCAGGTTCTCGGTAACTATTGTTTCCCCCTTGAAAGATACCTTAGCTACTTAAAGTCAGAAAAAAAAAAGCTTTCAGTATTAACAGCCCAGCCTTTGAACTTCTATCCATTTTCCTTCTTCCATTAAGAATAACAGTTCTTGTACCTTTTCTCACTTTATAATTCAAACAAGGTCATGAATTGTTTATTTGTAGTTTACAATTTTCCTCTAAAACACATATTGCAATGGGCTAGAGAAAAATAAATTCACAGATAAAAAACAAGTTTCCCTGCTTTCCCTGTTCATGCTAGTTAAGATGTACAACATAAGCATTCACCAGCACTCGTCACCCTGGTAATGTGCAAAATATGGAGCAGCTCTGCATTGAAACCAATCAGTTTCCAGGTTTCTTTGTCAAAGCAAGCTGACGTTAGAAGCAGATTGGGTTCCATGCACAGCTGTACCAGAATTTTTGTAAAGCAACCCCATAGTTTTATTTTAGAGTAGTATTTTTTACTCTCAGTTAGCTAAGTTGTGAAATAATTAAATGTTCTAAATATTTATCAGTTTACTGAGATTTATATAGCTATCTATGGATGCAACCCTTGCCAATCGGAAAGAAAATGCAGCTTGTTCCAATACACTATGGAACATTTATTCGCCTTTGTCTGCATGGATCAATTCTGTTTACTTTCTGGAGCTTCTTGAAGGGACAATGATTGAGCTACTTGTGTTGCACTAAGGATTATGGGAACTCTTTAAACTAGTTGTTGAGAAGTGCAAGGGTTAAGTACTTGTCACTAGCTTTAACATGGCATTTGGACTTAACCTAATGAGATGCACAATCCACCTCAGAGGCTTTTAGTTGACTTCGGTACTCAAGATAAGCGAATATTTTAATGCTGACACAGGAGGAATGGCAATTCTATTATGCCTGGGGACATTCTGTCCATATATATTGTAGCACAACAGTAATAATCAAGGGATTATGACAGCATTCACCATTTCTACACAATGATATATAACCAATGAGGTGACCAAGGAAATATGCCTTGCATTTTGAAGGCTCGGAGACTAGGCTGCCTGAATAGCTCTGACTTATGAAATGGATTCTTGGCCTTAAAAGGCTTTTTTATTGTTAATGAAAAGGGGCAGCAGGATATGATATGCAGAATCTTTCCTGTGTCAAGATGGATAAAGACATCTCCCATAATGTGGCTATAGAATTATACATTAATTCACGCTGGTTCGAGGACACAGGGTTTCAAAAATCGAATAAGTTGAGGAACACAGTCTAAGAGATGGCTTTTAATAAGAAGCCTTGTGAATATTGTGTAATGTAGTACATTTACATAGCAATACAATGAACAAGTAAAGTGTTTAACCAAATAAACTCAATTCTTTATAGATGGCGTGCTAAAACTCCCGACACATTGGTAATTTGGCGGCAACTACAAGTTTTGTAATGTTAAATGACAAAATCACAAATAGCAGCAAACACAAACAATTGAAGGGAAAGAAGAAAATGTTTATCCAAGCATACAAACATTGTATTCCTTTCCAAACCCCAATTTACTAGAGGTTTCACTATTGAAGGTATCCTACAGCTATATAAAACTTGCCAGTTCATTTGATTTGTTTTTTTTCCCTCATGTAAACCTATGAGATTGAAAAAAAAGCACAATGTCAGGATACTGAAATCCAGTAAACAGAATGTGATTTTAGTTTTACTGCAGAGAATTTTTTTTTTTTATTCCTATCTGAAAGACACTATGATAGACAGATTAATTTAACATTTAAGACTATTTAAAATAACACTTGACTATATATTATAAATATCACTTTTCGATGTAGGTGGGTAATGGCGTAGATCTCTCTACTTGGTATGTGAAATGTAATCTCAATATTTTTTTAAGTTGGAGACATTAGTTAAAGCAGAAATAAACCTTAAGAAAGGTTTTAAACGTCTCTTCTGCCACAGAACTCTTTCTCCTTGTAATTTTTTTAGGTGTTCACTGCCTGTGGTGCATGTACTGTATGTTGCAGTGTTCTCTCTCGGTCCATTCCTGAGAATGAAGCAGAGTGACAGTATAATGTAACTCCACCAATCATGAGTCAGAGTTAAATCATCAGTGACCACCCAAAGGCCGCTGCTCTTCATGCTACTATTCCACTTAAAGACTGTGCAAAATGGCTACCAAACCTCACAAATTAAATTTTTAGACTTTTCATAATAGTATGAAGGCAGTTATAGGCACTCAAAGTAATTCACGTGCAGCAAATATCTGCTAAAGTTATCCATGATTCAAAATAATAAAAAAAATAACAGGAACATTTAAACCCACTTTCATTTAACCACTTCAATACCATGCACTTATACAGCTTCCTGCCCAAGTCAATTTTGAGCTTTCAGCACTGTCGCAATTTGAATGACAATTGCGCGGTCATGCTACACTGTACCCAAACAAATTTTTTATCATTTTGTTCCCACAAATAGAGCTTTCTTTCAGTGGTATTTGATCACCTCTGCGATTTTTATTTTTTGCGCAACAAATAAAAAAAGAGCGAAAATTTAAAAAAAACTATGTTTTTCTTTGTTTCTGTTAATTTTTTTTGTAAATAAGTACCTTTTCTACTTCAATGACGGGCACTGATAAGGCGGCACTGAAGGGCACTGATAAGGCGACACTGATGGGCACCGATGAGGTGGCACCAATGAGGTGGCACTGATGAGGTGGCACTGATGAGGTGGCACTGATGGGCACTGATGATGGGCACTGATAGGCGGCACTGATGGGCACTGATATGTGGCACTGGTATGCGGCACTGATGGGCACTCATAGGCGGCACTGATTGGCACTCATAGGCGGCACTGATTGGCACTCATAGGCGGCACTGATGGGCACTCATAGGCGGCACTAATGGGCACTTTTAGGCGGCACTGATGGGCACTTATGGGTGGCACTGATAGGTGGCACAGACGGGCACTGATAGGTGGGCACTTTTGGGCACAGATGGGCACGGATGGGCACTGATAGGTGGCACTGATGGACACTGGTAGGTGGCACTGGTGACACTGCTGCCTAGCAATGCCAGCCACCACACATTTGTTTCTTGGTATGATCGTGCCAGTCAGTGTGTGGGCACTGATTGGCATATTTTTTTTATATATATATTTTTTTTTTACTACATGTGGATGGCCATCCACATGCTTAGGGCTACCCTGGTGGTCCTTGGGGGCTTCCCTGGTGGTCCAGTGTGGGTATCCGAGGGGGGGCTACGCTGATAAACAATCAGCGCGAACCCCCCCTGTCAGGAGAGCCGCCGATCGGCTCTCCTCTACTCGCGTCTGTCAGACGCGAGTGAGGAAGAGCCGATCAACGGCTCTTCCTGTTTACTTCCTGATCAGCCGTGATTCGACACGGCTGATCACATGGTAGAAAGCCTCCGACGGAGGCTTTTTACCGAGATCAGTGTAGCGGTGGGTCAGACTGACCCACCGCTCCACCGATCGCCGCGATGCGCGCCCCCCGGGCGCGCGGCGGCTGTTATCCCGCAGGACGTCATATGACGTCCAGTGTGGATAACAGAACCACTTCCCGGACGTCAATATGCTATTGACTGGGCGGGAAGTGGTTTAAAATGGACAAAGTTGCAAATGTTTAAACAGAGGACAGAGCATGTTCTATTTATTGTTGTGTATTTGCTAAAGGAGTAGATCGTTTTCAGTTCACAAAGTTAGGGATTAACTTCCTTGTTTGGGGAAAGATACAATCACTTTAATCAGCAAATCATATGCAATAATGTTTAAATCTCATTTTACATGACTGGGGATTTTCAAAGTGAACACAACTTCACCATATTCACTAAATGAGCATTCACCATGCTAAAGCCGGCCATAGATGGATTGAATCGTATTCGGTTCAGCAGGGACCAGCCAAGATTCAAACCATCCATGGGCAGGCTGATTGTACCCAAGTCGATCCATCAATTGACTTGGGTACAACCAGCATGTTGGATTTCCACGGTAAGGACTTCCACAAATAGGGGCTAATTTACTAAAGCAAGATCACTTTCAATATGAATGTTCACTTAGTAATCTGACATGGAAGAAGATGAGAATACAATGAGGGGTTTTTGTTTATACATTTATTTTATTTATTACAGGTATTTGCCAGCATGCACCGATCAGTAAAAACACACAGGGGGCGGTGCCACCAGGTGACGTCGCTAGGTGGCTCTGCCCCTTACCTATTTAAGAACTGTGAGATGGCAGGAAGTCGACGGTTAGCCTTTGTCACGGGCTAAGCGTCTTTTTTTTTTCCTTTTTACAGGCCTGGCTGTGTGGAGGGCGTTGTGATTGCCGAATCCGATGGATCTTCATCGGAGGAAATTGTTTTTTTTATTTTTAATAAAGGAATTGTCAAAAACTGTGTGTGTGTTTTTATTTCTATTTTTTGCCACAGGTTTTTGGAAAATGCGGAACTAAAATGTATTTGGTTTTACACAAAGTTGTCAACACAAAACACACTGTGACTAGTGTGGCAAGGATCAGGGACACTGTAAGGCCCCTTTCACATGGCCGAGTTGGTGCAGCCGCCAGATTTCTGTGGCAAGAATCTGCAAGTTCTTACCACAGGAATCTCAGACGCCTTTTTCTGAACATGCAACTACAGGCGGACAATGGGGGACTACTGTCCCTTGACGCCAACAGGCGTTCGACAGTATTGGCTGGCGATATCTGTGGGCGGTGCTATGCAAATTTGTATTCGAAGCTTGGGTCAAACTGCTATATGCGTCCCCACAGGCGACAATTAGGATGTCGGGCAGAATGTCTCACGCGTTTGCTCTGGGCAGGGGTACGAGGCAGGGTTGCCCCCTGTCTCCCCTGCTCTTTGCTCTCACCATAGAAGCTCTGGCGGTACTGGTGAGGGCCAACCCTGGGGATTACGGGGTTGAGATTTGGTGATCTTCACGAGAAGATCATGTTGTATGCTGACGACATGATGCTTTTCCTGGGGGACACCACTGCCTCTTTAGCCCAAGTGATGGCTGTAATCTCCAGTTTTGGGCACTACTCCGGTCTAACCATAAACTAGTCTAAATGAGCCGTAATAGTGCTTGACGGGGATCGGGAGGTGGATCTGCCTGATTCCAGTCCAATCCCTGTAGTGACCTCATTCAAATACCTAGGAATACAAATATCACCTAGACTGGCGGACTACTGCCCATTAAATGTGTACCCCCTATTATCCCGATTTCGGGACAAAATTAACACGTGGAATAATCTTAAACTATTGCTGGCGGGTAGAGACAACTTAATAAAAAGGACATTGATGCCACAGCTGCTATATTTTCATCACAACTCCTCGGTAGTTATTCACTTAAAAATATTTAGGGTGGTTAACACCCTCTTTAGACGCCTAATGTGGAATACCACCCCCCCCCCCAGAATCAAACTAGAACAGTTGCAGTACCCCAAGGACAGTGGAGGACTTACAGTGCCCAATCCTTGGCTGTACTATATTGCAGCATCTGACTGGATCCATGGCCCATGATCCGGTGGGCTCATCAGCAAGATTGATGCTGATCGGCTCTGGAGCGGAGACTGTTCCGATGGGCCTGGAGGCACCGATGTTCCATAAATCGAATAAACAGACGCCCACTGTTACTCTAATCCAGAAAATATGGAACAACGGCAGGCAGATGCAGGAAGTTCTGGGATTCACAGAATATAGCCCGTAATGGGAGAACCTCTCCTATGTCGAACTGGCAAAACTACAACAGGGACCCAAGTGGCGCTCCTTCTGTGTAACTTTGCTGTCACACATATTTCAGGACGGCAAGCTGCTGTCTTTCCCTGAGTTACAAAATAGGTTTAATTAGCCCTCCACCATGTACTACTCCTATCTCCATCTCAGGCACGCTGTGGGCGCGCAGAGGGATGCTAACCACTGGGTTATGTCCAATACCCCCATTTTCCATCTTTTACAAACAAGTACTGAAACTAAAGGGATCATCTCACATTGTTACCAAATGTTGCTGACACACCATTTAAGAGCTCACCCCACTAAGACAACGTCCCTATGGGAAAGAGACGTAGGCCCACTTATGGGAGACCAATGAGAGGAAGTCCTGCAATCTATTACTACCTGCTCTCTTAACGTTGCCCAAAAAGTCTCCCAATTATACATTGTACTTTGGGTGCACTACACCCCACTTAGACTACATAAGATGGGTAGGCGGCCAGACCCCCTGTGTGGCAGGTGTGGGCAACACCAGGGGGATCTCATCCATCTGCTCTGGAGATGCCCAAAGCTCCACTGGTACTAGAGTGCGGTACTTGGGATGCTTAATCAAGTGTTCCAAACGACCGTCCCCTTAGACCCATATTAACTGTATCTTAGTAGTTCTGGAAGAGGTTATCCCAGAGGAGATGGTTAGAATAGCATTCTCTAGAGCACTGTTTCAAGCCTGTAAACTCATCCGGATGATATGGAAATCGATCTCACCGCCCACAGTAGCCTCATGGATAACGCACATGGGGAACACCTTGGTCATGGAAAGATACACAGGGGAAGCCCAGGTAGATTCGAAAAACTCTGGTCACCATGGCTAGATACCCCTGGGCTAAGTCTCAGGGAACTGGTGATGTCCAGAATCTTGCAATGCCCTACAGGAGGACCCTAATGAGCTAGGGTTGCTGAACACCAGATGTAATGTATAAGTATATGTGCTTCAGCATATTGTGGACTTGAAGGTCATGATGATAGGATCAATGTTAAGGGCGCTAAGATAACCATAAATTGTATCAATAGATGTAAGCAAATGCATTGTTTGTACATTGGAAACTGTCTAAACTTGTTCAATAAACACATTTTTGATTTTAAAAAAAATAGACGATTGCATCCTTAACCACTTGACCACTGGGCACTTAAACCCCCTTAATAACCAGACCAATTTTCAGCTTTCGGTGCTCTCACATTTTCAATGACAATTACTCAGCCATACAACACTGTACCCATATGAAATTTTTGTCCTTTTTTTCACACAAATAGAGCTTTCTTTTGGTGGTATTTAATCACTGTTGGGTTTTTTATTTTTTGCGCTATAAGAGAAAAAAGACTGAAAATTTTGTAAAAAAATGATTTTTTTTTCGTTTCTGTTATAAAATTTTGCAAATTACTATTTTTTCTTCATAAATTTTGGCCAAAATTTATACTGCTACATATCTTTGGTAAAAATAAGTACAAATTGGTGTATATTATTTGGTCTTTGTGAAAGTTATAGAGTCCACAAGCTATGGTGCCAATATCTGAAAATTGATCACACCTGAAGTACTGACGGCCTATCTCAATTCTTGAGACCCTAACATGCCAGAAAAGTACAAATACCCCCCAAATGACCCCTTTTTGGAAAGAAGACATTCCAAGGTATTCAGAAAGAGGCATTGTGAGTTTTTTGAAGTTGTCATTTTTTCCCACAATTCTTTGCAAAATCAAGATTTTTTTTTTCTCTTTTTTTTTTTTTTCACAAAATTGTCATATTAGCAGGTTATTTCTCACACACAGCATATGCATTCCACAAATTACACCCCAAAACACATTCTGCTATTACTCCCGAGTATGGCGATACCACATGTGTGAGACTTTTACACAGCGTGGCCACATACAGAGGCCCAACATGCAGGGAGCACCTTCAGGCGTTCTGGAGCACCAAGGCCAATTCTGACATTTCTCTCCTACATGTAAAAATCATCATTTATTTGCTAGAAAATTACATAGAACCCCAAAACATTATATATGTTTTTTTAGCAAAGACCTTAGAGAATATAATGGTGGTTGTTGCAACTTTTTATCTCGCACGATATTTGCGCAGCAATTTTTTTAACGCGTTTTTTACGGAAAAAAAATGTTTTGTGCTTAAAAAAAAAAAAAAAACAGTAAAGTTAGCCCAATGTTTTTGCATAATGTGAAAGATGAAGTTACGCCGAGTAAATAGATACCTAACATGTCGCCCTTAAAAATTGCACACACTCGTGGAATGGCGCCAAACTTCGCTACTTAAAAAATCCCCATAGGCGACGCTTTAAATATTTTTACTGGTTACATGTTTTGAGTTACAGAGGAGGTCTAGGGCCAAAATGATTGCTCTCGCTCTAACGTTCGCAGAGATACCTCACATGTGTGGTTTGAAAACCGTTTTCATATGTGGGCGGGACTTACGTATGCGTTCGCTTCTGTATGCGAGCTCACGGGGACAGGGGCGCTTTAAAAAAATAAATAAAATTTATTCTTCATTTTACTTTATTTATTTTAGTTTGACATGTTTTTCCGCCCTAAACATTTTTTTGATCACTTTTATACCTATTACAAGGAACGTAAACATCCCTTGTAATAGGAATATGGCATGACAGGTCCTCTTTACAGTGAGATATGGGGGGGGGGGTGTCAATAAGACCCCACATCTCACCTCCAGGGTGGGAAGCCTGAAAAAAATACAAAAAAAAAAAACAACAATCCTGGCTTTGATCGTAGCGGTGAGTCGGTAGAAGCACCGGAGGGCGGCGGGGGGGACATCCCCTCTCGCCTCCCGTAAGAATGATCAAGCGGCGGAACAGCCGCTATGATTGTTCTTATGGTGTAGGGAATCGCCGGCTGAAAAAGCCGATATCTGAATGATGCCTGTAGCTGCACCCATCATTCAGATATCTCCGCACAAAGTCAAGGACGTCATATGACGGCCGGAGGGCGGGAAGTGGTTATTGCAGAGTATTGCCGGGCATTGCGGAGTATTGCCGGGCATTGCGGAGTATTGCCGGGCATTGCGGAGTATTGCCGGGCATTGCGGAGTATTGCAGGGCATTGCGGAGTATTGCGGTGTATGGCAGGGTATTGCGGTGTATGGCAGGGTATTGCACGGGTATTGCACAGGGTATTGTGGAGGGTATTGCACAGGGTATTGTGGAGGGTATTGCAGAGTATTGTGGAGGGTATTGCAGAGTATTGTGCAGGGTATTGCAGAGTATTGTGCAGGGTATTGCAGAGTATTGTGCAGGGTATTGCAGAGTATCGTGCAGGGTATTGCAGAGTATTGTGCAGGGTATTGCAGAGTATTTTGCAGAGTATTGCGCAGGGTATTGCAGAGTATTTTGCAGGGTATTGCAGAGTATTTTGCAGGGTATTGCAGAGTATTGTGCAGGGTATTGCAGAGTATTGTGCAGGGTATTGCAGAGTATTGCACCAGGGTATTGCAGAGTATTGCACCAGGGTATTGCAGAGTATTGCACCAGGGTATTGCAGAGTATTGCACCAGGGTATTGCAGAGTATTGCACCAGGGTATTGCAGAGTATTTCGCAGGGTATTGCAGAGTATTTCGCAGGGTATTGCAGAGTATTGCACCAGGGTATTGCAGAGTATTGCACCAGGGTATTGCAGAGTATTGCACCAGGGTATTGCAGAGTATTGCACCAGGGTATTTTGCAGAGTATTGGCAGGGTGTATTGCAGAGTATTGGCAGGGTATAGCACAGGGATGGCTGAGCAGGGATGGATGGATGGATGGATCTGTGACTGCAATTGTCACAGATCCAGCCCACAGTGCTGCTGCTGCCATCCGCTCCCTCCCCCTCCCCTCTCACACTGTACCGATCGGTACAGAGAGGGGAGGGAGGAACCGGCGTCATCAAATGACGCCGGTCTGTTTACAAGTGATTGCTCCGTCATTTGACGGAGCGATCACGTGGTAAACGGCCGCTATCAGCGGCGATTTACCGCGATTCGTGATCCGCCGGGTCCTCTGGACCCGGCGGTCACGGAGTTTCCCGTGTGCGCGCCCCAGGGGGCGCGCGGGAGCGCGATTCTGGGAGGACGTTATATAACGTCCTCCCAGAGTTAAGCAACCACCCTGCCGCCGTTATTTGTCGGCAGGTGGTTGTTAAGTGGTTAAAGAGGAAGTAAACCCGATTTTTTTCTTCCTAAAAAAAAAAAACCCTGCAAGAGAAAGGCATAATGAGCTAGTATGCATAGCATACTAGCTCATTCTGAATGACTTACCTGAGATCGAAGCCCCCGACGCGCTCTTCATTCCCCTCCGCCGCCATCTCTCCTCCGAGTGCCTTCCGGGTATCTCGCTTCAGCACTTTGACTGGCAGAAGCGGCGATGACGTCACTCCCGCACATGCGCGCAGGACTGGCATGATCCCGTGTAGGTTTAGGAGATATTGCAAACACCTACAGGTAAGCCTTAATCTAGGCTTACCTGTAGGTAAAAGTTGGTTTGGAGGGTTTACAACCACTCTAACCTGCCTAGCGGTATTCTCGAGTCTGGCTCGGGGTAAATTTTTCATACCAAAAGCTGTAACGCCAAGCCAGACTCGGGGCTGCATCGCAGTTTTCAGGGAGAGTTACTTACCTTGTCCCCTGGATCCTGCGATGTCTCCCCGCTGTGTCTGCGAGCTGTCTCCTCGCTCAATTCACAGTACCGAGTGCCGAGCTCCGTTCCCTGTGAGCGTTGCGATGCACGGGGACGGAGCACGGCGCCAAATTCTAAAAGTAAAAAACACACAATACATACAGTATACTGTAATCTTAGTACTGTATCAAATAAATACACATCCCCTTTGTCCCTAGTGGTCTGTCCAGTGCCCTGCATGCAGTTTTATACTATAAAAACTGTTCTTTCTGCCTGGAAACTGGAGATTGTCCATAGCAACCAAAAAGTGTCAGTTTACGTCAAAAGTGGTTTTAGACCAGCTAGAAAACAGCGATAATAAATTAGAATCACTTACAGAATTGAGTGATAGCGATTTGTGGGGAAATTCGTCATAAAACACTGAAAGTAATGACAGCGACAATTCTGCAAATGAGTATATTTCAGTGTTTTTGATTTTATTTACATTATTGAATAATTTTTATTATAATTACATTATTATTTGTTATAATTATTTATAGTTATTTATTATATTATAATTTATGATTTTGTGTTTCAAACTTTATCATACCCGGGATGTCTACTAGACTCTTGTTTGGACAGATTTAAGTGAGTTATTCCTAAGAATTACAGGCCTACAATATAAAGCGCCAAATTTCCATGCAAAATAATGGTACCGATTTCGGCACCTAAAATCGGAAATAATCCTACCGCCAGGGAGGTTAAACTCCAAAGTAAACTACTGACTCCAACCTATTTTGACAATTGTGTAAATATTGTGCCAGTGTCCCAATTTTTGCAGAAAGATCAAAAAGGTAAAGAGCTTCTGGTGTGCTCATTAGACTTGTGCACAACGGAAAAATTTGTTTAGTTTCGGTTCGTTTCTTGTGCACAACGGAAAAATTTATTTAGTTTCGGTTTGTTTCTTTTCGGTCCTGTTGATTCGTAATCGTTCGTAATTTTGCTAGACGGGATTTTTCGTGTTCGGACTAATTCGTATTTTCGCAAGCGACATTTTTCGTTGAATCGGAATGATTTGTATTAATGTAAGCCTTATTTTTAGTTGATTTATAATTCGTACTTTCGGTAGAGTACATTGTTTTTCGTTGATTCTGGACACAACTCCTACTTTCGTAACTTTTTTTGGGTTCGTTGATTCGTAATTTTCCGTGTCTCTCTCACAACGACGCTGCCCATTATGCCTAATGTGCTTCGAATGGATTTGTACTTTTCTAAATACATAGCGGTTATTTGTAACGATTTGAAATCTCGTATTTTACTTTTGTTTTTTACATGCGGCTATAGCCTCCGCCCCAGTACACCATTTTAAGAGGAAGTTCAGCACGGTGAGGGAGAAGCAGAGAGCAGAGCAGAGCAGAGTGTTATTGTGCTTCGAATGGATTCGTACATTCGTAACTTTTTTCATAACGAATTATGCCGAAGACATTCGGGTATTCGCTATTTGCGATATAATTTATTTCGGTTTCGGTTTTATTCGTAATTGTTTTGTTCGGAAATTCGAATGCTTCTGAATGTCCCAAAGTTGCTAAATTCGGACGAATTTCAATTTGTTACAAAACGAATTTCACAAGCCTAGTGCTCATCCCTACAGTAGTTGGCATAAATAAATCAAGATAAATTTCTATGTTAGTCCTCGTTCACACTGGCTTTTAGCTTTTTTAAACATAGGAGAATGTAATGCTTACCAGATATCTTTTGTCCTGGGTTTAAAACAGGTTTAGACGCATTTAGACACATTTAGATTCTGGATGCACACAATTCTATTTTCTTGAAATACCGCTATATTGCTCAGTGTAAATGACACCAAATCATTACCTGCATATATATGCATTTAGAAATGTCCTTTAAGCAAAGAAATGCAGGTTTGACAGTGTCTGTGTGATTGAGACCTATAACAGGTGATCTAAGCAGAGGAAATTTGACCCTGTCATAAAATGTAAAAAATATTTTAAAGAAAATGACTCGTTTAACCCCTTAATGACTGTAATACAACCAAATGTAAATGCCCGTTGCAGCAAAACACTTTAAATGTGCAACTGTATGCTCTTCTCCTCATTCTCAGACCCAGTGTTAATCAGAAAAAAAGTAAAGAATCAGCAAAGAGTAAAGAATCAAAATGAAGATACAGTAGTTTCAAAGAATATACATCTGTAAAAGCAAAATCGACAAATGACAAAGGGAGGGTTAAAAAAAACCACAATTTTGTTCAACTAAGAGGAAGAATGCTCAGACAATGTCTGTGGGAGGCAGTAGGGATCAAAAACTGCTCTATGCATTACATAGACTCATGTCCACTTCCTTGTGATAATATCTAGGAAAATAAAAACGAATGTACCAATGAAACAATAAAACCATATGCATTAAAAAATGCTGTAAATACTGATGGACTAGTCTGAGGAACTGTGCAACATGTTAGTTTTGAGGAGTATACTTGAAGAGAACCTGCTTTATAGAGAAAGGAAATATGGTGAACCAACATTGGAATTCAGTACACAACAGGACAACAGGGCACTTACTGAATGTCATGTCTGCAACCCAGGAACACGTAATTATTGCAGTTAAAGCCACTAAGCAAGTAACATAAGCCTATCATAAGAGATATATGAGGGCTGCCATAGCTGATCTCCATCTGGGTATAGTAGTTGTCTGCTTGGGTTGCTGACCTACTGGGTTTGCTACTCTGAGTCACTGACCTGGAACAAGTATATGAATGAATAAATGAATGAGTGACTTGTATAGCGCTACAAATGCGAACTGAATCGCCTCAAGGCGCTTTTTGCAGCCAGTGTCTGCCTGGCTGGTGTGGTCATTTACCCCGTAGGATCTCGACACGCTTGGAGTATACAGATCAGAAAGTCAGGGAAAAGTCAGAATTCCTGCTTCTTCTGAAATATTGACTTCAATTATTGAAGTTAAAGTTTCAGAATGATAGCCAGGTAACTAGTATTTTTTATAGGAGATCAGCCCCTTCAGACACTAAGTTTTTTTTCTCACACTGTATTTGTGCAGCGTTTTTTCAAGTGCATTTTTTTGGGAAAAAAATACACTTTAATGAATTTTCACCACATGCCTACTGGGCAAATTCTGACACTTCTCTCGTATGTGTAAAAAACAGTGTTTTTTTTGCTAGAAAATTACTTAGGACCCCCCAGAGGCCTTCGGGAAAAAAATAGCAATTGTTTATGTCACATGGTTTTCGCGCAGCGATTTTTCAAACGCAATTGTTTTGGAAAAAATACACTTTAATGAGTTAAAAAAACACAATCACAATATATAACCCCTTTTTTTTTTGTAAAGCATGAAAGATGATGTTACGCCAAGTAAATAGATACCCAACATGTCATGCTTTAAACTTGTGCACGCTAATGGAATGACGCCAAACTACAGTACTTAAAAATCTCCATAGGGCAACGCTTTATAAATTTCTACAAGTTGCAAATTTAGAGTTACAGAGGAGGTCTAGTGCTAGAATTATTGCTCTTCCTCTGACGTTTGTGGCGAAACCTCATATGTGTGGTTTAAACACCGCTTACATATGTGGGCGTGACCTACACATGCGTTCATCACTGCATGCGAGCATAGGGGGGGGGGGTAGGGCGCTTTAATTCTTTTTTATTATTATTATTTATTTTATTCAATCTTTTTTAATTTTACACTGTCACTTTTATTGCTATCACAAAAAATGTAAACATCCCTTGTGATAGCAATACAGCAAGACCCAATATTTCTCCTCTACCTTTAAAAGCAAAAAAAAAAACAAAAAAAAACATTTTGATCCTTTGTTTAAAAAAATAAAAATAAAAAAAGCCTAATGCCCTGTACACACGAGCGGATTTTCCGATGGGATAAAATATGATGAAATTTTCCATCGGAATTCCGTTCAAGCTGTCTTCCATCAGTCTTGCCTACACAAAACAGACAAAATTCCGACCGTCCAAAATGCGGTGACGTACAACACTACGATGAGATGAGAAAAATTAAGTTCAATGCTTCCGAGCATGCGTCGACTTGATTCTGAGCGTGCATGGGTTTTTTCTCCGTCGGAGTTCCACACAGACGATAGAAATTTCCTATCGTTTTTTTTTTCATCGGAAAAAAATAAAACACGTTCTACTTCTAAACACCGACGGAAAAAAATCCGATGGGGCCTACACACGATCGGAATTTCCGATGAAAAAAGTCCATTGGACTTTTTTCATCGGAAAATCCGATCATGTGTACAAGGCATACGTTCAAATAGTTTACTTCTGCCCTAGACCAGAAGTGACGTTGTGATGTCTCTTTGGTCCTCCTAGATCATAGAGCTGAGGATAGGCGATCTGATCTCTTCTCACCTCTGTGGCCAGCCATGTAACTACCTGATTGCTTCCCGGGCTCGCCAGTGAGACTGGTAAGCCCGAGAAACAACGGTGAGAGGCAGGAGGCAGGGGACGACCCCTCTCGCTGCTTCTAAAATAGCTTTAGCCATAACCCCGTAAACCACTTCAAAACCACAACATGTTGGTGGTGGCCCCATCAGCTCCACACACTTGCCTTTTGTTTTGCTTCACTGCTTATCCTTTTTCTGTCAGGAGAGAAGAAGTCCTGTGTAAGTTCTAAGTCAGGACTTGGAGAGTGCACAGGGCTGAGGAATCTCTCCCCACCCGCACATGACAGCATTGGGTTTGCTATTTACTAAGTAGGAATGAGCGAAAGTACCTGGGTGAACAATTTCATGAATATTGCTCAAATATTAACCACTCGATCTCTGAAGGGTTTTACCCCTTTATGACCAGTACATTTTTTTCTATTCAGCACTGTGCTAATTTAACTGGCAATTGCTCAGTCATGCAACACTGTAAACAAATGCAATTTAAATCATATTTTTTCACACAAATAGAACTTTTATTTTGGTGGTATTTGATCACCACTAGGTTTTTTATTTTTTGTTATATTAATGAAAAAAGACTGAAAATTATGAAAAAAAAAGTTATATTCTACTTTCTGTTATAGACCATATCAAGTAAAATCAAATTTCTTCATACATTTAGGCCAGAATGTATTCTGCTACATGTCTTTGGTAAAAAAAAAATCCCAATATGTGTATATTAATGGATTTGTGTGAATGTTATATCATCTATAAACTATGGTATATACAGTATATTTGAAAATTGATCAATGCCTATCTCATTTCTTGAGGCCCCTAAAATCCAAGGATAATAAAAATACCCCTAAATGACCAATTTTTGAAAATTCAGAGTAATTCATAGTGGCACTGTACTACTCTGGGGGGGGGGGGGGTGATTGGGAATGTGTTACACTCTGATTGCTGATACAGTCATTATCACTGTAACAGCAATGTTTTGAACTGTCGTAAATGGGTTTCATTCATAACAGCTGTGATTACTAGTGATTTGTGATTTGCTACAGCTAATTACATGGTACAGGGTTCTGTGATTGGCCCAGGTGCCATGTGATAGCTGTGGGCCAATCACAGCATCACAATACTAAGCACAACTGTTATGAATGAAGCCCATTTATAACAGTTGTGTTGACACTGAGATCATGTGATCGCATAGCGATCATGTCACATCCGGCTGCTCAAAGCTGCCAGTTACCACGATCACACTGGCCCTGGGCGTGCCAGTACGCATGTGGTGGGCGATATACAAATATGTGGTCTGGCCTGTAGCTGCCACCTGGCTGCAGTAAAACTATTGTGGGTGGGCAGAGACTGGGTAAAGTTCCCAAATTTCGTAGTAAGCACCAGTAAAGGGATAATAAGCAAATTATTGTCAAGCAAAAGGCATGGGAAGCCAGGCACTGTTATGCAGAACATACACCAATGCCAAAATGTAAAAAAAAAACATCAAAATGCAAACAAAAAGTTTCTCCCATTAGACAGAATGGCTGACACTGACAATATGGCTCCCGTGAGCCCACCCTTTTAAAGAAAGCAGGCTGCATTATCCATTTCTTCAAATTATTGAGTGTTTTGACTCAGCGCAGCAAAGGCTGTAAACGGTATTATTATTATTATTTTCGTTCTTGATCAAAGATTGGCTAATTATGAACGCCATACATACAAGGGATTTGATGTAAACCCATAGTAGAAGCAAACCCAAAACTCATCCCTATCAACGAGCAACAGCATTATCACATGGGAGGAAGAAAAGCGAGTCTCTGAGCCTGGCCATAGATGGTTTGAATCTCAGCTGGTTCAGCAGTAACCTGCGGAGCTTCGAACCGTGTGTGGGCAGGCTAAAAGTACCAAGTTGATTGATCGATCAACTTGAGTAGAACCAGCCTGCCGGATTCACTTGAGATTATTGCTAGCAGCTGCTATAGCCGATAGCAATAATCACTGTCTTCTACCGGAGGGGGCGGCTTCCCCCCGCCCGCCCGTGGTTGCAGGAAAGAAATTTGCACCGTCTATGGCCTGCCTAACCCTGTCATGTTTATTTTCTCTCCTGTAGGCTAAACAAAACAATAAGAAAACAAAAGAAGATAAGTATATGTAGTCTTTTGGGACAGATATTACATTTCACCTAGTTCACTTTAATACCCATTTTCAAAAAAATCACTTGCATTAGTCAATTTCCTTGTTGCTACCAGCCAAAGCTATATTTCTTAGAATACATTAAAGTACTATTGGCTTTATTTAGCAGAGTAAATTACTATGGGCTAAGCAGATTAACCCATTGCTAACATAAAAATGACCTTGACTTTCCTGACTGCTTCACTTTTGCATATCTTCATTGTTCCATGCAGCACCTTAAAAAAAAAAGTGTGTACAAATAACCCAGACAAGACATCAGTCTACATAACCATACACATAGGTTCTCACTCAGGGCATGTAAAACACATGTAAGCATCAAGAAAGTCTGCCTTGAGAAATCATTTTAATGCCTGCCTCTAAGCTAAAAAGCTCATAATATTAGATGGTGTGGTGCACATATATCTGAATGCCTACATTTCTGTATTTAATGCTTCAATAAACAATAGCTTTTTCTTTTATTATTCATGATTTCCAGCCTGAAAGAAAAAGTTGGTTCTTTACGCCCTCACCCATTCTGGAGCTATCAGTTTTAGAAAATGCTGCACTAAATAAATCGCTGTTGATATTGCAGTATCCATTGCACTGAATATCCCCAGATACGCCACAGCAATTTCTCCTTTTGTACTGTTCACAGAACAATCTTGGTGAAATACGGCAGTAGACCTTTCCTTGAGTACTGTACTAAACATCATCCACATCAGAGGCTTAAACATTCCTTTGAACACTACATTAAGCACACACCACATTTAAATATCACAAATAGAATACAGGCCATCTTTTCTTCACTACATTACATGCCTGACGGCCATATTAGAGGCTGAAAGCAGGTCTACATCTTCGTTTTTTTCCTTCGCAGAAAGAAATACATTTTCTCGAAACCTGTCCTTTATTGTTCCTTTTAGGAAAAAAACACCTGATACAACAATAACCAGTAATGAACGCTTTTAATGTGGTCCATAGTGAACTTGTTTTCTGTTCAAATTAGTTCTAGGCTAAGGTGAAAATTAATTGAAGCTGCAACTTCGGATGAGTTTCATACTGGTTGAAAATGAGTATCCTCACACTGAGGAGGTGGCAGGCGGTAATTAATGTAATAGGAGTTAATGAAGTGGAAGGTTCTCAATCTACCTGGCTGGAAACTCATTTTACTGAGAAGTTAGTGATCGCTTTTCAACATATTTAAGAAAAATATATAAAACGGAACTATGCACTTTTAATTCAGATCTCACTTTTCCTAACAGCGGAGTTTGCAATGTACTACTTTCTTTTACTCCACATTCTTTTATGGAACACATAAAGTATATCTGACAGCAATTTTTCCAAATGATGATGGATGGAAGCAGGTAGGTAGTGTTTGATATGTAAATAACAGTTTAGGCTCACCATTTTGCTGCTGATTCAGAGTCACTGCCTGCATATATTTGTTTTGCCTGTATACAGTATAGCAGAGTAGATTCCCCTGTTAGCTTTTAGAGGTGCAGCCCGTGGCAATGGGAAAGAATGAGAGCTGGAGAAGGCAGATTGTAGACGGTACACTCATTGTAGTTTTCCTTTTTCAGGGAAAAAACTGACTGCACCAGGCTTTCAAATTAGGGTATAATGGAGAACTACTAGCATATGAGACTAGGATGGACAATTGGACAAGTTATAGTTGAACTTTGTTGTACTCTGATATATTGCACTTTACAATTTTTTTTGAAAAAAAAGCCTCTGAAAACCATTGACTGTATATTTATGTACTAGATCAGGGATATGCAATTAGCGGACCTCCAGCTGTTGCCAAACTACAAGTCCCATGAGGCATAGCGAGACTCTGACAGCAGCAAGCATGACACCCAGAGGCATGATGGGACTTGTAGTTTTGCAACAGCTGGAGGTCCACTAATTGCATATCCCTGTACTAGATTATGCAAAAAGAAGCTAGTAAAGATTTTAAGTTAACAGTGCCCCATGATGTGCTTGGTGAAGACTATCAGCATGGGTAAACCAAGCTTGGCTTAGCAGACGTCTATACACAGTGTAAAGGTAATGTTTTGGGCTGCTTTCATAAGTGCTGGACTGGTCGGGTATTCTTCCAGAGAAATCACTAATACAACCAATACTTGGGGGGTGTGGATGATACAACAGGTTCAGGTCAGGAATGAATGGTGAACTAGTAAAGGGAATCCACCTTCTTGATGGTGGAAATAAGATTCCCTTGGGTGCATACACCTGGCCTCCATGCCTCATAGGCCCCAGGTGTTCAGCAGGACTCTCAGTGAAGTAGACATGGAAGACCACTCACAAGTATATAACATGTGATACTCAACATGGCCTTTATTGAAGAACCTGTGAAATGTAGTGAACCAGCGGGATGGTTGTGGGGGTCTCACACCCATTATCACAGAACACGTTTACTGTAAGCCTTGGTGTGGGAACTGGCTTAACAACCCACAGCAAGAGGGTGCTACATATAGCTTCCAAGACCTGTGATGTGCGTGATGTCTTTTACATAATAAAAGGGGGCCTTGAAGTCATAAATACAAGACAACTTAGCTATGGTTCAGATGCTATATAAATGAGACCAAACACATGCACACTAGGTTGCATACCTGATTATCACAACTATAGAAGATTGTTTGGAGAATATATTCAAAGACCATGGACAATAATATGGAGTTCTCCCTTTGCAGTTTTAACACGCTCCAATTTTAGGAAAGGTTTTCCACAAAACTTTAAAATGTGTCTATTGGAATTTGCGCCCAACATGTACCTATGTGTACCGTATATACTTGAGTATAAGCCGAGTTTTTCAGCACATTTTTTTGTGCTGAAAATGCCCCCCTCGGCTTATACTCGAGTCACCTTTTTGCACCTGATCTCCCGGACTTTGGGGACCCGGTACTGGCCGGCCGTAGGTCCCCTGCACCCCAAACTTTGCACACATGTAGCCCCACTCTACAAGTATGCAAAGTTTGTTGTCCGGGGGATCTACAGCCGGGGAGCACCGATTTTTCAAACTCGGGCACCCCTTCCATAGACTCCCATGTTAAACTGTAATTTCTCTGGTGATTTTGGGGACCCGGTACCAGCCGGTCATAGGTTCCCTGGACCCAAAACTTGGCACACATGTAGCCCCATTTTTCCTTTATAAGCGTGAAAACGTTTTTTGTCTGGGGGACCTACGGCCGGGGAGCAACGATTTTTCAAAGCTGGGCACCCCTTCCATAGACTCCCATGTTAAACGTCAGTCTAATCATGGACACGGTGAAGCATGGGCACAGTGAGGCATGGGCACAGTGAGGCAAAATGAGGCATGCAGATGGACATCCTAGGCTTATACTCGAGTCAATACGTTTTCAAATTTTTTGTGGTGAAATTAGGTGCCTCGGCTTATATTCGGGTCGGCTTATACTTGAGTATATACGGTAATTAGAAGAGCTGCCTCACAACCAGAGCTCCAGTTCACTTGCAAAGTGTTTAGTAGGATTGTGATCAGGACCCTGTACAGGACACCTAAATTTGTCTATACCAAGCTTATAAAGCCAGTCCTTGGACCTGGCTTTCTGCACAAAAGAACATTCATGGGTAAAATGGGCCATCCATCCACATGTCCACAACTTTTTGAGCATATAGTGCCCATAAATGTGCAACACTACCCCTGTAGGAGCTGCTGGTAATAGCTGTTTTTTCCCTAATAGTACAGAGGCTGCCCACCACCACAAGCCCAAGTCCATGCACTCTGGCTCCAAAAAATCAGTCTAGGGGATGTCTTTTTGAAATGCATTGCTTGCAGAATTTTAAACAAGATAGGAGTTAGGGCATGGAATACTTCAAAATGTTGCACAGTAACAGAGAACACTCTTCTATAGACTCCCACTTCAGCATTCTTCTGAGGACAGGGGAACTGCCAGTATTCTGAGAATCTGTGAGAGCTGTCTCAGTCCACAGCTACTTCTGGCACTTACACCCCGAAAGCACACAGTCAGCCAGGGATCGAAATTCAGGGTCAATACCCACAAGTCCCCAGGACAGCTGCACATCTTCCAGCTTCCTCTGGACATGGTCCAGAGAGGGAGACAATCCTTCTCCAGACCTGATCCCTTATGGTGAAGTCCTACAGCCTGCTACTCAGGAAGATCACTACAGGTGCTTAGCTCTGCCGCAGCTGAGACCTCAAAGAACAGCTACACAGTCTATAGGCTGGCTCATTCATATTGTAATGTTTGGGGGTTGTTTAGCTTTAATGTAAAGCTCACCCAGTGAGCAGTGAGTAGAGTCCATGCCAGAAATTGTTTTGTTGGCTTGTGAGCTTGTTGGCCCACTTTTATTAAAGTTCAAACAAATTTCCAGAAAACAAAATCAAAGGGTTTCTCTCGCAGGGGGTTTTCACCATCAATAAATAAAATAAAGGTAGATTCAACCTCCTGGCTTACACATGCAACATTGCCACTGTGGCCTTTCAATTTAGGCCCTTGTCCGTCTCCCACAGACCATTTTTTCACCAACACTCTTTGTATAGCTAGCAGCACCTTGCTGCTCCGACCCTCAGGCTTGGATCCCTGTCTTTTCCAGTGCAGACATGCACCCTCCTGGCTTCTCCTGTGCACACCTGGAGTCCTCAGGAGGGTGGAGCCCAGAACCATGGTCAGGTCACTACTAATAGCCCAGCACATACCTGACCAATCAATGTACTGGTGGTTTCCGAAAACTTGGACCCAGGATTTGAGATTTCATCCCACCCAGTTCTCTAAGAAATCTCAAGGCTCCAGATCCCAAAATAGATTTTTTTAAACACTGAGGAAACTGAAAATCCAGTTTCCTCCTAATTAAGCAACTCCCCTAGAGCCCCTCAACCTGCCTAGTTGAGAATCCTGGGCCACATACACCATGACAGTGAACCATACTGTCACAATACATATACTAATCCTTCATGGCTGCCAGGAAAACTCGGTTTAAGCCCGTTCTCAAGCCAATGCTTGATTGCACACTCAAAATAATACGGATGTGCACGCAGAACAGTCAATAGAACTGTGCAGAGAAATAGGGCCCTGCTCACATCTACAAGAGCATGCATGTTTGATGGACTTTGGTGCCCAGTGGCTTATTTAAAGCCAGCCCTTCAGGACTCAGGATTATTGCTGAGTGATCAGCTCCTACTGCTTGTGACCTGATCCTATGTACATCTGTATCCTGACCCAGCTTGTTGAACTTGCTTGTTTCTGAACCCCTGTTGCTGACTCAACTTGTGACCCAACCCTGCTTCCTGCCTGCTGTTCTGGTACCTCTTTTGCTCTCTTGATATTGACCCTGGCCTGGTTTTGACTCAGATTCTGGTTCCTTACTCTGTACTCCTGCTGCCAGGTTGTGCCATCCTCTGCCTGTCTGACTACATATCCGATATCCTGCATCTGCCTGCTGCCAGATTGCTTACTTCAAATCTGCAAATAACTACCCGGATACTCCAAACCATATCTCCTACAGGCACCCATGCCACTATGTGCCCTGTTATAACTTGTCATCATCCCCTGGGCAAACAGGACAAGAGGCGTAAGGGCAGCCCTATCATCAACTCATTCTCAACCAGTTACATGACAGTACCACTTAGCCATGTCTGAGGCCGAAAGAGGTGCTGCTCCTTTGAAGATGTCATGTCAACAGATCGCTGCATTGACTCAAGCCGTCAAAAATCACCAGGACGGGTATTGTCCATTGGAAAACTACTACTGTGGTCTCTGGGGCTCAATTCACAACTAAATCAGGGACACCACATTGGTTCACAAGTACAAATACCATGGTAATGTCACCTGGTAACCCTGGGTCCTCACTCTAGAATATTTTTTGGGAGACTGGAGAAAATATGGGGCCTTCAAGAATGCCTGTATTTTGCTTTACAACCAAGAACAATTTTACTTGAAATAACAAAAGTGAGGTTCCTGATCTCTCTGCTACTTGGGGAACCGCAATCTTGAGCTCACCAGTTACTGGAACAATGTAGTCCAGTGTTGAACACACTGACCAAATTCTTTGACTCCGTGGCTCAGTTGTATGAGGATCCCAAGTGAGCCGCCACAGCTGAATCTACTCTTCATACCCTACAGCAACGCTGTATCCTGGCCTAGGCCAACAAGGCCCAGGCCTAGGGCAGCACTTTGCAGGGGGGCAGCACGGAAAGAGTCCCCGTCGGCTTGCACTACACTGTTAGTGTAGCGCCAGTCTTATGGGACGGACTGGGCAGAGAGGCAATTGAGTCTAGCGCCCCCATAAAGCGGCCGCTCTGCTTCCGGTATGCGGGCGGCCGGCATTCCGCAACTGTGGGGGGGGGCGGTGCTTCTAATTTTGACTGTCCTATCATCCTGGACCACAAACCTTCCTCACTGTGCTATATGTTTTCTGCTGCACCATTGGGATGGTTATATCACCTTTGTCCTCTCCATAAAATGATCAGAAATTTGTGCTTAAAGTAGAACTATAGGCAACACTTTTTTTTAAGGTTATAGCCCTGGTCAGTATATTTTTTACCATCCCTGTCCCATTGCAGAGATTTCTCTTCACTTCCTGCCCCATAGCCAAACAGGAAGTGAGAGGAAATCTATGCAAATTAAGGAACTCCATCCCCCCCCCCCAGGCCCTCAGAACTAGTATCCCCACTCGAAATTTTCAGGGCAGGTTTTTAAACAGCAAGGTCTGTGGCCTTGACAGGAAGGGGTGGGTCATATTTAAATTAGGGGGTGCACAAGTTTAGTCAGGCCTAGGGCAGCACAAAACCTAAATACACTACTGCCCTACAGCAAGGTTAAAGGTCAGTAGAGGTCTGTCTGTGAATTCCGCAAGCAGAGTGCTGACATTGGCTGGAATCATGCTGCCTTAAGATATCAATTTCACTTAGGACTTATAGAATCTCTCAAGGATTAATTGGCCAGAGGAGAGTTACCTAGTTCTCTTGAACGTTTGATGCATATCCAACTAGATCCAAGGTTACGTGAAAGCTGATCAGAATGATCTGCCAGTTTTTGTCCCACTTGGGAGCTGACAAAAGTTCCAGCAACAATATCTCTCCTGCCTAATCCTTCATCTGAAGTTGAAACCATGCAAATTGGGCTTCTGCGCTCTCCATTGACCACTTAGGAGAAATTATGCCACGGCCAAATCTATGCTCCTACTGTGGAAGCACAGGTCACTATATACGGACTTGTCTTGTTAGGCCAGGTAAGTCTTACTCTCTTCTCTGGATCCTGGATGTACTTCCATGAACAGTCCTGCTCATGTAGCCTTATCTGTCCACTTACAGATACCCAAAAAGACTATTCCGGTCCAAGCCATCATTGATTCTGGGGCTTGCAGCTGTTTTATGGACATTAATTTCTCTAAGAAACAAAGACTAATGCCCCGTACACACAAGCAGAAATTCCGTCGGAAAAACCTTGGATGGTTTTCCGACGGAATTCCGCTCAAGTTTGGCTTGCATACAGACGGTCACACAAAAGTTCTCTGAACTTTCGACCGTCAAGAACGCAGTGCAGTACAACACTACGATGAGCCGAGAAAATTAAGTTCAATGCTTCCGAGCATGCGTCGAATTGTTTCCGAGCATGCATCGGAATATTGCGCGTCAGATTTGCTACAGACGATCGGAATTTCCGATTGGAATTTTTTCCGTCAGAAAAATTGAGAACCTGCTCTCAATATTTTGCTGGCGGAAATTCTGCCAGCAAAAGTCCGAAGTAGCATACACACAGTCGGAATTTACGACCAAAAGCTCACATCGGACTTTTGCTGGTGGAAATTCTGACCATGTGTACGCGGCATTACAGTACATTTAGTCGATGGAACTGGACTTAAAGTGGAAGTAAAGTCAAAATGTAAAAATCCACTGACAGGCAGGGTTTATACAGTATCTCACAAAAGTGAGTACACCCCTCACATTTTTGTAAATATTTTATTATATGTTTTAATGTGACTGAGACACTGAAGAAATTACACTTTGCTACAATGTAAAGTAGTGAGTGCACAGCTTGTATAACAGTGTAAATTTGCTGTCCCCTCAAAGTAACTCAACACACAGCTAAAATTGGGCCCAATTAGCCATTTTCCCTCCCTGGTGTCATGTGACTCATTAGTGTTACAAGGTCTCAGGTAGGGTTGTCCCGATACCACTTTTTTAGGACCGAGTACAAGTACCGATACTTTTTTTCAAGTACTCGCCGATACCAATTACCGATACTTTTTTTAATGTCATGTGACAATTTGACTAATTGCCACTGACGGGCACTGATTGGCACTGACAGATGGATGGCACTTATGGGTACTAATAGATGACACTGATAGGCGGCACTTATGGGCACTGAAAGATGGCACTGATAGATGGAACTGATGTCACTTATGTGCACTTATGGGCAGGCACTGAAATGAAGCACTGATTGGCAATTGCATAATAAATTACATGAATGATGAGAGGAGAGGAAGGACTTTGCAATACTATATGGCATATAGCATTGCAAAATCCTTCCTTTCCTCTCATCATTCATGTCATTTAACTTCTAGTAAGTATACTGCAACACCTATATTGGTACACCTTGCACTTGGCTGCAGTAAGCCAGCAGCAGACATCTTGTTACACCCAGCCCGAACTATATGAGCTGGGTGTAACAAGATGTCCACTGCTGGCTTACTGCAGCCGAGTGCAGGGTGTACCAAGATGGGCGTCGTGATGTTTACCTTCCGACGGAGACACGGAACGTCACTTCCTGTACCGAATGTGACTGCTCCGGTCACCGTTTTGGAAGGAATATGCGGCGTTGCCCTGCACTCCTGCCCCGGCCAACTTACCCCCGTGATCTGCAGCTGCCAGGCCGATCTCTGCTCCGCCCTCTCCGTCCGCCGACTTCCGGTTCCAGGTATCGGATCTGGAATCGGGAGCATTTGGGTGAGTACAAGTACTCGCCCAAATGCTCGGTATCGGTCCCGATACCGATACTAGTATCGGTATCGGGACAACCCTAGTCTCAGGTGTGAATGGGAAGCAGGTGTGTTAAATTTGGTGTTATCACTCTCACTCTCTCATACTGGTCACAGGAAGTTCAACATGGCACCTTATTGCAAAGAACTCTCTGAGCATCTAAAAAAAAAAATGAATTGTTGCTCTACATAAAGATGGCCTAGGCCTTAAGAAGATTGCCAAGACCCTGAAACTGAGCTGCAGCACTGTGGCCAAGACCATACAGTGGTTTAACAGGACAGATTCCACTCAGAACAGGCCTCACCATGGTCGACCAAAGAAGTTGAGTGCACGTGCTCACCATCATATCCAGATGTTCTCTTTGGGAAATAGACGATTGAGTGCTGCCAGCATTAATGCAGAGGTTAAAGGGGTGGGGGGTCAGCCTGTCAGTGCTCAGGCCATATGCCGCACACTGCATGGCTGTCATCCCAGAAGTAAGCCTCTTCTAAAGATGATGCACAAGAAATCCCGCAAACAGTTTGCTGAAGACAAGCAGACTAAGGACATGGATTACTGGTAGTCAAACAAAAATTCCTGCGCTCAACAGTGGTGCAATGGCAATGGAAGAATCCAGGAATTCCTATGGCTCCAAGTACATGCACAGGCTTTGCTGCCCTACAAGGGTCAGGGGATACCCAACGGAAACACTGTAAAAGAATGAAAAGAGGGCGTACCAACCTTGCGCATTACCCAAGTGATGTTTATTAAAATCAAAAAGAAAGAAACATACTCACAAACAAGTGAATTATAAAAGCCTATCAAAGTCCACAATGAACAAAAAGCAACCCGGTCACCATGACTGTGTCCATCACGCCAGATGACCTTCCAGATGGATAACGCGTTTCGAGGGTAGATCCCCTCTTCCTCAGAGCCCTTAGGGAGCTATCCCCCTTTGTGCATCCCTGCGGTTGGGCTACCAGTATATCGTACTACACACTCCAAGAAGGATTCTAAATCCTCTTCATGAATATGATGTTTAGAATCTTTCCCTGACACATTACATACTTAAAGCAAGCCACAGTTAAACAACTTATATTAAACTCATGACTTTCCAGATGGCAAGTTATTGCCCATGAGTATGATGAGATGTTCTTATGAGCTTACCAGCCAGTTAATATCTTTATTGCAACTCTGCCCCTGTGCCTTTACTTATGTTATTATTAACCTCAGTGTAAAAATTATACACAAGCTCCTGAAGAAGGGGTCCTTGCGAAACATGTAGAGCTTATTCCATTGTTACTTATCCATCTTTCTAGCCGTGTCATATGTATTTGGGCTTCTACGGCTCTATACTGGTGACACCCATGGCTAATATTGGGGATATTTAGTTTGTCACTGGAGAACACTACAGCATCATTTTTAAATATGTTTTTTAAATTCTATGTATAAATTGTGATAATAAAATTACTGTTTTTTGCCAGTGGTGCCTAGAATGTAAATTTTTCCATTTCAAACTCCTATTACATTGTGTCATGTTTACCTCAAAATTCTGGAGGGAACTCTGCAGGGCTCTGGATATCAAGTCATGCTTCACTTCTGCTTATCACCTGCAAACGGACAGACAGAATGCACAAATGTAATGCTGGAACAGTACCTTAGGTGCTTTTCTTCCTTCTCTAAAGATGATTGGGCTTTTCATTTGCCCCTGGCAGAATTTGCCTACAACAATTCTGTATACAGTGCCACTGATCAAACCCCATTTTTGGCGTATTATGGTTTTTGCCCATCATTTCTGCCTGACCATGTTCCAGATTCCCCAGTTCCTGCAGTACAGGACAGAATGCATTCCTTCTTTGAAAACAACAAGAAATTGCAAATTTCTGTTGCAAATTGGCCTTTGACAAAATAGGAGGGGGGATCTGTTTCCCAAAGAAGACAAAGTATGGTTGTCTACCATGAATCTAAAATTGCCATGCCTATTGAAGAAATTGTGACCCAGATACAGTTGGGTCCATATATACAGTATTTGGACACAGGCACAATTTTAGTTATTTCAGGTATTTACCAAAACATATTAAAGCCATAGTTATATATGGATATGGGCTGAACGTGCACACTCTCAGGTTTAATTTGAGGGTATGTACATCCAAATCGGAGGAAGGGTTGTTTAGGAATTACAAGCTTTTAAGATCCCCCCCCCCATTTTTAAAGAGACCAAAAGTAATTGGACAATTGAATCAAAAGCTGTTTCATGGCCAGGTGTGTGCTACTTCTTCATCATTTCTTCATCAATTAAGCAGGTAAAAGGTCTGGAGTTGATTCTGAGTGTGGCATTTGCATTTGGAATATATTGCTGTTAACCTACATCATGCGTTCAAAAGAGCTGTCCATGCAAGTGAAACAGGCCATTGTAAGGCTTCAAAAATTAAACAAATTCATCAGAGGGATAGCAGTAACATTAGGAGTGGCCAAAGCAAGAGTTTGGTACATTCTGAGGAAAGAAGAATGCACTAGTGAGGTCAGCAACAAAAGCCTGGACATCCACGGAAGACAACAGTGGAGTATGATCACAGGATCCTCTCTATAGTAAAGAAAAACCTATTCACAACATTCAGACAAGTGAAGGACACTCTCCAGGAGGAGGGTGTATCATTGTCAAAGTCTACAATCAAGAAAAGACTTCACGAGAGCAAATACAGTGGGTTCACTACAAGGTGCCAACCATTCATAAGCCTGAAGAATAGAAAAGCCAGATTAGACTTTGCCAAAAAACATCTAAACAAACCAGACCAGTTCTGGAAAAGCATTCTTTGGATGGATGAAACTAAGATTAATCTGTACCAGAATGATGGGAAGAAAAAAGTGTGGAGAAGACTTGGAACAGCTTATGATCCAAAGCACACAACGTCATCTGTAAAACATGCTGGAGTCCGTGTGATGGCATGGGCATGCATGGCTTTCAGTGGCACTGGGTCATTGGTGTTTATTGATGATGTGACAGAAGACAGAAGCAGTCGGATGAATTCTACAATGTTTAGAGATATACTGTCAGCCCAGATTCAGACAAATACAGCAAAGTTGATTGGACTGCGCTTCACAGTACAGATGGACAATGATACAAAACACACTGCAAAAGCAACCCAGGAGCTTTTGAAGGAAAATAAGTGGAATTTTCTGCAATGGCTGAGTCAATCACTTGATCTCAACCCAGTTGAGCATCCATTTCACTTGCTGAAGGCAAAACTAAAGGCAGAAAGACCCACAAACAAAAAACAACTGGTGACAGCTGCAGTTAGAGCCTGGTAAAGCATCAAAAAGGAGGAAACCTAGTCTTTGGTAATGTCCATGGGCTCCAGACTTCAGGTAGTCATTGCCACTAAAGGATTCTCAACAATATATTTTAAAATGAACATTTTATTTATGATTATATTCATTTGTCCAATTACATCTGAGCCCCTGAAAATGGGGGAACTGTGTAAAACAATGGTTGCAGTTCCTAAAATTTGTACTTGATATTTATGTTCAACCCCTTGAATTAAAGCTGTAAGTCTGCACTTCAAATTAATTTTGATTGATTCATTTTAATTTTATTCTGGTGGCATACAAAGCCAAAAGTATGAAAATTGTACCTATGTCCAAATATATATGGACCTAACTGCATGTTAGTCCATTTACAATCAGGAGAAGAATGAATCCAGTGGCATATAAACTGTATCTAAACAAATCTTATAAGATCCATTCTGTTCTTCACGTCTCATTGTCTCATTGTTGAAACCTGCTGTACCGGATCCTTTTCTGAATTGGGACTCAGGACCTCCACCACCAATTATAATAAATGGCTCCAAGGAGTATAAAGTGGAGGCTATCTTGGACCGAAGAACTAGAGCAGAATGTACCCAGTACTTGATAAAGTGGAAGGGCTTCAGCCCGGAAGCAAATTCTTGGGAACCCGAAGAAAATTTGCATGCTACTTTTCTGCTGCAAGCTTTTGCTGCTACACATCCATTAAAGAGGTTCTGAATGGGTATACAGAGGCTGCCTGTAAGGGGAGACAATGTCAGGAAAACTGTGCTCAAGCTCATGCTTAAACCCATGTTCAAGCCTGTGCTCAAAGGAATGCACATGCACATCCTGAGCTCTGGTGTAGACACTTGTTTAGATTAGATCATTGTTTAGATTAGATCATATCAAATGGGCAACTCAAATCCTTTTGGGATCTAAAAGAGGAATGTAGTCTGATGAATTCTATGCATCTTCAATACTTTCAGCCTATAAATGGTCACTAGCCAATTTTGGCCGGTATTACCTGTGCTTGCAGATAATCATTTAGCTGCTGCTATGGTTAGAGCAGACTTTCTCAACCTTTTTAACATGGTGGAACCCATGAAATAATTTTCTGGTCTCACGGAACCCCAGATAACAATTGCTATATCTAAAACTCACAGTATATTAGTGTGATGGTCACTGTGATGAATGTTCCTTGCATTTGTGGTCATTGGATAAAATTTCCTCTTACAGTAGCTAGAAGGTAATTGTTGTCTGTGGGAACTTATCTCAGGGCAGACACTGATCATTGCTCAAGGAACCCCTAGAAACCTTACCACAGAACCCTGGTTGAGAAAGGCTAGGTTTGAGCTTTCAGAAATCTGCACAGCCTTCCAGGACCCCAAGCTTATAATAGAAAGATGTTGCGGGAGGCTGATTTGGGTCCTATTGATAATGAGACTTGAGAAGAGGCCACTGATTAGTCTTCCTGAAACTCACTGATAAGCTCTCCTAAGTATTTTTACATTACTGTACCTATTAAGCAACAATTCAGCTAGCAATATATAAACTGTTTAATAACCTATTTTCCTTAAGTGTCCTTTTATCCACCTGCTCTGGTTCTACCCACAGTTGCAAGTTTACCCGAAGCAAATAATAACCTTTTTGCGTGATGTCATGAGTTCCCTGGTACAATTAGACCCTCAACTATGCCTGTTGGGTCCTCCTGAATCTTTAGAATTCAACATTTATCGGAATACCTTATTGCACAAAGTATGGCTTACTTCTAAGAAGCTGATAACTAAAGTATAAATCCAAGCTGGGCTGCCTACCTTACAACAACAGGATGCAGAGATTAATAAAAAGCTCCCATATGATCAATTGATCTATAACCATAGAGGTTCCCTACATGATTTTAAACATTGGCTTTTATGTGTTTAGGTCTGACATACTCAGGCTGCAGTGCCATATACATATTTGTGACCTGTTATATTTCAGAGTACTACTAAGTTCCAAATATCCCTATATTTGAGACAGCGCACAACACTTTAGGCTTAGGTTATCTCTGCAAACAGTCTGTGATTAGTGATGAGCCGAACACCCCCGGGTTCGGTTCGCACCAGAACCCGCGAACGGACCGGAAGTTCGAACGAACATTAGAACCCTATTAAATACAATGGATGCGAACGTTCGAATTCTAAAGTGCTAATTATAACAACTATTATGCATGTTATTGTCCTAAAAAGGGTTTGGGAACCCGGGTTCTGCACCAGGGGACATGTATCAATGCAAAAAGAAGTTTTAAAAACGGTCGTTTTTCGGGAGCAGTCATTTTAATGATGCATAAAGTGAAAAAAAAAAAGTCAAATATTCCTTTAAATATCGTACCTGGGGGGTGTCTAAAGTATGCCAGTGAAGTGCCACGTGTTTCCCGTGTTTAGAACTGTCCCTGCACAAAATGACACTTCTAAAGGAAAAAAAAGCCATTTAAAACTGCTTGCGGCTTTAATGTAATGTCTGGTCCCGGTAATATGGATGAAATTCTTTAAGAAAAATGGCATAGCTACCCCATGACCCCCCCCCCCTACCCCAGCCCATTACCAGCCCCTTTGGGTCTTGTATGGATATTAAGGGGAACCCCGCACATAAAATAAAAAAGGCCCTATATACTCTGAACAGCCGTATACAGGCGGTGCATACAAGACAGGGACTGTAGGTTTGTTCTTATGTAGAATCTGTTTGTAATTTTGAACAGGTACATTGTTGAAGTGTAGCTCCAGCCCAAAAATCTATTTTTAAACTTTTTGGAAAACATAGGTAAGGGTTATCACCCCTGTAACATTTGTTTTGCTGTCTGTGCCCCTGTTCAGAACATTTCACCTCACTTTCCGTCCCAATGACAACTGTTTTTGAAATGTGGTGTTTTTCTTGAAACAAGGATTGCTGATAAAGCATCAGTACAGAGGAGACACCTTTCTCCCATATTTATTCTTACAGGAGAGAATTTTCCTTCCTAGTGGTAGATTTCCTCTCACTTCCTGTTGTCTTCTTGCGTTTGCAAGTAGGAGTCGTTTGTAAGTTGGATGTTTGAAAGTAGGGACCTGCCGTATATACTCTGCAGAAATAGGCCCCTTAGTTGTTGGTGTTGGCACAACACTGTAAGCACTCACAGTTACTCTTGGTTGGTGCTGGAACGCCCTGCTGTCAACTATTATATCAGGAATTTTAATTACATATAATTGTTGAACAGTGGTAGTAAAAATTGGGCCTTTGATGGTGGTGCTGGTGCCACAACACTGTAAGCCCTGACAGTTACTCTTGGTGGGTGCAGCAATGGGCCCTGCTGTGAATTATTAGATCAAGAATTGTAATTACATGCCCCTGTTGAACAGGGGCTGAAAAATTGGGCCTTAGGCACTGGTGGCACAACACTGCAACCCCTCACAGATACTGTACTTGGAGCACAGCAATGAGCCCTGTTGCAAAGTATTGCTTCAAAAATTGTAATGACACGCCCCTGTTAAACAGGGGCTGAAAAATTGGGCCTTAGGCACTGGTGGCACAACACTGCAACTCCTCACAGATACTGTACTTGGAGCACAGCAATGAGCCCTGTTGCAAAGTATTGCTTCAAAAATTGTAATTACACGCCCCTGTTAAACAGGGGCTGAAAAATTGGGCGTTAGGCACTGGTGGCGGCACCCATAAACAAAAATGATCTTCCAAGCTATCATCATCAATCGTATCATTGAGGACTCGGAGGAGGAGGATAGCCAGTCAACATAACAGCACAGGCACTCAGCATCAGCATCAGTCTTGAAGGGATGTGACATTTTAAAATCAATTAGTCTGTTATATCAGCATCAGGTGTGTGGTAGCTGGTGGTGATCCAAGACTGGTTCATCTTGATGAAAGTCAGTCGATCAACCGAGTCGGTGGACAGGCGCACCCTGTGATCCGTGACAAATCCTCCAGCAGCACTGAATGTGCGTTCCGAAAGAACGCTGGATGCAGGACAGGCCAGTAGCTCAATTGCATACTGTGCAAGCTCTGGCCAGTGATCCATCCTCAAGACCCAGTAAGCCAGAGGATTTTCGGTGGGGAAGGTGTCCAAGTCTGACCTTGCCCCTAGATATTCCTGCACCATGTTTATCAGACGCTGGCGATGGTTGCTGGAACCAATCATACTTTGGGGCTGCGGACTAAAGAATTGTCTGAACGCATCGGTCAGACGGCCACCTTCCCCACCGCTCCTTCTTTGACTGGCCGAAGCCTCAGCAACTCGTTGTCCAGGACCAGGAGTTTGCAACCTCCCAGTCTCTGGGAACGCGTTGCACAGACCTTTCTGCAAGGCCTCCCGGAGTTGTCTCATCCTCTGCTCCCTCTGCGACGGTAACATAAGGTCCGCAACCTTACCCTTGTACCGTGGATCAAGGAGAGTGGCCAGCCAGTAATGGTCCCTCTCCTTGATCCGAAGAATACGAGGATCCTTCCGCAGACTTTGCAGGATCAGGGAGGCCATGCAGCGTAGGTTTGCTGAGGCATTCGCTCCGGAGTCCTCTGGGTCACTAAGGACGACATGATCCGCAGCCACCTCCTCCCAGCCACGTACAAGTCCACTGGTTTCTTGGGACTGTAAATCATCCCTAAAAGACTGCTGCTGATGATGCTGAGTGCCAGCCTCCACCTCCATGCTGACACAATCCTCCTCCTCCTCCTCCTCCTCCTCCTCTTCCTGTGCGATGGGTGGGACAGAAGGAACACTGTCTGGGTAAAGGGGGCCTTGAGAGGCAAGGAAGTCCTCCTCTTCCTGCCTCTGTTCTGCCTCAAGTGCCCTGTCCATTATTCCACGCAGCGTGTGCTCCAACAGGTGGACAAGAGGTACAGTGTCACTGATGCATGCACTGTCACTGCTCACCATCCTCGTGGCCTCCTCAAATGGTGCCAGGACAGTGCATGCATCCCTGATCATGCCCCACTGGCGTGGAGAAAAAAAACCAAGCTCCCCTGACCCTGTCCTGGTGCCGTAGTCGCACAGGTACTCATTGATGGCCCTCTGCTGCGTGTGCAGCCGCTGCAGCATGGCCAACGTTGAGTTCCACCTGGTGGGCATGTCACATATAAGGCGGTTCTTGGGCAGGTTCAACTCCTTTTGCAGCTCAGCCAGGCGAGCACTGGCATTATAAGATCTGCGGAAATGCACACAGACTTTCCTGGCCTGCCTCAGGACATCCTGTAAGCCCGGGTACCTGCCCAAGAACCGCTGCACCACCAGGTTAAGGACGTGAGCCACACAGGGCACATGGGTCAGTTGTCCCTGTCGGAGGGCGGAGAGGAGGTTGGTGCCATTGTCGCAAACCACCATTCCTGGCTTAAGCTGGCGTGGCGTCAACCACCTCTCGGCCTGGCCCTGCAGAGCAGACAGGACCTCTGCCCCAGTGTGGCTTCTGTCCCCCAAACACACCAGCGCAAGCACGGCATGGCATCTTTTTGCCTGCGTACTTGCGTAGCCCCGTGAACGGCTACGGAGCACCGCTGGTTCATAGGACAAACCACAGGAAGAGGCCATGGAGGAAGAAGAAGAGGAGGGGGTGGAGGAGAGAGGTGTGTCACAACCAGTAGTAGCATTTTGGAGGCGTGGCGGTGGGACAACCTCCAACACTACTGCACCTTGTCCTGAATCCTTCCCAGCTGCCAAAAGAGTGACCCAATGGGCCGTGAAAGAAAGGTAACGTCCCTGTCCATGCCTGCTGGACCATGAGTCAGCGGTAATATGCACCTTACCGCTGACCGCCCTGTCCAGCGAGGCCAAGACATTGCCTTCCACATGCCGGTAGAGAGCCGGAATAGCCTTCCGTGAGAAAAAGTGGCGTTTGGGAACCTGCCACTGAGGAACCGCACATTGCACAAACTCACGGAAGGGGGCCGAGTCTACCAACTGAAAAGGCAGCAGTTGAAGCGCTAGCAATTTAGCCAAGCTAGCATTCAACCGCTGGGCATGTGGATGGCTGGGAGTGAACTTCTTTCGACGGTCCAGCAGCTGGGGCAGGGAAATTTGCCTGCTAGAATCGGACGTCGGTGTACTGCTAGCAGAGTGGGCGCAAGTACTTGGCTGTGACACACCTAATTCTACACCTTCATTCCTCTCAGTGCATGTTTCAGAGAGGACTGAAGTTATAGTGGGGTTGGAGATCCCAGCTGATGCGGTGCAAGGAGAGGTCCGCTTTGTTCTTTGGTGTGGGTCTTTGAGGTAGGCTTGCCAACGAGCTGCATGGCAGGTCAACATATGTCTGGTCAGGCATGTGGTACCCAAGCGGCTGATGTTTTGGCCACGCGATATACGCTTGAGACATATGTTGCAAACAGCAGCTGTGCGATCTGATGCACTAGCCTCAAAAAAGGCCCACACCAAAGAACTTTTTGAATGACGGGCAGAGGCAGCGCCCTGCACAGGCGGAGCTCTGCGGTGTGATTCCGTCGGTGTACTGCCCTTACGCTGGCCACCAAAGGGCATCCTGCCTCGTTGGAGATGTGCCTCCTCCTCATCCTCCTCCTCCTCCTCTCTCCTATTAGGCACCCACGTGGAGTCATTGACCTCATCATCCCCTCCCTCCTCATCACTGGAGCCAATCTGGCAGTATGCTGCAGCTGCTGGAACATGACTGCCAGATTGGTGTCCTTCTTGAGCATCCCCTCTGTCTGCTCTCACGCTACTGCCTTCCTCTAGCTGGGTTTCATCATCAGACCCTTCGAAACGCTGGGCATCCTCCTGGAGCATGTACCCAACACTGTGCTGAAACAGTTCGGGGGACTCCTCAGGAGGAGGACATGGTGGGTCTAGGGAAGGAGTGACTGATGATTTGTCTGACATTGATACCAGGGAAGACGACGCTTTGGCAGCTGCTTTTCCAGTACCCTGAGCCTGGGTGAGAGAGGATGAGGAGGAGGAGGAGGGCTTGGTCATCCACTCTACCAAGTCTTCGGCATGATGTGGCTCAACATGTCCAGCTGCCGAAAAGAAGGACAAGCGTGTCCCATGGCCATGTGCTGATGACAATGCACCGCGTCCACGACCAGCACTGTTGCCCCCAGACACAGAGCCTGCTTGCCCTCTTTTATTGCCTCCTGACTGTCTGCCTCTCCTTGTTTGCCTTCCAGACATTCTAATAGATGGCCTGCAGGGAGATGGGAAAAAAGCAATAAGGGCTACCTTCAGGTGTCCTTCTCTGTCCCTGGAAACAAGGACTTGCAGAGTGAAAGAAAAAAAACACTCTCCCTACCTACAGTTTTCTGTCCCTAGAAAAAAATGTTTTTTTTAATCACAATATAGCAAAAGGACAATTCACTCACTGTCCTTCCAGGTCCCTGGAAACAAGGACTTGCAGAGTGAAAGAAACTGACACTGTCCCTACCTAGAGTTTTCTGTCCCTGGAATAAATGTTTTTTTCAGCACAATATAGCACAAGGACAATTAACTCACTGTCCTTACAGGTCCCTGGAAACAAGGACTTGCAGAGTGAAAGAAAAAAAATACTCTCCCTACCTACAGTTTTCTGTCCCTAGA
Organism: Rana muscosa; assembly: GCA_029206835.1. Classification (NCBI taxonomy): domain Eukaryota; kingdom Metazoa; phylum Chordata; class Amphibia; order Anura; family Ranidae; genus Rana; species Rana muscosa. The sequence continues at coordinate 119,750,213 of CM055123.1, read as the reverse complement.
AAAAAATGTTTTTTTTAATCACAATATAGCAAAAGGACAATTCACTCACTGTCCTTCCAGGTCCCTGGAAACAAGGACTTGCAGAGTGAAAGAAACTGACACTGTCCCTACCTAGAGTTTTCTGTCCCTGGAATAAATGTTTTTTTCAGCACAATATAGCACAAGGACAATTAACTCACTGTCCTTACAGGTCCCTGGAAACAAGGACTTGCAGAGTGAAAGAAAAAAAATACTCTCCCTACCTACAGTTTTCTGTCCCTAGAAAAAAATGTTTTTTTTAATCACAATATAGCAAAAGGACAATTCACTCACTGTCCTTCCAGGTCCCTGGAAACAAGGACTTGCAGAGTGAAAGAAACTGACACTGTCCCTACCTAGAGTTTTCTGTCCCTAGAATAAATGTTTTTTTTAATCACAATATAGCAAAAGGACAATTCACTCACTGTCCTTCCAGGTCCCTGGAAACAAGGACTTGCAGAGTGAAAGAAACTGACACTGTCCCTACCTAGAGTTTTCTGTCCCTAGAATAAATGTTTTTTTTAATCACAATATAGCAAAAGGACAATTCACTCACTGTCCTTCCAGGTCCCTGGAAACAAGGACTTGCAGAGTGAAAGAAACTGACACTGTCCCTACCTAGAGTTTTCTGTCCCTGGAAAAAATGTTTTTTTCAGCACAATATAGCACAAGGACAATTAACTCACTGTCCTTACAGGTCCCTGGAAACAAGGACTTGCAGAGTGAAAGAAAAAAAATACTCTCCCTACCTACAGTTTTCTGTCCCTAGAAAAAAATGTTTTTTTTAATCACAATATAGCAAAAGGACAATTCACTCACTGTCCTTCCAGGTCCCTGGAAACAAGGACTTGCAGAGTGAAAGAAACTGACACTGTCCCTACCTAGAGTTTTCTGTCCCTGGAATAAATGTTTTTTTCAGCACAATATAGCACAAGGACAATTAACTCACTGTCCTTACAGGTCCCTGGAAACAAGGACTTGCAGAGTGAAAGAAAAAAAATACTCTCCCTACCTACAGTTTTCTGTCCCTAGAAAAAAATGTTTTTTTTAATCACAATATAGCAAAAGGACAATTCACTCACTGTCCTTCCAGGTCCCTGGAAACAAGGACTTGCAGAGTGAAAGAAACTGACACTGTCCCTACCTAGAGTTTTCTGTCCCTGGAATAAATGTTTTTTTCAGCACAATATAGCACAAGGACAATTAACTCACTGTCCTTACAGGTCCCTGGAAACAAGGACTTGCAGAGTGAAAGAAAAAAAATACTCTCCCTACCTACAGTTTTCTGTCCCTAGAAAAAAATGTTTTTTTTAATCACAATATAGCAAAAGGACAATTCACTCACTGTCCTTCCAGGTCCCTGGAAACAAGGACTTGCAGAGTGAAAGAAACTGACACTGTCCCTACCTAGAGTTTTCTGTCCCTAGAATAAATGTTTTTTTTAATCACAATATAGCAAAAGGACAATTCACTCACTGTCCTTCCAGGTCCCTGGAAACAAGGACTTGCAGAGTGAAAGAAACTGACACTGTCCCTACCTAGAGTTTTCTGTCCCTAGAATAAATGTTTTTTTTAATCACAATATAGCAAAAGGACAATTCACTCACTGTCCTTCCAGGTCCCTGGAAACAAGGACTTGCAGAGTGAAAGAAACTGACACTGTCCCTACCTATAGTTTTCTGTCCCTAGAATAAATGTTTTTTTTAATCACAATATAGCAAAAGGACAATTCACTCACTGTCCTTCCAGGTCCCTGGAAACAAGGACTTGCAGAGTGAAAGAAACTGACACTGTCCCTACCTAGAGTTTTCTGTCCCTAGAATAAATGTTTTTTTTTAAGCACACTATAGCAGAAGCACAAAACACACTGACACTCTCCCTACCTATCCTTCTCTTTCCCTAAACTAAAGGAATCCAGGTTAAGCAAGAAAGAAATAACAGTCACTGTCCCTGCCTATGCTACTCTATCCCTGCTCCGGAACACACTACACTAGGCCGCCGTGCTGGCGGCCTTTTATAGTGTGGGGCGTGTACTAAACACCCTCAGCAATAATTGGCCACAGGCATCCTGCCTGTGGCCAATCATTGCTCTCCTCGCTGCCGGCGCTGTGATTGGCCAAGCATGCGGGGTCACAGTGCATGCTTGGCCAATCACAGCGCCTGGATGACACTGCGATGGCGTAGTGCATTGTGGGCCGTTCGCGTCACTCGAATTTGGCGCGAACGGCCCAAATCGTTCGATCTTCGTCGAACGATCGAACAGCCAATGTTCGAGTCGAACGTATGTTCGACTCGAACACGAAGCTCATCCCTATCTGTGATTAGGTCTTTCAATTTTTTCTTTTCTGCAATTTGATAACTTGGCAATGGTCTATGTACAGTAATACATTCCTTCTGTGTTTATTGCAAAGACCCTGTCTTATGTATTCCAATGGAGGTGCATATCTTTGTCAGTATTGATGTTGTTACTTTATGTCCATTTCAATATTAGTAAAAGCTCTTTTTAAAAAAACAGTGAAGTTTCTATTTAAGTCTCAGTCATATAGAAAATCATTGGTGTGACAATAACATTGATACGATGATACATTTGTTACAAAAATGTCAAGTCCTAGAATGTACTCATTCTATAAGCACCTTTATATATATATATATATATATATATATATATATATATATATATGAATATATATTTATATGTATATTGAAATTGAACATTTAACACTAACAACCATTGTCTGCTTCTTGAAGAGAGAAGGCAATATGAATGTGGCCATAATATCCAGTTATAAAGCATTGTTTGTATTCTACAGGTGTGTCATTTGCCGCTGCAACAAGCACCATGCACACAAAGACAGCAGTGTATTCATCTCTGAACAAGTGCTTAAGAGCCAGTGACTCGTCTCTGTTGCTGACAAACAACCTGGAGTCAACCTGTGGTTCTGTTCTGCTGTCTCTCCTATCCCTCTTATTTTTTCTTTTATACATTTTTTTTTTCTTACTAGCAATTTGATGTTTGATCATTTGAGGCAATGAGGCGAAAGGTAATTTACGTTATCAGAGAGGAATAAGGGGTGCTCGGAACCCAGATGTAAGACCCATTCCATTGCTAAAGAGCCATTGTAATGTAATGAGACTCCAGTCAAGTGCAGCTAGTAATGGAGAGGAACATTTTACATTCATCTACCTACCTGAGCCTCCACAGACTCAGGCAATAACTTTAACACAGGAGGGGGGTCGACATATCCAACGTGCTGGGCCATCTCTGAATCACTGTCACAGAATCCTTCAGGCAAGAGTGAAAAAAAAAGCAAACATTGGACACCTGAGTTATTATAGAAGCCAGCTCAAAAATGACAATGTCATCAGGTCATAAGCGTACGCTCTTCATCTTGGAAAACATAATGGTTTCAGAAGCACTAAAATTAGAATTTTTGATACTTTTGCATTTTATTTTTTTATTTTATTGTTATTCTCTTTGTTCCATTCTTGTTTTAGTTTCCCATTGTGTGATAAACTTTTCCTATCAGGGGGCTGCTCACACTGAACTGTCCTCCCCACACCAAGTGGCACATCAGAAGCTTTCGCTGAGCTGATCCACTATAATATGGGGTTGATAAGACCAGACTTTAGCTCAGTTTACTTACTTTATTAGATGTTAGGGTCTTTATAGTGATGGTACCCTGCAATGCAGGTGTTTTTTTTCATACTAAGCAGTTATAATACCCTTACCTTTACTGACACCTCCAATCTACCCAAACTCACTATAATTGTATGCTAATAATTTTACAATAGCCTTGATCTAAAAGCTGTTCTGGAGGGAACAAAAAATGCATGGAAGCCAAACAGCCATGATAAGCTTCCAGTTTAATACACTAAATATAAAGATATCTGTTAACACAAAGGGAAAATAACTGTAGTACTTAGAACACCCACTTATTTTTTTCTTTCTTTACTTTAGAAATAGTAACATTTAAATCAGATTTTTCTTCCTACTATGACAATTAAATAATTGAGCAAAAAAATGCCTCTTATCAAATATTAAATGAAAACTGATAGTAATGACATTAGTTTATTTTGTAGAGGACAAGCTCTTATGCCAATGACTTTTAAGCCTACTAAAGAAGAAAATCTATGTTCTAGTTATGAGTACTTTGCTAGAACCCATAATATTGTCCAGCCTTTTAAGTAAATTAAAATTATTTTTAGAGTGCAGGTAACTTTTGCTGCCTGCAAGTGACTACACTTGTCTCCAGATCAGTTTCTTTGTGCCCAATGAGGACCCAGGATGTTAGGTCTGTGCTATAGACAGGTCCCTGACTTCCCTACAATTGAGATTAAGCCTTGCCCTTCCTGGCACCTTGGTGGCCAAGAGATGATGGAGCTTTATCTGAACTTGCAAAGAAGTCAATGTCCTTTGTAAAGTTTGGATCTAAAATCCAGGGCCCATCCCAGATATGAAGGACCTGATCTTGAAGACAAAAGCATATACTTGCAGGCACAGTAAAGTGTCTGTACTTCTCTGAAAATTTTAATTTATACACTTTGGTGGAAATGACACATTCACTTTAAGAATAAATGATTTTCAGTTTTAAATTCCTGTCTGAACAGTAACCACTAAATCTATATTTCTAGATTATACAGCAGAGGCTTATTGGGAGTATTGGATGTGGCAAACCTGACTGAACATTACCATTCTCTAGCGATTCCATTGTACAGCTGGCTGGTATGCAGTAAAAGACAGACGTCAGATTTATTACTTTCAAGCCACCACATTTTAATGGGCTTTGCTGTTGGTGAATAGAATGTTATTTCCCAAACAGTGTCGTATCAGTAGGGTATGACACACCAGAGTCTTTCTACCGCATTATGTTGAGAAAATTAACGTAATACCATGGCACAGGATAATGTTGGTTATTATTTTTATGGGTCCCTTGTAGTGTGACACATAGGCATGACAGTAACTGGAAGAGCAAGTGAAACATTCAACTGGAAGGTTAAAATATATTCAGCCTGTGCTGTGCTAATCGTAGTTTAGTTAAAAACTACAGATAAAGGAAATATCTGATACATTTTGATTATATTTTGAGGCTTAAAGCAAATTAGTAAATACCGGTCTCATGATTAGTTTATTATTAGCACTTAATGCCATCTGTGTTGGACCCTTATCAACATAGATGTCTGGAGCATCAGGCCTTCACTGGTGTTTACTGTAACATGTTTGACCTAAAAAAAACATGCACAAAAATGTACACCCTAATCACCATAAGGTCTTTCTTTTTCTCCTAATTCATGCATACACTTTCTAAGACTTAGCTAATAAAATTGTTAGGACAGTGAACCACATCAAAAGAGGAAAATACAGCAGTGAACTGTGTAAGCATAACAGGACAAGCGAGCAATAGATGGATGGTTTAAAACATTTTACAGTCTGAAAGAGAATACTGTTTACTGTTTCTTTGGTCCAGGGTGTGTAGGTCCTGGTGATGTCAAAATGTGGCCTATGCGTTTTGCGAGAAACCTTGCTTCGTCAGGGCCTTTAAAGTAGCACAGAGAACATAAAAGGATTCAAATGACCTAAAAATATTGTGTTTTTTTTTTTTTTTCATTCCTTATTTTTCATAGATTTCTCAACACAATTCCAACTAATCTTACATAATTTTAGTATAACATTTATATTACATTCTATTGGTTGTATTCATTCTGTTACTTCCTAAGTTACTACTTAGCTTAATATAGACTCCTCTTTCCTTTTCCCTTTCTTTCCCCTCCACCCTCTTCCCTTAACACCCCCCTCCCCACAACCAAAAGAGAAAAAAAAAAGCCCTTCTTCTGCAGTGCCTCGCTTCTCCTCCCCTCCCTACCGACCAGCATGCTCCCTTACTCATATACTCTTGTCTCTTCCCTATACGCCATGTATGGGGCCAACATCTTTCGGTACCTCCCACCTTGATCCCTGATTGGCAGAGTAAGTTTCTCCATTTGTTGAATTTCTGCTATTCTCGCAAACCACTGTGCTCCTGACGGAGGGCTCTCACACTTCCACAGGACAGGGACACACGCCCTCGCTGCCACCAGCAGATGTCTCAATAGGGAATTTTTGTATTTTTCTGCTGATATAAAGATATCAAATAATAGATATGTTGCCGGATTATCTCCTAACGGTACTCCTGTTATTATTTCAGTAATTTCAGCTACCATTCTCCTGAATTCTTTGATTTTTGTGCATTCCCAGAAAATATGCAATATAGTACCTTCTGCTTCCTTACATCTCCAACAGATATCTGATATTTGAGGGTATATCCGATGTAATACCGTCGGTGTTCTGTACCATCTAGTGAGAATTTTATATCCCCCCTTCCTGGTATCTACTCGCCACTGATGCTTTTTGATTAAATAACAGGATCCTGTTTGTCTGCTCCTGAGAGAATATTACTCCCAGGTCACTCCCGAAGGACAGTAAGTTCCTGCAGGGTTTCTAAACTGGTTAATGTAGCATATAAATATGGAATGAAGATGTAGCGCTAAGTGAAGAAATGAAGCCCAATGATTTGGGCCTCCAATCAAACCAAAGCATATAAATATGACGAGTGTTTTAATGATTCCCCCTTCAAACATATCTCCTCGAACCCCGTCGGTAACCTAACTTCCGTATACGTGTTTAACTTAGATCTGATAAAGGCATCTAGTTGCATCCTCCTAAAGAAATCTAATTCTGGTGCTATCTCTCGTTCAATATCTTTTTTTGTCATTAAATGATTGTTTATTGAAAAATGAATAATCCTACTTATACCTCTTCAACGTATTGCTTCAAATCTAGGATCTTTGAGGCCTGGCTGAACCGCTGGTGTACCTAAAATCGGGGTCATCGGGCTAGGATATGTTGAGATATTTGTTTTTTTTTAAATATCTTTTTAGTCCCTAATAAAGTGTGGCCTATTGTCGGATGTTTTCTTACTTCCTTTGGTATCTCTGCTTCTGGTATCCATACCAGACCCTCTAAAGGGATATCTTATATTTTATATTTATTTTATTTTACACTTGGTACTTTATTGATATATCATGAGTAATCATATTTAGCGCCTCCACTAGTATATAAGTTATTGATATATTTACTTTGATCATCATTTGTTCCAAACTTTGGAATCTTTGGGGAGCAGCTGTAATTTATTTTCAATTTAATTTATGTTGTTATACTAGGCGCAAGATTTTTTCTTCTCTTTTATATCTATCGTTGCCTAGTCCATTTGTATCCACGGTTTCTCCATGCTTATCCCACACCACTCCGCTACTCTAACTAGATGGGAGGCTTCTTGATATCTTATTGGATCTGGAACCCCAATCCCTCCTTTTCCCTTTGGAAGTGTTAGAATAGTTTGCGTATTCTTGCTGGTTTCCCCACCCAAATAAATCTCAGAAACCTTGATCTAAGATCTCTTAGAAAACTTGGGGGGATCTTAATTGGCAGCATCTGTATTAGATATAGAAGCCTTGGCATCACGTTCATCTTTATGATATTTGTCCTCCTGAACCAGGTAAAAATGTATTTGTCCCATCTCTGAAAGTCAGATTTAATCTGTCTCGCCATTGATATATAATTAAGCTCAAATAGCTTAGTCAGATTCTTGGGTATTTTAGTTCCTAAGTAACTTATATGGGACTCGGTCCATCTAAAGTCAAATTGTGTAGTGATCAGCTGTAGTAAGAGCATATTTGTTTCTATAGAATAAGGGTGGCTTCTGCGCTACCACGTGGGTGAATACAAAGTGAATTGTGTTAACTGAATAAAAAATAATAATAAATAATAATAATGATGGGTTGCTGCTCAATCTACATGTGTACAGGTGCACAAAAAATTGGTGAAAAGAAATAAAGGGGTGATTAGCGCAACACTCTATATAAACACTAAATAGATGTCCATAATAAGGAAATAAGTGATATATAAATACAGTACTACTCAATAGAAAGTGAATCTAAAATAAATGTTCGTGTTGGAACCAAAGGGTTCTAAATCCTGGAACTTGTGTAAAATTCAAATAAGTCTTCAAAATGTGCATGAGAATCACATATCCTCTGGTTCATATATCTGTTGGATCTTGTGAATTTTCCACTTAATATTCAATGCTCACAGAGCGCTTACCTCATAGCAGAGTATATGGAGCCTTAAGTTGAAATGGATGTACGGGTTTGTAGCCTCTATCGGTTTCTCTACGTTGTCCACACTCCTAGAAATAAGGTTACGGATGGCTGATGGTGGCGCTGATACCTAGGCTCACCATGTAACGTGGATCTCCCAAAGTGTGAGTATAGGAATAAAAAGAAAGTCTTCCATAGTGTAAAACTGACTAAAAAAGGGGCATTATTAAGAAGCCAAATGAGTTCTTACATTAAAAAAGATATAAGAAAGCAAAGAGTGCAAACCGCGCGTTCAATCAATGGTTTCACTGTCACTTCTGGTTTACGGTGGGGCGTCCAGGTTCTTACGCGTTGCGTCACGCCACGTGACTTCATCCGTCTACGCCGAATGAACCTTACCATTTCACTCGAGTTATATCAATATGACCTAAACCAAAGCCGTGTACTTTTTCTTCCCTTTTCCTCTCCCCCCCTTTTCCCTTCTTTTACTATTTACAAAATAGTCCAGAAAAAAAAGAGAAAGAGAACCAATAGATTCCCTCTCCCTCTTCCCTCTCATACAGTGTTGACAAAGTTTTAAAGTGGTGTTTAACAAACATTGATATTTCATACATAGCATATAAAAAATATTTTTTCAGTAAGAATGCTGTATCATTATGGGGCATTTATAAAATCAAAACAAATTAACCTAAAGTTTAGATAAAGATGCAGTTACATATCATTCTGTTGGATGTTCAGCAGTGTCTCACAGACGCAAGATTTATTAGAAGAAATATATAAATCAGTTATACATCAGTAGAGGGTTTACTTTAACCACTTGTCCACCAAGGACGTCATATGACGTGACTGAGTTTCAGCGGGGATATCTGAATGATGCCTGCAGCTACACCGATCTCATGCTTGGAGGAGAGATGTGGGGTCTTATTGACCCCACATCTCTCCATAAAGAGGACCTGTCACAATCATTCCTATTACAAGGGATGTTTACATTCCTTGTAATAGGAATAAAAGTGATCAAAATTTTTATTTATTTTTTTAAAGTGTAAAAAAAAAAAAAATCAGTAAAAAAAAAAAAAAGTAAAACGCCTGTCCCCGGTAGCTCGCGCTCAGAAGCGAACACGCATGTAAGTCACGCCCACATATGTAAACGCCATTCAAACCCCATATGTGAGGTATCGCTGCGTGCGGTAGAGTGAGAGCAACAATTCTAGCTCTAGACCTCCTCTGTAACTCGAAAATAGTAACCTGTAAAAAAATTTAAAGCGTCGCCTATGGAGATTTTTAAGTACCAAAGTTTGGCGCCATTCCATGAATGTGCGCAAATTTAAAGCGTGACATGTTAGGTATCTATTTACTCGGCGTAACAGCATCTTTCACATTATACAAAAAAACTGGGCTAACTTTACTGTTTTGTTATTTTTTAATTAGTGAAAGCGTTTTTTTTTTCCAAAAAAAGGCGTTAGAAAAATTATTGCGCAAATACCGTGCAAGATAAAAAAGTTGCAATGGTCGCCATTTTATTCCCTAGGGTATCTGCTAAAAAAAATATATATAATGTTTGGGGTTCTGATTAATTTTCTAGCAAAAAAAATATGATTTTTACAAGAAGGAGAGAAGTGCCAGAATAGGCCCGGTGGAGAAGTGGTTAAGTAAATTAATTAATTTGTAGTTTACTTTCAGACTATGCAGTTAGTATGTCAGTCCAGATGGAATAGTAAGCCTGGGGAGCCCGTGGGGTTATCCACCACATCCCAAAGGTGCTCTATTGGATTGAGATCTGGTGACTGTGGAGGCCATTGGCGTACAGTGAACTAAGTTTCATATTTAACCAGTTGTCAACCGCCCGCCGTCATATGACGGCGGGAAGAATACTCTCTTGTTCTGGGCGGACGTCATATGACGTGATCGCCTTCCCAAGCCACTAGGGACCCGATGCGCTTGCCCGGCGGCTGCGATTGCCCAGTAACTGAGCAGGACCGTGGATCTCTGTGTGTAAACACAGAGATCCACGTCCTGTCAGGGAGAGGAGACCGATGGTGTGTCCCTTGTACATAGGGACAACCATCGGTCACCTCCCCCAGTCAGTCCCCTCCCCCGACAGTAACAATCACTGCCAGGTTACACATTTAACCCCTTGATCGCCCCCTAGTGTTAACCCCTTCCCTGCCAGTCATATTTATACAGCAATCAATGCATTTTTATAGCAGCGATTGCTGTATAAATGTGAATGGTCCCAAAAATGTGTCAAAAGTGTCCGATATGTCCGCCACAATATCGCAGTCACGATAAAAATTGCTGATCGCCGCCATTACTAGTAAAAAAAAAAAAAAATGCTATAAATCTATCTCCTATTTTGTAGCTGCTGTAACTTTTGCGCAAACCAATCAATATACGCTTATTGCGATTTTTTTTACCAAAAATATGTAGAAGAATACATATCGGCCTAAACTGAGGAAAAAATTTGTTTTAAAAAAAATGGATATTTATTATAGCAAAAAGTAAAAAATATATATTTTTTTCAAACTCTTCCCTTTTCTTTTGTTTATAGCGCAAAAAATAAAAACCGCAGAGGTGATCAAATACTACCAAAATAAAGCTCTATTTGTGGGGAAAAAATGATAAAAAATTTAAAGCGGTTGTATACCCGCTATTTTTATTATTTTTTTTACACCTGTAAAGGAAAAGGCATAATGAGCTTGTATGCACAGCACAGCATACAAGCTCATTATGAAATACTTACCTTAGAATGAGGCGTCGGGAACTTACCTGGTCCACGCCGAGGGAGATGTCATGTTGCCTTGGCGTGTCTTCCGGGTATCGCGGCTCCAGCGCTGTGAGTGGCTGGAGCCGCGATGTCTCACTCCCGCGCATGCGCGCGAGAGACTTCGTTCCGGCGACGAGAGACTTCGTTCCGGCGAGGCTCGGCGTCTGCCGAGCCTTCAGCCCGAGAATCCCCTGTGCGCATGCGCCGCTGCTGTCAGCGGGGCATTGCAAGGGGAATATCTCCTAAACCATAAAGGTTTAGGAGATATTTATTTTACCTACAGGTAAGCCTTAGTATAGGCTTACCTGTAGGTAAAAGTTTAAAAAATGACTATACAACCACTTTAATTTGGGTACAGTGTTGCATGACCGAGCAATTGTCATTCAAAATGTGACAGCGCTGAAAGCTGAAAAATGGCTTGGGCAGGAAGGGGGTGAAAGTGCCCTGTATTGAAGTGGTTAAGAAACCAGTTTTAGATGATTTGATCTTTGTGACATGGTACATTATCCTGCTGGAAGTAGCCATCAGAAGATGGGTAAACTGTAGTCATAAAGGGACTGACATGGTCAGCAACAATGCTCAGGTAGGCCATGGCATTTAACCACTTCAATACCAGGCACTTATACACCTACCTGCCCAATTGAATGACAATTGCGCGGTCATGCTACACTGTACCCAAACAATTTTTTTATCATTTTGTTCCCACAAATAGAGCTTTCTTTTGGTGGTATTTGATCACCTCTGCAGTTTTTATTTTTTGCGCAACAAAAAAAATTTCGAAAAAAAATAAGTTTTCCTTTGTTTCTGTTAATTTTTTTTGTAAATAAGTACCTTTTTTTCTTCAATGACGGGCACTGATATGGCTGCACTGATGGGCACTGATAAGGCTGCACTGATGGGCACCGATGAGGTGGCACTGATGAGGTGGCACTGATGGGCACTGATAGGCGGCACTGATGGGCACTGATAGCCGACACTGATAGGCGGCACTGATGGGCACTGATAGGCGGCACTGATATGCGGCACTGATGGTCACTCAAAGGTGGCACTGATGGGCACTCATAGGTGGCACTAATGGGCACTCATAGGCGGCACTGATGGGTACTTATGGGTGGCACTGATAGGTGGCACAGAATGGCACTGATAGGTGGGCACTGATGGGCACGGATGGACACTGATAGGTGGCATTGATAGACACTGGTGGGTGGCACTGGTGACACTGGTGGGTGGCATTGCTGGGCATCACAAATTTTGTTGGTGCCAGTCAGTGCCCATTTGTGGGCACTGATTGGCATATGCTATCTATATATTTGTACATGTGGATGGCCATGGGGGACTTCGTGGAAAAGGGGGGGGGATTCCGGCGCTCCTAGCGATGTGATGCCTATAAAATGAATGTAATAGTGGCTCTAATGGCACTTCTAAGTCAATCTGTATATTAAAAAACAAGAGGAGGCAGCCATCCTCAGAGGGTGTCCATATCCTCTGTCAGCAAGAAGTGTAAAAACGAAGGGGGTGGAGGCGCCAACTAAATTAGTCCTACTGTAATCATTAATGTAAGTATAGTATATATACTTACAGGTTCACTTGAAAATTATATCCATCGAGGATGGGGGTGCTCTGAGGTCTGTTGGTGCTGCTCTGCTGGCTCTGGCAAAGTTCCCCTCAGCCGTGAGGTGTAGGAGATGTCGATTTTCGTTTGCACAGGCTTCTCTGCGGTGTCACATGACAGGAAGCTCCATGCTAACCAGTCTGGAACGTGGAAGTGATGTCATTCAGCAGGGCAGTCCTCCAAACATAGAGTGGGACGTTTCACAGGCTACGCGCTCGAAGCTCACAGCTTCTTCTACTGGAGTCCATACCTCTCTTAATACAAGAAAGGACTTTGCTTGCTTTGGAAACCGCAGCTTGGCATTGCATGCCATTATTGAGCTTATGATCTACCAAAACACCCACCCATAAGTGCCCATCAGTGCCGCCTAAAAGTGCCCATTAGTGCCGCCTATAAGTGCCCATCAGTGCCGCCTATGAGTGCCAATCAGTGCCGCCTATGAGTGCCAATCAGTGCCACCTATGAGTGCCCATCAGTGCCGCATACCAGTGCCACATATCAGTGCCCATCAGTGCCGCCTATCAGTGCCCATCATCAGTGCCCATCAGTGCCACCTCATCAGTGCCACCTCATTGGTGCCACCTCATCGGTGCCCATCAGTGTCGCCTTATCAGTGCCCTTCAGTGCCGCCTTATCAGTGCCCGTCATTGAAGTAGAAAAGGTACTTATTTACAAAAATAATTTACAGAAACAAAGAAAAACATATTTTTTTTAAAAAAATTCGCTCTTTTTTTATTTGTTGCGCAGAGGCGATCAAATACCACCGAAAGAGAGCTCTATTTGTGGGAACAAAATGATAAAAAATTTGTTTGGGTACAGTGTAGCATGACCGCGCAATTGTCATTCAAATTGCGACAGCGCTGAAAGCTCAAAATTGGCTTGGGCAGGAAGCTGTCTAAGTGCATGGTATTGAAGTGGTTAAAAATAAACAAAAAAACGTCGGAGCTCAAAAACGCAATTGCGGCGTTTTTGCGCGTTTTTTTGCGTTTTTTTAACGCTTTGCGTTATTTTATGCCTAACGCCAACGCAGAGGAACGCACTGGTCCTGGGTTTTTTTTACAGCTTAAAAACGCCTATGCTATTTGCAGCTCAAAAACGTCTAGGTGGGCATGAAGCTATAGACTAACATGGACAGGCGTTTTTTAAGCAGTAAAAAACGCTCAAAAACGCGGCTGTAAAAACGTCCGTGGGCATGAGGCCTTAGTTTAAAAATGCGTTAGTATCTCAAAACTCAGTATTGTACTCAACTTTAGCCTCCTATATTATTTGGACACATCTCTATATTTTAGTGTCTAGGTTCCACCCACCTGCCTTTACAAGATTCACTCTAAAATATTTTATTTATTTTTATTTTTTTGCAATACAGAGAATAAATCTATAGGCTGGACACTTCATCTACTACAGAAATAAGGAGTGTATCTACAAATCTAGTAACTTTCTGATGACATTATAAAGAGCCAGAAGCCCAAAACTGAAATATGAATGTTTAAGTGGACTGAACATGTATGCAAATATCCCAGTCTCTGTAAACTTAAAAAAAAAAAAAAACTAAGCCCGTTGGCCTGTTGTTACCTTTATTAGGAAAACAAAGATGCATTCCTACTTAGGGCCTAAGGGCTTCAATTTACACAACTGTGTAGTTGTGATTCCCCCACATGCACGATACAATGTAAACTCCTCAGTGGTCAATAGGACCCTTCTCACTGAATAGGTGGATGTTGGCAGGGAAGAGCATAGCTATGGGAACCTTTTTAATGTCTCCAAATTAGTGAACATAGACAGCGAATAATATTGATCCATTCTAGCTCTAACATGCCAATTGAGTGATCAATGTCAATAATAATAATCATAATGATAAAAACTTCCTAAATCTGTACACTGTTGTAGGTGTTCTCACTGATAAATATTAGCTGGATATTCTCTAATTCTCTATAGTAAACTGAAGAACTGACTAATATCACCTATTTTTTTTATTGGAATTCTATGCATATAACTCCATACATACACTATATTACCAAAAATATTGGGACACCTGCCTTTACAGGCACATGAACTTTAATGGCATCGCAATCTTAGTCTGTAGGGTCCATAAAGACATGGATGAGCAAGTTTGAGGTGGAGGAACTTGACTAGCCTGCACAGAGTCCTGACCTCAGCTTGATAGAATACTTTTGGGATGAATTAGAGTGGAGACTGCAAGCCAGGCCTTTTTGACCACATCACTGCCTGACCTCACAAATGCGCTTCTGGAAGAATGGTCAAACATTCCCATAGACACACTCCTAAACCTTGTGGACAGCCTTCCCAGAAGAATTGAAGCTGTTATAGCTGCAATGGGTGTGCCAACTCAATATTGAACCCTATGAACTAAGACTGCCATTAAAGTTCATGTGCGTGTAAAGACAGGTGTCCCAATACTTTTGGTAATATAGTGTACATTTCAATAAGCTCTAACCATGCTTTTGTATAACCTGACAACCCCCCCATATCCCCCACCCCTCATCCTTATACAGCTACAATCTATTGCTACATCAGCGTCATAGAAAGCATATATTCCTTAAGCCTAGACTCTGGATCCTTTACAAACACAGCACAAAGAGTATTCACTGACACTACTGTTGTGTAATAGCTTCCCCCTCCCCTGCAGACTCTTCACCCTGTTAGAAGGTGACATTCGCTATTAACCTTATATTGGTCCATTTTGTACATCAATGTCACTTACATTTAATAACAAGTGTAATCAAAGGAATTATGCAAATTTAATTTGATGCTTCTTGAATTATGCAAATCTGCTCCAAATATAATGAGTTCTGACATGTGCCCAGTTGGAGAATGTTTCATTACCTCCTCTTGTACTACCCTGATTATTGTTAGTTTTTTTGTCCTATACGTTAATTATTATTACTAGTATAGTCATTATTGCTATTATTGTACCACTAAAGATTTTACAGAATTGGGCTATTTTGGTGCATATTTATAACATCTAAATACTAAAATTGCTAATAACATCAACATTGACCCTAAACCTTACCCTTAACAATCACCTAACCTCTAACCCTAAAACTTAAAGAAACCTTGTCATCTAAAATGAAAAAAATAATAAAAAAATAATAGCATTAATACTTATCTATCCCACCACCCATTTTTAGGATCTTCACCCTGTTCCCAATGTATTGGCTCTGACAGAATGTTCGTATTTGACGCTTCTGAGTGTGTCAGATACCAGTGTGAAAGATCCTTTATTTTTAATATGGATGATATTTTTTATATCTATTTATTTAATGTTACTTATATATTATTGCATAAAAGTTTAAGCCACACTGTTCTTCATATGACTTTAAGTGGAGTTGTAGGCAAAACCTGTAGACAGTTTAACATCAGCATTAACAGAGCAGTTTTTGTTTTTGTAAGTTCCCCTGTAACTCAGTTTTATTACTTGTTGATCCCACTAGTAGTAGATCCATCACTTCCTCAACTGCGTAGGTTTAGCTGGACTTGTAGTACTGAAATGGACTTTCAGTAAGAGACAAACAAATTAAAGCCTAACTCCAGCTAACACTTTTTATACAGTTTCAGCAACAGTTTTTTTTTCTTTTGGGGGGAAAAAAGGTCTAAACCACATGGCTAATGCCGTGTACACACGATCATTTTTCCCGTCGGGAATTTATTTTTATTTTTTTTAACAAGAAAAACAACCGTGTGTGGGTTTTTTGTCATTTTTCCCGACGGGAAAAACGGCATTAATCACGACGAGAAAAATTAGAACATGCTCTAATTTTTCTCGTTGTGATTGCCGTCATTTTTTTCCGCTGCAGTTTTCCGAGAGGGAAACACTGCCACGGAGCCCACACATGGTAATTTTTCTCGACCAAGAAAAAAAAAGTCGGGAAAAACGGCCGCTTGTAGGGAACCAAGCCGTTCCCTTGTTTTTCCCGTCGATTTTCTCGAGAAAATCGATCGTGTGTACGCGGCATAATGGTTTGTACTGACCTTTGTAATTAAAACATTTACCAGACAGCTTAGCCTTTTAAAGGAAGAGTAAAAAAATTAAGAATTTACTGGCAGGAACAACAGGTAATAGGGACTCAGAAAAGAAAAAAACTAAATTAATGTTAATTTTATTGTCAGACT
Source organism: Rana muscosa (assembly GCA_029206835.1). Classification (NCBI taxonomy): domain Eukaryota; kingdom Metazoa; phylum Chordata; class Amphibia; order Anura; family Ranidae; genus Rana; species Rana muscosa. The sequence continues at coordinate 119,733,555 of CM055123.1, read as the reverse complement.
GCATCATATATACAATATGAAGTATTTATTTTGCCAATAGCTACACTTTAAGTTACATTGCAGAACACAATCTTTTAAGTGTATGTGTGGGCAAAAAAATAATACAATCTCTGCACATCTCATCATGTTTTTGTCTTACATGTTAAAGGATATGTTCACCTTTAAAAAAAAAAAAAAGTTTTTTTTGCAGGAAAAATTTCATTTTTTTTCCCGAAAAAGTCTGCAGAGCAGTGCAGCTGTGATCAGAAGATCCCAGGTGCAATCTCAGCCTCCTGAAAACTCTCAGCATATAAGTAAAAAATGGTGTAGCGCTTTTTCTCTAGTGACTGTGAAAAAAGACTCATGCCACGTACACACGACCGTTTTTAATGTCATTGAAAAAAACAGCATTTTTCTCGACGTGATTTTTCGTGTTTCCTCTCAAGCCTGCCTTGCCTACACACTATTGTGGAAAAAAATGTTAGAGTAAAGCGCGGTGACATACAACACGTACGACGGCACTATAAAGGGGAAGTTCCATTCGGATGGCGCCACCCTTCATGTTAGTAAAGTTTGTTGAGAGACGATTCACGCTTTTCAGCCTCTTGCTTTTCAGTCCGTTACAGCGTGACGAATGTGCTATCTCCATTAGGAACGCTAGTTTTACCAGAACGAGCGCTCCCGTATCATACTTGATTCTGAGCATGCGCATTTTTTTTTCACTTCGTTAAAGCATACACACGGCCATTTTTCATGACGAGAAAGACGACGATATAAAAAACGACGTGAAAAATTAGAGCATGTTCCAATTTTTTCATGGCCGTTTTTCACGTCATGAAAAATGCTCTGAAGCCCACACATGATCATTTTTAATGACCATTTAAAAAAATTTAATTTTTCTCTTCATTAAAAACGGTCGTGTGTACACGGCATTAAACCTCAATAATTGTCATATGCATACAGTAAGAATCTCAAAAATAATGTTTTTAAACATACATTTTCTCATTGTTCAAGTGATATACACAAAAAATGATGCATTTAAATTAAACTCAGTCCCGTATTATTATATACACTATATTACCAAAAGTATTGGGACGCCTGCCTTTATACGTATATGAACATAAATGGCATCCCAATCTTAGTACGTAGGGTTCAATATTGAGTTGGCCCACCCCATGCAGCTTCAACTCTTCTGGGAAGGCTGTCCACACGGTTTAGGAGTGTGTCTATGGGAAAGTTTGACCATTCTTCCAGAAGTGCATTTGTAAAGTCAGGCACTGATGTGGACGAGAAGGCCTGGCTCGCAATCTCCACCATAATTCATCCACAAAGGTGTTCTATCGGGTTGAGGTCAGGACTCTGTGCAGGCCAGTCAAGTTCCTCCACCCCAAACTCGCTCATACATGTCTTTATGGACCTTGCTTTGTGTACTGGTGTGCAGTCATGTTGGAACAGGAAGGGGCAATTCCCAAATTGTTCCCACAGAGTTGGGAGCATTAAATTGTCCAAAATGCCTTGGTATGCTGATGCCTTAAGAGTTCCCTTCACTGGAACTAAGAGGCCAAGCCCAACCTCTAAACCCCACACCATAATCCCCCCTCCACCAAATAATTTGGACCAGTGCATCCGGGGGATCATGGTACTGCGGAACTTGGGTGGATGGGGAGGAGGTTCAGTGTAAGGTCACCTTACAGATTATCTCTAAAGGTGAACTTACACTTTAACTGAATCTACCTATCTCAAGGCACGTATGTCAATGTTCTATCATTTTACAGATGAAAAATTATTGAAAAACTCAAAAAATAGGTGGACTTTGTTGGCACATAATGAGAGGAAAACTATTTAAAAAAATATAAATTTTATTACAACATGATTAAAAGACATAGAAACATACACTCAACACCCTATATGGACACAGTTACCAGATACCCAATAAGAAATGCAGTTTATGAAGGCTGGATCTCAGATAGAAAGAATGACTAAGTAGTATAACTAGTAAAAGAACATTTTTTGATCCAATATCGCCTTCAAAACTTGCTAGTCAACGCGTTTTGCTAGGTATTTAGCTTCCTCAGGACGAATCTTGGGTAGGTGCTGGTATATTAAAAACAGAACACAAGAAAATTGTACTTACGGTAAGTATTTCATTTTGTATATATCTGTATCAACACAAGAGTAATTGCTTTAACAATAATAAAGGATACATACATATGACACAGTGTTAGAGAGACAAAGACAAAAACAAAAAAAAAAAAAGAGAAAAGGCTTTCTTTACCCAGTGAATGTATTATAACCAATCGGTTATGTATTTGTAACATTTCTGATATATACGTACAATAGATTAGAGGCTTTGGTTTTGTCTATATCTGTTTAGTCTTGTGGGGTGTCTCTACACCCCTGGATATGGTTTTACCATACAAGCATAATTATGTTTTATGTGTTTGGTTATATGTGTTTCCTTGTTGTATTTTTTTTTTTTTTGTCTCTCTAACACTGTGTCATATGTATCTCTCCTGGATATACAAAATGAAATGCTTAAGTACAATTTTCTTGTGTTCTGTTTTTAATATACCAGCACCTACCCAGTATTCGTCCGGAGGAAGCTAAATACCTAGCGAAAAGTTTTGGAGGCGATATTGGATCAGAAAAAATTCTTTACTAGTTATACTACTTAGTCATTCTTTGTATCTGAGATCCAGCCTTCATAAACTGCATTTCTTATTGGGTATCTGGCATCTGTGTCCATAAAGGGTGTTGAGTGTATGTTTCTATGTTTTTTAATCATGTTGTAATAAAACATTTTTTTTTTTTTAAATAGTTTTCTTCTCATTATGTGCCCACAAAGTCCACCTATTTTTTGAGTTTTTCAATCCATTTCCAAAATGTATTTTTTTTTCAGCTATATACATGTAATTTTTGCTGCAGCAGATTCTATGCATGGTACAGATGCACCACTTTACAGGCGGACTAAGGGGATCCCCCAGGCACTATATTTAACCACTTGCCGACCTGCTCATGCAGATATACAGTGGCAGGTCTGCTCTCCTGCGAGAATCGCCGTACCTGTATGGCGGCTCGCGCAGGCACAGTTGCAGGGGGCACGCGCACAGGCGGCGCTGCTCTCTCAGTCTCACTGCACGCTGTGGGAGCATGCCCCGAGGGTCGGGTGGACTCGATGTCCGCTGGCGACCTGCGATCACCTATTACAAAGGCAGAACGGAGAACTGCCTTTGTAAACAAGGCGATTCCCCGTTTTGACAGGGGACATGGCCCTGGCAGCCCATCCCCCCCTACAGTTGGAACATGCTGAGGGAACACAGTTAACCCCTTGATCGCCCCCTAGTGTTAACCCCTTCCCTGCATTTTTATAGCACTGATCAATGAAATAATGTCACTGGTCCCCAAAAAGTGTAATTTGAGGTCAGATTTTCTCCGCCGCAATGTCGCAGACCAGCTAAAAATCGCAGACCGCCACCATTACTAGTAAAAACATAAAAAAAGAATTAAAGTCCCTAAATCTATCCCATAGTTTGTAGACGCGATAACTTTTGCGCAAACCAATCAATATACGGCTATTGCAATTTTTTTTTTTTTTCAATTATTTTGATTGAAAGATCTTCAAAATACAGTATAAAATACAGGTAGCACAGAGTATAAAGTATAAAGATGTACATTCAGCTAGCTGTGGGAGTGGAAGTATCCTCCTAAGTTAAAGACCAATGAACATTCAAGAACCATTGAATTGCCAATTTGTAGACCAAATGGTTGCATAAGTAATTTCAACCAACAAGTAGGAGACCACTGGTCTAATGAGGATCTATACTGAAAAACAAGGAAAATCTCAGAGTATCAGTAGCTGAGTGAATTCTAGATATAAGGTGTATACAGTACATAAACTTGGCTATTGCGATTTTTGTAACCAAAAATATGTAGAAGATTATATATCGGCCTAAACTGATGAATACATTTTTTTGGGGAAATGTATTATAGCAAAAAGTAAAAAAAAATATTGCCTGCAATGTTTTTTTTCATTCAGCTGTCTGTGGGGAAGCCTGTTGACAGCTGATGACTCATCCGTTGTTAAGGATGCAGTGGCTGGCTTCCTGGACTGCTCCTTAACAACCAGCTATTCACTGTGCCCTGATTGGGCAAAGCTATGCTCAATCAGCACTTAAAATGTACCCGCAAATTTGGGAGTTCGTCAAATGGGCGAACGGGCGAACAGGCGATGTCCGGGTGGAACTTCTGCTTGCCTCAAACTTCTTCTGACTGCTGGCAACCTCTTACCTAAATCCTATGATTTTGCTAGTCAAGTATCCTACTTTCCTAAAGATACTGAAAGAGAGTTGAATCTTTGTTTACTAAGATAAAGTGGGGTTTTACTGATTCATTGGCAGTAAAAAAATCAAATTTTTTCTATTCAACTGATTCACTAAATTGATAGTATGTATGTCCTAACAGTGAACATTTCTTCAGTCCTTTATGTCTGTTAAATATGGCATTTTGTTATATCTGTTTGATAAGTACAAAAAAACCTGTTGCTCTTGTCAGCTGCTAACTTCCCGTGATTTCTGCTCGTAGTGAGTTTTTATTTGTTACATTGTTCCCATGTATCTCCAAAGACTACAGAATTTCCCCCCTCTATGTTATAAAGAAGAGCAGAAGGGAGATGTATTGTTTCTGTTGTCCTGATACAGTATATTGAATCAGTCTTGTCACCCTATCAGAGGAGGTGTGTTCCTGGTGCAATTATCAGATAAATATAAAAAAAAAAACGTAAAAAGTGAAAATTAATGCAGTCACCACATTTAGGGACTGGTAAGCTGTAATATTTTTATTTTTATTTGGCGGGGGGGGGGGGGGGTTAGTAATGCTTTAATTTACTTGGCAACATGAATATCCCCTATTCCATTAGTAAATCAATCAGTTTATATCTATTTTCTATGAATGCCTGTATTATTTTTCTTGTTTTACCACCTGCCTAGATTTTCTGAGTTCCTAATTCTTCAGTTATACATCCTCAATTGTTTTTTCAGTAGCACTAAATGTTTTTTTCCCATTTTCTTTTTCTCTCCATCTTATTTTGCTGCAGGGGCAAGAATACAATTCATGCACTATATATAATATATATGTAGATGAAAAATAAAGCGTATTCTTCTGTCCAGGGCTAATTTGATATATGATGGTATAAGTAGAGATTTATGCTGACTGTAGCGTGAAGATAGAGGAGAGGGTATGGTGTAAGTAGATTGTTTTAGGATGAAAGGAAGAAAAATAAGTGAGTGTCTGCTGCTTTTTGATACAATGTAATATGATAAATAGGGATTGGCGAAATAGTCAGTAGACCAGGCAAAGGTCAATGCCACAATTAAACTGTTGTCCATATTTTTGCAAATTCTTACATGTAATTTCATATATTACAAAAAGGAACTTTTGTATTTCAACATTAGAATATTATGTGTTCACCTTTGCAGTAGTATTAAAAGTAAATACATGAGATAAATAAAATAAATCATATAAGAAAAACAGCTAAGCTTAAAAACATAAGATTTTTTTGAGTTTCATAGATAGACAAATAATAATAAAAAATTATCAAATAAATACTATTAAAAATTAATTTTATTAAAAAGTACAATATGCATATGCTGACTTGGCTGCTCTGAAAGGCTGTTTAAAGTTAAGTTGGCATACATTATTAAAACAAGTAAAGGTACATATTTAGTTTCAAGATAACCTTATAAAATGAAGGTCTTTTTCCTAGGATTAAAGTGACCCTTTCAGGTTAAAAAAAAAAGTTTAGCAGTAAAAAAACAAACAGTTTGATGCTGTTTATTTCTCCCACGTTTTTGCCAAAAGCAACATGGTAGCTACAGTTAATCAGAGCTCCTGGCAATGCTCTGAGTCATGCAGTTAGTAATTCAACCTGGCTGCACCCACACTGAACTTTGTATCAATGTAGGGTAGATTTAGTAAATAAGAATGATGTTCTTTCAGCCCAGTGAAGTTCTGTTTATTTCATCCAATTGTGTGCAAGGGATATCCCTAATGTTTATTTTCCAATTCTCCTACACATTATTTGATAGTCAGAGTTAACACTAGTTCACTGGGCTAAGTGAACACTCTACCTATTTTGTAGATTAACTTTTTTTACATATATTTTTTATTTTCAACATCAAATTTACAATTTTTTAAAACAATTTCTTATTTTTTTGTTCTAAAGGCAGGTTTTTTTTTTTTTTTTTTTTTACCTTAATGCATTCTCTTGAATATAGAGGGGAATGATAAAATACATGGAAACTAATAGATGGATATTTGTAAGATTATCACACATATAAAAGGGGTGGTAGGATACATGACAAATGGTGGTTTCAATAATTATTTAACACTACATTAAATATGGGAAATTTTGGAGAATCTCTCAGATATTTAGAGAGTCATATATACAGGTTACATTTATAAAATGGGTAAGTTATAAAGGCCGTAGAGGGTATCTATGTATATGTGTATGTATATGTGTGTATGTATGTATGCATCTATATATATATATATATATATATATATATATATATATGAATATTTATGGGTAGATTAGTGTTTATAAATATTTACGTATTCACTTTATGTTAATGGAATGTCTAACTATTAAGATAACTGGAGGCACGTATTTTGTTTAATGAAGTATATGTATGTGTTGTGTAAAAAGGAAAAAAAAAAGTTATAAAAAAGTATTTGAACAAAAAAAAAAAAAGGTAAAAAATATCCTGTGTGTAGCTCCCCATGCCAGCCCGAATTCGATCCAGTGCTATGCCTGAGAGCAGTGTCTCTCTCTGCTCTCTTCTCTTTCTCCTCACAGGGCAGGTTGATAACAGCAGGAGCCATTGGCTCCTGTGGCTGTCAGTCAAATCCTGTGATGAGGGATTGGGGGCCTATGGACAGAGGCAGCGTGGCTCAGGATCAAGCCCACGGGTGTGCCACCATAGGAAGTGGCTTCCTATGGTGGCACACTGAGAAGAGGAGGAGAAAAGAGCACCAGAATTGGGGCTGCTCTGTGCAAAACCAAATCACAATATCACATATTGATTTTTTTTTTTTTTTTAAAGTTACCCTTTACAATCATTTTAATCAAGTATGTATGAAATATTGCATATGAACATTTTATATATTTACATTTACAGTCACTAAGCGAAACTTTACGCTCAGATAAAACTGCTCCAATCAATTCATTACTATATTTTTAAAGTAAACTGCTCCAATCAATTCATTACTATATTTTTAAAGTAAGTCGTACATGGACTGGGAATTTCACAGAACAATACAATACAAAAATTTGCAAGCACACATACCAGCTAGTCAGCAAAATAAATGAATACACTGCTTTCAAAATTTGTGGTAAAAACAGAGGTTTGTGCATATTTAAAAAAAGGTGAACCCAGAATTTTTTTTTCTTATATTAATATTCTGTGTTTGCCATAGCCAGCTGCTTTCGCTAAATGAGAAAATAATACCCACCCGGTGTCCAAACCAAAAGTATACAATAAGCGGCGCTCTGGTCCAGAATTTCTACTACAGGTGCACTGTGAATTTTTTTTACATTTCATCTAATATTTGTGATAAAGCAAAATTTGTGCTCATCCAATATAATTCTAAGAAAAGTCCACACATTAATGTGATCCACTGTAAGGGGATTGGCTCGGCAGGGGATGTGCGTGACCCCCTGGATTAGTTCACTACACAAAATTAGGCACAGCAAACCGCATTGCAGGTGAAAAAACAAAGGTGCGGTTTATTTACACTATATACAATGGAAAAACAACAGCAAAACAAAAAGAAACATGAAAATAAATCCTTGCCAACCTGGCCGCTTACTACACACGCAGGTTCCCTATCTACCAACTAGGTGAAGCCTTGCGCTGCCCCCAGCACCTATCTCCCTGTTTAAGAGGCTTGCCACACAGGCTTTGTTTTACCGCACAGAACATAACATTTGTCTCACAACACACCCAGGTATCAAGCTCCCCAGTCTGCACAGATGCAAAACAGGTTCCAGGATGGAGCAACTCCCTAAGCAGGCTGGGAACTTTTGTAGAGGCCCTAATGAGCCAACTTGCTTCAGCTGGGCTCATTACCTCACCACTGAAGGACTCTCAGCACTTCCCCCTAGTGGAATAAAAATGCATAGAGCATGAATCTAGGACACATGTACCTGCCATCCTGGATGCAACCAAGCGATTTTACCTGCCTGCTGTCACAACACCAACACTTCACTTTGATGTTAAAGACCAAGCCCTTCTTGTGCATGTGCTAATACAACCACCAAACTTCCAGTGCTCCAAAAAAATCAAGTGATGATGACTCACACCCCCTTCACACCATGTACTCACCAGACGTCTATGACCCACCATTTTTGGGTCACAAAACGCTTTGAATGTGGATATGCCACCTCTGTCTTCCTGTGCCCCCAATTCTGATCTCCTGGCTCCACTCCAGCTCTCTCAGCCCAGATGGATCAATAATATATAACGTGAGACCACAGAGAGATACTTATCGTGTTTCACATTTATAAAGAAAAAAGTCTTCCTTTTACCCAGCACTTAGGATTTCCAGCAGTATGGGTTTAGTAAAAGGGTAAGAACTCTGCTGTTCTAATTAATTGGAACCAGCGTGCATTCTAAAACCTGGAGGTGACATCGCTGAAAGCTTCCTGAAGATGCCTGAATGGGTTAAACGCGTTTGAGGTGGGACAAGAGAGCCGACATCACTTCCGGTGATGTCACTTCCAGGTTTTGAAACGCACGCTGGTTCTAATCATCGTGTGCTGGTTCCAATTGTCCTGGTCATGTGATGATGTCTTATTTTAAGCCACAATCTGTTCCACCAACAAGGTAACCAGTCAGTTTTTGGGTGTGACATTTTATTACTACTGGCCATTTTTGTTGAGTTCCTTTGTACATTTCTCCCTCATTTGAACAATTTATTTAAGAATGCATACAGATTTAAGTATGATAAGGAAAAAGGGGTTTTGTTGAGGCATTGGGATAAATTAAAATTTTATTGTCTATAGGCAGCTTCAGTATCAAGGACTAGACATTAATTATGATGATAATAAAAAATTAAAACAATATATATGAATGCTTTTTTTTTTTTTAAGTTTTCTGCAGCAAAGCAATGAATCATAGAGTTTTGACCCTCAGCAAAATGATAAGCAGTGACCACTAGGGCATCTTGAAATGGCCAGGTGATGATAGCAAATAATGTTAGCATTTTACACTTCAAACCAAGGACTATCAGACAAAAAAAAGAAAAAGCATTTCTGAAAAATTAGATAAATCTAGGCATGCTGACATGTCACTGCTGGTGACAAATGCAGTGAGGTATCATTTACTCTTTGCTGTGTTTGTCACCTTGACATGTCTGACAGTAAAACTAAAACAACAACAACCCTACTACAAAAGAAATATATAAAGACTTTTGTTAACACTTGTCATGATTTATGGTTGACTTGAATGGTCTGCTTCTGTAGAGAAGAGTGACACAGCCAAACACAACCAGTGGCAACCACTGTATAATATTTTTTTTTTTATGCTTATAAAATGTTTTTGTGCCAACATGGGTAATTGACTTATTCTACAGAGAGAAGGACACTCTACCAAAATGTTCAGGGAGGAAGTAATATGATAGAATCCACATATATATATATATATATATATATATACAGTCAGGTCCATAAATATTGGGACATCGACACAATTCTAATCTTTTTGGCTCTATACACCACCACAATGGATTTGAAATGAAATGAACAAGATGTGCTTTAACTGCAGACTTTCAGCTTTAATTTGAGGGTATTTACATCCAAATCAGGTGATTTGTGCCTCCCACTTTTTAAGGGACCAAAAGTAATGGGACAGATTAACAATCATAAATCAAACTTTCACTTTTTAATACTTGGTTGCAAATCCTTTGCAGTCAATTACAGCCTGAAGTCGGGAACGCATAGACATCACCAGACGCTGGGTTTCATCCCTGGTGATGCTCTGCCAGGCCTCTACTGCAACTGTCTTCAGTTCCTGCTTGTTCTTGGGGCATTTTCCCTTCAGTTTTGTCTTCAGCAAGTGAAATGCATGCTCAATCGGATTTAGGTCAGGTGATTGACTTGGCCATTGCATAACATTCCACTTCTTTCCCTTAAAAAACTCTTTGGTTGCTTTTGCAGTATGATTCGGGTCATTGTCCATCTGTACTGTGAAGAGCCGTCCAATGAGTTCTGAAGCATTTGGCTGAATATGAGCAGATAATATTGCCCGAAACACTTCAGAATTCATCCTGCTGCTTTTGTCAGCAGTCACATCATCAATAAATACAAGAGAATCAGTTCCATTGGCAGCCACACATGCCCACGCCATGACACTACCACCACCATGCTTCACTGATGAGGTGGTATGCTTTGGATCATGAACAGTTCCTTTCCTTCTACACACTCTTCCCTTCCCATAACTCTGGTACAAGTTGATCTTGGTCTCATCTGTCCATAGGATGTTGTTCCAGAACTGTGAAGGCTTTTTTAGATGTTGTTTGGCAAACTCTAATCTGGCCTTCCTGTTTTTGAGGCTCACCAATGGTTTATATCTTGTGGTGAACCCTCTGTATTCACTCTGGTGAAGTCTTCTCTTGATTGTTGACTTTGACACACATACACCTACCTCCTGGAGAGTGTTCTTGATCTGGCCAACTGTTGTGAAGGGTGTTTTTTAACCAGGGAAAGAATTATTCGGTCATCCACCACAGTTGTTTTCCGTGGTCTTCCGGGTCTTTTGGTGTTGCTGAGCTTACCGGTGCGTTCTTTCTTTTTAAGGATGTTCCAAACAGTTGAATTGGCCACACCTAATGTTTTTGCTATCTCTCTGATGGGTTTGTTTTGTTTTTTTCAGCCTAATGATGGCTTGTTTCTCTTTGGATCTCATATTGAGAGTTGACAGCAACAGATTCCAAATGCAAATAGCACACTTGAAATGAACTATGGACCTTTTATCTGCTCCTTGTAAATGGGATAATGAGGGAATAACACACACCTGGCCATGGAACAGCTGAGCAGCCAATTGTCCCATTAATTTTGGTCCCTAAAAAAGTGGGAGGCACATATACAAACTGTTGTAATTCCTACACTGTTCACCTGATTTGGATGTAAATACCCTCAATATAAAGCTGAAAGTCTGCAGTTAAAGCACATCTTGTTCGTTTCATTTCAAATCCATTGTGGTGGTGTATAGAGCCCAAAAGATTATATATATATATATATATATATATATATATATATATATATATATATATGTCTTTCTATTTTAATGTAGCAGCGATTCTACGTTGTGCAGCAGTAGCAGCAGTGGTGCAATGTAATGATCATATAAGACTTTCACATAACAATAAAAATATTGGACTGCTTACATTCGTGATGAATAAAAAAGTCTAATGGTCTGTGTTTATCAGTGTACAAGAGCAAAATATTGTTTTTCTTGTGCTTGTGGTGAGCGTTTTAAAAGCACATTGTGCTCCACTGGGTTAAGGATTCAAAGTTCACAAAACACTATAAAAATTAATGAGAGTTTAAAAAAATATCTGGGAGGAGACCCTGATCACTTGACTTGCTAAAATCGTAGGAGCAGAGTACTCACTGGTGTACTTAGGAGAAAGAACTTTGTGAGGACCCTCAGGCTTAGTACTGTGGCCTGCACTTTATGAATGAGCTGCAAAATGCAGTAAGACTGCTAAACAGACCGGGAGGTACTAGAGCGGGGTTAAGTAGGTAAGATGTGAGTAAGCTTTTATGGGGGGGGGGCTGGGTGGGAGAGATGAGGGCTGTGGAGGGAGATGTGTGCACAGGTGGGGGATAGGGGAAAGTGATGCAGAGATCATAGCCAAGGAGGGGAGGTGGAAGAGGTGGAAGAGAGATGTGGATAGCTTGTGAAAGAAAGCTGAACCTTGCACTCTGTGCACAGCACACCCCCCTAAACCCTGCACTCTGTATGTAGCACACACCTCTACCCTATACTCTGTACACAATGCACCCCTGAACTCTGCACACCGTACGTAGCATACTCCTGAACTCTGTCTTCTCTATGTAGTGCACGCCTGAACCCTGCATACATAGCCTGATGCCGCATACACACAACCGTTTTTAATGTCATTGAAAAAACAAAGTTTTTCTCGACGTGATTCTTCTCAAGCCTGCCTTGCCTACACACGATCGTGAAAAAAAGGCTTGAACAAAGCGCGGTGACGTACAAAACATACAACGGCACTATAAAGGGGAAGTTCCATTCGGATGGCGCCACCCTTTGGGCTGCTTTTGCTGATCCTCGTGTTAGTAAAGTTTGGTGAGAGACGATTTGCGCTTTTCAGCCTCGTGCTCTTCAGTCTGTTACAGCGTAACGAATGTGCTATCTCCATTATGAACGCTAGTTTTACCAGAACGAGCGCTCCCGTCTCATAACTTGCTTCTGAGCATGCGCGTTTTTTTCACGTCGTTAAAGCCTACACGTGGCCGTTTTTTCACGACGAGAGCATGTTCCAAATTTTTAATGCCCATTTTTCACGTCGCAAAAAATGCTCTGGAGCCTACATACGATCGTTTTTAATGACCAAATTAAAAAATTGCATTTTTCTCATCATGAAAAATGGTTGTATGTACGCGGCATTACAGATACAACTGGCCCTTTGAGGGCAACCATAATGCTGATGCAGCCCGCAATTAAATCTAGTTTGACACCCCTGCCCTACCAGCTTTGGGAGGAACCCTGGTTGAGAATAGCTGCTATACATTAAAGTGACCCTGTTATAACAGAGTGTCCTATATTATAATATACCTGCTTTTCTGCTGTCCCGGCCACTGTAACTATACATACACTTCTGGGTGTGTGCACATCTGTTCTGTGACCCCCCTTTCCACTCACTGTTGTTTCTGGGTGTCTTATATGTCCATGATATACAAGCTGGCAGTAGAAACCACAAAGAGAGACTAGAGGAGCAAGTATTTAACATATCTGACTAGTCAAATACTTGCAGAGGATAAGCAGGGACAGCTTTTTAAGAAAGGGGCCGCAGTCTTTGCAGCCTTATTTTAGCAGTTATGTTGTACATACAAGTGACACTGTGCTATAAGGGTCATTTCATAGACATATTACCCAACAAAATCAAATTAATATTTACCTTTTTGTAAATATTACAATAATAAATATATTCATTGAAAATTTGTATAATTGCTTTCTAAAAATCTTATTTCCATAAACTGGATGTACAACATACTGGCTGCATATATTATTTTCTGCAGGTATATTTCACATCTTTATTTTCAGAAATAAATACATTGTGTGTGCGCATCTATGTTTTAATACTGTAGTTTTTAGGCTTCCGTTGTTTGCAGGTTCATGTAACATATTGTTACGTTTCTATCTCTATCTTTGAAAAGAAACATTTATTAGAGCTTATTAATTGTCTACACACCAATCATTGATTCTGTCTCTATTTCGGCCTTGGTACTGGCTTTATGTTTATACACACCGGGATTTGATCACTCTATCATCTTCACCATTTGCCTCGTAGTACAATCAGTTTTCAGATGGAGCTTCATATCTGCAAGGCCTCTGGGAGTTGGCAAACTTTGGCTGAGGTGTCAAACACAATGTCAATAAATGAGGATTGCACAGTTTCTCAATTTCCTCCGTAGGATTGCTGATTTAATGCCTAGAGACAGTATCTGTCATTAGGAGGACGTGGTAATAAATGAGGCTAATTTCTGGATTTAGCTATATCAATATCTCCCCAAATCTCGTGAATCCCTTAGTGACAACTTTGTGCTGAAACAGAAGATAACTGTGGTCTTACTGCATTCTATCATTCATGTAATTGTCAGACGTAAGTGCCAATATGCAGGATGTACCTTATTTGCTTACTGATACATATTACACAGTTTGTCAAAAACATGGGCCTGGTATGCACAAGCAATGCAGGTTTAGTCCTTAAAGTGGATCCAAACCCATAATATCATGTAAGCTTTAACATTTAAATATCCCAAAATGTGTAAATCTGCATCTTTCAGTAAAATAATACCAGGTGATCCTGCAATGAAGGTCCTTATTTGGGCGCTTCCTGTTTTAGCTACTAAAAATATGCTTTGTTTTGTCTGTGGCCCTGTTGGAGAGATTTCCCATCAGCTCCTTTCCTGAGAAGAAGTCTCCACAATAGGGAAACCTACGGCAAACAAAAACTGGCAGAGCCCCTAACCCTTCTCTGTTCTGTCTGAAACAAAATTAAACATTTTTGACAGGGGTTAGGCTTTTGCTGGTAAATGGACTCTAAACTTTGCTTTATTAAATTATATTCATTTTTTTTCATTTTTTTTTGTGGTTTATGTGGAGGAAGAGGGGAATAAGAGGGGGTTAATATAAAATAAAAAGAGGAGGTGGGAGCGTGTTTGGTTAGAAATGAATTAGAGACAATAAAAGGGTGTGGGGCATTGGAAGTAAATATAGAAGTATCTGTAGGATTTAATTGGTTCTTCCTGTAAAATCCTAACGGAGATGAATTGGGAAGAGACTATGAGATAGTTTGACTATTCTAATTTTGTAAGATTCGTCCCATAGAATCTAGGGGATTTGATTGTCTGTTTCTTTTTTTTTTTTTTTTGGTCTCCTCTTTTCCTTTTCTTTTTGTTTCTTTTTTTTTTTTCTTTTTCTTCTATGTATAAGATTAGGTAAATGAAATGTAGGAAAGAGGAGAAGTGAATCATGTATAAAGTAAATGGAAGAAATGTATCATGCTATCTGTACCTTCTTTGAATATAAATAAAGAATATAAAAAAAAAAAATTATATTCAATTGTGTATTCTTAATTCAAAAAAATACCTTCTATTGCTCTTATCTTCCACCAATTTCCTTTTTTTTTTTTTTTTTTTTGCTGTTTCAATCCACTCTAGAGGGCAGGGACATGCAATCAGGGGAGGCAGGTAAGGCAGAGCCTCACCTGCCATGAACATTAAAAAGAAAAACAAAAGAAAAAAAAAAAGGGATATTTAGCTGAAGTCCTACCACACCACTGATCATTTGGGGCTCCTATCATCTATGGTTCTGGAGATACGAAGCTCTGTGCGGAGCCTGCCAGAAGCTAAATACAGAGCAGCCGGATTAAATACAAACTGGAACACTCTGTTTGCAGCAGACTAAAAGGATGAGCTCACAGTGCCTCTCCTCACTTTTTGTCAGAGGCACTGAGCTCAATGGACAGCTTGGAGTCTTGGACCAATGGTAAAGTAACAATGGCCCAAGCTGTCCAATAAAAATGCTGCAATGGAGGCACGCCTCTCACTGCAGTGTCATAGAAGGGGGTATGTGTCTGAAAGACACGTGCTCCCTTCCAGCCCAGCCCTCTTAACTTCAAGGAAAAAACATGGGTTTATGGGTATAAGATTTACCCACAATCCCACGTTTTTCTCACACAGTAAGGCCTCATGCCCACAGACGTTTTTACAGACGCTTTTTTGAGCATTTTTTACAGCTTAACCACTTCCCTACCCAGCCATAGTCAAATGACGTCCACAGATGGGATCTCCCATCCTGGGTGGACGTCATATGACGTCCTCGGCTTTGTAGGGGGATATCTGAATGATGCCTGCAGCTAGAGGCATCATTCAGATATTCTTTTGAAGTGCCGGCGATTCTGTGCACCATAAGAATGATCATAGCGGCGGTTCTTATAGGCGGCGGAAGGGGACATCCCTCCCCCTCCCGCCACCATCCGGTGCTTCTCCGGGCTCTCCCGTGCGATCGGGGACCCGGAGCGAATCTTCCGGCGCCGTTGGTGGGTCACGTGACGAGCATAGAGATGACTGGTGACTAGATGGTCACCAGTCATCTCTATGATCGTCAGAGGCCCGGGCGCGATGTGATGACGTCACACCCGGGTCCTCAAATGTAAACAAAGCCGCAATTGCGGCTAGTAAGTATGAGATCAGTGCAAAAATTTTCACTGATCTCATGCTTTCCAGCCTGGAGGAGAGATGTGGGGTCTTATTGACCCCGCATCTCTCAATAAAGAGGACCTGTCACACACATTCCTATTACAAGGGATGTTTACATTCCTTGTAATAGGAATAAAAGTGATAAAAAAAGTTAAATAATTGTAAAAAAAAAAAAAAAAAAAGTAAAAAAAAAAAAAATAATAAAAAAAAATGTTAAAACGCCCCTGTCCCGATAGCTCGCGATCAGACGCGAATGCACACGTAAGTCGCCCACATATGTAAACGCCATTCAAACCACATATGTGAGGTATCGCCGCGTGCGTTAGAGCGCGTGCAACAATTCTAGCACTAGACCTCCTCTGTAATTCTAACCTGGTAACCTGTAAAAAAAATTTAAGCGTCGCCTATGGAGATTTTTAAGTACCGAAGTTTGGCGCCATTCCATGAGTGTGCCCAATTTTAAAGCGTGACATGTTAGGTATCTATTTACTCGGCGTAACATCATCTTTCATATTTTCCCCAAAAATTGGGCTAACTTTACTCTTCTGTTATTTTTTAATTCATGAAACCATTTTTTTTTTTAAAAAGGCGTTTGAAAAATTATTGCGGAAATATCGTGCAAGAAAAAAAGTTGCAATGGCCGTCATTTTATTCCCTAGGGTGTGTGCTAAAAAAAACATACATAATGTTTGGGGGTTCTGAGTAATTTTCTAGCAAAAGAATGATGAATAGTACATGTAGGAGAGAAGTGCTAGAATAGGCCCGGTATTGAAGTGGTACAAAAAGCCCTGTATTGAAGTGGTTAAAAATGCCTGTCCATGTTATTGTATACATTTTTAGACCGTATTTTTTTCGAAAAAAAAACAAAAACGGCGGAGCTCAAAAACGCAATAGTTTTTGCTCGTTTTCACGTTTTTTTATGCCCAACGCCGACGCCGCGGAACGCACTGGTCCTGTTTTTTTTTTTACAGCTTAAAAAACGCCTATGCTATCTGCAGCTCAAAAACACCTAGGTGGGCATGAAGCTATAGACTAACATGGACAGGCGTTTTGAAGCTGTAAAAAACGCTCAAAAACGCGGCTGTAAAAACGTCCATGGGCATGAGGCCTTAAGAGGGAGAATGAGAATCTGCTGCTGCTGAAAAGGTACAAGCTAAATTATATATTATTATGCTATATGTATAAGAATACATAAGAATTTATTATTTATATATTTACTGTGAAATTACTGGTTTGAAGTTATTGTCCATTAAGCCACTTGCTTGAGTATTTTTTTGAAAAATATAGTAAATTACCCACTAGATGAGGTGCCCCATAGACTTCTCCCATTACGAAAGTCGCGCCTGCTTCTGCACGTGGGCCGCGTCTGGAACACAAGCCGACTTGTCTGCGTTCCACGCAGCAGGAAGTCCAGACCCTGCATCACTTCCTGTGCATTGGTGGTCGCTTACTAGTGACGTATACAGACTGAAGTGAATGGCCACCAGTTTGGAGTGGACAAAATAATAGAGGACAAATAGAGTCAGTAAAGGTGTCACAACGGGAAATAAACATACGCCCAGCATGTCATAAAGCCCAAAGTAAAGAGCAATGATGTAATTACCACTAGCCCTCTAAGAACCCTATCAATACCAACTGCTTGGAAGAGTGCACATGTGCATATACACGCTGGATGCATACATACTAAGGAAACCGGGATACAGTGCTGGTGGAGAGGCCGGGAGGAGCAAGATGGCCGCCGGATCCAAAGACTAGGCCGAAGCCGCGGCCTATAGTAGTGGCTGCCACCGTGCGGAGGAGCGTCACACCGTTTAGGTACACTGACTCGAGTATAAGCCGAGGGGGGCATTTTCACCCTTAAAAAAAGGCTGAAAAACTAGGCTTATACTCGAGTATATACGGAAAGTGCTTATAAAATCTAGCTTGTACTTAGAGGCAAGACTTTTAGAGAGTAGCTTATTTCTGGTAGTAAATTGGTGCTTTTTGCAGACCCACAACAAATCTTTATACATGAGACACTAAGCTCAAAACACTCATCTATTACCGTATTTTTCGCACCATAAGACGCACTTTCCCCCCTAAAAAATGTGGGAAAATGTCCCTGCGTCTTATGGAGCGAATACTGACCCCCCCCCCATCGCCGCGTCAGAATACCAGTGCTCGGCTTCTCTGTGAAGGAGAAAGAAAGGGAGTGAGGCGGATCCTGGCAGGGACATACCAAGGGGGAGCGGGGGGGAGATGGTCAGGTGTCAAAACATGTCAGTGTCAGTAGCGCTGCTATGGGGGTGCGCTCCGCACCCAAATCGGGTGACACCCGCCAGAGGTGACATTATCTTGAAAGCGGCGAGAACCCTGGCTGTTTTTTTTTCTCGCCGGAACCCCCCCCTCGGCGCCGTGGTCTGGTCCAGTCTCACTTCCTGCTCCTTCCCCCGGCAGCTGCTGCTGTTGTAAACTATGTTCCCAGTCCTCCTTCCTAGCTGCTGCCCATGTACATCTGAGGCTGAGAGCCAGCCAGAGGGGGTTGTGAATTGTAATGACAGTGTCCTCCACTGCCTGAGGTGAGCTGAGCTGGTGATAAGGGGGTGGGAGGTGTGGGCTGGCATGATATCCACTGCCCAGTCACATGAGCTGTTGTGATAGAAGAGGCTGAAGGGGTGTTTGTGTCTGCCCTGCCACTCTGAGCTGATCTGGGAAGGGGGGGAGGTTGCTGTGTCCACCACCCAGGTATAGTGTAGCTGAGCTGATTTGATAGGGGGGGGGGTGGTATTGCTGTGTGTCCACCACCCACCTATAGTAGTAGTATAATATAAAATATTTTAGTACACCATTTGGTTCAGAATATTTTTTTCTTGTTTTCCTCCTCTAAAACCTAGGTGCGTCTTATGGTCAGGTGCGTCTTATGGAGCGAAAAATACGGTATATTTAAAATTAAAAGGAAGCTATGAAAATTAGAACTTTTTTTGATTAAAGTGTCCAGAATTAGAGGTTTATCCCATAAAAACCATTACAGTTTTAATGTGGTTGCTTATTTACAAAGTGTATTTCTAACAATGAATAGAATATTATGATTGTTGGATAGAAGCAACACTTCTAGTTTTTTTTATTTTTAACTTAGATAAATGAGGCCCATTGTGAATAGGACATTGCACTTCATCCTAACCACCAGTAATTCATTATGTATGTTTGGATGGCAGGATATCTGTATAATTCTGTCTGGGAAAGCAGATATTGATCCATGTAAAAATATTGATTGTTCTTACTTCATTTATGCATATTCACATGTCTTACTGGTACAGTACAAACAGCATACTATTTTACTGTCATGTGTAACATATTTCATTAATATTATATAATGATAAGATATAATACTGTAGTTATTTTTTTGTGTGTGTGTATGTTTCCCTGTAATGACGCTAAAAAGATTTTCTGTTTGGCCAGTGCACCATCTTGGCCAGAGACCACCAGAAATAAAGTGTAGCGGTACCCTCTTAGGTTCTGCTGAGTGATGTGGCCCACCTCTCACCCTGCCCAGCCCGGCATTCACTTTAAGACACTCCAAGACAATGAACAAGTCCATCAGCTTTGTTTTTTAATTTGATTGAGGTATTTGAACTTGGATGGGGTTAAGGAATTCATGGGATGCCCAGAAAATGATTCTTGCATGGTATGGGACAATTCAGATATTCTCCTCCTGCACAACCCTTGCTGCCGACTATCTCTCCTTCTCCCTCCAGCACAATTCTTCAGGCGCAGCTAGGACATGGTTAGGCCTAACTCTGGTTTCAGCCAGGCCTTAGCAAAGTTCCTTATTACAGGCAGGGACCGCAGGTCCCTATGGTGTAGCAAAAAAAAAACAGTTCTGGCGCTAGCTGCCCTCTTTGGTGGACTACTGATTCCAGTCAGCCCCTTGCAGACCCTGACAGCGCTCCTAGCTGAAGTGGCCGACTTTACTGCCAGTAACATCACAGTCTCTCCCGCTGGCTCCACATCCATCTCAGACTGCACCCCAGTCTGCATGCCTCTCCCAGCTCTCCCGACTGTGCCTGCCACTCAATGACACCTGATGGATCCTTCTTGGAGACTTGCCTGACAGTATTCCCTGCTGCTCCTGTTCAGGACACCCCTTGGGTTGTATGGGGTTCCTGTTCAGCTCCGAGCCCCTGGCCCAAGGTCACCCCCCCCCAGACTGGGGGGCTCCCTCCAAGGCCCCCAACAGTCTAATACTCCATCTCCAGTTCTTCTACCCGAACAACTCCTCCCCAGCTGGGCTGACTCTAGGTATGTAAGGAGGCCTTCCCCCTGCCAATCCAGGTTGGGGATTGGTGAGGGCTCCTTAGAACACCCCAGACAGCTCCACCTCTCTTCCCCACCTTCCTTCTAGAAGCCTCTAGAAGGGAGGTAAACGAAAGATGAAACTAGCTGTGAGTCACCAGCCTACTCTAAGCCACTCCCAGCCACAGATCAAAACAAACTATTTACCTGCACTGACAAAAATCTCAACTCTAGCACTTATCTAAGTAGAGGGCGCTACAGAAGAATGTACCTGTATCAAAAAAATGTACTGTAACAAATCCACAGCCAGTAGTTTGTGTATTCCTCATAGTGAACCACGGTTCTATAGTGGCAAGGAATGCAGAGAATAGATCAGAAGCAGAGAATAGATCATTTTGTTTTTTGTTTTTGATATCAATTGCTGAGTGTATTGGTTTGTATAAAACTCAAAAGCAAACATTTATTATATTGCAGCTTACCAAATTTTTAGATGTGATGGCTGCACTCATTTTTTTTTAAGGTTTTCTTTTCTTTATTTTTACCTGGTGATCTGGCGAGCAAGTCTGTTGTTTTTCAACAGAACAATCTGTTCTGCAAATGTAGCAGTTACGGGGTTTAGACAAACCATTTGCTACTGACAGGAGTAGCTACAATGATCAACGTTTATATATTTATGTAAAACTTTTATTCCAAAAGGGAAAAAAAAAAACAGTTTGCTGTAACTGCTTATAAAGTGTGAGCTGGAATTTAGCTTCAATCTGTTAGTGTATCTAAATCTGCTAGTACATCTAACATGCCCTTCCTCCCAAATTTACAGTGCTGATATAAAAAGGTGCCCCTGTGTTCCTTCATCTAAAGTGGAGGCACTCTTAATACAAGAGGTGTGTTACTGGCCAGATCACCAGGTTAAGAAAAAGCCTAAAAAAAAGAAAACTGATGCAGCCACCAGAGCTAATGTTTGGTAGGCTGCAATATATTACATTTTTATCACTGCGGTTTTCTTATTCTATTGCATTCTCTGTCTGTATATCCTGGTCCTTGGCTCATTATCATCCCTTTTCAACAAAATCTGTGAAATATATACAATGTGTTCTTTAATAATGCAATTTAGTCATTGTACGGTGCATTATTTGAAAGTAATACATTATCAACTTTTAAATGTATTCTAGCCATATTCATTTCCCCCTACTTATTGAAATTTCTCCCGCAAATGCTTCACACAAAGTCCCGCTCCTCCCCCCCTTTTAACAATATATTACATTTTTGGTTTTGGGTTTATTAGCACTTTAACTGCCAACTGCCAAACAGTGTATCTACAGCCATTTTTTTAAATTATTTTTTTTAGATACAGTAGGGAATGAAGAAAATCCCTGCCAGATTTGAATTGCTGTGTGTGTCCCCGCCGGGGGGGATTCGCCCCACCATTTGTCCTGGTGATCATTGTCAGCAGAACAGAAAGTGTTGGGCAATCCAAGTTTTACAGTTGTCAGCAGAACAAATCTCACAGTGACAGTAATTCCAGTGACACCACTTGTCCAAGCTGGCCATTTTGATCCATTTATGGAAAAAGTAGTATTCCTGCGCTTAGGAGAGTTTATATATGTGTGTGTGTGTAGAGCTGCAGCCTCCCTATTAAGATCCTACAAGAGGATCCTAGATAAATGAAAAAATTGCTGTGGGGTGTGGCGCTGCTCACTCTTCAGGTGTGACCCAGAAGATAAAGATAGGCTAATCTTATTCAAAAATAAAAAGGAGATGGAAATATCGGGACTAGTTGCTTGTCACCCCAAAAGGTTACTGGGTTCCAATCATTGAACCAAAGTCCCCTGCGGTGGGGAGATAACAGTATAAGTGAGTGAAAAAATATAATAAATGACAAAACCTTCCAATCACATACCCACACCTCCCAAAGCCAATAGAGGCCTGATAACACAATGAGAGGCTGGGATTGCCCCTATGTAAGGTACGATAATATTGTATTAAACAAAAATACTGCCAGAAAATATTCAATAATATAAATAATACTAGATGTATCTGTGAGTTAGTTTCACTGTGGACACTTTGAAATCACCATACACTGTGTGGACTATAAATTGATTTATTTGGACATTTTATAACCATTTGGTTCACAATATTTGAGGAATTAATTCCCCCTTTTTTGGTCACATGCATATCTATTGTGGCATATGACCCTTATGCAATTTAGCTAACTCACAGATACATCTAGTATTATTTATATTATTGAATATTTTCTTGCACTATTTTTGTTTAATACACTATTATTGTACCTTACATAAGGGCAATCCCAGCCTCTCATTGTGTTATCAGGCCTCTATTGGCTTGGGGAGGTGTGGGTATGTGATTGGAAGGTTTTGTCATTTATTATATTTTTTCACCCACTTATACTGTTATCTCCCCACCACAGGGGACTTTGGTTCAATGATTGGAACCCAGTAATCTTTTGGGGTGACAAGCAACTAGTCCCGATATTTCCATCTCCTTTTTATTTTTGAATAAGATTAGCCTATCTTTATCTTCTGGGTCACACCTGAAGAGTGAGCAGCGCCACACCCCACAGCAGTTTTTTAATTGATCAATTTATGGCCATTCCTGTTCATGAGAAGACAATCTATCAATCAACATTACATAAAACGGGCTTGTTGGAAAATCTCCACTCCATCAAGGCATGCAGCCAATGGGCTGCAGTGCTAATCAGTGTATTATACCAGCAGGAAAATCCTGCTGTCAAATCACAAAGACACAGCAGGAGGGATTTTGCCATCTACCGCCAATGTATGAATAGAGAAATTGACTCAGTTTTTTCATTCAGCCGGCTGGCTGAACGGGAAAAAAAAAATGAGTATTGAATGGCCAGCTTAAAGTGGAGCTCCACCCTAAATTTTCACTTCTGGTAATCGGATTCCTCCCCCCCTCCGGTGTCACAATTGACACCTTTCAGGGGGGAGGGGGGTGAAGATACCTGTCTAAGACAGGTATTTTCACCCACATCCAGGAGTCCTCTCTCCGGGAATCTGCGGGAGTGACGTCACTTCCCCCAGACTTCCCGTAGTGTTCTGGGAGACACTCGGCTCTCAGAACACAGGAGGACGAATCAGAACGGTGCAGCGCGACTCACGCATGTGCCGTAGGGAACCGGGCATGAAGCCGCAGGGCTTCACTTCCTGGTTCCCTCAGCGAGGATGGCGGAGGGAGCAGCAGAGCGACGAGCGATCGCTCGTCCTCTGCTGCGGACGTCGCTGGACTCCAGGACAGGTAAGTGTCCAAATAATAAAAGCCAGCAGCTGCTGTAGCTGTAGCTGCTGGCTTTTAATTTTTTTTTTTCCGGCGGAGCTCCGCTTTAAGGGGAGATTTCCCCTCAGATTTGAAGATGTCCTCTCACTTCCTGTTTGTGAAATCTCAAGCATATAACATTGGGCTTTAACCATACCCTACTGTTTGCAGAACTCTAAACAAGTTTTGACTTTAGATATACTTTCAAAGTTGGATGCTGAAACCTAACAAAATAGAAAACAGAAATAAAGAATAGAATGGTTATGTGGTTTTTGTCAGATGCTAACAATTGAGCAGTGTGTTCTCTAATCAACCGCCGCTTACTGTAGTCCCAGCATTCCCTCATTATAGGAAGCTTAAAGCGGACCCTCACCCTAGAATAATTTAATGAACATCAAACAGACATACTGTATACAGAAACATATGTACTTTGATAATTGTACAGTATAGTGCCCTGTTTAAATGCTCTGTGTTGTATTTGTCCAACAGTCAGCATTGGAAACTGATGGCTATTATCTCCAACACTATACAATTCATGGTATCACTTAGTCTCCCTCATGTTATCTTTGTAGGTAAAATAATAAATAAAGTGTGGCGCTATGTGCAAACAGAAAAATATATATATATATAATGTCTGGTTGGCAATTGGTCTATATGAAGACCTGTATATCGTGTTGAACCTAATGGTGGTTCTGTGCACTTATGTGAAAAAGTGCATATACCGTGCAAAAATTCAATATGTGCAATGGCGTGAAATGGATCACAAAAAAATATATATAAATTAATATAAATAAATAAATTAACCTAACACGGAAAAGTTATAAAATGACATGAATATCATATGTGAAAGTGATCCACAATATATATTTGTGTCCAATTTTTTGTGAGAAAAAGAGAAAGTCTCTCGATGAATGTGTGATCTGACACCAACATCAACACTGCATCAACACCACGTCAGGTGTGTAATGAATGGTAGATACAGTCCAGACCAGTTCCTTGGATTTATGCGTTTTCTATGTTGCAACACTTAAAGGTGATGTATATCATTGGAAAGTGAGTAAAGGGTGTATACTCTTACCGGATGTTGTAGATCCAACTCACCATACGGCGGTGGATCAATCAAGCTTGTGTCCACGCCCGGGACTGATAGATGTATATCCTGGGGGCAGTCTTTCCTCAGTGTCCTTACGACGTTCCAGAGAGTATATCCCGAGGCTTTTCCAACGTAATTCTCACTCAGCACATGGACCCCTGAGCTAGTCAGTCAGGTCATACAAGCAGTTCCCTCACTGGGATGAATAGCCAGGATAACTGTGATATACTGCACACTGGGATGGATGGATACCCACGGGTCACTCTCAGATTCACACACCATCGGATCAGGAAATTGAGTAAGCAACACACTGTGCCTCAGTGCATAGGAACAGTCAGCATAAGATCCACGAGTATCAGCGTGTAGGACGCAGGTGACGTCACGCAAAGTCACGTGGTTCCATACGCGTTGCTTCCCAGGGGGCGGGACTTCATCACCGCTGATGAAGTCCCGCCCCCTGGGAAGCAACGTGTACGGAACCACGTGACTTTGCGTGACGTCACCTGCGTCCTACACGCTGATACTCGTGGATCTTATGCTGACTGTTCCTATGCACTGAGGCACAGTGCGTTGCTTACTCAATTTCCTGATCCGATGGTGTGTGAATCTGAGAGTGACCCATGGGTATCCATCCATCCCAGTGTGCAGTATATCACAGTTATCCTGGCTATTCATCCCAGTGAGGGAACTGCTTGTATGAACTGACTGACTAGCTCAGGGGTCCATGTGCTGAGTGAGAGTTACGTTGGAAAAGCCTCGGGATATACTCTCTGGAACGTCGTAAGGACACTGAGGAAAGACTGCCCCCAGGATATACATCTATCAGTCCCGGGCGTGGACACAAGCTTGATTGATCCACCGCCGTATGGTGAGTTGGATCTACAACATCCGGTAAGAGTATACACCCTTTACTCACTTTCCAATGATATACATCACCTTTAAGTGTTGCAACATAGAAAACGCATAAATCCAAGGAACTGGTCTGGACTGTATCTACCATTCATTACACACCTGACGTGGTGTTGATGCAGTGTTGATGTTGGTGTCAGATCACACATTCATCGAGAGACTTTCTCTTTTTCTCACAAAAAATAGGACACTAATATATATTGTGGATCACTTTCACATATGATATTCATGTCATTTTATAACTTTTCCGTGTTAGGTTAATTTATTTATTTATATTAATTTATATATATTTTTTTGTGATCCATTTCACGCCATTGCACATATTGAATTTTTGCACGGTATATGCACTTTTTCACATAAGTGCACAGAACCACCATTAGGTTCAACACGATATACAGGTCTTCATATAGACCAATTGCCAACCAGACATTATATATATATATATTTTTCTGTTTGCACATAGCGCCACACTTTATTTATTATTTTTTCTTTTACACTATTGTCAAGTTGTTGTGTAGGCTGCTAGAAATTTGAAGGTTGGCGCAGTATTTTCCTATTTTATGACATATCTTTGTAGGTAGACAGGTACATTTGTTATATGGGTGTTTAGTATTCAGTGAGACAATTTAGCTTGAACTTTCACTTTAAAGTTGATGTCACAAGCGTGATTTTTGGCCAGAAGCAGAGTCACACAGGAGAGCCTTTCACCTACAGCCGTGGAATGGCTCCCTACCTGGTCCCTGATATGGAAATAGAAAATTACCTATTAGTTAAAGTTATCTAGTGGTCTCATAAATATTTAAGAATGGGTCCAAGCCTTGGCTAAGGATTATACAGGACAAAGTTTCGTTAATTTTAGTTAAGTAATAGGAAAGGAATGTGTGACTGTAAACTAACCAAGTCTTCGAGGGGTCATATTGCAAAGGGAGTTGGCTTGGGGATTGTCGATTCCTTATACACAAATCTAAATACTGTACCACTGCCCAAACTGGAATACAGTTTTGGTCTTAACCAGCGATGCATCATGCAGCATGCAAACGTCTAGTCTGATTACCTGGCCATGCCTTTTTGGGGAGACTCTGGGACAAAACAGCATCTTTAGTTAAGTATACTTGTCATATTTTCTTTAACTTTTCTGTATCTGTCATTATCTTTAACCACTTCCTTACTGGGCACATATACCCCCTTCCTGCCCAGGCGAAATTTCAGCTTTCGGCACTGTCACGCTTTGAATGACAATTGCGCTGTTTTTTTACTAGTAATGGCGGCGATCAGTGATTTTTTTCGTGACTGCCACATTATGGCGGACACAGCGGACACTTTTGACACTATTTTGGGACCATTCACATTTATACAGCGAACAGTGCTATAAATATGCACTGATTACTGTATAAATGTGACTGGCAGGGAAGGGGTTAACACTAGGGGGCGAGGAAGGGGTTAAATGTAAGCCCTGGGAGTGATTACTACTGTGGGGGGGAGGGGACTGACTGGGGGAGGTGACCGATCTGTGTCCCTATGTACAAGGGACACAGCATCAGTTTCCTCTTTCCCTGACAGGACATAGATCTCTGTGTTTACACACAGAGATCCACGTCCTTGTCTCTGTACCGGCCGATCGCAGATACCTGGCGGACATCGCGGCCGCCAGGCATGCGCATCGGCATTACAGTGACGCATCGGGCATGTGCGCGCGCCCCCCAGTGGCCAGAGGAGCGGAGGCCGTAAAAAGACGGCCTCCCGGCATTTAAGAACCACCTTGCGGCCGTACATAGTTGTACGGCGGGCGCGAGGTGGTTAATAAATGTTATTATAAGTATTTGTGTGATCTCTCTTTGTACATATCGAACACAACCTCAAAAACGTTACAACACACTACCTGGTTCCAAAGGCTGCAAACTCTCTTGCTTGTGTAGCGGGGGTCCCAATTTAGGGGGCTGCTATATAAAATTTAGGGGTGATTCGAGTGGTAGTTGGCTCGGATCTTCCAATTCTTTTGGACTCTGCCTTGCTGCTGTTTTCACCTGTGGTGCAGTTCCCCTTAGAAGTGTGGGTGGCGCTGTCACTTGTACTCAGGGTTGAACCACAGGTGATGGAGTGGTGATTGGGTGTCCTCTCTCGGCAGCCATGCAGTGGGCGTGGTGAAACCGCTGTGCATGCCGGGCGAGGGGACAAAAGGGGCAGACGCCATTGGCTAGGGTGGACTTACTACACCGGGGACCTGTACCCGGGGGAACCTACAGTTCTGGAGTCCAAGTTCAAGTGCATGGCCCTCCAGGCCATGGGGCCACGTTTGCCTCAGTTCCAGGCACCTTTAGTCCTGGGACTGCAACTTCAGCCCTGGGCCCAGCACCTTTAGCTGGAGCCCACTTCATAGAGACTTTTCCTTTACACTCTAGGGGACGAGAACCAACTTTAAGGAGAACCTTGCTGCAAGACCCGTAAGTTACAAGTGTGCTTAACCTCTGCAAACCAGAGGGTACGGGCATGGTGGCACGGTGTGCCTTATCCTCCTGTGAGTGAGCCAAAGACGGGAGAAATTGGGCACGTGTGTTACACTAGCAATGTGACATCTTGCTGGCCTGGCAAGGGAGCAATTCTACAGAGACTGGTAAGTAATCTTTTAGTTATCCTGATGCTGACGATTTGTAGCCAGTGTTTAGATCACCCATGTGACATCAGAAACCAAAATCTAAAACATTTTAGACACATCCTTAAACTTTTATCAGCGATCCTGCTTGTTTAAAGTGGAGGTCCGCCGTTCTTTTTTTTTTTTTTTAAAGTCAGCAGCTACAAATACTGCAGCTGCTGACTTTTAAAATAAGGACACTTACCTGTCCAGGGTGCCTGCGATGTCCTCACCCCAAAGCCGATCTATCCTTCGGCTCACGGGTGCTGCCACCGCCATCTTCGGTAAGGGAATCAGAAAGTGAAGACTTGCGGCTTCATATCCTGGTTCCCTACTGCGCATGCGCGACTCGCGCTGCGCGATCCCACTGGTCCTTGCTGTCTTCTGGGACCTGTGTGTCTCCCAGAAGACAGCGGGGGGACGGAGAAGGTGCCAGAAGTGGCATAGATACCCGCGGGTGGCTCGGGTATCTATGCCCAGATGTGGGAGCAAAATACCTGAATTAGACAAGTATCTGCTCCCCCCTCTCCCCTTAAAGGTGCCAAATGTGATACCGGAGGGGGGGGGACTGGAAAAGTGGAAGTACCATTTTTGGGTGGAACTCCGCTTTAACTAGAATGACATCAACCCCTCTCAGTCTTTCTTTTCTTCTCTCACAACCTTCTGTCTCTATCCCTCGCTTTCTCTCTCTCTCAACCCCTCATTCTCTTTTATTAACAGGCTGAAACTACTCCACACAATCTGAAACTCCTTCTCAGACTTAGCATTTGATGCTAATAATTGCAATTCTACAAACATGACTTCTTGAAAATGTATTGCATTATCTTAGGTAAGACGAATATAAAGTTCACAGAATGCATATTACAGGCGGAATGAATTACTTTCTGGGGATATCTGTAGACTTTAATTGCCACACTTTGTATGCTAAGTAGATTTAGATTTTTTCGTCCGGGAAGCAATACAAGTTCCACTTTTTCCTTCACTGACATAAGATATCACAGATTAATAAACATTAATAGTAAATTAAATTACAAAAGAAACTGAGAAATGTTAAGGTGCAGCAGATTGGTATAAAACGTAATATTAAGTTATAAAAGTGCATTACTAGGAACATTATTATAAGTGTTATTATATTTTAAAGCTTTCGGTGATTATTGTTACTAGAAGATGATCACATTTTGTATTGCTAAGCGCATTAACTGTGGGTAACATTATTATAAATATGAGGATAACAAGGCAGATTTGGGTCAGGACAAGGACATCTGCAACACAGACAAAATTTGCCCTCATTATGGGTCAAATACTCAATGCATGCCATTGGAGTGTGCACAGCTTTTAGGACGTCTTTAATTGAAAGGCAATTAAACAGGGCTTTTTTATGTGTCACTAAACATTGTATTAAAGGGCATTAAACCTATTATTTTATTGGCCTTTTGGAATAATGTTTCTAATACCATCTGACCATATCAGCAAAGTCAAGAAAACAATTTTTCTCTTGTAGTTCAAACCTGACAAAATTGTAGCACTGCTCAAGATCTGCGCCTCACTCTCTGTGAACTTCCAGGGTTCCGACTCATGAAGCTCATCTCCACTTGTCACCTAAGCATATTGATCAATGGAAGCCACACACCAACATATTTTTCCTCCAAAGCTCTTTTTTGATCTGTAGGTAGTGCGCATGCATCCATATTGCCCCTGCCTAGGGACCGCCTCTCCTTAATGCGTTTTACTAATGAAGGCCTGTCTTAAGCTTCCATTGATCATTTTTTTTCTTGTGTCATGAAGAATATAGACAAATCTGCCCCTTGTTTTATCATCTATGGTGTCACCTTACAAAGGCCAACAACATCCTGCTATGTAACTTGCATCCTGATTGCTAAACTTTTGTTGATTTGTTATAAGGTGCCCTGCTCAACATATTTTGAACTTGTGATGTTGCAGAGTGGTAAATAATATAGTAGGATCACAGTACCTTCCATACACCTTGAATAAAGAAATGATATATCTAGAATTGAGGCACCACATCATGATATGATGGTCTAGATCAGTGGTTCTCAACCTTTCTAGTGCCGTGACCCCTTGATAAAATTTCCCAAGTTGTGGGGACCCCTAACAGTAAAATTATTTTCGTAGCGTGGGTTATCAGCAGGCAAGAGAAGTAATTTGCAGCCCTAACCCACGGACATTTAGTGTTTCCCGAGTCCCTTCCACTCCTACAGTATTGAACTCCCTTATGGTATATTTTAGGATGTACCACTTTTTGTTCTCCTTTCTTTCCCTTTTACCTCTGTCAATCCTAAATTTTGTTTTCCCCCATCTCTCTCTCTAGCTGTCTTTCTTGTTTTTTCTCTCCCTTTCTTTGTTCCTCCCCCTATTTTTCGCTCCCTTCCATGTATTCTCTATTTTTATCCTTGGTGGGGGATTGGGATTAGTGGCAGTGCTGGCAGAGAGTTGGGATCAGTGGCAGTGCTGGCAGAGAGTTGGGATCAGTGGCAGTGCTGGCAGAGAGTTGGGATCAGTGGCAGTGCTGGCAGAGAGTTGGGATCAGTGGCAGTGCTGGCAGAGAGTTGGGATCAGCGGCAGTGCTGGCGGAGAGTTGGGATCAGTGGCAGTGCTGGCGGAGAGTTGGGATCAGTGGCAGTGCTGGGTGGAGTTCTGATCAGCCAACTTAGTAGCCCTTGATCAAGGTCATCTGCTGATCTGAGAACTGTAGTGGGGACTTTTAATGCCAACTATAATCACAGGTAGTGTTACTCACTGTGTCTCCGACTATGTGGTGTCTTGTAGCAGTGACACATATGCCGAAATCAGGAGATAGGGTCTCCTCCAGCCCCTCCCACTTCACATTCCTCACCAGTCAGCTGATCTCTAGAGTCTGCCCCCCCCAGGCCATGAACTGAATTGGCGGCTGCAAAGTGGCTAAGTGGGCGGCCACGTGCTCCAGGGACAGCCTTGCTGGGCAGCCGCAAAAGGACTGGGAGAGCGGTGCGGACTTCAGGAACAGCCCAGGATTCGGTGACCCCTGCCAAATCATCATTCGACCCCCGAGCGGGTCCCAACCCCCAGGTTGAGAACCACTGGTCTAGATGCACATTTATTCCAATTTAAAATTAGAAGGAAAATGATTCAGAAGCCAGCATATTTCAGAAGCTAAATGTTGCTCCCCTCATCAGGACTTGATAGATTGGGTACAATTTATGTGGACCTGGTAGCAAGTTATAATTTTGGTATATTCACTATATGTTTTGGATTTGTATAATGATAATCAACAGCACCTGGTTTGGCTACTACAACCAGCTACTAAAAAGTATTGTGCCAATCCAAGCAAATGGCAAAATGCGTCTGGTGCATCAGAATTGCATGTCTTTGTGTACCATCTTTTATTTGATTTCACATTGGAATAAACTTATATCTGGACTATAAACGCATGGCAGTGGCGCCACAAGGGGCACATCGGCGCCGCCCCCGGCCCGTGGTGCCGCCCCCCAGCTTGCGCCATCTGGCTGGCTGTGCAGGGCGCCGGACTAATAGGTTCCTACAAGGTCCGTCATCCCCTCACAGGCACGTGACCACATCCCGAGGCCCCAATTGGCCAGTTTTATATTGTCCTTTGGGCGCAGAGCACTGCGCCCTGAGCCCTCCCACCTTGCAATGCCAGCAAATCAGCTTCCGGCTTCCAGGAACCCGGAAAAAAGACCGGGTGAAGACGGAAGCTACGGCTTCAGACTGTCCAGGAGAGCTCCACCGTAGGGTGAGTGCAGGCCTGGAGGGGTCTGCCCACGCCCCCCCAAAATCCTCCAGCACCAGCCGCCACTGACGCATTGTGTGAAAGTTCTGTGAGATTCTAAAGACCATTTTTAACTCATTCAATAGTAGCTATTATAGTTACAATGAAACCACTATAGCTACTCATAAACTGAGTGATTTATATTGAATCAGTTAATAGCAGCTTACTGCTCAGTAGCCAAGCCACCCAAACAAAACAAGTAAAACAGAAGATTAGGTTATTTTTTTTAAACTTTCAGTCAAGCAATGAACTGTTGTATGCCATTAGTTGAAAAAAACAAAACCTTTCCTAAACCAACTGATGTTAAGGGAAGGGTGGAAGGGAAAGTCTGGGTTAACCTTTTGTGTTATTGTCTAGAATAAAAATGCTTTTACTACATGCTGATATCATCAAAGTGCAAAGCGTTCCATTGCCAATGATACGTGGGAAATACCAAATTCCATCCAACCAGCAACTGTACCTATGGAGAGGGGCATATTTTTCAGGCCTAGAGTTATATTAAAGCCTTGTTTTTTGTTTTGTTTACAAAAAACAAACATGCCATACTTACCTGCTCTATGCAGTGGTTTTGATCAGAGCAGCCCAGATCCTTCTCTTCTCAGGTCACCCACCAGCGCTCCTGGCCCCTCCCTCCTGCCGAGTGCCCCCACTGCAAGCAGCTTGCTATGGGGGCACCCGAGCTGAGCCGCTGCTCTGTGTGTCCATTCAGACATGGAGCCGCATCTCAGCTCCGCCGCCTCTCTCTCCTTATTGGCTCACTGACTTTGATTGGCAGCAGCGGGAGCCAATGGCCCCTGATGTCGCATCTAAGCCAATGAGGAGAGAGCTGCACATCGCTGAATGGAGATCGGGCTTAGGTAAGTATTAGGGGGGGCTGAGGGGTGAGCTTTTACAACCACTTTAAGAGTGACAGTTTCCCTTGGAGTCTGTAAGATGTTTAAAGGAACCCCAAAATAGATACCTTTCTTGAAAAAATGCTTCTACGACTGTAGAATATATAAAGGAACCCTGAACCTTTTTAAAAAAAATGCTTCAACGACAGAGACAGTTCGTGAGACCAAATACCTAGAGAAAGGTGACATGATATCAACTGAATGGGCTTAGGGGACCAACAGGCAGAGCTGGCCAATCAGTGACTATGCTTTAGTTATAATGCTTGTCTTTATATGAAGCCACTTGACTAATGGTTAAACATGGTTAAAATAGTAGAAACTGTTTACTTGGAATATGAATGTTCACTTTTATCATCCAACAGTTGTACTGTCTACCCTCAAGTTGTAAAGCGATGTGTAAACTGTCGGCGCTACATAAATCCTGTGTAGCGGGGTGTTCCCCTTTAATGCAGAGAGACAAGAAGTTCCAGGTGAGAGGTGAGTCGGGAGGAAGTAAAGAGACATTATGGAAGTGAAAGCAGAGGAGAGAGAGACTACATCTCCCAGTACATCTTGCAGCACCCAGGGTGCATTGCTCCAGAACAGAGACTGCTGGGGGAGACTTTATAAAGGGGAGGCGGAGTTTTGGTCGGTCTCTTTGGACCCCCCTCTCCTAGCAAGAGGATGTCTGTGCTGAACTGCTGTGTGCACAAGGCCTGAAGCCCGGGCCGTGTGCTCCTTTCCAAAGAGCCCTCTGCCAGCCTAGCAGAGCCTTAGAGACATCTAATCCTCCTTGCTGCAGTACACCAGAAGGATTGAAGACTTGGATGTCGGTGGATTCCTGTTCCTAGACGAATCGATGGAGGAAACGGACTTTGACTTGCCCGGGTGGTGAGAGCTGTTTAAAGACAGATACCTTTATCTTTACTATTCGTTGGGATTACAAAGTTGTTCTTCAAGTGCACCACCGAAAAGATTGCTAGCGAATATTGTTTCACTGAACTTCCATCTAGATCAGTCAGGCCTGACTGCATAGGTAGACATTGCTGGGTGTTAGTCTACCCATGAGGGGAAGTAGCTGAAAAAGGGCAGCGCTAGAGTTGCATAGCAATACTTTATTATTCTGATTACTCTGTTTATCTTTATTACTGTTTATTGCAGGGATCTGCAACTTGTTATACTGTTGTTTATTACTTGCCCATTAGCCTCAGTAAAATATCTGGGTAAAGTACATTTGGTGTCAGTTCCGCTTACTTTAATAGGAGTTTTAAAGTATATTCTGTGTATGTTTGTTATAGGACTGCGTCACCAACAGTTGCGGTCACACGGTCCTATCCCTCTATCACCAGCTGTGCCACGGGAGGTTAGAGCCGATTGCCAGGGGTTGACAGCAGTGCACTACAGGGCCCAAATCAATATCAGCGGCTCTCTTAACTTGGGGTAGCGCTACACGTGGGGGCTCGAGTCCGGGATCCTTGTACGTTGCACGCTGCAATCAAGCCGGTCAGAAGTACCAGCATGGACCCGCTGGCAATGTCACAGTGGTGCGCAGCGATTGGCGCCGATCCAACCGCGGCGGTAGTCATTGTACTCCCGGGGGAAAGATGGAAGGAAGAGGAGATAAAACAGCTCGTATTGTTACTGTCTCCGAGCCACAAAGCATGGGTGATGGATTTTAGGCCAGATCCAGTGATCTCGTTTACATACGCACTGGTAGAATGGAAAAACGAAATCCCAGAGCATTTTAAAAGTCAGAGTATACAAGCCATAGATAATCAGATCTATCACTTGATACATACGCTGCCAGTGAAGGAAGAATGGTTTCAGACACCAAAGCCATCACTCCCACAATTATCTCCACCACTATCCCCTAAAGCAGAAAAGCTTAAGGAACTATTAAGCCCGGGATCACCGCTGGCCGCTATAGGGCCTGAATTGTTGAATGCTCTAGGAGACCTTGTAATTAAGTGCCAGAAAAGCAGTACGGTGCATGTGGAGGCCGGTTACCGGAAGCTTAGCACCTTCTCAGGGAAGCTCCCCGTCCCTGCGGGGGAGGAAGATTTTGACACTTGGGTGGAACAGGCATTGCAGGCAGTAGAAGCATGGGAGGTGCCTGAGGCACAGAAGAGACAGCGAGTCTTAGAAAGTCTGAAAGGTACCGCGGCAGAAGCGGTGAAGAGCTTCCGGTTTGGAAATGAAAACTGTACAGCTCAAGATTGCCTGGCCATGCTGCAGGAAGAGTTTGGTCAGCTGGAGAAGGTGTCAGAGATGATTTATCAAATTGAACACACTCTCCAGCAGCCGAATGAGAAACTGTCAGAATATGTTAGAAGGCTGAACAGGCAGTTATGCAAGATTGTACTGAAGAAGGGAATGCTGCCCAAAGATGCAGATGAAGCACGCATGAAGCAGATCATGAGGGGAGCGCGGCGCTCAGACCCGGTCTGGCTGCACCTGAAAACCTCAGGAGGAGGAATGTCACTAACCTACTCTGATCTAATAAAAATTATTAGGGACGAAGAGGCGCTGGAGGAAGATCAGCAGGTGGCCAAGGCGAATGTCACACCTGTACCAGTGTTGGTCCATTCGGTCAAGAGCCCAGAAAGAGATGCGGAGGTTGACACTCTGAAATCGCAAATGGCCCAAGTGTTGGAGATGCTGACCTCTTTGATGGAGAAAGATCAGAGAAGACGAGAGAAACCAAGCCCAAGAAAGGAGTTGTTCCCGAACACCTCAGCACCGGCCTCCCTACAGGACCGAGAAGAGGTGATTTGCTATAACTGCGGAGGGAGTGGCCACTTTGCTAACGTATGCTCCAGCCCAAAGAAGAAGAGAACAGATAATTGCAAGCCGGCGGGAAACTCCAAAGGGGCCCCGGTGAAGGAGTCAACCGGGTGCCCATCATCTTCAGTGCGCTCCAAACAAAAAAAAAAGGCCAAGAATGGAGGAGACAAAACTCCTAGGAGGAGGTATAGTACACCCCCACCAAGATGTACCCCAGAGGGAGGGGGCAAGACCCCTCAGTGGAAGTACAGCACCCCAAAGAAGGAACATCCACCTAAAAGGAACAATAACATCCCTCAGCGGGTTTGTGCCCCCATTGAGAGGGAGAAAGTCAATGCATGCCAGTCTCAGGAAAAATTAAAGTCCAAAAGGAGCAGGGCAAGGGTCGAAAGCAAAAAAAAAGAGGTGACCCCAGTCCGGCCATACCCAAAGGAACTGGTGGGCCCGTCTCCTACTGTGCCTATTCAAGTGGAAGGAGTCTATACTAAAGCTCTTTTGGACACCGGAGCACAGGTGACTTTACTATACCGGGACTTCTATGATAGGCACTTGAGTCATCTGCCTATCCAGAAGATAGAAGAGCTGGAGATATGGGGACTTGGAACCCAGAGTTTCCCTTATGATGGGTACCTGCCCATAAAGATGACTTTCGACCCATCCGTGGCTGGGAAGGCTGAAGTGTTTGACACCCTGGCAGTTGTGTGTCCCCGGCCGCCTGGAGCCAGCAAGATTTCCCTGATCATTGGGACAAACACGGATCTAGTCAGGAGACTCCTGACCCCTCTAGTGAAAGAGAGAAACCATTCAGCCACCAAAATCCATCCCATGCTAAAGACGGCCTACCAACGACTGGTCTTAGAGCAGAAGACCCCGGGAGAGGGGATAGGGAAGGTGTGGAGACTTGGCAGAGAAGGAGTAGTGCTACAGCCCGGAGAAGTAACCTGTCTTAGGGCCACTGTGAAGCTTTCGTGGGAACAACCTGGCCCCTTTGTCATGCTGGAATCAGACCCAAGGGAAGAGTCCTCAGGCCTGGAAGTGATACCAGAAGTGATTCCGTTCAAGGCCCTGAAGAAGGCCCATGGCAGAGTTCCGGTGAGTGTTAGGAACACTACGGGAGGACCCATGGAGATCCCTGCCAGAGTGTTGCTTGGTCAGGTGAGCCCTGCTGCCCCGGTCACTTGGTCCGAAGTCAAGGGGACGGGTGACGGAGGAGATGTTTGGGAGAAACTGTCCGTGGAAAACCCGAACCTACCCAGGGCTTGGAAAGAAAGAGCCAAGGCCCAGCTGACCAGGTGGGAGAAGATCTTTTCCGAAGATGAATTCGATGTGGGGTGTGCAAGAAGTGCCACCCATCGGATCCGCCTCCAAGAAGATAAGCCCTTCCGAGAGAGGGTCAGGCGGGTCCCCCTGGCAGATCTGGAGGATCTGAGGGAACAACTTGTAGAACTAAAGAAGACTGGTGTTATCCATGAGTCTAGAAGTCCCTATGCCTCCCCAATCGTGGTGGTCAGAAAGAAGAATGGGTCGTTGAGGCTTTGTATCGATTACAGGACTCTCAACAGGAGAACCATCCCTGACCAATACACCACGCCAAGGATAGAAGATGCCCTACAAAGTTTGTCTGGAGCCAAATGGTTCAGTGTGATGGACCTCAAGAGTGGGTACTATCAAATCCCTATGCACCCAGAAGACAGGGAGAAGACAGCCTTCATAACCCCGGTGGGATTCTTCGAATTCAATAGGATGCCTCAGGGTCTGTCTGGAGCTCCTGCTACCTTTCAACGCCTTATGGAGAAGACTGTTGGAGACATGAATCTTATAGAAGTCCTTGTGTACTTGGACGATGTCATTGTCTTTGGAAGAACCTTGGAAGAACATGAAGCCAGGTTGGAGAAAGTATTGAGAAGACTCAGCGAAGAGGGACTTAAGCTTTCCCCCGAGAAGTGTCGGTTCTACCAGTCTTCTGTGAACTATCTGGGGCACATAGTGTCTGAAGAAGGGGTGGCCACAGATCCTGAGAAGTTGGAAGCAGTCACTTCCTGGCCACGACCCACCACAGTAACAGAGCTCAGATCCTTCCTGGGGTTCTGCTCCTATTATAGGAGGTTTGTGGAGGGGTTTGCTCGGATTGCCCGCCCGTTGAATGAATTGCTAAAGGCAGAAGGGGAAGAGGATGACTCAGGGCCCAGGAGGCCTGGTGAGTCAGTTCAAGATCAGTGGAACCCAAGGTGTGAAGAGGCCTTTCATGCTCTGAAGAGGAGCTTAACCACTGCCCCAGTCCTGGCCTACGCCGACCCTACCAGACCTTATGAATTACATGTGGATGCCAGCCATGAGGGTCTAGGTGGTGTACTCTACCAAGAACATGAAGGACAACTGCGACCAGTGGCCTATGTGAGCAGGAGCCTGACCCCCTCAGAAAAGAATTACCCCACTCATAAGCTGGAATTCCTGGCCCTCAAATGGGCGGTAGTAGACAAGCTAAAAGACTACTTGTATGGGGCAGAGTTTACTGTGAAGACAGACAACAACCCCCTGACCTACCTCTTCACCACCGCAAAACTAGATGCCACCGGACACAGGTGGTTGGCCGCATTGTCTGGATTCAACTTCAGTCTGAAGTACAGACCAGGAGCCGGAAATAGGGATGCAGATGCCCTGTCCCGGAGGTCTCATGCCACGACAAATGACTGGGAAGATTGGACCCAA
The DNA here is from genome assembly GCA_029206835.1 of Rana muscosa. Classification (NCBI taxonomy): domain Eukaryota; kingdom Metazoa; phylum Chordata; class Amphibia; order Anura; family Ranidae; genus Rana; species Rana muscosa. The sequence continues at coordinate 119,695,221 of CM055123.1, read as the reverse complement.
GTGGCACCGGACGGGGTGCGGGCCCTTTGTCAAGGGGCTGAATTCCAAGCCAGAGGAGGCTCCAGAGCAGAAGAAATAGGGGTTACCATGGTAGGAGTCCCCAAACACTATTGTGGGGTAACTCAACTGGAGGAAGACAACCTACCGAGACTGTCGAAGAAGGAGTTGAGGTGTGACCAATTGGAAGACCCCATGGGGAGATTGGTCCTCGAAGCCCTGGAGAATCAGGATCCCAACAAATTCCTACATCACCCCTCAAAGGAGGCTCGCCTGTTGAGGAAGGAATTGGACAGGCTACAGGTACATCAGGGAGTGGTCTACCGAAGGGGCCCCTCTGATGACTCAGAAGATAAGTGGCAGTTATTTCTTCCAGAGAAGCACCGAGAGACTGTACTAATTGCCCTGCATGACCATCATGGTCACCTAGGGGCAGAAAGGACCTTCCAGCTCGTCAGAAATCGGTTCTATTGGCCCTGCATGAGGGCAGAAGTAGAGGAGTATTGCCATTCCTGTGCACGATGCATTCAGAGAAAGACCCTACCCCATCAAGCTGCCCCAATGGGCCACTTACAGAGTCAAGGCCCAATGGATCTGGTATGCATTGACTTTCTCTGCCTCGAACCCGACCTGAGTGGATTGGGGAATGTTCTAGTAATAACCAACCATTTCACCCGCTATGCTCAAGCTTTCCCAACCAAAGACCAGAAGGCATCCACCGTGGCCAAGATACTTATGGAGAAGTATTTTGTCCATTACGGACTACCACAGAGACTCCACTCAGATCAAGGAAGGGACTTTGAGAGTCGGTTGATCCGAAGACTTTTGGATTCATTAGGAATAAAGAAGACCAGAACCACGCCTTACCACCCACAAGGAGATGCTCAGCCGGAGAGATTTAACCGGACCCTGCTCAACATGTTGGGAACCTTAGAAACAGAGAAGAAGCAACACTGGAGTCAGCACATATCAGCCCTAGTACATGCCTATAACTGTACCACAAGTGACGCCACTGGCTACTCCCCTTATCGACTTATGTTTGGGAGAGAAGCAAGGCTACCTGTGGACCTGGCCTTTGGCACTTCTATAGACAATACCTCAGCTACATCCCACAAGGGATACGTGGACAGACTTAGACGTAGCTTGCAGGTGGCCTATGAACAAGCCCAGGCGGCTTCGGATCAAAGGGGGGCCCGCAACAAGAGAAATTTTGATCTGAAGGTTCGAGTGCAAGATCTGCAGCCCGGGGACCGAGTACTGCTACGCAATCTGGGGGACCCTGGAAAACACAAGCTTGCCGACAGGTGGAGATCTGAGCCCTATGTTGTCTGTAGGAAGTTGCCCGGTTTGCCTGTCTACAAACTAAAGCCAGAAGGAAAGGTGGGTCCACTGAAGACGTGGCATCGGAACCACCTGCTCCCACTTGCTGAGGCAGTCAGAATACCTCCCGTGAGAGACTCCCCTGAACCGGCCTCTATCCTGGATATTCCTAGGCCGAACACTCGGTCCCAGACCTCTCGAGCCAAAGATGGGGAGGCCTCCCAATTGAGTACAGAAGAAGGTGGAGAACTGGACTGGCTGTGGCCTCCCTCGACTCTGGGAACGTCCGCCATAGATCTCCCAAATGGAGGGGATACCCCAGATGCAACGCTGAATCCGGAGGCTACTGAATTCATACCCTTCAGTCCCTCAGCTGATTACTGGGAAGATGTTCCTGACACTTGCGCAGAGGAGGACTCTAGAGATTCCATACGTCAGTCGACTTCTGAATCAGAGGTTCCAGAACCAGCAATGTTACCTGAACTTACTCCTGAAGAAGAGCCTGTGGTGCCAGAGTCAGAAGCACCAAGAGAGCAGAGGGCTCGCAGAGTCATCAGGCCTCCCAAGAAACTAACTTACCCCCAAATGGGGACGAGCTCAGAGGACTCTGTTGTAACGGCTAGGAGAAGTGTTGAACAACCTGATCCTTCCACCGTCCATTTGGTGGAGGGCAACCCCAGCTCACTCTCTGGCACAGTTAGGCAGGCCACTCATGGTAGTGTGACCTGTGGGCAAGAGAGTTCCATCCCAAAGTTTTGGTGGGAATTCCCTATGCCAACATCATGCTCGACATTGTCCAAAATGGTAAACAGTATTTGTTGAAGTTTATCTTTGGGGACCAAAGAGTTCAAGTGGGGGGAGTGTGTAGCGGGGTGTTCCCCTTTAATGCAGAGAGACAAGAAGTTCCAGGTGAGAGGTGAGTCGGGAGGAAGTAAAGAGACATTATGGAAGTGAAAGCAGAGGAGAGAGAGACTACATCTCCCAGTACATCTTGCAGCACCCAGGGTGCATTGCTCCAGAACAGAGACTGCTGGGGGAGACTTTATAAAGGGGAGGCGGAGTTTTGGTCGGTCTCTTTGGACCCCCCTCTCCTAGCAAGAGGATGTCTGTGCTGAACTGCTGTGTGCACAAGGCCTGAAGCCCGGGCCGTGTGCTCCTTTCCAAAGAGCCCTCTGCCAGCCTAGCAGAGCCTTAGAGACATCTAATCCTCCTTGCTGCAGTACACCAGAAGGATTGAAGACTTGGATGTCGGTGGATTCCTGTTCCTAGACGAATCGATGGAGGAAACGGACTTTGACTTGCCCGGGTGGTGAGAGCTGTTTAAAGACAGATACCTTTATCTTTACTATTCGTTGGGATTACAAAGTTGTTCTTCAAGTGCACCACCGAAAAGATTGCTAGCGAATATTGTTTCACTGAACTTCCATCTAGATCAGTCAGGCCTGACTGCATAGGTAGACATTGCTGGGTGTTAGTCTACCCATGAGGGGAAGTAGCTGAAAAAGGGCAGCGCTAGAGTTGCATAGCAATACTTTATTATTCTGATTACTCTGTTTATCTTTATTACTGTTTATTGCAGGGATCTGCAACTTGTTATACTGTTGTTTATTACTTGCCCATTAGCCTCAGTAAAATATCTGGGTAAAGTACATTTGGTGTCAGTTCCGCTTACTTTAATAGGAGTTTTAAAGTATATTCTGTGTATGTTTGTTATAGGACTGCGTCACCAACAGTTGCGGTCACGCGGTCCTATCCCTCTATCACCAGCTGTGCCACGGGAGGTTAGAGCCGATTGCCAGGGGTTGACAGCAGTGCACTACAGGGCCCAAATCAATATCAGCGGCTCTCTTAACTGGGGGTAGCGCTACATAATACATAATAATAATAATTTATATTTCTTTAATATATCAACCCTATGTTTATTTTGTCAAACATGGTGATCGAATTCATAGGAAATACAGTAATAAAGGACTTTCACTATTTTGAATCTCCAATATTCATTCATATGTTATCCCTAAAAAAACATACACATTGCTATAAATACCATCAAGCACTCTAAAAACTATATGACCGTTCAACACATTTGTAAAGAAGTAAATCCATTAATTATCGGTCTTGTCAATCACTACATTTAACCCTGTAAAAGGATTCTGAAAATTGTATGTTCTTTTAATTTCAAAGTTGGCTTAACAGCAATGAAGGCTTGTTTTGTCCTTTAAGGGGTCATTAATATGGTATGGGGACCTGAACATGAGCTCCCTTGCAGCAGGAGTTGAGTAAACACATAAAAGCTATTTTATTTGACATTCTAGGACTAAAATGAGGGTCTCACAGTAGGAAGGTGTGTAAGGAGTTGAACCATCTACTACTTTTTCTTCCTAGTAAAGTGCTCAGCTCATTACACCCATTTTACATTACCCCCAATGAAAATAAAGTGAATTAAGGTCTTGTAAAACAAGAAGAAGGAAATCAGGAATAGCTGTGTACATAAGAGAGTGAGTCATTCATTAAGGAGGTCTGTAACTTGGGTACCAAGCCTTAAGTAAGTATCTTAAGGATTAACAACATCAATTTATATGTTGTAGGCGCAAGAAAGTGGACTTTGTTGGCATCAATTGTAAAAATTCACAAGTATATTTATTAGCAACTTAAAGTTTAAAAAGTGAAAAAGAACAAAACACAAAATTAAAAAACTGTAGTAGAAGACTACAGTAACAACAAGTTATTCCAATGAAGGTCCAGAATTATCATCACATGTTACAAAGGTCACGTGAGACCATAGTACATAATACAAACATAGTTAGCTCGACATGTTTCGCGAGTGGTCGCTTCTTCAGGAGCTAATAGAAATTCTAGGAGGAAACAGACTCTTATTGTTTTTTTTGTTACACAGCAGAAAAAGGAAAAATAAAATAAAAATATAAAAATAATCATAAGAATACAAACATATATGAAATTGCATGTGCATTATTGCACAGTTACAAAGCACTCAGGATATGTGGGTGAAGCCAGAGAGCGTCCAAGCCAATAACACCAGAGACCGCATGCACCATGCACAGCGAAAGGGATGTGGGGGCACACCAGATAATGTAGAGGTAGATAAATGTAATCCATATAGATAGTATGTAGATGGTGATTGATTAGTAAAACTATCAATACAATAATTATTCCATCCACAACTAATTGAAGAGAATAATAGGGAAAATTAAAAAGGGAGAGTGTGTGCGTATGAAGGTGACCAGCAAACAAGTGCCACAAGAAGACCACCTAATCATCATTTGCTAATATTACCTTTAACCACCCTGTACTACCAAACACGGTAGGCTCTACTCCCCTTTTCCACCCCCCCCTTTCTTTCTTCTTTTTTTTTTTCCCCTTCACCTTGTTACATTTCACTAATATATCCTCTTACTGGCACTTGTTTGCTGGCCACCTTCATACGCACACACTCTCCCTTTTAAATTTTCCCTATTATTCTCTTCAATTAGAGCTTCCCCAGTGACGTGACGGGTGACCCCGCCCCCCTCTTATGCAACAGGAAACCTGCATTGCATCAGAGGGGGCGGGGTCACCTGCACGTCACTGAGAAAGCCCGGGTTTCCCCTTGCGTCAGAGGAGGACGGGGTCACGTGACGGGTGGCCCCGCCCTTAGCTACATAAGAGCTGTCACTGGCTGAAGCAGCGTCATTCCCGGGGTGTCTCTGCTCCGGTGAAGAGAGGATTGTGTGCTGTTCCTCGTCGCTGGAGCCTGGAGAGATCATCCATCGCAGGATACCGACATCGCTGGAGTGGAGATTGAGAGTGGATTACCACCGCTGGATCTTTTTTTTAAATTCATTTTCTTTTTTAATAAAGGACTTATCCCAAATGTGTCTGTGTGTTTTTTTTTACAATTTTTGGTAGGGGTACAATGTATCCCGTTACCAATTCACATAGGGGGGACCGGGATCTGAGGGTCCCCTTTGATAAAAGGGTCTTCCAGATTCCAATAAGTCCCCCGCCCGCAGACCCCCACAACCACCGGGCAAGGGTTGTGGGGATGAGGCCCTTTTCCCCATCAACATGGGGACATCCTCCCCATGTTGAAGGCATGTGGCCTGGTACGGTTCAGGAGGGGGGGCGCTCTCTCGTCCCCCCTCTTTTCCTGCGGCCTGCCAGGTTGCTTGCTCGAATAAGGGTCTGGTATGGATCTTTGGGGGAACCCCACACCATTTTTTTTTATTTGGCACGGAGTTCCCCTTAAAATCCATACCAGACCTGAAGGGTCTGTTATGGATATTTGGTGGAACCCCACGCCATTTAAAAAAAAAAATTGCTGCAGCGTTCCCCTTAATATCCAAACCAGACCTAAAGGGCCTGGTAATTAAATTTGGGGGGACCCCCAACCATTTTTTTTTTTTATCAATGACTCTCAATGACTTTTCTCTGTACAGCCGTGAGTACTTTTAAATTACTTTTTTCCTTCAGAAATGAAATTTTGTGCAGAGACTGTTCTAAACACGGGAAACATGCACTACTTTACAGGCATACTATATACACCCCCCAGGTACAAAATTTAAAGGAATATCTCACTTTCTTTCTCGTACATCACGGGACACAGAGCGACATAGTCATTACTAATGGGTTATATAGATACCGTCAGGTGCTGGCACTGGCAACTTCCAAAACCGGAAGTACCCTCCCCTATATAAGCCCCTCCCATCCGGGAGCACCTCAGTTTTTTGCCAGTGTCTAAGGTGTTGGCCAAGAAGAAACATGTGTTTTTCACTGAGCTTGCGTACAGGTTCTTTTGGGCCTCAGTAAGCTATTCCGGATCCGACCAAAAAAGCTTCATAGCTAAACGGTCGGTACCCGGGCCTTGCAGAGAAGAGCAAGGTTTTGCCTGTAATGCTTCTCTTAGGAGAGCTGGACCCTGGGATCCAGAGCTCTGGTCATACCCACGACCAAGATGTTTTCTGTGCAGGGTGCTATACAGGTCCAGGGGAGTGGAATCCTTGGGAACCCGGTCCCTGAAGGTTTGATTACAATGCCTGCCGTGATAGGTGAAGTTTGGGCTTTTGTGGACCAAACAAAGTCCTGCGGCGGGGAACAGGTAAGTGGGGGCCCCCAGGAACTTGGTTCTATTGGGGGACCCCCAAGCCTAATTTGTCTTTCTGTCTGTTACCTAATGGTATTCCCGCAAAATTCTGTGCATGCCTGTAACTACTAAAAAAAAATGTAATAATTTTTAATGGTGGTCAAGAAGAAAAAAAAAAAAAAATTTTTTATATATATATTTAATATATTAGACTGCGGTACCTGTGTTTGTCCACTAGAGGCCGCTGTGGAATGTTTTCTTGTCATGTGGACTAGCTTCTTCTCAGCAGAGCAAAGTCCAGGCAGATGGTAAGTTCTCTTATAGGAAACTGCTTCCTCTGCCATGTTGCAGTGCTCGTCCATCCCCCGGCCTGCGGCAAAGAGGGGCCCTGGCTCCTGTCCCTTGTTACCATATTTTGAAATTAGCGCCGAAGGCGCACGTGGCCGCGCGCGTGCGCGTGCACGCGCCTCTATATATAGAGGTGAGCCGGGAAAGGGGGCGGAGCCTGGGGGATGACGCTCTGTGCGCGCCGCAGCGCTTCTGCGCATGTGCGGGCGTCCCAGCAGTTTAGAAAAAAAAAAACACAATATTGTAGTGAGCTGGCTATGAAGTACAGAGACAGAGCTGGCAACATTTAAAGGCATACAGCAAGCGGTTGATACAGGCATCCCCTAGAAAGGCACATTAGTAGACACCAACTGTGATATAGCAGCAATTGTGCTAGACTATTCTCAGTAAAAGTGGTGTATTACGGCTGGAATACCTCAGCTTTAGGCTTAGGAATATGCCGTCCAGAAGCTCCGGAACTGAATCTTCCAGGAAGCGAAGGGGGTCTCATCGGGCTCGGAGGATCTTGGGCATACTTCTGCTGCACCAGTCTCCCCTGAAGTTCAGAGGTAAGTGACCGTAGAGACCCCGCAGGGGTACTTGGTACTGTGGCTGTCCTCAGTTCACCTGCTCCTGTGTATGTAACAGAGGAGGTTTTTTCCTCAGCTCTGGGAGGATTAGAGAGGCTGCCTCCCTGTCAGGGAAAGCACGCCCGATCTCCGTCTCCTCCTTCAGAGTGCCTGTTAGCAGAGCAACAGTCCTATACAGGGATCGACCTGCCTGAAGGGGATCAGGATGAGGTTGATTCTGTTATAGAGGAATCAACAGTGGGGGAACCTTTTCTCAGCATCTCAAGCTGAAGGATTATGGGTTCAGTCTCTGACTAACATGGTCCGATCAGCATTTAAAAATGCACCTTGCGGAACCATCAACCACTACTGTATCCTCGTTGGGGTCGCTGGAAGCCCCCGGACTGTTTGTTCTTTTCCACTTCACCCTTTACTGAAAGGGCTCATTTACCAGGATTGGGAACGTCCTGAGAAAATATTTATTCCCCCAAGAGATTTCCGGTGGTCTATCCCATGGAGGATAAGTTCATCAAAAAAAAAAAAAATGGAAGGTCCCTACAGTGGACGCAGCCATCTCTTGTATGTATAAATCACTGACATGTCCAGTGGATAATGTCCAAATGTTCAAGAACCCAATAGATAAAAGATTGGAGTCCTTATGAAAATCTGCTTGGTGATACAACCAGCAGTAGCAGCTATTGGGGTCTGCTAAGCAGTGAAGGATCAGTTGAAACAGGTCTTGAGGGACTTGACAGATCAGCAGGCTTTGCCCTAGCTGATCTACCTAGAGCCTTAGGCTTTGCGGTTGACGCCATAGAGGATTCAGTCCATCAGGCCTCCCGCCTTACGCTGTCTATAGTACATATGCGTAGGCTCCTATGGCTCAAAAACTGGTCTGCTGAAGCTCCCTGTAAAGAATGGCTGGTTAGCGTCCCGTTTCATGGTGAACGCTTATTCAGGGAAAACCTGGACAAATATATCCAGAAAATTTCCAGCGGTAAAAATACGCTCTTGCCGGTTAAAAACAGAGTTAGAGGTCCCTCTTTGAGAGGCCTGCTTCTCCAGTCCCTGGGGCATCGGCTGTGTAACAGTTCCGACGGCCTCCTCGGTCAAATCCCGGGGGTAAAAAACAGGGACAGTAGCAGGGTAATGAGAAACCCTGGGTCAGGGGAGGTACAAAACCTCCCCCAAAGTTAAATTCATTGAAGCCCCCACTCAGTCGGGTGGGGGGAGGACTCCAGTTGTTCGCAAGAGACCTGGCGGGACACGATCAAGACAGATAGGTGCTCTCCGCAGTAGGTTTGGGATACAGTTTGGAGTTAAAAGACTCTCCTCCTTCCCATTTTTGAGGTCAAACGTGCCAAGGGATCCCCGGAAGAGAGAGTCCCTCCTGTTGGCACTAGAACAACTATTGCTCCAAGGAGTAATTATGGAGGTTCCCCTGGAAGAATGAGGGTTCGGGTTTTACTCAAACCTCTTTACAGTCCCGAAGCAAACGCGGACGGGAGGCCCATATTAATTCTAAAAGGGCTATACAAATTCCTGTATATCAGGACTTTCCGATGGAGTCGATCCGATCGGTGGCCACTGCCCTACAAGGGGAGGATTGGTTAGCCGCGATCGACATCAAAGATGCTTATTTGCACATTCCCATCTTTCCAGTCCACCAAAAATGTCTACGCTTTGCAGTAGAAGGGCGCCATTTTCAGTTCAGAGCCTTACCCTTCGGTTTGGCCACAGCACCACGAGTGTTTACAAAAATTCTGGCCCTTTATTGGCCAATTTAAGAACACAAGGTGTAATGATAATGGCATATCTGGATGACTTATTGCTGATAGACCACTCAGTGAAAAAACTAGACGTGGTCGTTCACAAGACAATCAAGTATCTGGAATCTCACGGTTGGATTATCAACCGAGACAAGTCAGCCCTAAAAACCAGTCAAAAGTCTGGAATACTTGGGGCTAAGGTTGGATTCAGGCCAGAGAAAAATATTCTTGTCTCGAGGAAAGGTGTTGTCTTTGAAAGATTTGATCCACTTAGTGGGTACAAAAAAGACAGCCGTCCATACGCCTGTATATGAGGCTGCTGGGAAAAATGGTGGCATCATTCGAAGCAGTACCCTACGGTCAATTCCATTCAAGGAATTTGCAAGGGGCCATACTGTCAGCCTGGAACAAAAAAGTTCAGGCCCTAGACTTACAATGTCCTTGTCCCCTTCCGTTCGCAAGAGCCTCCGTTGGTGGTTGGTTCCCCAGAATCTGGAAAAAAGGAAATCCTTCAGTCCGATTTCTTGGAAGGTGGTCACTACAGATGCCAGCCTTATAGGCTGGGGAGCAGTACTGGAGCAATAGTCTCTCCAGGGCAGATGGTCGGATGCAGAAAAGGCCCTGCCCATCAATCTCTTAGAGATACGAGCAGCCCGGTATGCCCTAGTAGCATGGACATCCAAACTCCAAGGGTCCCCTGTCAGAATTCAATCAGACAATGCCACAGCAGTGGCATATATCAATCATCAGGGGGGCACCAGGAGTCGTGCAGCCCAGAGGGAAGTAAATTACATCCTGAAATGGGCAGAAAAATATGTCCCAGCCATATCTGCGGTATTCATTCCAGGAGGGGAGAATTGGAAGGCGGACTTTCTAAGTCGCCAGCAATTAGGCCCAGAGGAAGGGTCCCTTCACCCCGAGGTTTTCTGGACAATATGTCAGCGGTGGGGAACATCGGATGTAGATCTTCTAGCATCCAGATTCAACGCAAAGGGGGACAGGTTTGTCTCTCGGACAAGGGATCCCCTAGCTTGCGGCTCGGATGCCCTAGTGTTCCCTTGGGATCAGTTCAAGCTGATATATGCATTCACACCGCCACAATGGTTACCTCGATTACTCCGCAGAATCAGGGTAGAAAAGAAACAGTGATTCCGGTGGCTCCAGCGTGGCCCCGAAGAGCGTGGTACGCGGAGATTGTAAAATTTCAGTGGGGAGTCCTTGGACTCTCCCACATCGTCCGGACCTGCTTTCGCAAGGACCGATATACCACCCTTCCTTACCAGCCCTAGGTTTGACGGCCTGGCTATTGAAGCCCATATTCTAAAAAAGAGAGGGCTCTCTAATGCTGTGGTATCTACCATGATCAATGCCAGGAAGCCGGTATCCAGGCAGATCTACTATAGAATCTGGAAGGCGTACATCGCGTGGTGTGAGGCCAGGAAATGGCATCCACATAAGTACGTAATAGGTAGGATTCTGGACTTCCTACAGTGGGCTGTAGATAGGAAGCTTGCCTTGAGTACTATCAAGGGTCAGATTTCGGCCTTGTCAATATTTTTTCAAAGGCCCTTGGCTTCGCATTCACTAGTCAAAGCCTTTATACAAGGAGTGATGCGTATTAGTCCTCCGGTTAATATTCCCATATGTCCATGGGATCTAAACTTGGTTCTGTCGGTTCTACAGAAACAACCATTTGAACCATTACAGTATATTTCCTTGGTGCTTCTCACCAGGAAATTGATTTTTCTAGTAGCCAATTGTTCGGCTAAAAGAGTATCGGAATTAGCAGCTATGTCCTGTAAGGAGCCATATCTGGTTATCCATAAGGACAGAGTAGTGTTACGTCCTCATCCAGCCTTTCTTCCTAAGGTGGTATCGAGGTTTCATTTGAACCAAGATGTGGTTCTTCCTTCTTTTTTCCCCAAACCTACTTCGGTAGAGGAAAAGTTATTGCATTCTTTGGATGTAGTAAGAGCAGTTAAAGCTTATCTAAAGGCCACTGCTCAGATTCGCAGAACGGATACTTTGTTTATTCTGCCGGAAGGCCCCAGAAGGGGTCAGGCAGCGTCAAAATCTACTTTAGCCAAGTGGATTCGACAGGTCATTATGCAAGCTTATGGCTTGAGAAGGAGACCGCCTCCGTTCAAAGTTAGAGCGCACTCCACGAGAGCAGTTGGAACTTCATGGGCAGTGCATCACCAGGCCTCCCTGGCTCAAATCTGTAAGGCCGCAACATGGTCTTCAGTTCACACGTTTACTAGGTTCTACCAGGTGGACATTAGAAGTCAGGAGGATGTCGCCTTTTGGCGCAGTGTGTTGCAGGCCGCAAAAGATCCTCATGTCTGATAGCGCTCAGCTTATATATGGTGTATCCCCCCCTCATTTGGCATTGCTTTAGGACATCCCATTAGTAATGACTATGTCGCTCTGTGTCCCGTGATGTACGAGAAAGAAAATAGGATTTTTATAACAGCTTACCTGTAAAATCCTTTTCTTGGAGTACATCACGGGACACAGAGCTCCCGCCCCTCTTTAGGGACACTTATTGCTTTGCTACAAAACTGAGGTGCTCCCGGATGGGAGGGGCTTATATAGGGGAGGGTACTTCCGGTTTTGGAAGTTGCCAGTGCCAGCACCTGACGGTATCTATATAACCCATTAGTAATGACTATGTCGCTCTGTGTCCCGTGATGTACTCCAAGAAAAGGATTTTACAGGTAAGCTGTTATAAAAATCCTATTTTTATTGCTTCACTTTAAGCATTACTAAAATCACTGCTCCCGAAAAAACGGCCATTTTTAAAACTTTTTTTGCATTGATACATGTCCCCTGGGGCAGGACCCGGGTCCCCAAACATACATTTATGACAATAACTTGCATATAAGCCTTTAAAATTAGCACTTTATATTTCACCCATAGACTTTTACAGGGTGTTCCGCGGCTTTTCAAATTTGCCGCGAACACCCCAAATTGTTCGCTGTTCGCCGAACAGGCGAACAGGCAATGTTGGAGTCGAACATGAGTTCGACTCGAACTCAAAGCTCATCCCTACATTCAGGTTAACTCTAGTGGTAGAGTGGTAGAGGAAATGGAATCTACCTAATATATACATACAGTATATACAATATGAGTTGGCCCACCCTTTGCTGCTATAACAGCTTCAAATCCTCTGGGAAGGCTGTCAACAAGGTTTAGGAGTGTGTCTATGGGAAAGTTTGACCATTCTTCCAGAAGCACATTTGTGAGGTCAGGCACTGATGTGGATGTGAAGGCCTGGCTCGCAGTCTTCGCTCTAATTCATCCCAAAGGTGTTCTATCGGGTTGAGGTCAGGACTCTGTGCAAGCCAGTCAAGTTCCTCCACCCCAAACTCACTTATCGTGTCTTTATGGACCTTAATTTGTGCACTAGTCCAAATAATTTGGTGGAGGGGGGATTATGGTATGGGGTTGTTTTTCAGAGGTTGGGCTTGGCTCCTTAGTTTCAGTGAAGAGAGCTCTTAAGGCGCCATCATAGTAAAGACATTTTGGACAATTTCATGCTCCCAACTTTGTGGGAACAGTTTGGGGATGGCTTAACACAATATATTCCAGTTTTGCTGCTGCAAGTTTAACGCCATAAAGTTCAGTGCGTTACTGCATGATTAACGCAGTATATTTCAGTTGCGTTACTGCAAGTTTAACGCTGTACAATTCAGTGCATTAATGCATGTTTAACCACTTGCCGCCCGCCCTATAGAGGATTGACGGCGGCAAAGTGGTTTCAAAATCCTGACTGGACGTCATATGATGTCCTCAGGATTTTGAGCCGCTGCGCGCCCCCGGGGGCGCGCATCGCGGCGATCGTTGCTGCGGGATGTCAGTCTGACACCCCGCAACACCGATCTAGGTAAAGAGTCTCCGACGGAGACTCTTTACCACGTGATCAGCCGTGTCCAAGCAGGTCATCCGCTTTTCCTCACTCGCGTCTGTCAGACGCGAGTATAGGAGAGCCGATCGGCTGCTCCTCTGACAGGGGGGGTTTGTGCTGATCGATTATCAGCACAGCCCCCCGAGGATGCCCACTGGACCACCAGGGATGCCACTAGACCACCAGGGAAGCCCACCTATAGGTATTAGGTATTGCACACTAGACCACCAGGGATAATGGATGCCAATGCCAAATGGATGCCAATCAGTGCCACAATGGATGCCAATCAGTGCCCACAATGGGCACCACTGATTGGCAGGCATTATTGTTTGGCACTGATTGGCGTCCATTAGTACAGTACAGTGCCACCTATCAGTGCCCATCCATGCCACCTATCAGTGCCCATCCATGCCCATCCGTGCCACCTATCAGTGCCCATCCATGCCGCCTATCCGTGTCCATCAGTACCCACCCGTGCCGCCTATCTGTGTCCACCTGTGCCGCCTATCTGTGCCCACCCGTGCCGCCGATCGTTGCCCACCCGTGCCGCCGATCGTTGCCCATCCGTGCCGCCGATCGTTGCCCATCCGTGCCACCTCATCGGTGCCCATCCGTGCCGCCTTATCCGTGCCCGTCAGTGCAGCCCCATCAGTGCCCATCAGTGAAGGAGAAAACTAACTTATTTACAAAGTTTTGTAACTGAAACAAAAAAAAACTTTTTTTTTTCAAAATTTTCGGTCTTTTTTTTATTTTTTAGCAGAAAATAAAAATTGCAGAGGTGATCAAATACCACCAAAAGAAAGCTCTATTTGTGGGAACAAAATGATAAAAATTTAGTTTGGGTACAGTGTAGCATGACTGCGCAATTGTCATTCAAAGTGCAACAGCGCAGAAAGCTGAAAATTGGTCTGGGCAGGAAGGTGTATAAGTGCCCAGGTTGGAAGTGGTTAATAGTTCTGTGTGTTACTGCAAGTTTAACGCTGTATATTTCATTGCGTTACTGAAAGTTTAATGTCATATAGTTCTGCGTGTTACTGTTAGTTTAACGCCGTATAGTTCTGTGCATTACTGCAAGTTTAACGCTGTATATTTCATTGCGTTACTGCAAGTTTAACGCTGTATATTATATTGCGTTACTGCAAGTTTAACACCATATATTTCATTGCGTTACTGCAAGTTTATTGCTATATATTTTATTGCGTTACTGCAAGTTTAACGCTGTATATATATCATTGCGTTATTGCAAGTTTAACGCCATATAGTTCCGTGTGTTACTGCAAGTTTAACGCTGTAAATTTAATTAGATTACTGCAAGTTTAACACTGTATAGTTCTGTGCATTACTGTAAGTTTAACGCTGTATATTTCATTGCGTTACTGCAAGTTTAACGCCATATATTTCATTGCATTACTGCAAGTTTAACGCCATACAGTTCTGTGCGTTACTGCACGTTTGACGCAGTATATTGCAGTATATTATAGTGTATCTGTTGAGTGTGTCTGTGTAGTGAATACTCAAATTAAAGTGCACCAAACACCACTTTCCATTGATTAAAGTGCATCCACGTACACATTTACACATCTTTATTACATTTTGTTAATAAGAACCCCCCTCTCCCCCCATCATCAGGAAGGAGAGGCAGACGTTCCCATGGCACTGTAAGGGGGCCAGCAGCGTATGTTTTCACAGGCAAAGGTGGGCGTGGCCGGTCCTCAGGCAGGGCATCATTTCCTCTGTTTAGTGATGTTGCTCGTGCTATCCAGCCACAGCATGCAGAGGAGGTGGTGAACTGGCTTACATAAAATGTCCTCATCCTCCTCATCCTCCGTCACCCAAGCAGAAACTAGTGTGCAGTCCCCTGCAGCTGCCAGAGTGTCAAAACCTTCCTCTTTGTCCACAGCTATTCCTGCCATAGCCCCAGCATCAGGCATGGAGGAGTCAGCAGAGTTATTTGAACACAGCATCAGCCACTTGCCCCTTGATAATGCACAGCCATTACTCAATACAGATGTTGGTTCTGAGGTTGAGGAAGGCAGGAACATTAGCCTACAGAGAGGGGAGAACACTGGTACACAAATTGCCATTCATGTTCCCCCAGCCGTAGCATATTGCCAAGTTGTCTCCAGTGGTAATGAGATAAGGAGATGATGATGACGATGAGGAGGAGATGATGATGATGAGGAGATGATGATGATGAGGAGAGGAGATGAGGAGAGGAGATGAGGAGAGGCGATGATGAGGTCACTGACTCAACTTGTGTGCCAGATAGAGCAGAAGAGGAAAGTGAGGGTGAGGCACAACCCCTAGGGGGCAGCCATCATGGAAGAGTAGAGAGTAGCCACCCTATTCCATCATATTGTGGAGCTGTTATCTCCCGGCCCACTTCCCACAGCTCAGCTGTCTGGGCCTTTTTTAGTACATGTGCAGCCGATCGCACTGTTGCTATTTGCAAACTTTGTCTCAAGCACATCAAGTGTGGCAAAAACACCAACTATTTGGGTACCACATTCTTAACAAGGCATTTAACCTCCCACAAATCTGTCCCTCCTTCCTTCTCACATCAGTCTGTCCCTGTTATACCTCATGGCCTCTCAGCAGCCTCCACTGACAGGGATGATGGTATAGGGCAGGGTGTGGCAGGTCCTTGCAGCACATCTGCCAGCAGCACACCACCAGCTGTAGACTATAGCCGGCAAATTTCTCTGTCCCATCTGCTGCAGCGGAAAAAAAAATACAGTCCCTGTCAAACAGGTGCGGAAAAATTGTTCTTTGGGTGTTAAGTGTGCCAATGAAACCTACACCGATAACATTTTACCAGATAAAATCAACACCCACAACACTAGGCAGCCTAGAAGTCCTGCAGAGATTCCACATTCCAAAAACCCTTAATCAGCGACATCGGCATCAGGGGCATCATTGCTGCTGGTAATCCAGTACTGATTAATTTTCATAAAAGTCAGATGGTCCACGGAGTCTGTGGACAGACTCGTTCCATGATCAGTAACAAAACCTCCAGCATAACTGAATGCCCATTCGGAAAGCACACTGGATGCAGGGCAACCCAGCAGCTCAATCGCATACTGGGGACGTTCTGGACAGTGGTCTATTCTCATAACCCAGTAAACCAGTGGATCATCAACTGGAAAGTTCTCCATCTCTGTTTTCACCCCTAGATAATCATCCACCATGTGATGCAGATGCTGCCGATGGGATTTCGAAGCTTGGGCAGGGAGGACTAAAAAAATTCAGAAGTGCATCACTTAGGCGGCCGCCTTCTCCACCGCTCCTCTCTTGACCAACAGAAGCCTCAAAACTACGTTTTCCACAACACTGTAACCTGCCAGAGTCGATTTGATAAACTCCTCTTTAAGGTGTCCTCAAGAGATTTCATCTTCTGCACTCTCTGTGGGGATGGGGTGAGTTCTTAGACTGTCCCTTTATAACGGTGGTCAAGGAGGGTTGCCAACCAATAGTGATCCTTTCCCTTTACGCCACGTATTCTTGGGTACTTTTGCTGGCTTTTAAACATAAGGAAGCCCATGCACCACAAATTTGCAGGGGCATGAGAAGCAGACTCCTCGTGGTCACTGAGCATTACAGTATCTGGGACTGCCTCCTCCCAGCTACGCACTACTCCCAAGGGTTCTGGGGATGGAAAACCATCTCTTACTGTTTGACAGATGTCTTCCTCTGCTTCAATGCCTCCGAAACTGACAGAATCCTCCTCCTCCTCTCTCTCTCCTGTTCTGTTGCATTGGAACAATGGTGTCTGCATAAAGTGGGCCTTGAGAGGAAAGGAAGTCCTCCTCTTCGTCCCGCTGCTCTACCTTGAGTGCCCTGTTCATATTGCCACGCAGAGTCTACTCCATCAGGAACAAAACAGGGATTGTGTCACTGATGCATGCTTTGTCACGACTAGGTATGAGCTCGGTGTTCGAGTCGAACATAAGTTCGACTCGAACATCGGCTGTTCGACCGTTCGGCCAAATTCGAGTGATGCGAACGGCCCACAATACACTGCGCCATCGCAGTGCAATCCCAGCGCTGTGATTGGCCAAGCATGCACTGTGACCCCGCATGCTTGGCCAATCACAGCGCCGGCAGCTAGGAGAGCCATAATTGGCCACAGGCAGGTTGCCTGTGGCCAATTATAGCTCAGGGGGTTTAGCACACGCCCCACACTATAAAAGGCCGCCAGCGCGGCGGCCTTGTGTAGTGTGTTCCGGCGCAGGGAAAGAGTTACATAGGCAGGGACAGTGTCAGTGCTATTTGTACCTCAAACTTGTGTGTAGGAAGAGAGAAGGATAGGCAGGGAGAGTGTCAGTGTCATATTCTTTGCTAAACCTTGTGTGCAGGGAGAGAGAAGGATAGGCAGGGGACAGTGTCAGTGTCACATTCTTTGCTAAACCTTGTGTGCAGGGAGAGAGAAGGATAGGCAGGGAGAGTGTCAGTGTCATATACTTTGATAAACCTTGTGTGCAGGGAGAGAGAAGGATAGGCAGGGGACAGTGTCAGTGTCGTATTCTTTGCTAAACCTTGTGTGCAGGGAGAGAGAAGGATAGGCAGGGGACAGTGTCAGTGTCACATTCTATGCTAAACCTTGTGTGCAGGGAGAGAGAAGGATAGGCAGGGAGAGTGTCAGTGTCATATACTTTGATAAACCTTGTGTGCAGGGAGAGAGAAGGATAGGCAGGGGACAGTGTAATTGTTGCTAAGCCTCCTGCACATTATACTCCTGAAGTTAGCCCGTATTGCTGCTTTTTCCTGGTGTGTTACACCAACAGGCATTTGCAGCACTTACAGCGGGTGGAGTGTGCCTCCTGATCATATTACACCTGAAGTTAGCCTGTATTGCTGCTTTTTCCTGGTGTGTTACACCAACAGGCATTTGCAGCACTTACAGCGGGCGGAGTGTGCCTCCTGATCATATTACACCTGAAGTTAGCCTGTATTGCTGCTTTTTCCTGGTGTGTTACACCAACAGGCATTTGCGGCACTTACAGCGGGCGGAGTGTGCCTCCGGATCATATTACACCTGAAGTTAGCCTGTATTGCTGCTTTTTCCTTGTGTGTTACACCAACAGGCATTTGCGGCACTTACAGCGGGCGGAGTGTGCCTCCTGATCATATTACACCTGAAGTTAGCCTGTATTGCTGCTTTTTCTTGGTGTGTTACACCAACAGGCATTTGCAGCACTTACAGCGGGCGGAGTGTGCCTCCTGATCATATTACACCTGAAGTTAGCCTGTATTGCTGCTTTTTCCTGGTGTGTTACACCAACAGGCATTTGCGGCACTTACAGCGGGCGGAATGTGCCTCCTGATCATATTACACCTGAAGTTAGCCTGTATTGCTGCTTTTTCCTGGTGTGTTACACCAACAGGCATTTGCGGCACTTACAGCGGGCGGAGTGTGCCTCCTGATCATATTACACCTGAAGTTAGCCTGTATTGCTGCTTTTTCCTGGTGTGTTACACCAACAGGCATTTTCAGCACTTACAGCGGGCGGAGTCTGCCTCCTGATCATATTACACCTGAAGTTAGCCTGTATTGCTGCTTTTTCCTGGTGTGTTACACCAACAGGCATTTGCAGCACCTACAGCAGGTGTAGTGTGATTCCTGCAAAATATACTCCTGAAGCTAGGCCTTATTGCTGGTTTTCCCATTTCCCTGCAGGCCATTAGAATGTCTGGAAGGCAAACAAGGAGAGGCAGACAGTCAGGAGCCAATAAAAGAGGGCAAGCAGGCTCTGTGTCTAGAGACACGCTTGTCCTTCTTTTCGGCAGCTGGACGTGTTGAGCCGCATCATGCCGAAGACTTGGTAGAGTGGATGACCAAGCCCTCCTCATCCTCCTCATCCGCTCTCACCCAGGCTCAGGGTACTGGCAAAGCAGCTGCCAAAGCGTCCTCTTCCCTGGTATCAATGTCATCATCAGTCACTCCTTCCCTAGACCAACCATGTCCTCCTGAGGAGTCCCCCGAACTGTTTGAGCACAGTGTTGGGTACATGCTCCAGGAGGATGCCCAGCGTTTCAAAGGGTCTGATGATGATACCCAGCTAGAGGAAGGCAGTAGCGTGAGAGCAGAGAGAGGGGATGCTCAAGAAGGACACCAATCTGGCAGTCATGTTCCAGCAGCTGCAGCCAGATTGGCTCCAGTGATGAGGAGGGAGGGGATGATGAGGTCACTGACTCCACATGGGTGCCTAATAAGAGAGAGGAGGAGGAGGAGGAGGAGGATGAGGAGGACGCACATCTCCAACGAGGCAGGATGCCCTCGGGGGGCCAGCGTAAGGGCAGCACACCGACGGAATCACACCGCAGAGCTCCGCCTGTGCAGGGCGCTGCCTCTGCCCGTTATTCAAAAAGTTCTTTGGTGTGGGCCTTTTTTGAGTCGAGTGCATCAGATCGCACAGCTGCTGTTTGCAACATATATCTCAAGCGTATATCGCGTGGCCAAAACATCACCCGCTTGGGCACCACATGCTTGACCAGACATATGTTGACCTGCCATGCAGCTCGTTGGCAAGCCTACCTTAAAGACCCACACCAAAGAACAAAGCGGACCTCTTCTTGCACCGCATCAGCTGGGATCTCCAACCCCACTATACATTCAGTCCTCTCTGAAACCTGCACTGAGAGGAATGAAGGTGTAGAATTAGGTGTGTCACAGCCAAGTACTTGCGGGCACTCTGCTAGCAGTACACCGACGTCCGATTCTAGCAGGCAAATTTCCCTGCCCCAGCTGCTGGACCGTCGAAAGAAGTTCACTCCCAGCCATCCACATGCCCAGCGGATGAATGCTAGCTTGGCTAAATTGCTAGCGCTTCAACTGCTGCCTTTTCAGTTGGTAGACTCGGCCCCCTTCCGTGAGTTTGTGCAATGTGCGGTTCCTCAGTGGCAGGTTCCCAAACGCCACTTTTTCTCACGGAAGGCGATTCCGGCTCTCTACCGGCATGTGGAAGGCAATGTCTTGGCCTCGCTGGACAGGGCGGTCAGCGGTAAGGTGCATATTACCGCTGACTCATGGTCCAGCAGGCATGGACAGGGACGTTACCTTTCTTTCACGGCCCATTGGGTCACTCTTTTGGCAGCTGGGAAGGATGCAGGACAAGGTGCAGTAGTGTTGGAGGTTGTTCCACCGCCACGCCTCCAAAATGCTACTACTGGTTGTGACACACCTCTGTCCTCCATCCCCTTCTCTTCTTCTTCCTCCATGGCCTCTTCCTGTGCTTTGTCCTCGGAACCAGCGGTGCTCCGTAGGCGTTCAAGGGGCTACGCAAGTACGCAGGCAAAAAGATGCCATGCCGTGCTTGCGCTGGTGTGTTTGGGGGACAGGAGCCACACTGGGGCAGAGGTTCTGTCTGCTCTGCAGGGGCAGGCCGAGAGGTGGTTGACGCCACGCCAGCTTAAGCCAGGAATGGTAGTTTGCGACAATGGCACCAACCTCCTCTCCGCTCTCCGACAGGGACAACTGACCCATGTGCCCTGTGTGGCTCACGTCCTTAACCTGGTGGTGCAGCGGTTCTTGGGCAGGTACCCGGGCTTACAGGATGTCCTGAGGCAGGCCAGGAAAGTCTGTGTGCATTTCCGCATATCTTATATTGCCAGTGCTCGCCTGGCTAAGCTGCAAAAGGAGTTGAACCTGCCCAAGAACCGCCTTATATGTGACATGCCCACCAGGTGGAACTCAACGTTGGCCATGCTGCAGCGGCTGCACACGCAGCAGAGGGCCATCAATGAGTACCTGTGCGACTACGGCACCAGGACAGGGTCAGGGAGCTCGGGTTTTTTTCACCACGCCAGTGGGGCATGATCAGGGATGCATGCACTGTCCTGGCACCATTTGAGGAGGCCACGAGGATGGTGAGCAGTGACAGTGCATGCATCAGTGACACTGTACCTCTTGTCCACCTGTTGGAACATACGCTGCGTGAAATAATGGACAGGGCACTTGAGGCAGAACAGAGGCAGGAAGAGGAGGACTTCCTTGCCTCTCAAGGCCCCCTTTACCCAGACAGTGTTCATTCTGTCCCACCCATCGCACAGGAAGAAGAGGAGGAGGAGGAGGAGGATGTGTTAGCATGGAGGTGGAGCCTGGCACTCAGCATCATCAGCAGCAGTCTTTTAGGGATGATTTACAGTCCCAAGAAACCAGTGGACTTGTACGTGGCTGGGAGGAGGTGGCTGCGGATCATGTCGTCCTTAGTGACCCAGAGGACTCCGGACGGAATGCCTCAGCTAACCTACGCTGCATGGCCTCCCTGATTCTGCAAAGTCTGCGGAAGGATCCTCGTATTCTTCGGATCAAGGAGAGGGACCATTACTGGCTGGCCACTCTCCTTGATCCACGGTACAAGGGTAAGGTTGCGGACCTTATCTTACCGTCGCAGAGGGAGCAGAGGATGAGACAACTCCGGGAGGCCTTGCAGAAAGGTCTGTGCAACGCGTTCCCAGGGACTGGGAGGTTACAAACTCCTGGTCCTGGACAACAAGTTGCTGAGGCTTCGGTCAGTTAAAGAAGGAGCAGTGGGGAAGGTGGCCGTCTGACCGATGCGTTCAGACAATTCTTTAGTCCTGAGCCCCAAGGTATGATCAGTTCCAGCAACCATTGCCAGCGTCTGATATACATGGTGCAGGAATACCTAGGGGCAAGGTCAGACTTGGACACCTTCCCCACCGAAAATCCTCTGGCTTACTGGGTCTTGAGGATGGATCACTGGCCAGAGCTTGCACAGTATGCAATTGAGCTACTGGCCTGTCCTGCATCCAGCGTTCTTTCAGAACGCACATTCAGTGCTGCTGGAGGATTTGTCACGGATCACAGGGTGCGCCTGTCCACCGACTCTGTTGATGAACCAGTCTTGGATCACCACCAGCTACCAAACACCTGAAGCTGATATAACAGACTAATTTATTTTCAAATGTCACATCCCTTCAAGACTGATGCTGATGCTGAGAGACTGTCCTGTTATGTTGACTGACTATCCTCCTCCTCCTCAATGATCCGATTGATGATGATAGCTTGGAAGAACATTTTTGTTTCTGGGTGCCGCCACCAGTGGCTTAGGCCCAATTTTTCAGCCCCTGTTTAACAGGGGCATGTAATTACAATTTTTGATGCAATGCTTTGCAGCATGGCACATTCCTGCACTCCAACTAGAGTATCTGGGAGAGGTTGCAGTGTCGTGGCACCAGCACCAGTGGCTAAGGCCCAATTTTTCAGCCCCTGTTTAACAGGGGCGTGTTATTACATTTTTTTATGCAATGCTTTGCAGCAGGGCTCATTCCTGCACTCCAACTAGAGTATCTGGGAGAGGTTGCAGTGTCGTGGCACCAGCACCAGTGGCTAAGGCCCAATTTTTCAGCCCCTGTTTAACAGGGGCTGGTTATTAAAAAAAATTTATGCAATGTTTTGCAGCAGGGCTCATTCCTGCACTCCAACTAGAGTATCTGGGAGAGGTTGTAGTGTCGTGGCACCAGCACCAGTGGCTAAGGCCCAATTTTTCAGCACCTGTTTAACAGGGGCGTGTAATTACAATTTTTGATGCAATACTTTGCAACAGGGCTCATTGCTGTGCTCCAAGTACAGTATCTGTGAGGGGTTGCAGTGTTGTGGCACCAGTGCCTAAGGCCCAATTTTTCTGCCCCTGTTTAACAGGGGCATGTAATTACAATTCTTGATCTAATAATTCACAGCAGGGCCCATTCCTGCGCCCACCAAGAGTAACTGTGAGGCCTTACAGTGTTGTGTCAACACCACCACCACCACCACCAAAGGCCCAATTTTTCAGCCCCTGTTCAACAGGGGCATGCAATTACAATTCTTGATCTAATAATTCACAGTAGGGCCCATTCATGCGCCCACCAAGAGTAACTGTGAGGGCTCACAGTGTTGTGGCAACACCAACATGTAAGGGGCAAATTTCAGCTGAGTATATACGGCAGGCCCCTACTTTCAAACATCCAACTTACAAACGACTCCTCCTTGCAAACGGAAGGATACAACAGGAAGTGAGAGGAAATCTACCCCTAGGAAGGCAAATTCTCTCCTGTAAGAGTTAATATGGGAAAAAAGTGTCTCCTCTCCACTGATGCTTTATCACCAATTCTTGTTTTAATAAAAAAACACAAATTTTCAAAAAACATTTGTCATTAGGACGGAAAGTGAGGTGAACTGTTCTGAACAGGTGCACACTGCACAGACAGCAAAACAAATGTTACAGGGGTGATAACCCTTCCCTATGTTTTCCAAAAAGCTTAAAAATAGATTTTTTGGCTGGAGCTACACTTAAACAATGTACCTGTTCAAAATTACAAACAGATTCTACATAAGAACAAACCTACAGTCCCTGTCTTGTATACGGCTGTTCAGAGTATATAGGCCTTTTTTTATTTTGCGTGCGGGGTTCCCCTTAATATCCATACAAGACCCAAAGGGGCTGGTAATGGGCTGGGGTGGGGGGGGGGGCTGTGATGGGGTAGCTATGCAATTTTTTTAAAGATTTTCATCCATATTACCGGGACCAGACATTACATTAAAGCTGCAAGCAGTTTTAAATGGCTTTTTTTCCTTTAGAAATGTAATTTTGTGCAGGGACAGTTCTAAACACGGGAAACACGTGGCACTTCACAGGCATACTTTAGACACCCCCCAGGTACGATATTTAAAGGAATATTTGACTTTTTTTTTTTTCACTTTATGCATCATTAAAATGACTGCTCCCGAAAAATGGACGTTTTTAAAACTTTTTTTTGGATTGATACATGTCCCCTGGTGCAGAACCCGGGTTCCCAAACCCTTTTTAGGACAATAACATGCATATTAGTCGTTATAATTAGCACTTTAGATTTCGAACGTTCGCATCCATTGTATTTAATAGGGTTCTAAAGTTCGTGCGAACTTTCGGTCCGTTCACGGGTTCTGCTGCGAACCGAACCCGGGGGCGTTCGGCTCATCACTAGTCACGACTCACTATCCTTGTGGCCTCCTCATATGGAGACAGTACAGTGCATGCATCCTTTATGAGCAGCCATTGGGGTAGGGAAAAAAAGCAAAGCCAGCCTGAGCCTGTCGTTGTGCCATACTCACACAAGTACTTGTTGACGGCCCTCTGCTGCATGTGCAGCTGCTGCAGCATTGCCAAAATCGAGCTCCACCTGGTGGGCATGTCACAAATCAGGCAGTTTATGGGCAGGTGGAATTCCCACTGAATTTCAGCCAACCAAGCACTGCCTGTGTATGATCACCTAAAATGGCTGCAGGCTTTTCTGGCCTGCTTTAGTAGATCTTCCAACCCTGGGTACCTATTTAGGAAGCACTGTACCACCAAATTGAGGACATGTGCCATGGCACATGTGTCAACTTTTCCTGTCTAAGGGTGGACAGGAGGTTTGTACCATTATCACACACCACCATTCCTGGCTCCAGCTGGCTTGGCGTGAACCACCTCTGGGCCTGTCCCTGCAGAGTTGCAAGAATCTCTGCTCCGGTGTGGTTCTTGTCCCATAGACACACCAGCTGTAGCATGGCATGGCACCTTTTAGCCTGACTCATTGAATAGCCCTTTGAACTCTTAGGGGTACTTGAGGTTCATATGACAATTCAGAAGAAGAGGGCATGGAGGAGGAGGAGGAGGGGGCTGACAAATCTCACATCATCACCAGCTGTATGAAGACATGGGGGCACAACAAGCTGCAGCACTGAGCCCTGTCCTGTATCCTTCCGAGTTGCAAGCAGAGTTACCCGATGTGCTGTGAACAAAATATATTGTCCCTGCCCATGCTTGCTGGACCACGTGTCAGCAGTAATGCGGACTTTGCGGCTGACACCCTTGCCCAATGATGCCACAACATTGCCTTCCACGGGATGGTAG
The DNA here is from genome assembly GCA_029206835.1 of Rana muscosa. Lineage (NCBI taxonomy): Eukaryota > Metazoa > Chordata > Amphibia > Anura > Ranidae > Rana > Rana muscosa. The sequence continues at coordinate 119,670,379 of CM055123.1, read as the reverse complement.
AGAGCTGGAATGGCCTTACATGAAAATAAATAGCGACTGGGTACCTACCATTGTGTTACAACACATTCTGCAAATTCACGAAGGGGGCAGAATCCCCCAGGCGGAAAGGCAGAAGTTGTAGAGCCAGCAGCTTTGACAAGCTTGCATTTAGACGCTGGGCATGTACTGTCAAACAATTTTTACGCATCTGTTTGACTGGTGCATATCATTGCAATTTTTGACAGCAAGGCCAATTCTTGCTTTCATCAAGAGTACCTCTATAGGGTTACAGTGTGAAGGTGCCACTGATACCCAAAGAACAATTTTTTTCCGCACCTGTTACTTCTATGCAAAGTCTGTGGTAGAGACACCAGAATTTATCCAAAAAATCTCTAATCTTGTCCACAGTGCAATACATTGTGGCCTCATCATATAGACTGGCTCCGTAAGCCGTTGCTTACAAAATAGAGAAAGCTTGCAGGGAGAATGTCATTTTTTGGGCTTTATAAAGGCAATTATTGCTGCAGCAGCTTCTATAAACAGTACAGATGTGCCACTTTACAGGTAGACTAAGGGGACCCCCAGGTACTATATTAAAAATAATTTTTCATTTTTATGCTTTCACTTTGAGCATCGATAAATCACTGCTCATTTAAAAATCAAGTTTTTTACAAACTTTTTTTTTCGTTGATACATGTCCCCCAGGGCAGTACCCGAATCCTCATAACCATTGTATGCCCAATTAGTTGCATACCGTAAGCTCTAATGAGCAGGGCCCTCTGATCCCTCCTGTATTGATTTGTATTGTAACTGTACTGTCTGCCCTCATGTTGTAAAGCGCTGCGCAAACTGTTGGCGCTATATAAATCCTGTATAATAATAATAATACTGTATATGCCTTAAAAATGGGCACTTTAGATTTTTCACGTTCCCATAGACTTCAATGGGGTTCATTATTCGGTTCCAAACTTTTGCGATGTTCGAAAGTTCTGGTGCGAACCGAACAGGGGGTCGTTTGGCCCATCCCTAATCTCCACTGACCACTGGCTAGTTAGGAACTGAGGCTCATAGATATTCTAAGCATATGATTGCTGATTTTCTGTTAGGACAGAAAAAAAATGACTGGCCAATTTCTATCTGCTGGTCAAAGTAACTGTTTGATGAAAAAAGCATGTGCTAAAACTACCTGAAAATATTTTTTTGGCACTAAAATGAACTGGATTAGGGTGCTGCTGTATGGAAACCAAACTAATTGTAATTCACAGTTCTAGTTCACAGCCAAAATACAGTATGTCCCGCCAGTGTATGCTGTCACTGAGATTTTCTGTGAAAATCATACTGTTCCAAGTATAGCTTTATGGCAACCCCCAACTTGTTATTTAAAGTATTTGTGTATTTTCAATGTTACCCTCAAAGCCACATAAAAAGGCCCTCTCTGTGCTGTATGGTATTTTAAAACGTCTTCGTTTTTGCACTGGTAGTTTTTTAATGCCTTTTTTTTTTTTTTTTACAGTAGCTTGCCTAGTAGTCCTAAAAATGGCCAGAAATTAACAGAAAGAGTCGCTCCTCGTAGAGCTTAGTAGGATTCACGTCTATGTTTAAGTTTGGGTTTGTCGACCAGAACCCTTGATGAATCAAACCCAGACAGATCTGCAATTTAAATGAAGAAACATTGATAAAGATCACACCAGAAACATAAAAATAATCACAGTATATTTTTTGGTTAAATGTCTTTCATAAAAAATAATGACATGGCTTCTTTATGTCTGTAAATCATCTACATTGTCCATGAACATCAACAAAATATTATCCTGGTTAATTGGGGCTGAACATTTGAACAACGTGAACTGCAGAATCTTTGCAGATACAAAAATGATAAAATTTAAATCACCTTTAGCACTATAATGTGTGGATGGAAAAAACCCATAATCATTCAGACAAATCATATTACTCAATTTTAATAACATTCCAGGAAGTCTGCCATTGTTCGTAAGATCTGACCATTTACTTTAATGACTGTGACATAGGTTAAGGATTCATTTTGTGATTTTGAAAATAGCTTATGAATATAATATAAAATAAAAAGAAACTACTTTAACATAATTTTAAGTTATTTTATATGAAATCTTTTGCTGTTATAATTAGTAAAATTTCTTAATCATGTTAAAGTGTTGTATTTTCAATCCAATTTTCACAGCAATCTCAGAAGCAAAATACTTTGTTTAAATAGTTTGTTCTAGCTTGGGACATGAGATTTTTTTAAGTGGTTCAAAACTCAAAACATTTTTTACCTTAAAGTGATTGTAAAGCAATTTTTTTTTTTAAAATAACAAACATGTTATACTTACCTGCTCTGTGCAATGTTTTTGCACAGAGTAGCCCCGATCCTCTTCTTCAGGGGTCCCCCCACAGGTGATCTTGGCCCACCACCAAGTGTCCACATGACAAGCCACATGAGGGTACTCGTGCAAACTCCCTCCCAAGTCAACTCTGTGTGTCTAATGTGCCCCTCACTCCCTCCCTACTGGCAGTGATTGACAGTAGCAGGAGCCAATGGCTTCCACTGCTGTCTCTGAGCCTATGAGGAGGGAGAGAGCGAAGAGAGACGTTGCTCATCACTGGATCGAGATCAGGCTTAGAAAACTATAAGGGGGAGGGGCTGGGAGCTGCATACATAAGGTCTTTTATTTCAATGCAGAGAATACATTAAGGTAGAAAAACCTTCAGCCTTTAGAACCACTTTAATGCATTCCATGAATTAAAATAAAAAATGCCCCACTACCTATTTAATTTCCCAGTCCCTAAACACTGATCTGACACCTCTCACCACTCAGCAATGTCCCTACTACAGCAATGTCCCTCTTTTCCTGGTCTCACAGGAGACACTGAGGGCAGCGGCTGCCATAGACTTCTGATGCCAGAAGGGTAGTGGGGTTGTAGCTTGCACAGCTTGCAGGAGTGCACACGCACGGGTACCCCTTAGCACCTGGTTTGCTGAGGAGGCACTCGTAGGAAGGAGGAGCGAACAGCACTGGTGAGGGGCCACCCAAGCAGAGGTAAGCTATGTTTTTTATTGAAAGAAAAAAAAATAGCCACTATAATACAGACCAAACCATTCTTATTATTTGTAAATGTTTATGAAATTTGTACACATTCAGCAGTGAGGTGCCCTTTTGAAGTATAATATAGGTCCCATAAATAGAAAAATTGTATGCATATATAAAAAAAAAAATTTGAGTGCATTAAAAAAAATCAGGGGGGCATAATGTCAACACACTATCTTTTATCCTCTCCTCTTCTCTGTAGTTACCTACATCTCTATTTGGCTGAAAAGCACATGTATTTAACCAGAGTTTCTCAACCTTTATTTTAAGTCATGGCACCCTAAAAAGTATGCAAAATCCCAAGACATCCCAGTCCTGAACTGTATTCATTGGGCTAAAGGACACTAACATCAACCTTCACATCAGATTCCACCCATCACTTGAGAGTCAGCCTATTTTAAATGACAGTCCTCCCACTACAATGCTTTCTTCAAGTTGTCCCCATCCCATCGGAATACCCCCTTCCCCTTGGACACATTCCTATCATAACAGAAGCCACCATTACAACAGAGACCCTTCAATTACAACAGAGACTCCCCCCCAATCACAACAGAGCCTCCCTATCACAACAGAGTGCTTTCCCATCACATCTAAGTCCCGTCATCATAACAGAGTCCCCAATCACAAGAGAGCCCCCCCATCATAGTAGAGTAGAGTCTGCCCATAGTAACAGTGTCCCCATTCATTCAAACATCACAACAAAGTCCCCCACTCTTCACAACATAGCCCCACCTCCTTTTTCAAATAGCAATGAATGATGCCATGCATCCTGGTCTACCCACTTGCACAATGGAAACAAATAATGCAATGTGCAGCCATGCTGACTTGGCACCTCCAAGGCTGCATGCTACCCCCACCCCCTATACTTCTTGATACCAATGCCAATGGTCCTGGAGGGCACCACTGGAATCTGGGGGGCAAAGCCCACCCCAGCACCCCTTTAGGTCTGGCCCTATTTTATAGTCACCCAATATTTTATGTGTAACATTTAATTGAGACTAGTGAATAGATAAGTTGACTCAGAACTAACTTACTAACTAATTAACTAACTAACCCATATAGTGGATGACACTCTTCGCCTGATACCTTGAAGAACAAAAACACTCACTTTAATGCTATAGATATTTCCTCAATTGGCATCTATCTTCATGGCTGGCTTACAGTGTATTTCTGGCTTAAAGTGTATTTTTTAGTTTTTGATAGGGTAGGGAAGTTGTTAGAACCTGTTAGGTTTTTTTCCCAGAACTTTACCGCTGCCACAAAAAGGTAGAAGAAATATGAATTAATGGAACTTTTGGCTGTAGCTTTAACCAAGCACCTATTGTACTTTTGCGTGTAAATACCAGCTCTACATTAAAGAGAACCTACCAAAATATAATAATGCAAACAATAGTTATCCTTACTTCACTATATAGTAAATAACTGGGATGCTTTTTATGGGCCAGTGAATAATCAAGTAGCAAAAGGATAAGAATGACAGCCCTAGAGCATGCACTTTAAAAACACACACATATATAAATAAATAAATATATATATATATATATATATATATATATATATATATATATTTAAATAGAGGTCTTTTAGTCAGAAGTATTTTAAAAAAAATTGTGATATACGATATCTGCTCTCAGTTCATTTGTTTATTCAGAAAACCTTGGTTTATGTTCATAAATCGCATTATTACCTCATACACAATAGAGTCTCCATGTTCTTCTCCGTACCTTAAACAATGTACTACTATTTTTCTCCCATTGAGAAGAAAAGTAGGACATTGGAAATGAATCCAACCCTTTAATTGTCCTGCAGTGAATTATTCAAATGTATAATCTTTGCAAAATTTCAGCGCAGGCAATGCAAGTAAATGCTGTGCATGTTTAAAAGTCATTTCCATAAGTAACTGCAATTTCTCTACTGTTTGCCCCTGTTTAATGAGCTGAAATCTTGTTTGCATTCCTCCCAATTTCACAACGAAAAGCGACCAAGCGTTGGTACCAAAATTACATGGCCCAAATTAAAAGCTTGTGAACGTTTCTTGCCGGAAATACTAAAAAAAAAAATCGGGACTATCCAATTTATGGAAAGAAATTACCATATAATATAATTATATATATATATATATATATATATATATATATATATATACATATCTCAATATATGCACATATCTTCATGTATGTACAAAATGTACATTTCAGCTTGTTTAGAATTGCCTTAAGTGCACCCCAAGAGTCTTAATTTATTTTAGACTTTCATTATACAAATGCTAAGGTCTTTTTTCTTTTTTTTTTATCTGCTTTTAGTTAAATGAACTTAATGGCAATAAATGCAAATGTCTCTAAGAGGAAAATAGTTAACATTTATTTATTCTTACTGTTGTCTCTTCCCTTGCTGGTGTCATTAGAACAGTTCGTTGCATCCCATTCGCTCCCATTATCTCTGCTATCAGAGCCACCCAGCACGACTCCTGCACGCCTAGAAGTGGTTTTCAGAGGCCCACATAGGGCTGGTACATCATCTCCCAGGCACTAGCTTAATGATGAGAGAAAACTAAGAATGTGTCTGAGAAAACAGAAGGGGAGAGACAAATATATATGTGCTGTATATATATATATATATATATATATATATATATATATATATATATATATACACTCACACACACATATAAATATATATAAATATATATATATATATATATATATATATATATATATATATATACAGATTCTTTTTTATCTTTGTAGCTCATCTTATAAGTGGCCGTAGCTTATTTTGAAGTGTGAAAAACCTTTTATAAAAGGTGTGATGGTTATTTGATCAAAGTAGAGAATGCACTCATGCTGCAAAAGGCATCAAGGTATTGTGCCTGCCATGACTGTATTGGCCTGCTTTTATTATAATACAATGTTCTGTAAAATATAAATGGAACTTAATACTAAAAAGTTTTGATTTTGTATCTTGCCTGGGGGAAATCTGTTCAGCTGCGTTATCTACAGTACTTTAAACAAAGACATTCTTCTCCTTTTAAAAGACATACACAGTTTAAACCTAGGTTCACATTCATGTGGTGCGAATTGAATCCGTTTCTGTCTATTACTTTAGGACTGATAAGCGATCTGCATGTAGTTTTCATTCAAGTCTATGAAGCTGAAAATCGCACCGTACTAAACTTGCACAGGACACTTTAAAAAAACGCATTGGATTCACACTGCATATTACTCATGTTATTTCACTTGTAATGCGATTCCATGCATTCTGGAACACATCAGAAATCGAATCAATCAGGGCCAAAAAGTGTACTATGTTTGGTTCTTAATTCACAACAAATAAATTATATATCCTGAAGGAAACCTATGGATGTTGCAGGTACTGACGTCTCATTCTACAAATGCCAGCTGCCTGTCAATCATGCTGAACCTCTATCTTTAATGAAGTGATACTTTCCTCTGACTCTTTGAAATGACACAGTTGTTCTAGGTATGTGACTCAGATAGTATTCATGTCAGTGAACGAGCAGGAGAAGTTCTTTTAATTGTAAAATCTTCAGAGGTAGTGATGAGCCGAACACCCCCGGGTTCGGTTCGCACCAGAACCCGCGAACGGACCGAAAGTTCGAACGAACATTAGAACCCTATTAAATACAATGGATGCGAACGTTCGAATTCTAAAGTGCTAATTATAACAACTATTATGCATGTTATTGTCCTAAAAAGGGTTTGGGAACCCGGGTTCTGCACCAGGGGACATGTATCAATGCAAAAATAAGTTTTAAAAACGGTCGTTTTCCGGGAGCAGTCATTTTAATGATGCATAAAGTGAAAAAAAAAAAGTCAAATATTCCTTTAAATATCGTACCTGGGGGGTGTCTAAAGTATGCCTGTGAAGTGCCACGTGTTTCCCGTGTTTAGAACTGTCCCTGCACAAAATGACACTTCTAAAGGAAAAAAAAGCCATTTAAAACTGCTTGCGGCTTTAATGTAATGTCTGGTCCCGGTAATATGGATGAAAATCTTTAAGAAAAATGGCATAGCTACCCCATGACCCCCCCCCCTACCCCAGCCCATTACCAGCCCCTTTGGGTCTTGTATGGATATTAAGGGGAACCCCGCACATAAAATAAAAAAGGCCCTATATACTCTGAACAGCCGTATACAGGCGGTGCATACAAGACAGGGACTGTAGGTTTGTTCTTATGTAGAATCTGTTTGTAATTTTGAACAGGTACATTGTTGAAGTGTAGCTCCAGACCAAAAATCTATTTTTAAACTTTTTGGAAAACATAGGTAAGGGTTATCACCCCTGTAACATTTGTTTTGCTGTCTGTGCCCCTGTTCAGAACATTTCACCTCACTTTCCGTCCTAATGACAACTGTTTTTGAAATGTGGTGTTTTTCTTGAAACAAGGATTGCTGATAAAGCATCAGTACAGAGGAGACACCTTTCTCCCATATTTATTCTTACAGGAGAGAATTTTCCTTCCTAGTGGTAGATTTCCTCTCACTTCCTGTTGTCTTCTTGCGTTTGCAAGTAGGAGTCGTTTGTAAGTTGGATGTTTGAAAGTAGGGACCTGCCGTATATACTCTGCAGAAATAGGCCCCTTAGTTGTTGGTGTTGGCACAACACTGTAAGCACTCACAGTTACTCTTGGTTGGTGCTGGAACGCCCTGCTGTCAACTATTATATCAGGAATTTTAATTACATATAATTGTTGAACAGTGGTAGTAAAAATTGGGCCTTTGATGGTGGTGCTGGTGCCACAACACTGTAAGCCCTGACAGTTACTCTTGGTGGGTGCAGCAATGGGCCCTGCTGTGAATTATTAGATCAAGAATTGTAATTACATGCCCCTGTTGAACAGGGGCTGAAAAATTGGGCCTTAGGCACTGGTGGCACAACACTGCAACCCTTCACAGATACTGTACTTGGAGCACAGCAATGAGCCCTGTTGCAAAGTATTGCTTCAAAAATTGTAATGACACGCCCCTGTTAAACAGGGGCTGAAAAATTGGGCCTTAGGCACTGGTGGCACAACACTGCAACTCCTCACAGATACTGTACTTGGAGCACAGCAATGAGCCCTGTTGCAAAGTATTGCTTCAAAAATTGTAATTACACGCCACTGTTAAACAGGGGCTGAAAAATTGGGCGTTAGGCACTGGTGGCGGCACCCATAAACAAAAATGATCTTCCAAGCTATCATCATCAATCGTATCATTGAGGACTCGGAGGAGGAGGATAGGCAGTCAACATAACAGCACAGGCACTCAGCATCAGCATCAGTCTTGAAGGGATGTGACATTTTAAAATCAATTAGTCTGTTATATCAGCATCAGGTGTGTGGTAGCTGGTGGTGATCCAAGACTGGTTCATCTTGATGAAAGTCAGTCGATCAACCGAGTCGGTGGACAGGCGCACCCTGTGATCCGTGACAAATCCTCCAGCAGCACTGAATGTGCGTTCCGAAAGAACGCTGGATGCAGGACAGGCCAGTAGCTCAATTGCATACTGTGCAAGCTCTGGCCAGTGATCCATCCTCAAGACCCAGTAAGCCAGAGGATTTTCGGTGGGGAAGGTGTCCAAGTCTGACCTTGCCCCTAGATATTCCTGCACCATGTTTATCAGACGCTGGCGATGGTTGCTGGAACCGATCATACTTTGGGGCTGCGGACTAAAGAATTGTCTGAACGCATCGGTCAGACGGCCACCTTCCCCACCGCTCCTTCTTTGACTGGCCGAAGCCTCAGCAACTCGTTGTCCAGGACCAGGAGTTTGCAACCTCCCAGTCTCTGGGAACGCGTTGCACAGACCTTTCTGCAAGGCCTCCCGGAGTTGTCTCATCCTCTGCTCCCTCTGCGACGGTAACATAAGGTCCGCAACCTTACCCTTGTACCGTGGATCAAGGAGAGTGGCCAGCCAGTAATGGTCCCTCTCCTTGATCCGAAGAATACGAGGATCCTTCCGCAGACTTTGCAGGATCAGGGAGGCCATGCAGCGTAGGTTTGCTGAGGCATTCGCTCCGGAGTCCTCTGGGTCACTAAGGACGACATGATCCGCAGCCACCTCCTCCCAGCCACGTACAAGTCCACTGGTTTCTTGGGACTGTAAATCATCCCTAAAAGACTGCTGCTGATGATGCTGAGTGCCAGCCTCCACCTCCATGCTGACACAATCCTCCTCCTCCTCCTCCTCCTCCTCCTCTTCCTGTGCGATGGGTGGGACAGAAGGAACACTGTCTGGGTAAAGGGGGCCTTGAGAGGCAAGGAAGTCCTCCTCTTCCTGCCTCTGTTCTGCCTCAAGTGCCCTGTCCATTATTCCACGCAGCGTGTGCTCCAACAGGTGGACAAGAGGTACAGTGTCACTGATGCATGCACTGTCACTGCTCACCATCCTCGTGGCCTCCTCAAATGGTGCCAGGACAGTGCATGCATCCCTGATCATGCCCCACTGGCGTGGAGAAAAAAAACCAAGCTCCCCTGACCCTGTCCTGGTGCCGTAGTCGCACAGGTACTCATTGATGGCCCTCTGCTGCGTGTGCAGCCGCTGCAGCATGGCCAACGTTGAGTTCCACCTGGTGGGCATGTCACATATAAGGCGGTTCTTGGGCAGGTTCAACTCCTTTTGCAGCTCAGCCAGGCGAGCACTGGCATTATAAGATCTGCGGAAATGCACACAGACTTTCCTGGCCTGCCTCAGGACATCCTGTAAGCCCGGGTACCTGCCCAAGAACCGCTGCACCACCAGGTTAAGGACGTGAGCCACACAGGGCACATGGGTCAGTTGTCCCTGTCGGAGGGCGGAGAGGAGGTTGGTGCCATTGTCGCAAACCACCATTCCTGGCTTAAGCTGGCGTGGCGTCAACCACCTCTCGGCCTGGCCCTGCAGAGCAGACAGGACCTCTGCCCCAGTGTGGCTTCTGTCCCCCAAACACACCAGCGCAAGCACGGCATGGCATCTTTTTGCCTGCGTACTTGCGTAGCCCCGTGAACGGCTACGGAGCACCGCTGGTTCATAGGACAAACCACAGGAAGAGGCCATGGAGGAAGAAGAAGAGGAGGGGGTGGAGGAGAGAGGTGTGTCACAACCAGTAGTAGCATTTTGGAGGCGTGGCGGTGGGACAACCTCCAACACTACTGCACCTTGTCCTGAATCCTTCCCAGCTGCCAAAAGAGTGACCCAATGGGCCGTGAAAGAAAGGTAACGTCCCTGTCCATGCCTGCTGGACCATGAGTCAGCGGTAATATGCACCTTACCGCTGACCGCCCTGTCCAGCGAGGCCAAGACATTGCCTTCCACATGCCGGTAGAGAGCCGGAATAGCCTTCCGTGAGAAAAAGTGGCGTTTGGGAACCTGCCACTGAGGAACCGCACATTGCACAAACTCACGGAAGGGGGCCGAGTCTACCAACTGAAAAGGCAGCAGTTGAAGCGCTAGCAATTTAGCCAAGCTAGCATTCAACCGCTGGGCATGTGGATGGCTGGGAGTGAACTTCTTTCGACGGTCCAGCAGCTGGGGCAGGGAAATTTGCCTGCTAGAATCGGACGTCGGTGTACTGCTAGCAGAGTGGGCGCAAGTACTTGGCTGTGACACACCTAATTCTACACCTTCATTCCTCTCAGTGCATGTTTCAGAGAGGACTGAAGTTATAGTGGGGTTGGAGATCCCAGCTGATGCGGTGCAAGGAGAGGTCCGCTTTGTTCTTTGGTGTGGGTCTTTGAGGTAGGCTTGCCAACGAGCTGCATGGCAGGTCAACATATGTCTGGTCAGGCATGTGGTACCCAAGCGGCTGATGTTTTGGCCACGCGATATACGCTTGAGACATATGTTGCAAACAGCAGCTGTGCGATCTGATGCACTAGCCTCAAAAAAGGCCCACACCAAAGAACTTTTTGAATGACGGGCAGAGGCAGCGCCCTGCACAGGCGGAGCTCTGCGGTGTGATTCCGTCGGTGTACTGCCCTTACGCTGGCCACCAAAGGGCATCCTGCCTCGTTGGAGATGTGCCTCCTCCTCATCCTCCTCCTCCTCCTCTCTCCTATTAGGCACCCACGTGGAGTCATTGACCTCATCATCCCCTCCCTCCTCATCACTGGAGCCAATCTGGCAGTATGCTGCAGCTGCTGGAACATGACTGCCAGATTGGTGTCCTTCTTGAGCATCCCCTCTGTCTGCTCTCACGCTACTGCCTTCCTCTAGCTGGGTTTCATCATCAGACCCTTCGAAACGCTGGGCATCCTCCTGGAGCATGTACCCAACACTGTGCTGAAACAGTTCGGGGGACTCCTCAGGAGGAGGACATGGTGGGTCTAGGGAAGGAGTGACTGATGATTTGTCTGACATTGATACCAGGGAAGACGACGCTTTGGCAGCTGCTTTTCCAGTACCCTGAGCCTGGGTGAGAGAGGATGAGGAGGAGGAGGAGGGCTTGGTCATCCACTCTACCAAGTCTTCGGCATGATGTGGCTCAACATGTCCAGCTGCCGAAAAGAAGGACAAGCGTGTCCCATGGCCATGTGCTGATGACAATGCACCGCGTCCACGACCAGCACTGTTGCCCCCAGACACAGAGCCTGCTTGCCCTCTTTTATTGCCTCCTGACTGTCTGCCTCTCCTTGTTTGCCTTCCAGACATTCTAATAGATGGCCTGCAGGGAGATGGGAAAAAAGCAATAAGGGCTACCTTCAGGTGTCCTTCTCTGTCCCTTGAAACAAGGACTTTCACAGTGAAAGAAACTGACACTGTCCCTACCTAGAGTTTTCTATCCCTAGAATAAATGTTTTTTTTAATCACAATATAGCACAAGGACAATTCACTCAATGTCTCTCCAGGTCCCTGGAAACAAGGACTTGCAGAGTGAAAGAAACTGACACTGTCCCTACCTAGAGTTTTCTGTCCCTAGAATAAATGTTTTTTTTAAGCACAATATAGCACAAGGAAAATTAACTCACTGTCCTTACAGGTCCCTGGAAACAAGGACTTGCAGAGTGAAAGAAACTGACACTGTCCCTACCTAGAGTTTTCTGTCCCTAGAATAAATGTTTTTTTTAAGCACAATATAGCACAAGGACAATTAACTCACTGTCCTTACAGGTCCCTGGAAACAAGGACTTGCAGAGTGAAAAAAAAAAAACACTCTCCCTACCTAGAGTTTTCTGTCCCTAGAAAAAATGTTTTTTTTAATCACAATATAGCACAAGGAAAATTAACTCACTGTCCTTACAGGTCCCTGGAAACAAGGACTTGCAGAGTGAAAGAAAAAAAACACTCTCCCTACCTACAGTTTTCTGTCCCTAGAAAAAATGTTTTTTTTAATCACAATATAGCACAAGGAAAATTAACTCACTGTCCTTACAGGTCCCTGGAAACAAGGACTTGCAGAGTGAAAGAAACTGACACTGTCCCTACCTAGAGTTTTCTGTCCCTAGAATAAATGTTTTTTTTAAGCACAATATAGCACAAGGACAATTAACTCACTGTCCTTACAGGTCCCTGGAAACAAGGACTTGCAGAGTGAAAAAAAAAAAACACTCTCCCTACCTAGAGTTTTCTGTCCCTAGAAAAAATGTTTTTTTTAATCACAATATAGCACAAGGAAAATTAACTCACTGTCCTTACAGGTCCCTGGAAACAAGGACTTGCAGAGTGAAAGAAAAAAAACACTCTCCCTACCTACAGTTTTCTGTCCCTAGAAAAAATGTTTTTTTTAATCACAATATAGCACAAGGAAAATTAACTCACTGTCCTTACAGGTCCCTGGAAACAAGGACTTGCAGAGTGAAAGAAACTGACACTGTCCCTACCTAGAGTTTTCTGTCCCTAGAATAAATGTTTTTTTTTAATCACAATATAGCACAAGGACAATTCACTCAATGTCTCTCCAGGTCCCTGGAAACAAGGACTTGCAGAGTGAAAGAAACTGACACTGTCCCTACCTAGAGTTTTCTGTCCCTAGAATAAATGTTTTTTTTAAGCACAATATAGCACAAGGACAATTAACTCACTGTCCTTACAGGTCCCTGGAAACAAGGACTTGCAGAGTGAAAAAAAAAAAACACTCTCCCTACCTAGAGTTTTCTGTCCCTAGAAAAAATGTTTTTTTTAATCACAATATAGCACAAGGAAAATTAACTCACTGTCCTTACAGGTCCCTGGAAACAAGGACTTGCAGAGTGAAAGAAAAAAAACACTCTCCCTACCTACAGTTTTCTGTCCCTAGAAAAAATGTTTTTTTTAATCACAATATAGCACAAGGAAAATTAACTCACTGTCCTTACAGGTCCCTGGAAACAAGGACTTGCAGAGTGAAAGAAACTGACACTGTCCCTACCTAGAGTTTTCTGTCCCTAGAATAAATGTTTTTTTTAATCACAATATAGCACAAGGACAATTCACTCAATGTCTCTCCAGGTCCCTGGAAACAAGGACTTGCAGAGTGAAAGAAACTGACACTGTCCCTACCTAGAGTTTTCTGTCCCTAGAATAAATGTTTTTTTTAAGCACAATATAGCACAAGGACAATTAACTCACTGTCCTTACAGGTCCCTGGAAACAAGGACTTGCAGAGTGAAAGAAAAAAAACACTCTCCCTACCTACAGTTTTCTGTCCCTAGAAAAAATGTTTTTTTTAATCACAATATAGCACAAGGAAAATTAACTCACTGTCCTTACAGGTCCCTGGAAACAAGGACTTGCAGAGTGAAAGAAAAAAAACACTCTCCCTACCTACAGTTTTCTGTCCCTAGAAAAAATGTTTTTTTTAATCACAATATAGCACAAGGAAAATTAACTCACTGTCCTTACAGGTCCCTGGAAACAAGGACTTGCAGAGTGAAAGAAACTGACACTGTCCCTACCTAGAGTTTTCTGTCCCTAGAATAAATGTTTTTTTTAATCACAATATAGCACAAGGACAATTCACTCAATGTCTCTCCAGGTCCCTGGAAACAAGGACTTGCAGAGTGAAAGAAACTGACACTGTCCCTACCTAGAGTTTTCTGTCCCTAGAATAAATGTTTTTTTTAAGCACAATATAGCACAAGGACAATTAACTCACTGTCCTTACAGGTCCCTGGAAACAAGGACTTGCAGAGTGAAAAAAAAAAAAAACTCTCCCTACCTAGAGTTTTCTGTCCCTAGAAAAAATGTTTTTTTTAATCACAATATAGCACAAGGACAATTAACTCACTGTCCTTACAGGTCCCTGGAAACAAGGACTTGCAGAGTGAAAGAAACTGACACTGTCCCTACCTACAGTTTTCTGTCCCTAGAAAAAATGTTTTTTTTAATCACAATATAGCACAAGGAAAATTAACTCACTGTCCTTACAGGTCCCTGGAAACAAGGACTTGCAGAGTGAAAGAAACTGACACTGTCCCTACCTAGAGTTTTCTGTCCCTAGAATAAATGTTTTTTTTAATCACAATATAGCACAAGGAAAATTAACTCACTGTCCTTACAGGTCCCTGGAAACAAGGACTTGCAGAGTGAAAGAAAAAAAACACTCTCCCTACCTACAGTTTTCTGTCCCTAGAAAAAATGTTTTTTTTAATCACAATATAGCACAAGGAAAATTAACTCACTGTCCTTACAGGTCCCTGGAAACAAGGACTTGCAGAGTGAAAGAAACTGACACTGTCCCTACCTAGAGTTTTCTGTCCCTAGAATAAATGTTTTTTTTAATCACAATATAGCACAAGGACAATTCACTCAATGTCTCTCCAGGTCCCTGGAAACAAGGACTTGCAGAGTGAAAGAAACTGACACTGTCCCTACCTAGAGTTTTCTGTCCCTAGAATAAATGTTTTTTTTAAGCACAATATAGCACAAGGACAATTAACTCACTGTCCTTACAGGTCCCTGGAAACAAGGACTTGCAGAGTGAAAGAAAAAAAACACTCTCCCTACCTACAGTTTTCTGTCCCTAGAAAAAAAGTTTTTTTTAATCACAATATAGCACAAGGAAAATTAACTCACTGTCCTTACAGGTCCCTGGAAACAAGGACTTGCAGAGTGAAAGAAAAAAAACACTCTCCCTACCTACAGTTTTCTGTCCCTAGAAAAAATGTTTTTTTTAATCACAATATAGCACAAGGAAAATTAACTCACTGTCCTTACAGGTCCCTGGAAACAAGGACTTGCAGAGTGAAAGAAACTGACACTGTCCCTACCTAGAGTTTTCTGTCCCTAGAATAAATGTTTTTTTTAATCACAATATAGCACAAGGAAAATTAACTCACTGTCCTTACAGGTCCCTGGAAACAAGGACTTGCAGAGTGAAAGAAACTGACACTGTCCCTACCTAGAGTTTTCTGTCCCTAGAATAAATGTTTTTTTTAAGCACAATATAGCACAAGGACAATTAACTCACTGTCCTTACAGGTCCCTGGAAACAAGGACTTGCAGAGTGAAAGAAAAAAAACACTCTCCCTACCTACAGTTTTCTGTCCCTAGAAAAAATGTTTTTTTTAATCACAATATAGCACAAGGAAAATTAACTCACTGTCCTTACAGGTCCCTGGAAACAAGGACTTGCAGAGTGAAAGAAACTGACACTGTCCCTACCTAGAGTTTTCTGTCCCTAGAATAAATGTTTTTTTTAATCACAATATAGCACAAGGAAAATTAACTCACTGTCCTTACAGGTCCCTGGAAACAAGGACTTGCAGAGTGAAAGAAACTGACACTGTCCCTACCTAGAGTTTTCTGTCC
Organism: Rana muscosa; assembly: GCA_029206835.1. Taxonomy (NCBI): domain Eukaryota; kingdom Metazoa; phylum Chordata; class Amphibia; order Anura; family Ranidae; genus Rana; species Rana muscosa. The sequence continues at coordinate 119,654,588 of CM055123.1, read as the reverse complement.
CTAGAATAAATGTTTTTTTTAAGCACAATATAGCACAAGGACAATTAACTCACTGTCCTTACAGGTCCCTGGAAACAAGGACTTGCAGAGTGAAAGAAACTGACACTGTCCCTACCTAGAGTTTTCTGTCCCTAGAATAAATGTTTTTTTTAATCACAATATAGCACAAGGAAAATTAACTCACTGTCCTTACAGGTCCCTGGAAACAAGGACTTGCAGAGTGAAAGAAACTGACACTGTCCCTACCTAGAGTTTTCTGTCCCTAGAATAAATGTTTTTTTTAATCACAATATAGCACAAGGACAATTAACTCACTGTCCTTACAGGTCCCTGGAAACAAGGACTTGCAGAGTGAAAGAAACTGACACTGTCCCTACCTAGAGTTTTCTGTCCCTAGAATAAATGTTTTTTTTAAGCACAATATAGCACAAGGACAATTAACTCACTGTCCTTACAGGTCCCTGGAAACAAGGACTTGCAGAGTGAAAGAAACTGACACTGTCCCTACCTAGAGTTTTCTGTCCCTAGAATAAATGTTTTTTTTAATCACAATATAGCACAAGGAAAATTAACTCACTGTCCTTACAGGTCCCTGGAAACAAGGACTTGCAGAGTGAAAGAAACTGACACTGTCCCTACCTAGAGTTTTCTGTCCCTAGAATAAATGTTTTTTTTAATCACAATATAGCACAAGGACAATTAACTCACTGTCCTTACAGGTCCCTGGAAACAAGGACTTGCAGAGTGAAAGAAACTGACACTGTCCCTACCTAGAGTTTTCTGTCCCTAGAATAAATGTTTTTTTTAAGCACAATATAGCACAAGGACAATTAACTCACTGTCCTTACAGGTCCCTGGAAACAAGGACTTGCAGAGTGAAAGAAACTGACACTGTCCCTACCTAGAGTTTTCTGTCCCTAGAATAAATGTTTTTTTTAAGCACACTATAGCAGAAGCACAAAACACACTGACACTCTCCCTACCTATCCTTCTCTTTCCCTAAACTAAAGGAATCCAGGTTAAGCAAGAAAGAAATAACAGTCACTGTCCCTGCCTATGCTACTCTATCCCTGCTCCGGAACACACTACACTAGGCCGCCGTGCTGGCGGCCTTTTATAGTGTGGGGCGTGTACTAAACACCCTCAGCAATAATTGGCCACAGGCATCCTGCCTGTGGCCAATCATTGCTCTCCTCGCTGCCGGCGCTGTGATTGGCCAAGCATGCGGGGTCACAGTGCATGCTTGGCCAATCACAGCGCCTGGATGACACTGCGATGGCGTAGTGCATTGTGGGCCGTTCGCGTCACTCGAATTTGGCGCGAACGGCCCAAATCGTTCGATCTTCGTCGAACGATCGAACAGCCAATGTTCGAGTCGAACGTATGTTCGACTCGAACACGAAGCTCATCCCTATTCAGAGGACACCACATTTTTTTCTGTATCTGCTTTAAATGAAATTGGGATATTACATTCTGATTTCAAACAATAAATGTGATATATTGTTTTATAGAGATAATAGTTCATAAAACCAATTGTAATTGTTGGTTTTGGCAGAGCAGTCCTTTTTAGCAAGACAAGGGTGACATGATCAGCAGTAATGTGAGCTGTCTTTCTGTATGGCTGGCTGGTACCTTACTGTTACACAGGGGTTGGCTAGAACTAGTGTAAACACTCATTAGGTAAACATCCTTTTTTTTATTAATAATTATTTATTGCAGATTCAAATAGAAAACAATACAAGATATAATGTATTAAAGTAAACAATGCAGTAAGTAAGTAGGAAGTAGGAAGTAAACTTATTTTGCTGACATTTACCTATAGGTAAGCCTACAATAAGGGCATCCTGGGGCCCGAGCAGAGGGCAGCACAGCAGAAAGAGGAGCCAGAGGACTCAAGGAGGCAGTACTGGAGGAGGTAAGACATTGTAATACCGTGCGATCGGCGCCCCCCTCCCGCGAGGCGTCAATGTCCTGCGACAGCCACCTAGCCACCCCCAGCCCCCACACCCCCCGCTCAACAACTTGGTGTCCTAAAAAAAATAATGCCAAATGTCCTGCGGTAGTAGCCGCGCCCCCCCCCCCCCCGCTTCTCAACTTAAAAATTTGTTGTCCATTGTGCTTGGGGCCCTCAAATTCCTTCAAATGGCCCTGCTTACCTATAGGTAATGTAAATATCTCCTAAATGTGCACTGTTTAGGAGATATTTCCATAACATGCAGCCAGTGAAATCACTGGCGCATATGCCATTCCCAGAACCCTGCGCCGTAAACGCGTGCATGAGCGAGAGTGATGTCATCGCGACTCCGGCCAGTCACAGAGCCGGAGCCCGCGAACCCAGAAGCAAGACGAAAATGGGAAGCCCCTGCAGCGCTGATATTGCGGCACTGCAACAGCTTTGTTTTAAGGTAAGTTTCACATAATGTGCTGGTATGCAATGCATACCAGCATATTATGACTTTACCTTGCAGGGGAAGAAAAGAAAAAATCCAGCGGTATACAACTGCCTTCATTATCACCCTAATAAGTTACACCTCTCTCAAATTTTCAACTCACAAAAATATCATGGCTCCATTCACACTTGAACGACTTCAAAGTTTGCAACTTTGGTGCAACTTTGGATGGGTGCAGCTTGGATACGACTTTGGCTTTGACCAGTGATAATGGAAAACTGTTGCACAAGTTGCATTGTATAACAGTCAGGTACAACTTTCATGCAACTTCTGAGGGTTAACATTGAAGTCTATGGCCCTCAAATTGCATGAAAGTCAGACCAAAGTAGTGCATAAACTACCTTGAAGTTGCTGCAACTTTAAGCCGCGCATACATGAGTGGGTTTCATTGGAAAACATGGGGAGCGACTTGCAACTTTGATGTCCACAAGTGTGAATGGAGCCTTAGTTTTTTTATCAACACTTATTAAACATATTGTGATGGGGTTAGCTCGGCAGCGGGTGTGTGTGACCCCCGGGATGGGCTCCCCACACAAAAACAGGCCCAGCAAACGGAGGTTGTGGTTTTCAAAATCAAAAAAGGTGCGGTTTATTTTCTATTTACAGTGACAAAACACAGCAAAGCAAAAGAAACATAAATAAAATAAATCCTGGTCAACTTGACCTCTGACTAAACATACAGGTTTCCTAACTAACAACTGGGATCAGCCTAGTGCTGTCCTAGTCCCTAAGCCCCTGGTTTTAAATGTCCAAGCAAATAGCCACACAGGCTTTGTCTCACCGCACAGGGGTTCACTCTCCCTAGACAGTCCACACAGGTCTGGTTCCAGGCATGAGCAAACACCTAATGAAGCTGGGAGTTTTTATAGGGGCCTTAAACGAGCTGACAAGCTTCAGCTGGTCTCATCAACTCCCTGCCTGCACGACGCCCAGCACTCTCCCTAGAGGTATGAGTCATCCATGAGCCCACTAGCCTCAGCTGGGCTTATACAACTCTCCACCTAGTTGTATAAGTCGGCGTAAAGCCTGAATCTGGGCGAAATATATCTACCCCCCTGGATGCAACCAGGTGACTTTACCTTCCTGCTGTCACATACCCCCCCCTCTTGTTTTAACCTTGGGGTTGGAACACCAGCAATCAGGCATTCATGTACTCGAGACAAAGCATCCACATTCCCCATTTGAAAGCCAGGGCGATGCTTTACTGTGAAGTTGAATTCCTGTAGGGCCAGGAACCACCTATTCACTCTTCTATTTGTCTCCTTGTTTTGAGCCATCCACTTTAACGGAGCGTGATCCGTAACCATGTCAAAGTGCCTACCTAGCAGATAGTACCGAAGGGAATCTAGAGCCCACTTCACCGCTAAACACTCCTTTTCAACCGTAGCGTAATTTACCTCATGGGACTTCAACTTCCTGCTGAGGTAAATGACTGGGTGCTCTTCCCCGTTCCAGACCTGGGACAATACTGCTCCTAACCCCACATCTGACGCATCACTTTGTACGACAAAGTCTTTAGAGAAGTCGGGTGAGTACAACACTGGCTGGCTACATAAGGCTTGTTTCAAGAATTGGAATGCTGCCTCAGCCTCGGGGGTCCATTTAATCATGACCGACCCTTTCCCCTTCGTCAGGTTGGTTAGAAGCACAGCCTTAGAAGCAAAGTGGGGAATGAATCGCCGATAATACCCAGCGATTCCCAGAAAGGCTCGTACCTGCTTCTTGCTGTTGGGACGTGGCCAACTCTGGATGGCCTCGACTTTGTTGAGTTGGGGTTTTATTACTCCCCTCCCAATGGTGTACCCAAGATATTTGGCCTCCTCCTGCCCAATGGTACACTTCTTGGGGTTAGCCGTAAACCCCGCTTCCCGAACAGAGTCCAGGACTGCTTGCACTTTTGGCAGATGTGAGGCCCAATCTGTGCTATGGACAATTACGTCATCCAGGTAAGCCGCAGCATACTTCCGATGGGGCCTCAGCATCTGGTCCATTTTCCGCTGGAATGTGGCCGGCGCATTCTGTAACCCGAACGGCATTCTTTTATATTGGAACGCCCCGTCTGGGGTTACAAATGCGGTTTTCTCTTTGGCCGACTTGGCCAGGGGGATTTGCCAATACCCTTTTGTGAGGTCAAGAGTCGTCATGTATCGGGCTGTTCCCAGCCGGTCGATCAACTCATCTATACGTGGCATGGGGTAGGTGTCAAATTTTGTAACTTTGTTCAACTGACGAAAATCGTTACAAAATCGCCAGCTCCCATCCGGTTTAGGCACCAACACAATGGGACTAGACCAATCACTTTGGGACTCCTCTATCACCCCTAAGTTCAGCATTTTCTGTACTTCCTCCCGTATTGCCTCCCGTCGGGCCTCTGGGATCCGATAGGGTTTTAACTTCACCCTTTCACCGGGCGGGGTAATGATGTCATGCTCTACCCCAGATGTTTGTCCCGGCAGCTCAGAGAATACCTCCTTGTTGCGAAGCACAAACTCCTTAACCTCCTGTTGTTGGGGTTGTGACAAGGTGGCTGCTATTCCAACCTCAGGAATCACGCAACCAGTTTGAGCTGGTGACCAAGTGTCTGCGACTAGGGACTCTCTATCCCTCCAGGCTTTCAACAGATTAACGTGATAGATCTGTTCGGGCTTTCGCCTTCCTGGTTGTCTGACCTTGTAATTCACTTCGCTCACTTTTTCCATTATCTCATAGGGGCCTTGCCATTTGGCAAGGAATTTACTTTCAACCGTAGGGACAAGTACCAGTATCCTATCCCCCGGGGAAAAGGTACGGGTCTTGGCTCCACGGTTGTACACTCTCTGCTGTGCTAACTGCGCTTGGGCCAAATGTTCCTTCACGATGGGCATTACCTGTGCAATTCGATCTTGCATCAGGGCGACATGCTCAATCACACTCCTGTGGGGAGAACTCTCACTTTCCCAAGTCTCCTTGGCAATATCCAACAGCCCTCCTGGGTGTCTCCCATACAGTAACTCAAAGGGGGAGAATCCCGTAGAGGATTGGGGCACCTCCCTAATAGCAAACATCAAATAAGGAAGTAGACAGTCCCAATCCTTTCCATCTCTATCCACCACTTTCTTCAACATTTGTTTTAGGGTTTTGTTGAATCTTTCAACCAGCCCATCGGTTTGGGGGTGATACACAGATGTACGCAATTGCGTCACTTTGAACAATTTACACAGCTCTTTCATAACCCGGGACATAAAGGGTGTACCTTGGTCCGTAAGCAGTTCTTTACAAATACCCACCCGGCTAAAAACAAGAGATAGCTCTTTGGCTATGGTTTTGGCCGAGGTATTTCTGAGAGGGATCGCTTCTGGATAACGGGTGGCATAGTCCATTATAACCAATATGTACTGGTGCCCCCTAGCGGACTTGATTATAGGACCTACCAAATCCATTGCGATTCTCTCAAACGGGACCTCAATGATGGGTAGAGGGACCAGCGGGCTACGGAAATGTGGCATCGGGGCCGAACTCTGACACACAGGGCAGGAGGAACAATAATTTTCTATGTCCTTCATCACCCCCGGCCAATAGAATCTCTGTAATACCCTCTCTCGGGTTTTCTCTGTCCCCAGATGACCTCCAAGAATGTGCCCATGGGCCAACTCCAACACCAACTTCCTGTAAGGTTTGGGCACCACAAGCTGCTCAACGGTTTCTTCTGCCCTTTTTGCCACCCGATACAGTAGGTCCTTCTCTACGCTGAAGTATGGGTAAGTGCAGGTATTATCTGGGTTCACTAACTCGCCATCTATTTTCACTACGTTTTCCCGTGCCTTTATTAGGGCGGGGTCTTTCAACTGTTCTGTGGCAAAGTTTTCCCTGTGAACCTCAAGATCAGAAAACTCCACAGACGGTAGGTTTTCGTCTGAGGAGGTGGGCTCCTCTCCAGTTTCTTGAGTCTCCCCTGCCAATACTGATAAGGGAAATTCCGGAGAGTCCTCACCACTCTCAGGGGAGTTCTGGCTATCACATTCCTGGTACATAGGGGCACCAGTGGGGGGCTCAGGATCATCCCACAGTTCCCAGAACTTCGGAAAATCCCTTCCCACAATGGCGTCATGCGGTAACTGAGATACTAAGCCCACTGGATGAGAGAGGGTACCTTTGGGGGTCTCGAAACACACTGTAGTCACTGGATACTCTCGGGTGTCCCCATGCACACAAATAACAGCTACCTTGCTATTCCCAAAGACCTCTGTTTTAACTAACTCAGCCTTTATCAGGGTCACAAGGCTACCTGAATCCAGCAATACCACAACATTTCTACCATTAACACACATTTTGCATAAATGTTTCTCAGTTCCTCGAATGGCAGTGCATGCGACTGTCGCACACAGCGACTGACGTCTGCCCGTCAGAAAGTCACACTGCATGGGTTCCTCCACAACCGGGCAATTGGCTGCAATATGTCCCGCTTGCCGGCAGCGGTAGCAAACGATCCTTCTTGCCGCCTCTTGAGCCGCTGATTTCCCAGGCTGTTCTCGCCAAACTTGGGGTAGAGCTCCCACCCTCTCACTCTCTCCACCCTCACCCCTTGGAATCCTCTTATCCGCCCCTGGGGATGGTCTGGTCTTAGGGTGGAAAGTCCGAGTGTCTCTGGAAGAGGCCGTCAGGTTCTCTGTAGCCAAGTATTTCTCCACACGATCCACAAGACCATCGGCCGTCTCTGGGTCTCCATGGCTTACCCACTTTTGGATGGCAGTAGGAAGAGCTCTCAAAAACCGATCCATTACAACACGTTCCACAATCTTTGGTGCGGACAAAGTCTCTGGCTGTAGCCACTTTCTGCTCAGGTGAATGAGATCATACATTTGAGACCTGGGGGGTTTTCCAAGCTGGAAAGTCCAGTTATGCACACGCTGAGCCCGGACAGCCTGGGTGACACCCAGCCTTGCCAAAATTTCAGCTTTTAGCATCACATAGTCTTTTGCTTGGTTAGGCTCTAGGTCATAGTAAGCTTTCTGCGATTCACCAGTTAACAGAGGAGCCACCAGTCCAGCCCACTGCTCCTCAGGCCACTTTTCTCTTTCAGCGGTCCTTTCAAATGTGGTCAAAAATACCTCTGGATCATCCTCTCCAGTCATTTTTGTCAATAAACGACTCACCCCAAAGGACGCGGTATTAGTGGGACGGCTTTCCTCACTGGTCTGCGGACGTTGCTGCATTACTGCTTCCATTTGTTGTAGTCTCTGCTCTTGCTTCTGTAACAGGTCTATGAAGCGGGCCTCAGATTGCTGCTGGGCTTGTTGCTGAGCTTCCAGACTCTGTTGGTGAGCTTGCTGCTGGGCTGCAAGGCTCTGTTGATGAGCTTGCTGCTGGGCTGCAAGGCTCCTTTGCAAACCTGCATTTGTCTGCTGTTGATTGGCATTTGCTAGAGCCAGCTGTTTCAGTATCTCCTCCATGCTGGCTTAAAAAAAACTGCCACTGGTTCTCCACCAACTGTGATGGGGTTAGCTCGGCAGCGGGTGTGTGTGACCCCCGGGATGGGCTCCCCACACAAAAACAGGCCCAGCAAACGGAGGTTGTGGTTTTCAAAATCAAAAAAGGTGCGGTTTATTTTCTATTTACAGTGACAAAACACAGCAAAGCAAAAGAAACATAAATAAAATAAATCCTGGTCAACTTGACCTCTGACTAAACATACAGGTTTCCTAACTAACAACTGGGATCAGCCTAGTGCTGTCCTAGTCCCTAAGTCCCTGGTTTTAAATGTCCAAGCAAATAGCCACACAGGCTTTGTCTCACCGCACAGGGGTTCACTCTCCCTAGACAGTCCACACAGGTCTGGTTCCAGGCATGAGTAAACACCTAATGAAGCTGGGAGTTTTTATAGAGGCCTTAAACGAGCTGACAAGCTTCAGCTGGTCTCATCAACTCCCTGCCTGCACGACGCCCAGCACTCTCCCTAGAGGTATGAGTCATCCATGAGCCCACTAGCCTCAGCTGGGCTTATACAACTCTCCACCTAGTTGTATAAGTCGGCGTAAAGCCTGAATCTGGGCGAAATATATCTACCCCCCTGGATGCAACCAGGTGACTTTACCTTCCTGCTGTCACAATATATATAACATACATCATCACTTATATGAAACAAAAACTCTTTTTCTTTTTTTTTCTCTTCTTTCTCTTTTCTTTAAAAAAATAAAAAAGAGAGAAGAAGGGAAAGAAAAAGAGGAAAAAGAAAGTGGAAAGGGAGAAAGAAGAAAAAAAGGGGGGGGTTGGGAGAGGAAGGAAGGGAGAAAAAAGGTAAGCATCATTTTAAATGTGTATCTAAAGACAATTTTTTAAATGAGATAGGGAAAGCCCCTGACAGTTTTTTATTTTTTTGGTCACCTTAGAGTGATATCTATTTATTTCTTAACCTGGAGACACAACAGGAAATGAGAGTTACCCTACGTTCACATCTCTGTGCATGGGTGCGGGTGCGGGAATCCCAGCGATTCTCGCATCCGTAACCACCAGCAGTGAAAACGCACTGCTCTGCGGAAACGGGTGGGGCTGGCATTCATTCTGAATGCCATCCCCCATGCATGTAAAATCGCAGTGTATGTGTGGTTCAAAAAGACCATGCGATTTCTCTGTGGCTGCATTTTTGAAAAGGTGCATGCTCCTTTAGTTTTACAGAAACGCAGGCACGGTAGCCCATTCATTTGAATGGTCTGCTATGTCTGTGCAAATGCAGCTGCACGAAACCCAAGAGTGTAAACCTAGGGTGAATCTCCCCAAATTTTATGAAATCCCCTTTTAGATAGTTGTCACTGAAACAAGTTACCCAATTGCAAGATTTCTCTATTATGCTCAAATGACAACTCAGACTTTTGAATCTTCCCTCACTTTTTTTTTTGTTTCAATTTTGAGCAAATGGTAAATTGCATATTTTAAGAATAAAGGTTTAAACCACCCAAAACGTTAAATATTTTCCCAAAGCAGAGACCCACGTGGGATAAAATTATGGTAGTTGCAATTTTTTTGTATCAAGTCTACTATCAGGACTGGTTCACACTTGTCCGACAAACGCTCCGACATTAGGAGCTCATGTCGCATGACGTGTGAAAATCAATGTTTCCCTATGAGAGCCGTCTTAACTGGTCCGACACAAGTCGGTCCGACATTAAAAATGCTCCCTGTACTACTTCTGTCCGACTTTGATCCCACTTCAGCCCATTGAATATCATTGAAGTCGGATCAAAGTAGGATCCTTGTCCTAACCATCCGACATTTGACATCCGACATGGTGATTACAGCAGCAGTTATCTCACCCTGGGATTGTTTTGATTGGTCAAAGGACAAGTCAGACTAGCACAATGTCGGATCAAAGTAGTATCCTGTTCATGAATGTCGGATGGATGTCGGACCAATGTAGGATCAATGTAGGACTGATGTCGCAGAGCAAAGTAGGATGAAAGTCGGATGAATGTCGTGTCGTATAGTGTGAACCCAGCCTAAGTCTGACCTCTTACTTTAAAAAGGTAAACAAACGGGAGTCTGTTTACATAGCCATGCTGCTACTGACATAACCATTAGTTAGTGGCGGTGAAAGGGTTAAGTCCTGGTCACCAAGAAACATAAAGAGCTAAAAGACCCCCAATCCCTCCTTTGCACTTCAAAGTATTCAGATCGCCGAAAACGGCGATTCTGAATACCATGTATTTTTTTAAATCCGGCGCCATTGGCAGCCGAGTAACCCGGAAGTGACGTCATGATGTTGCTTCCGTGGTTACATTGCGGAGACTGAATCGAAGCCATGTACGGCTTCGTTCCAGTCTGGGGCTAGGCACTGGAGGCGGCGGATCATAGATCGGGTCTCCCGGTGGGACGGGAGGCCAGGTCAGAGCGGCGAGAGGGCCTCCCGCTCCTCCGGTTTAACAACCGAGTGGCTTTTAGCCGCATCGGTTGTTATGCCTGGATAGCCAATCGCCTGCTCTAAACAACGGTACCAGGATGATGCCTGCAGCTGCGGGAATCATCCCGGTATAACCCCCGAAAGCTGAGGCCGCATATATGCGTACGCTCGGCGGGAAAGGGGTCATCTGAGAGCTGATTGAAGGAAAGTGATGCCTGCCCCTCCCCCCCTTCATAGTCAAAGAAGAAACATTGAGCTGAGTGTATGAGTCATATGCTGTGTGCTTGGGAGGTCATCTCCTGGGAGGCTAAGGTGTTAATCTATTGGGAGTGAGTCATGCAGATAGCAGAAAGAGAAGAGATCAGAGAGGAACTAGACATGATGCTTTGGATTCGAGTTACTACACATTATAGAGGGATGTTATTTGTTCATTTTTAGTTTCTGAGATTTACAACCACTTTAAAGCCCAACTCTGGGCTAGGATAAAAAAAATAAAACCTTGCAGTGGGCCCCACTATACTGCAACTGTTAAATGCTTGTTATATCTAAGGGGGGATATGAAGGCTACATTACTTACCTTATCCCTGCTCTGGTCAACACCAGCAATTTTTTCCCCCATGGCACTCCAAGCTGTGGGCAGTTCAACAATATCATTACATGCAATGCATGGCTATTAAATCTGCATTGCATGTAGACAGGGTAGACATGCAACCAAAGCCAGGAGCTTCTTAGAGAGGAGGTTTCGCTCGACTAGTCACACCAATGGAGGGAACCTGATGGAGCGAAGAATAAGGTAAATATTAGACAATATTCCTCTACCCCTAGCAAAACAATCATTTAAGAGCCCATTCACACAGGGGCGACTCGTCAGGCGACTCAGCCGCCTGACAAGTCGCGTCCCGCTCTGTTCAATAGAACCGTTCTAATAGGAGCGACGCAAGTCGCTCCAACTTAGAAAAAGGTTATTGTACTACTTTGGGGGCGACTCGGGGCGACTTACATTGACTTCTATACAGAAGTCATTTTGCAAGTCTCCTCTGAAGTCGTCTTCAGATCGCCTTGCCGAGTTGCCCCCAAAGTCGTGCCGCCCCTGTGTGAATGGGCTCTAATTATTGTAGTGTGGGAAGTCCTCACTGCAAGGGTAATATTATTCTTGTACCTATAGTACAAAGATGGCAAGGCAAGAGCACTGATGACTGATCACTGCACCGGCCCGCTGCTTGTACCATGAGATCCCTGTGACCAATCACAGCAGATCACTCGACAGTTGTAAACAATGCATGGTTTCCTTTCATGCCATCCATTGTATACAATTGTGTTGCTAGCTGTGATTGGTAACAGTGATCACATGGTACAGACAGTGCCAATCACAACCCTTTCTTTACCATGTGATTAGCTTTGACCAATCACAGCTAATCACAACAAAAGACACTGAATGAACCAGTTTCATTCAGTAAAAATGGTTGCTTATACCAATGAAACCAATCATAATTCATAATATGCAAACGAAAAAAAAAATCCTGATCACTTCCCTGGAGTAGTACAGTGTTACTATGGTAACACTTGTTTGCTCTGGTCACAGTGTGTTAGAAAAAAAATTGTAGAAAAAAATCTTTTTTTTTTTTTTTAACTATTACTTTTTCTTTTTACATAATGTCACCAGTGAGTGTCCCTGATCACCTCCACGCCAGTTATGAAAAGTGCCCTGTATTAAAGTGGTTAAAGTGCAGGTGACATCATCACCCAGATTGAAGATCTTCTGTTCTAGTGGCTTCATAAGGAGGATGCTTCAAGGCTATGTCACATAGATGCTCCCGCAGAATGAACTGGGAGGGTGTGAATATATAACAATCTAATATAATTGCCTGTCCTATAAATATATTATCCTAAATTATTTTAGTTATTGTTGTTTATTTTTATTTTAAGTCTATTTTTGATAGTAAGTCCACATTTGATAACTCTGTATATAGAGTGATTGTACTTGGCCCCCTCTGCCACAAACCACTGACATGGTCTGAAACGTGGTGTAATGCAGTGTTCGGGAAAGATCTGCTTTGGTCAGGCACTCACCAAAAGCAAAATCATTTTCATGTAATATCCACAATCCTATACTGCCTAAATGCTGCCTTTAACCACCTTAGTACCAAAGCTGTACTATCTTAACAGAGCAATTTTCATTGTGTACTGCATCGTTTTATATGCTAATATCTTTCATACTACTTATGATAACAACATGAACTTTGGCAGGTTTTTTTCTAACATAGAAAGGAATCATATTTAAAGTGTTACTAAACCCAGGACCCTGCATTCACTATATCTCGTCTCCCACAGTACACAGAACACGGAAATGCAATTATTTTGGTAAATATAAACTGCTAAATACCTTTTCTCATCAGCAGTTAGATTAGTCTTGTGACTTCTATTAGTGTCTGGTTTAAGCTTGTAGGAGGAGATTTCATTCTCCTATGACTGGCCAATGAGGCAGCAGGACCCCAGACCCTCTGTCTGGATAGTGCTGATTGGCCCTGTGCTGATCACATGCACTTTCCCAAGAAAAAAACTCTAGCAATACACACCAAACTGAGCATGTGCAGCTTGTCCCCTAGACTCTGTTCTATCAGGAGAGGGTTTGGGGACTATGGAATAAGGGGAGGATCAGAGAAGACAGGATAAAACAGCCTTTTTACACAATGCAGAGGATTAACCCATTTGGTTCCACAATAAATATAACAAGCATGCTTTACTGTATACATAGAATGATTTTACTGTTGTGGGTTTAGTAACACTTTAAGTATATGTTTTAAAAAAAGTAAATAAAAATACCGTATATACTCGAGTATAAGCCTAATTTTTTGTGCTGAAAATGCCCCCCCTCGGCTTATACTCGAGTCATCTTTTGCGCCTGATCTCCCGGAATTTGGGGACCCGGTACCGACCGGCTGTAGGTCCCCTGGACCCCAAATTTGGCACACATGTAGCCCCATTCTACAAGTGTGAAAATTTTATTGTCCAGGGGATCTACCGCCAGGGAACACCAATTTTTCAAAGCCGGGCACCCCTTCCATAGACTCCCATGTTAAATGGTAATTTCTCCGGTAAATTTGGGGACCCGGTACCGGCCGGCCGTAGGTCCCCTGGACCCGAAACTTGGCACAAATGTAGCCCCAGTTCTCCTATATAAGTGTGCAAAGATTGCTGTCTGGGTAACCTACGGCCGGGAAGCACCGATTTTTTAAAGCTGGGCACCCCTTCCATATACTCCCATGTTAAACATAAGTCTAGTTATGGACACAGTGAGGCATGGGCACAGTGAGGCATGGGCACAGCGAGGCATGGACACAGTGAGGCATGGGCACAGCGAGGCATGGACACAGTGAGGCATGGACACAGTGAGGCAAGGACACAGTGAGGTATGGGCACAGTGAGCTATGGGCACAGTGAGGCATGGGCACAGTGAGGCATGGACACAGTGAGGCAAAGTGAGGCACAGTGAGGTATACAAATGGACACCCTAGGCTTATACTCGAGTCAATATGTTTTCCCAGTTTTTTGTGGTAAAATTAGGTGCCTCGGCTTATATTCGGGTCGGCTTATACTCAAGTATATACGGTAAGTCAGCATTCACTATATTTATTTGTGCATGCCTTCAAATAAATTATGTTATGTCAGCTGTCGCTACTACAATTTGACCAATTAGGTAACATTTTAGCTAAAAAATAAAAAGGCCCGGAGAAAATCCCACATACAAAACATAATCTGAAATCAATACTTCTGGCGCTCATCATCATTTTCAATGCATGAAAACTGCACGTCCCATTCACCAAAACAGATCCCCGTAGTCTCTACTTAAGGTTCGCAAGAGCAATTAAGTGCTGGATAAGTCAGGAAACTGTTAACTGTTGTTTAAACAAAATGACTGTTAATTAGAAAAAAAAAAAGTTGACATTGTCTCTTAAGATAAATTTTCTGCTGAGGTAGAAAGCTCTTTACTGCAAAGTTGCACACATCTAGTCCTATCCCTCAAACTCCCCCCTCTTCTTCACTAGCATCATTTACATCGGTAATTAGTTGTAATTCTGCAGTGCTCATTAGAGAAGAGCTGGAAACATATCAAGTAGTGCAAACGCAGTGGGATAGTGGCACATAAGGCTTGGAGAATTAGATGTCTTAGCACATACCAAGGGAAGGTAGTCATGTCATAAAAGTAAAGAGTCAATATGATCTACTCATTCTAAGTTAATAATAAAACAAAAAGAATGGAAGGACATCTTCCTTAGACTGTAAACTCTATCTGGATGGGCAATCTATATTCAGTCATTCACAGGGTGTTGTGAGGCTGTAGCTCAGCTGATTTACCGTTTTTTTACAGATGCTGCTGAATATTATATTAAAGCAGAGCTTTACCCAAAAGGGGAAGTTCCACTTTGAGGCCTTCTCACCTGCTTCTGCTTTTGATGGGTACCCGCTCCCACTTCTGTTCTGACCCCCCTAAACGATCGGAGCGGTAGTTCTCCACCCCCCTCCCTCCCATGTCACAGGTCCCAGAAGACTGCTGGACCATTCAGAATGCACAGCGTGGCTTGCGCATGCACAATGGGCACCTAGCTGTGAAGCACCAAGCTGTCACAGTTGGATGCCCACAGTTAAAGGGCTTGTAAAGTCTCCAGGTTTTTCACCTTAATGCATTCTATGCATTAACCACTTGCTTACTGGGCACTTAAACTCCCCTCCTGCCCAGATCAATTTTCATCTTTCAGCGCTGATGCACTTTGAATGACAATTGCGTGGTCATACAACGCTGTACCGAAATGAAATCCCCCACAAATAGAGCTTTCTTTTGGTGGTATTTTATAACCTCTGCGGTTTTTATTTTTTGTTAAAAAAAAATAAAAGACTGATTTTTAAAAAATATATATATATTTTTTTATATTTTGTTATAACATTTTGTAAACAGGTTTTTTTTTCCTTCATTGATGTACGCTGATGAGGCTGCACTGATGGGCACTGATGGGCTGCACTGGTGGGCACCCATAAGGCGTCACTGGTGGGCACCTATAAGGCGTCACTGGTGGGCACCGATAAGGTGGCACTGGTGGGCACTGATAGGCGCCACTGGTGGGCACTGATAGGCGGCACTGAGAGGTGGCACTTATGGGTGGCACTGAAGGGCATTTTTAGGTGGCACTGGTGGGCACTGAGAAGTGGCACGAATAGGTGGCATTGATAGGTGGCACTGATAGGTGGCAGTGATGGGCACTGATGGGTGGCAGTGATGGGCACTGATGGGTGGCAATAATGGGCACTGGTAGGTTACACTGATAGGCAGCATTGCTAGGTGACACTGATGAGGCACTGATTGGTGGCACTTGTGGGTATTGATTGGCGGCACTTGTGGGCACTGATAGGTGGCACTGTGGGCATTTATAGGTGGCACTGTGGGCATTGTTAGATGGCACTGTGGGCATTGATAGGTGGCACTGTGGGCACTGGCAGGTAGCATTTTACCAGCACTGATGAGACACATCTGCCTCCTTCCTCATCGGGACCGATGTCTCTTGTGAAAGAGCCGGTGATCGGCTTTTTTTCCTCCTCACGCTGTCAGCGTGAGGAGAAAAAAAATGATTACCGACTCTTTGTTTACATCACGTGATCAGCTGTCATGGCGAGCCATGGGCGCGCGTGCCCCCTAGTAGCCAAAGGGTGAAGCGACGTACAGTAACGTCGTTTTGCCCAGGGGAGCCAACCTGCTGCAGTAAAACTGCGGCGGCTGGTCCGGAAGCGGTTAAGGCACCGCTAGAAACCTCTGGAGGAATTCTGGGAGTCCACAGAACCCTGGTTGAGAATGGCTGGTGTACACTAAGAGTGCACCCACACTACAATTTTAACCAGTCCTAGGAGCAGTTTAACCCCCTGGGCTGGTTCGTATTTGTAGTGTGAGTGCCCCGAACCGCATCTGGGACCACTTGGGACAGGTGATCCCAGGCGCAGTTCACTTGCGATTCAGTGTGGTTTTTCTGCAGCTTGAGTGCATACCGTGCTGGAGTACAGTTCTCTCCATAGAGAACTGTGTAGTAGAACAGGGATCACTGATTTAGTTAGCAGGGGAGTGTGCCCAAGAACATTTACAGGGATCACTGATCTGGTTAGCAGGGGAGTGTGCCCAGGAACATTTGTAAGTGTTCCTGGAAACACATCCTTACAAACCAGTGTAGCACCCTCTAAATAGGTAAGTGCTAGAGTGAGATTTTTTGCCGGGTAGGTAAATTTAGGCAGACTTGGCTGGCAGCCAGGCCTGTTTGTTTTGATTTGGTCTGGGCTGGGAGTGGCTCAGAGTAGCAGCTGCCGGTGACTCACAGGCAGCATCACTGAGACCTCCCTCTTCTTTCTAGAGGATTCTAGAAAGAGAGGAGAAAAGGAGAGATGGAGCTGCCTGGGGTGTTCTGAGGAGTCCTGACCAAACCCCAACTTGGATTGGCAGGGGGCAGGCCTCCTTAAATACCCATGGTCAGCCCAGCTGGGGGAGAATTGGAGTTGTTCAGAGCTTGGAGATGGAATGCTAGGCTGTCGGGGCCTTTGAGGGAGCCCCCCAGTCTGGGGGGATGTGACCTTGGGCCTGGGCTCGGGTGCAGACAGAGCCCTTCAAGAAATCGTGAAGGTTCTGGACAGGAGGCACAGGAGGAGCAAAAGAGGACAGCATGGGAGAGCAGAGCATTGCCGGGCAAGTCTCCAGGGAGAGTTGTGCTGGAGGAAGAGAGACCTGTAGATACCACAGTGTATATAAGTGGTCCCAATTATTTGTTCCGAATCGATTAGGCATCCCATACTTCCTATACACCATTCAATCCCCTCAATAAAATACAAAAACAAAGCTAATGGACTGTTCATTGCCTTGGAGAGTCTGGGAATTGAATGCCGGGCTGGGCAGGGTGACAGGTGGGCCACAAACAACACTTAGCAGCCCCTATGGGGGTACCGCTACACCTGTATGAGTGCAAACCAGTAGATGAGTGTGGAGGGGGGGAGAATCGAACTCTGACATGGTTCTCTTAAACCAGCCCAAGTACACCCGAACATTTCAGAAGGAAGACAAAGGGGTCTGTTTTAATAATGTATCACTCAAGATTCATATAACTTTCACCCAGGATTCATACATTATTGGGAACTGAATCCACTTAGAAAATGTGTGATTCTTGGGTGCAAACTAAGTGAATCATTTGTGTAAAAACATTTATAAATAGAATCCAAAGTGTTCCTGCACTGAATTTTAACACTGTAAACTGGCACCAGGATGTCAGCTATATCGACAGGTGCCAGTTCATCCCCTTAGTCATTTTCTAGAGTGTCATGGGAATCCTAAAACCAGAGATCACATAGTATGCAAAAACCAACTTCTTCTCAATTGTTTGCTGCCTGGTCTGCCCCCCCCCCCCCCCCTGTCTTTTTTACCACACTATAGGTCCACTGATAAATTGGATGTCCTCGCTCACAAAAAACTGACTTTTTCTCCAAAATGAAGTCAGCTCTTGCAAAATACCATTCGCTGCGCTCCTTGGAAGAATATAGAAAGTGTGTTGATGATGTACTGTAAGTTAGGTACTAAATAACTTAAATATGCAGAACTTTTTGGTTTTCATGGAATTTTGCAATAAACATTATTATTCTTCTCTATGTTTTTATCTCACTCTAAGGTTTTGCACAGACAACATATAGGGACTTATTTAAAAAGGGTTAAAGGTCAGATTTACACTTTAAAGAATACAACATGGGTGGAGAAAGATTAGGGTAAGATATGTCATGAGCGGTTCAAAACAGATTGAGGTTAGACATGTGCTTACATTTGGTTTCTTGGCTACCTAAGCACTAAGGAGCTGAGATGAACTATGAGTTCCTTTGCAGCCTCTGCTCCAAAATGCTTTCCTTGTTAGTTCCTTGGTGGATATCTGTCCTAATTGGCCTGGGGTAAATGCTCTTTTTTGAATCTTTTGCAAAAATAGCCTGACACTGATGCATTGTGCTCTGTCATGTTTCATAATGTTTTTGCATGAAACCAATATGTATTCTCTGCATGCGTGCATCTAGGGACTTCAGGTATACTCTATAGTTATATATCAAATCCAAAGCAATGAGCACACACTTTAGTTTTTCGCAATTAATGTTGCCATGGTTACATCAAAGATAACAAATAGGGCCTGATCATAAATCTTCTCTGGTCATTAATCTTTGCATTGCTAATGCTCAAGCTGTAAGGTACTGAAAGCATTGCAAGGAACTGAAAACTTGTTCTAGACATTACTCATCAAAGCATCTGAGAGCACAGACAAATGTTATTTATCAAGGTGTTGGGGGGGGGGGGGGAAGTTCCAAGTGTAGGAATTAAAGCTGATTGCTTGTAAATTCTTTGCTGCAACTGTAGTACAAATTCATTTTATATCTCTGATTTATTTACCATATATATTGACAACACCATCATGATTTGTTTGATTGTGTATAGAAAACTGTCCAAAAAAAAAAGAAAAATCCCCCTTCAATGGAGTCCACTGACAATTATCCACATATAAATAATGATCTTCGAGACATTCATTTGTTGCATTTCTAAATAACCCCTAAATTTAAGTAGCCGACTTCACTTCTATCAAACGATGGTACAGGAATGACATCTCAGCAACACTGTGATAGAGTGCAAGATGTCAAAATCTTGTCAGTTGTATAAAAACCTTGCCTACTGTGCAAAATTCCTACGTACATAATAAGAACAGATACTGAAAATTACAGCCAACACACAGGACAAGGAAGTATTACTGTGTAACCACAATACAGAACAGATTCCAATAATTACACCGAGCATATAGAACAAGAGAAATGCTTCAGTGTAGCGTTCATTCACAAAGAATAGAAATACACTGAGGAAAATATAAACGCAACACTTTTGTGTTTGCCCCTATTTATTATGAGCTGAACGCAAAGATCGACAACGTTTTCTATGTACACAAAAGGCCTATTTCTCTCAAATATTGTTCACACTGGACTGTGGGAGTGAAGCCGTGCAAGTTCAGCTGAACTCGCACGATTTCACTCCTGCCTGTCAGTCCCGATTTCGGCCACGATTACAGGGACAATGTAAATCGCGGCCCGAAATCGCAAAAAGTAGTACAGAAACGACTTTTCGAAATCGGTGCAGTGCCGCAGATGCAGCATCGCACCGATTAGGACGGTTCCATTGCCCGCAATTTGCGCCAAATACCGGCATTTTGACATGCGATTTGGCATGCCAAATCGCATGTCAAAACGCACCAGTGTGAACCAGGGCTTAATCTGTGTTAGTGAGCACTTCTCCTTTGCTGAGATAATTCATCCACCTCACAGGTCTGGCATATCCAGATGCTGATTAGACAGCATTATTATTGCACAGGTGTGCCTTATTGCACAGGCTGGCCACAATAAAAGGCCACTCCAAAATGTATTTTACAGTATTGGGGGGTCGAGGGGTCCTAAATACAGTCAGTATCTGGTGTGACCACCATTTGCCTCACGCAAAGGTTGTTAATTGGGGCCTGTGGAATGTTGGTCCATTCCTTTTCAATTGCTGTGCGAAGTTGCTGGATATTGTCAGGAACTGGAACACGCAGTCGTATACGCCGATCCAGAGCATCCCAAACATGCTCAATGGGTGACATGTCCGGTGAGTATGTTGGCCATGCAAGAACTGGGATGTTTTCAGCTTCTAGGAATTGTGTACAGATCCTTGCAACATGGGGCCGTGCATTATCATGCTGCAACATGAGGTAATGATCTTCGATGTATGGCACAACAATTCAAAATGCCATCAATAAAATGCACCTGTGTTCGTTGTCCATAGCATACTCCTGCCCATACCATAACCCCACCACCACCATGGGCCACTCGATCCACAACGTTGACATCAGCAAACTGCTCACCCACACGATGCCATACATGCTGTCTGCCATCTGCCCTGTACAGTAAAAACCAGGATTCAGTCATGACGAGAACACCTCTCCAAAGTGCCAGACGCCATCGAATGTGAGCATTTGCCTACTCAAGTCGGTTACGATAACGAACTGCAGTCAGGTCGAGACCCTGATGAGGATGACGAGCATGCAGATGAGCATCCCTGAGACGGTTTCTGACAGTTTGTGCAGAAATTATTTGGTTATGCAAATCGATTGTTGTAGCAGCTGTCCGGGTGGCTGGTTTCAGACGATCTTGGAGGTGAAGATGCTGGATGTGGAGGTCCTGGGCTGGTGTGGTTACATGTGGTCTGCGGTTGTGAGGCAGGTTGGATGTACTGTCAAAATTCTCTGAAGTGCCTTTGGAGACTTATGGTAGAGAAATTAACATTCAATTTAAGGGCAACATTTCTGGTGGACATTCCTGCAGTCAGCATGTCAATTGCATGCTCCCTCAAAACTTGCGACATCTGTGGCATTGTGCTGGGTGATAAAACTGCACATTTTAGAGTGGCTTTTTATTGTGGCCAGCCTAAGGCACACTTGTGCAATAATCATGCTGTGTCTAATCAGCATCTTGATATGCCACACCTGGGAGGTGGATGGATTATCTCGACAAAGGAGGAGTGCTCACTAACACATATTTAGACAGATTTTTAAACAATATTTGAGAGAAATAGGCCTTTTGTGTACATAGAAAAAGTTGTAGATCTTTGCGTTCAGCTTATGATAAATTGGAGCAAACACAAATGTGTTGTGTTTCGAATTTTGCTCAGTGTATGAACTGAGAATTATGAAATACAGAACAAAAGAAGTAAATGCATATAACATGAGTAAGCAGTATAATCAGTGTTATCTGGTGCTCCAAATGGAGTAATCCTTAGGGGTATAGACTGTGGCTGTAATAGCTGGATGGTGATGTATCCATAAGTTGGGTTGTTGGAAAAGAAAGAGGTATTAAGGGTTAAAAAGGAAGGCAGCCATCCTTCAGAGTGTGTTCAGAACTCTACAAGACATGTAAAGGAAAAAAAACAGGGAGGGGGAGGCGCTGACCTGAGTGTAGTATTAAAATGAATTTAATAGGATAAGATTAAAAACACTTATAAGAGCCTAGAAGATGCATGCTCGTCAAAGTAAAGTGCAGTCCTGGCATTCCACATGGCTCTGCGGGTCCCACCGTTGTTCCAGGTAGCTGAAAAGGATTTGGAAGCTGTCTGGAATGGATCACAGTGTTTCTCTAGGAACCAGGAAGCTCCACGCTGACCTGGAAGTAACGTCATCGGCGTCTGATTGGACCAAGGCAGGGCTGGAATCTTGTCAATCAGGGCTACAGTGGTAAAGGCTACGTTCTTGGGGCTGGCTGCTCCTTCTATTGGCCTGCTGCCATCTAGAGGAGGACAGCTATATATACACAATGGAGAGCATGTTGGTTTGGTCGTGGAACTAGAACGACCAGCAGGTCAATCAGTAAACAGTTTAGGGAAAAAAAATTATATCAAGGGGCAGGTGAAGCAGGGGTTAACAGCCTCGGATTGGCTCAAAAAAGTAAACCGATACACATGGTAATGTTTGTAGTATTATTCTCTTCTATATGTATAGAAGCCTATTGAAGAGGTTAACGATGTTTGAAGGGCCAGGCAAGTAAAATAGAAAAAAGGGGAATAGTATGCATGTAAACATGAAGCGGTGGGGAGGGGGAAAAGGCTGTAGTGTAAAAAATTAATACTAAGAGTATTATGGTAACATGGTTAATGTTCTTAAAGCGGAAGTAAACCCATCGATTTAACAGTTTCAAAAAGCAGTTACATTCCCGGCATGCCGGGAATGCCAACTGTCACATTGGTTGTGCTCTTAACCAAGCTTTCAAACCATCCAATGGCTGGTGTCATAACTGATCACATGTGCAGCATCATGGCAGTTGAAGATTAAACAGAGGCCAAGATGGCAGCTTCCTTGCCTGAAAATGACAGGAGGGTTTACTTCCACTTTAACTACATCTAATCACTGAAAGTGTGTCTTCTATAACTGAGCAGATCTTCACAGATGAACATCAGATTGGTCAGAAGATCATAGTATGTCTCACTCCAACAACACGTTCTCAGAACAGGAACTAAAGACACACTGAAAAGAGGGTGGGGCCAGCTATACAGAGCATCTCCTAGTTACAGATTGAGGAAGGGGCAAATTTATTTAAAGGCAAACAAACAAAAATGCATGTGTAACATAATACTCCCAGTCGAAATCTGTGATTTCAGATATTAAACAACTGAGAATCAAGTCCAAACATTGCAAGAGAAAAATATTCCTGGAAATTCACATGTCAAATACAATGCACGTTTTTGGGTATTCTTTACAAAGTTTTTACATTTCAACACATTCACTGAGCTCTGGGGAAAATTCCTTTGCAATGTGTGACTTCCCTTCCAAAGCAAATGGCCTATATGCCTTTAATAAATCAACCCCACTGTGTTGAGCTGTGCAGAAGCTTCAGTGAAATAAGTGCTGTGCACACAATTCTACAAGATGTAACCACTTGTTGCCCGCCGTATAGCAAAATGACGGCGGCAAAGTGGTTGTGTTATCCTGACCAGACGTCATATGCGGTGATCAGGATAATAGAGCGGGAGCCCGCAGCGCAGCGATCGGAGGTGCTGTGAGTCAGTCTGACACACCGCAACTCCGATCGTGGTATTAAGCCTCTGTCAGAGGCTTCTTACCATGTGATCAGCTGTGACCAATTACAGCTGATCATCGCGTGAACCAGGAAGTGCCGGTAAACGGCTTTCCTCGGTTCACGCTGACAGGGAGAACCGATCAGCACATTGATTATCAGTACAGCCCCCATCAAAAGGTGCCCATCAGCTGTCAATCAGTGCCCATCACCTGCCAGCCTAACCCCCTCTATAAACGCCTGTCAGTGCTCATAAAAGTGCTGATCAGTGCCCACAACAGTGCCAATCAGTGTCCAAAAAAGTGGCAATCAGTGCCCATCAGTAACGCTTGTCAGTACCCCATCAAAGTGCCAATCAGTGCCACTCAGTAATGCCTGTCCGTAGTTCCTCATCAGTGCTGCCTATCCAGTGCCACCTATCAGTACCCATCAGTGCTGCCTATCAGTGGTGGCTATCAGTTTTTTTTAGGACTACCGGACAACAAATCCAAATGCTTGGCAGATACAGCCCTCCTCATATGGGGGAATCCAAAATAAAACAAACAAACATGAAGGCGCAAGCCCCTAGTGCATTACCAAATATGTATTGAGGCAAATGAAAACTGCTAAAAATGGATACTCACAAAGACGCAACTTGGATAACAGAGCCGGCGCGCGCCCACCAGGGCACGTAACGCGGCGATCGGAGGTGCTGTGTGTCAGTCTGACACACCGCAACTTCGATCATGGTATAAAGCCTCTGACAGAGGCTTCTTACCACTTGATCAGCTGTGACCAATTACAGCTGATCATCGCATGAACCCGGAAGTGTCAGTAAGCGGCTTTCCTTGGTTCACACTGACAGGGATCGGCGGCTCTCCTTGTCAGAGGAGGGGTCTGTGCGGATAATCAGCACATTGATTATCAGCACAGCCCCCATCAAAAGGTGCCCATAAGCTGCCATTCAGTGCCCATCACCTGCCAGCCTGACCCCCTCTATAAACACCTGTCAGTGCCCATAAAAGTGCAGATCAGTGCCCACAACAGTGCCAATCAGTGCCCATCAGTAATGCCTGTCAGTGCCCCATCAAAATGCCAATCAGTGCCACTCAGTAATACCTGTCAGTAGCTCCTTATCAGTGCTGCCTATCCAGTGCCACCTATCAGTGCTCATTAGTGCCCATCAGTGCCGCCTATCAGTGCCGCCTATCAGTGCCGTCAGTGCCGCCTATCAGTGCCCCCTATCAGAGCCCATCAGTTTTTATTTCAAAATTGTCAGTCTTTTTTCATTTATATTGCAAAAATTAAAAACCGCAGGGGTGATCAAGTACCACCAAAAGAAATCTCTATTTGTGGAAAGAAAATGATAAAAATGTATTTTGGGTACAGTGTTGCATGACTGTGCAATTGTCATTTAAAATGCGACAGCGCTGAAAGCTAAAAATTGTCCTGGGCAGGAAGGAGGGAAAGTGCCCTGTATTGAAGTGGTTAAAATGTATGTAAACCCTAACAATAAACTTTTCTTGTTTAGGTCGGGTTCACACTGGTACGACAAACACTCCGACATTGGGAGTTTCTCATGACATGTGAAAACCAATGTTTCCCTATGGGAGCCGTCTTAACTGGTCCGACACAAGTCGGTCCGACTTTGAAAATGCTCCCTGTACTACTTTGGTCCGACTTTGATCCTACTTCAGCCCATTGAATATCACTGAAGTCAAAACAAAGTCGGATCGCCGTCTTGCATGATCCGACTTTGGCATGTGACATGTGCTCTGATGAGGAGGAACTCCACGCCAGATTTGAAATAAAAAAACGGTATGGGTTCCCCCTCTAAGAGCATACCAGGCCCTTCGGTCTGGTATGGATTTTAAGGGGAACCCCCTACGCCGAAAAAATGTTTTGGGGAACCCCCAAAGTCCATACCAAAACCTTATCCGAGCACACAGCCCAGCCGGTCAGGAAAGGGGGTGGGGACGAGCGAGTGCCCCCCCTCCTGAACTGTACCAGGCCGCATGCCCCCAAAGCACCCTGTCCCCGTGTTGATGAGGACAAGGGCCTCTTCCCGACAAAACCCTGGCCGTTGGTTGTCGGGGTCTGCGGGCAGGGGGCTTATCGGAATCTGGGAGCCCCTTTAATAAGCTGTGGAGGAACGGCTCGCTGAGAGGCTGAGACGGGTATCAGTCCAGGCAGCTAGCACATCCAGACTTTATTGTCGTGATGACGCGGTGCCTGGACTGATTACAGTGATGTCAGCAGAGAGCTGCTGAAAACAGGTCACATGAGTGTAAAACTAATTGCACTCCTGTGACCCATAGGAGAAGCCCAGCCAAAGTAGCTCAGGCTGAACTTCTCCTTTAATATAGAGGAGTGAGTGAGCATTGTCATCCTAGGACTGGAAGTTTGGTACTGGCAGAATCACCAGGTGAAAATAAAGGAAAAAAAAAGAAAATAAGAATACTAATGCAGCTACCACATCTAAGATAAGCAGTATGTGTTAGATTTTTGTTTTGAGGTTTACATGCTTTAACAGAGGTTATACTGATCTCTTTTTTAACCATTTCAATACCGAACACTTTTGCCCCCTTCCTGCCCAGGCCAATTTTCAGCTTTAAGCGCTGTCACATTTTGAATGACAATTGCATGGTCATGCTGCACTGTACCCATATGAAATTGCATCATTTTGTTCACACAACTAGAGCCTTCTTTTGGTGGTATTTCATAACCACTGTGCTTTTTATTTTTTGCTAAATAAATGAAAAAATATGGAAAATTAAAAAAAATAAGTTTTTCTTTGTTTCTGTTATAGAATAGTGCAAATAAATAATTGTTCTTCCAACATTTTGCCCAAAATGTAATCTGATACATTTCTTTGGTGAAAATAATCCAAATCAGTGTATATTATTTAGTCTGTAGAAAAAGGTATAGAGTCCACAAAATATTGTATATATCTGAAATTGATCAATCCTGATGTACTGACGGCCTCATTACTTTTTAATTTTTTGAGGCCCTAAAAATTACAGGAAAGTACAAATACCCCCCAAATGACCAATTTTTGGAAAGTAGACAGTCCAAGGAATTTAGTAAGAGACATGGTGGGGTTTTTTGAATGTGTAATTATTTGTCATAATTTTTTGGAAAATAAATAAATAAATAAAAAAATAATTCACTTTTTTTTTGTACATGCTGCCACCAGTGTAGTACAGCATCATCATATAACTGTTGATCAGGGACACTGACGTGTTTTTTCACTTTTTTTTTTTAACACACTGTGACCAGAGCATAATGATAATGTTATTATAGTATTATTACTACTCTGGGGAAGTGATCATATTTTTATTTTACCAAAAATCTGCCTATGCGGGTAATGGGCACCTGTAGATAAAAACAAACTGTGCAGCTTTGACTAAAGCTGAATATTGCCCCTGCTGTAGGTGTAGTCCATCTCCTGAAGGCTGGCTGAAAACCCCTAAGAGAAGACATCATCCCATCCTGCCATGTTGCTAGGACATTGCTAAGACACCACAGCCATTACTGCCCACCCTGACCATTATAGGAGCGAGTTTTCAAAACCTGCACTTGTGTGGTCCACTATCTCTTTCAGCTCAGAGCTACTGTGACATGAGATAAAGAATGTATGTAAGAGGGTTTGAATCAGCTGGGAGTGTCTTGGCAATGTCCTAGCAACAAGGCCGGACCAGATGATGCAACCTCTGGGATTTTTTTGGCCAGGCTAAGGTAGGTATATAAATGGACTACACCTATAGCAAGGGCATTATTTAAAGCAGCACAGTTTGTTTTTGTTTACAAGCACCCGTTCCTGAATTAGCAGTTTTTTTGGTAAAGACGAACTAACCATTTAAAGAAGTATAGCCAAAGCTCTTTTGGCCAAAAGTCTCCTGTGGGCCACAGGAATGCACTTAGTTCTGCACTCCTGTGACAATAATGTCGGGATCCGCCCAGATGCCCAATCGGCAGCTTTCTCAGCCTCTCAGCGCACTGCTGAGAGCCTAAGCCAGCCACTTCCGTCCCCTCCACAGTCTGACAGTCCAGTGAGTGTTGAAGAGACAGAAAACAGGACTGGTGATTGACAGTCACCACTCTGCTCAGAGCGGACCTGAGAAGTGATCAGTCTTTGATCGCTCAGTTCTTGGTGTAGAGCTGGCAGTGTCAGCTGCAGCTCAGATCGATGTTGCAGTCATCTAGGTGATTATGTAGATTTCCTTTTTTTTATTCCCACACTCCTCTTTTACATGTATTTAACCACTTCAGCCCCGGAGGATTTGGCTGCCAAATGATCGGGCCACTTTTTGCGATTCGGCACTGCGTCGCTTTAACTGACAATTGCGCGGGCGTGCAACGTGGCTCCCAAACAAAATTGACGTCCTTTTTTTCCCACAAATAGAGCTTTCTTTTGGTGGTATTTGTTCACCTCTGTGGTTTTAATTTTTTGCGCTATAAACAAAAATAGAGTGACAATTATGAAAAAAAAGCAATATTTTTTACTTTTTGCTATAATAAATATCCCCAAAAAATATCTAAAAAACTTTTTTTTCCTCAGTTTAGGCCGATACGTATTCTTCTAAATATTTTTGGTAAAAAAATAGCAATAAACGTTTATTGATTGGTTTGCGCAAAAGTTATAGCACCTACAAATAGGGGATAGTTCTATGGCATTTTTATCAATAATTTGTTTTTATTAGTAATGGCGGCAATCAGCGATTTTTATTGTGACTGCGACATTATGGCGGACACATCAGACACTTTTGATGCCATTTTGGGACCATTGTCATTTATACAGCGATCAGTGCTATAAAAAGGCACTGATTACTGTGTTAATGACACTGGCAGTGAAGGGGTTAACCAGTAGGGGGCGAGGAAGGGGTTAAGTGTGTCCTAGGGAGTGATTCTAACTGTGTGGGGGCTGGGCTACATGTGACACGACACTGATCACTGCTCCCGATCACAGGGAGCAGTGATCAGTGTCCTGTCACAAGACAGAACAGGGAGATGCCTTGTTTACACAGGCACCCTCCGTTTTGCAGCTCCGTGACACACGTTCGCGGGACACCGGTGGACATCGAGTCCGCAGGTCCCGCGGGCACGGTCACTGAGCTTGCGGCAGGGGTGCGTGCGCGCGCGCCCACAAGGCGTCAAATTTAAAGTTTTTTTATGCGGCGGTCGGCAAATGGTTAAACCTATCAGTCTATATATTTATGTTTACTTTCAGCATATTGATTAAGCTACCAAAAGTGTGTTTTAAATAACTCTTTGGCATTTTTTTTTGTTGGCAGTAACATGACTGCTATTGGAAAGAAGAAGGGATACAAACCGACCTTGCTAACACGGATCTGTGTCCATGGTTAATGTTTTCAGTAACCAAAGAAAGCCCTGAATTGAGGAGGGAACTGGCAGAATCACTAGGTGTGTAGTGGGAGGATTAGATCATGCATGCCTTGGCTTAAAGGCTTTATTATTTTAATAATATGGGGCAGAGAAATGCAGTGATAACGTTCAAAATTTTAGGTTTGCATACACTTATGTTAAGTCAAAACTTTTTTTTAAGGTTAGGTTTTTTTGCTGTCTGCGTCCTTACTGGGGAGATTTGCCCTCACCTTTTATCCTGATCAGCACTGTCTTCTGTAGAGAAATTTATGGGAAATTCAAAATGTTGAGCTGTCACAGGAACATTAAAATATAAAGAAAAATATGTGTTATGCTCTACCTTTAAGAGAAAGCAATGTTGCAAATATATACTGTATATGTATGTGTGTGTGTGTTACGCTGCCCACTTAATACAATTGAGTAAATACAATAATGAATCCACAAATATATAAAAACTAAACTACGTGACTAAAATAATAATAAAGAATTGGCATATAACTCAAAACAAGGTTTTAGAAGTAACCATATACTTAATGATGTGATTAAAGGGGTTGTAAAGGTTTTTTTTTTTTTCTAAATAGGTTCCTTTAAGCTAGTGCATTGTTGGTTCACTTACCTTTTCCTTAGATTTCCCTTCTAAATGTTTTTTTTCTTTGTCTGAATTTCTCACTTCCTGTTTCTCCTCAGTAAACTTCACACCATCATCCGAGTGGTGTGGAGTCAGCCAGAACAGCTTACTGAACAGCTTACTGAGGAGGAACAGGAAGTGAGAAATTCAGACAAAGAAAACAAAGGAAAAAAAAAATTTAGAAGGGAAATGGAAGGAAAAGGTAAGTGGACCAACAATGCACTATCTTAAAGGAACCTATTTAGAAAATAAAAAATGAACCTTTACAAACCCTTTAATGTCCCGGAAAAAGAAAGTACATGATAAACACTCAAAATCCTCAACCTAAAGTGTTCAGTGTCCCACAACCTTAAGCCTCTTACCCAAAGACCCCAAGATTATAGAAGTGTACACCAAACAACTCAGTAGGAGGAGATGGTGCTCCATAGCTGCATCCTATCCTGTGCATCTCCAGGAACCAAGAGTTGTGTGCCTGGGAAGATCAGTCCAATCATCCAATAGGAAGCCTGTTCTGATGAAAACTGTCTACAAAGAGGGCTATGTCTAGGAGGGAAAGTAAAGGGAATCTTCTCTGATGGGAAAAAAAAAGAGTCCTAAAGCGGAACTAAACCCTCCTATCATTTACAGCCAAGGAAGGTGCCATCTTAGCTTCTATTTGATCTGCAGTTACCATGATACTGTGCATGTAATGTGCTATGACTCCAGTTATGTGATGACTTGACTTTTCTGGGAAATGTATCATTCACAGCATGCCTTGAACGAAATTATTATGTGAAACAGTTAAAGTGTTACTATACCCAGGACCCCGCATTGATTATATCTGTCTCCCACAGTACAGAGAACATGGAAACACAATCATTTTAGTAAATATAAACTGCTAAATACCCTTTCTCATTAGCAGTATATAGTAGTCTTGCAACTTTTAACAGTGCCTGGTTAAAGCTTGTAGGAGGAGTTTTCATACTCTACTTGCTGTCTTATCAGGATGCAGCACCCCTGGCTCTCTGTCTGGACAGTGTTGATTGACCCATGCACTGATCAAATGCACTCTCCCAAGAAAAAAAAAAAAAACTCTCTAGCAATACACACCAAACTGAGCATGTGCAGCCTGACTCCAGTAACTCTGTCTTATCTGGACATGTAAGAAGAGGAGGATCTGTGCATACAGGATAAACAGCCTTTTTACACAATGCAGAGGATTAACCCCTTAGGTTCCACAGTGAGTATAACAAGCATGCTTTATTGCATATACAGACTGATTTTTACTGTTGTGTGTTTAGTAACACTTTAAATTGATGGGTTTAATTCCACTTTAACCGTTCCTTACTCTATCCAAAGTTTTGGCTGTACATACGCGACATCTATTCTATGTGCATGGGCGTCCGCTCCATAGGGCAAGGGGGTCAACTGCCCCCCCCCTGGAAGTCAGAGTGAAGACACACTTGCCCCCTGTGTTGCAATGGCCACCGCGGCCAGACCTGTACATATCATTCACACCAGACTGCACCGAGAGTGACGAGATTGCTCCGTGTATGATGTGTCTCCCTTCCCCCGCCGTCTCACTAGCGGCCCATTGTCAGTCCACCCCGCACTAATGCTGAGTGCCGGGGGGATCCGAAGAAATTCAGTGAGCTCACACTGCCTGCCGCTGATTGCATGCAGGAGGGAGCCGGTGGGCGGGCCCAGACAAGGGGGAGGCAGCTGAAGAATCCAAAAGCAGGGACGAGGATGCGCCTATATCTACTGCCAGCTTCCTTTCTATGGCAGCAGCACACCCTTTCTCCTGGGCACAGGCTCCTCTCAGGCTGGGAGGCTGAATCCGGGCTGTAACAAAGCTCCTCTACATTGCAATACATCTGTTTTGTGGGGGGCCATATTTTGATCTTGATGAAAACAACCTATACATACAGTATAGGCTGTTTTTATCAAGATAAAAATATGGCCACAACAGATGTATTGCAATACATTGCAATTTAGAAAGATGTACATTCTCTAGGCTATATTTATATTTATATGGGCATGGAGTGAAGCGGAATTATCCTCAAGAGGTATTTCACACTGCCAGCTGGCCGCGTTATCGGTAAAGCGCCGCTAGTTTTAGCGGTGCTTTACCATAGTTTTAGTGGCGCTATTCGGCCGCTAGAGGGGGGGTTTAAACCCCAGCTAGCGGTCGAAGACAGGGTAAAATGCGACTGTGTATCGCCGCTGCCGTAGCGCCCCCTGAAAAAATTTCAGCGGACGCCCATGTCTATGTGTATTCATTATTTTAATTGTATTTGTTTTTGCCTTTGTATGTTACTTTTTACGTCTCTCATTATCACAAAGAAATATATATCATGATTCTATACACCACTATGTGCTACTTATCAAGTGCATCCACCTTTAGCAACAGTTATTTTGCAATATGGCTGCTAGAGGGTTAAGAAAATTGTATAGTGAAACTGAAATCTTCTGTGAGATGAACAAGCTAGATAAAGACACAATGCAGCCATTTGAAGCCAACAACAATTATGTGGAATTATTACTAGACATTTTATTTTGTGCCTCTGGAGTGAGCATTGAAAGTAAAAGGCAGTCGCTGATTATTCTCCTGGGAGCGGTAAGTCTACGTTGCGGCGAGGTCATCCCTTTTTTCATTAGCTGAAGAGTTTGTTGAAAAGTTAAATGTGCTGACAGCTTCTTTGCCTTTGATGTTGGGTTTCACCCTGCTGCAATTACCATGACTTTTCCCTGGTGGCAGGGAAAGGCTGCTAGAAAATGATCTCTTTTCTGTATTAGCTATTTGATTGTATTGCACAGTAAGAAAAGCCATATCACTGGTTGAAGCATATATACAAAATAATATATATAGATAGATATAAATATCGATCTATCTATATATATAGATAGATATATCTATTCTATATATATTAATCTCTCCTCGTTAAACCCAATTCTACATTAGGCAATACATTTAATAGTGGAAGTGGATCCCTCATAGCTCCTTAAAATAAACAAAAGAAGCTCTGGTTGCTATATTCACCTGATCTCCCCCACAAATTCACCAATCCACCAATGTGAGGCTGCCCCTATTCTGGGCTAAATTACACCCAGAAAATGTTAACCCACTTCTTTTGAGCCCAGGGCGTCAAGGCTTCACCCCCACCATGAATACGCAGAGAAGTGGTGCAAACACCAGGATCGCTATAATTAGATGCCGTATCCAAGTAGTAAGGGATAGACAATAATGGGACTTGGCTGGTATTTTGACTTTAAGGGATCCTGTTGTTTGGTCTTCAGACATCTACTTACAGTATATACTAGATATCATTTAAACTCTCAAGCTCAAACGTTAGGGGGGGTTAGAGCTGAGTAAAAACACTTAAGCCTCGTACACACGATCGGATATCCTATGGATTCTAATCCGATGGTTTTGTCCATCGGAAATCCGATGAAGCTGACTTCCATCAGTCTTGCCTACACACCATCAGTCAAAAAACCGACCATTCCAAACGCGGTGACGTAAAACACTCCGATGAGCCGAGAAAAATGAAGTTCAATGCTTCTGAGCATGCGTCGACTTGATTCTGAGCATGCGTGGGTTTTTTATCCGATGGACTTGCCCATAGACGATCAGAGTTTTCGAACGGTTTTTTATCCATCGGAAAAATTTAAAACATGTTCTATTTTTTAAAACCGATGGAAAAAAGACCGATGGGTCCCATACACGATCGGTTTGTCTGATGAAAACAATCCATCGGACGGTTTTCATCGGTTAAACCGATCGTGTGTACAGGGCTTTAGAGAACTCACTAACTAGTGTTGGTACTTTTTTAAACTCTTATTATACCTGCACACACTGGTGAATACTTAAAGGGGTTGTAAAGGTTAATTTTTTATTTTCGAAATATGTTCCTTTAAGCTAGTGCATTGTTGGTTCACTTACCTTTTCCTTAGATTTCCCTTCTAAACTTTTTTTTACTTTGTTTACTTTGTCTGAATTTCTCACTTCCTGTTCCTCCTCAGTAACCTGTTCAGTAAGCTGTTCTGGCTGACTAAACACCACTTGGATGATGGTGTGAAGTTTACTGAGGAGAAACAGGAAGTGAGAAATTCAGACAAAGAAAAAAAACATTTAGAAGGTAAATCAAAGGAAAAGGTAAGTGAACCAACAATGCACTAGCTTAAAGGAACCTATTTAGAAAATAAAAAACAAACCTTTACAACCCCTTTAAGGGACATTCAACTATGTAACCCCCCTGTACACCCCCTTCCTGGTTAACTTAATCAGCAACTGAAGTGGTAAACACAGGTTCAGGTCTGTGAACATCAGTCTCCATAGTAAATGGCATTTTAATTGTATAATATATAGAATTGTATAATTCAACAATCTGCCACGTGAGAATGGCATATGTGCAATATGAATGTGCGTCAAATGTGTAGTGAGCATGAATATGGTGTCACAACAAAATCTTTCTGCATGTCTATTAATTTGACTTAACAGTTTTTAGACATGTGCACACTGAAATATTTCGTTTCGGAATTTCGTTTTCGTCCGAAAAATAAATTTATTTAGTTACTCCCGAAATTCGTTTTTATTTATTTCGTTTTTCGTTAGAAATTGCATTCGTCCGAAAATCTGAATTAATTAAGGTCGAATCTGTCATTGAAGGCTTATGGTGTCTGTCGAATGTTCAAAGAAGATTCGACGGAGCAGTGAAACTGTACGACGCTGCAATCATACATTTCCGGTCGAATGTTCCGCCCACAAGCTATAGAAGAATTCTAATGTTGTATGACTAGTAATAATTATATTTATTCATTACTATTACTAGTCAACCAACATTAGAATTCTTCTATAGCCTATGGGCGATTGCAGCGTCGTACAGTTTTGCTGCACCGTCGAATCTTCTAACTTTCGATGCTTTGTCGAATCTTTGTCATTCTAGCTATTTTACTGCTCCTCCTCTTTGGTTACAATCAGCCAATAACATTCATCATCAACTTTATTTTTATTTTACTTCCCCCACCCAATTCCAGCAGTGATCTTTTCTCTCTATGTCGAATCTTTTCTCTCTATAATAACAAATCTTTTCTCTCCTATGTCGAATCTTTTCTCTCTATAATGTCGAATCTTTTCTCTCCTATGTCGAATCTTTTCTCTCCTATGTCGAATCTTTTCTCTCCTATGTCGAATCTTTTCTCTCCTATGTCGAATCTTTTCTCTCCTATGTCGAATCTTTCTCTCCTATGTCGAATCTTTTCTCTCTATAATGTCGAATCTTTTCTCTCCTATGTAGAATAATCTTGGACTAATAGAGTTAAGGTTAGGCACATTCGACCACAGGTTCGATAGACACAGATTGTTATTGTCAGCGTCACGTCGAATCTCCTATCTATATCGAACTGTTGTAGCAACGAAAACGAAAATAAAGCATTTGTTTATGTCGGATCTTTCGGTTTTCGGATTCTGTGCTTTAGTTTTCGTTTGTTAAAACGATAACGAAAATAGCTGAAATTCGGACGAAAATGCATTCGGACGAAAACGAATGCACATGTCTAACAGTTTTCCACCATTTGTTCAATGTTTCAATGCATATCAGATTTGCAACCTTTTGTGCATACACGATGATACCTTGGCATGAGTAGTTCAATGCCATTTTAGAGTGAATGGTGCAGTGGCTTCAATTATTTGGAAGTACTTGTTTATATATTGGGCATCCTTTTTCAATCAACATTTTCGCTAGAAAAGTACGTAAGACTATTTTGTGTCTCTTTAAATGGGTACCTGACTTTTAATGCAGCTGGGACGTAAAGAGGATCTTTGGCCCTTTAAAAATAACTTAATTTTTTTGTTTACTTACTTTTTTATTTATCTGCTTGGGTTCTGCCCCCCCCTCCATCCTCATAATTCACCTAGGTGAATGACATCAGTGCCCCTGGTGCCTCCTGGGATCTGTGACTTGCACCGGGTGCACTGCATGGGAAGTGACGGCTGACAGAAGAGGATCTCAGTAGGACAATGATGAATCTGCTGGGTGGGTGAGTATCTTTACTCTTCAGAATACAACATTAGGTATACAGATGGAAAAATAATAGGGCGGTAGGTTGAGATTCCTCAGTGAGAATCCCTTATTCAGACAATGATGTTGCACATGGAACACCACTGATGCTTCCTTGATAATCTTTGACTGCCTTTAAAGCAGGATCCTGCTAGGTGACCAGAAGTTACCCAGGAGGCATGATGGAGTGTGGGCTTCCTTTTCTAAGGGGCCTGCATGTTTCAAATTGGAAGATAATGCAAAAGTATTTGGTACGTTTTTCAATTCTTCTTAATCCACCAAAAAGTATTTGTTTTGGGAGGATTAAAACTATAATAAAATGTGGCTGTTTCTATGAATTCCACAGCTGCAGTTCATTATCATAAAGTGACGGCTTGTTCTCACATGTGGCAATCCACAGCGGATTTCTTTTCAGAGGGCGTTTAACAGGTGGTCAGGAGGCAATATGTCACCTCCTCTCCACAATGGGGTTGCAGAGCGATTTGTGGTGCAACTCCATACACTTAATTGGACCTTAAATTATGTTTGGCGCCTGTATTGAAGTGACATACGTTTTACATTTTGCCATGGCTTTGGCCAGGGCTTTGAAGAAAAACATGTATAGCCCTGAGTGGCTACATACCCTTTTTTAGGTGGGGACTTTGGGGGGCGGTTAAACCATGGCTGCTTTTACTGCCCCACCCCTGTGTAAACGAGCCCTAAAGGAAGCTAAAATCTTCAGCAAATCTCCTGTTCAATCGGTGTATAACCATCAGAAGAAGGGAACACGTTTGGGGCATTTCACAGCACATTAACACAACAGAAATTACCCAGCAAATGTATACAACTGGGATCTTTGTTTTTAATCGAATTGTTAGAAACAAATTATAGTTTGGTTCCCTTTCCTGGCTAGCAGGATTAAGTGCTTGGAATTTATTGCATTGTTTAAGTGAACTGCCCCACCCATGCATGTTATTTCTCTCCTAGTTATAAACTGACTAAGTGGTTGCCACGTTCTAGTTATGTTGTACTTGATGCAGACACACAAAGGTGGTTTTCAGCTTTCTTGCATGAGTCTAGTGTGTTGCCATACCTTTGTACCAACTTTTTTTTTCAATACTTTTTTATCTAAAAAGAAACTATATTCCCTATGTTTAACAAAGAAAATAACAAAACCAAGAGAAGCACACTGTGCTATACAAGATGCAATAACTTCTGTTGTATCAGTAAAATATAATGTGGTATGGTGTAGTTTTATGGTATAGGATGCTCATTACGGCCTGGAATAAAGTTAAACAATCAATGAGATTTTTGATTGTTGAGTGATGATCATTTTTACCCCCCCCCCAGAAATGAGAGAAACATGTCAACCATTAGCCCTGAGAGCTATAACCATCAACTATTATATCCAGGACCAATGAAGAAGTTTCTAGAGTACAGTCACTGAGCCATCCTCTCCATATGTTCTCCCTTTTTTGAAAAAACACCTCTGCGCTTGTAGGTAGCTATTAGCACCCCTGTCTGGGTAATATTAGAATGTCCCTTCTGTCCCAGTGACCACTCAGAAAATAAGTAGAATCAATCCAATGAGGGCAAAGGGAAAAACACTGGTAGAAACTGTTTTTTTTTTTGCCCTAATTAAAAGAAATGCTAAAATTGCTCTCCTTATACCTGATGGAGAGATTTTTCTTTACTTCCTATCTTGGTGATCACAAAATAATTTTGCCAAAATCTTTTTAATGTTGCCACAGATAGAGCCTTAATGCCTTGTACACACGATCGGATTTTCCGATAAAAAAAGTCTGACGCAGAGTTTTTTCATTGGAAATTCCGACCTTGTGTGGGCCCCATCGGATTAATTTCATCTGAATTTTCAAATAGAACCTGTTCTATTTTTTTCCAATTAAATTCCGTCGGAATTCCGATGGAAGTTTGATCGGAAAAAGGTCCGATCGTGTGTACGGGGCATTAGGCCTCGTGCATACAGGAAGTCAAAAACGCTGCTTTTACAGGCATTTATTGTTTATTTTTTCTGCCACTAAACACCACTCTATGTTGACCTATGTGTCCATGTACACATAGGCATTTAGAGGCAGGAGCGTTTATAGGCAGAAAATGAAACGCACCACCAGTGTATTCAGGAGAGGAGCATTTGGGGGAAAAAAAAGCTGTGTACATAAATGCCTTTGCGCATTAGTGCATTTTAATGGCCAAAATAAGGCAATATTCTGGCTATTATAATGCATTAACGCCAAGGCCTTACAGTCCAATTGTAGTCCCCTTAAAACAATATAAATCAAATCAGATTTGCTCAAAAAGAGAGAAAGTTCCGAAAACTCCTATTCCCGATAGAAATGTGCAGCTAAAGACCAATCTGTGTGAGAGAAGGGATCAGTGTTGCCAACCTACAAGATTGAAATTTAC
This sequence comes from Rana muscosa, assembly GCA_029206835.1. NCBI lineage: Eukaryota > Metazoa > Chordata > Amphibia > Anura > Ranidae > Rana > Rana muscosa. Next base: position 119,617,196 of record CM055123.1, on the reverse strand, counting down.
TGACACAACATCCCAAATTTACTGGCACAGTCACGTTTTTACTGACATTTCCAAAAGTTACAAAGGTACAGTTTTAAGTGCAAATTAGAGTATTAAGGCTACAAACAAATACAATATGCAATTAGCAATATGATTTAAGGTAGATAATAAGGCAAAAAACATATTTCTTATTTTATTTTCAATATAGTAAGTAGCTCAGGGACAGGCCTCAGGAGGGCAATAAATTAGAATGGGCAGGCACACTCACACACATGACTGGCGGCGCCGGTCACCAGCTCTCTGCTCACGGAGCTCTGAGAGCCAAGTGATCAGCAGTGTTTCATTGCTCAGTTCTCAGGCTTAGAGCTGGCGGGGGGACAGATGCAGCTTCCACCTAGGCAAGTATAATTCGTAAAATAAAATAAAAATCCCATTCTTCTCTTTTAATATGGCAGTGTGGCTTAACATAGATTTTCAGCTGAAACTTTACCTTTGAAGCCCATATCCAGTTTTACTTTTACATATAGCACCCGCTCTTAAAAAAAAAAAGTTTACAAAGTAATACTCACTTTCTCGCCCTCAAACTCCTCCTCCTCGGTCTAGTGCCATTCTGCTACTGGGTTGAATGATGCCCACCGTCATGCAACCCACTTCCTGTGAGCCCAAGATGTTAGGGACCTGAATCCAGGAGTTTAGACATCAAGCAACCCCTGGTGAGAATTCTACAGAGAACAGAGACATGTCATTATGCAAGCAGTGTTCTCTGAAACATTCAGAACGCACCCACCACTGGAGAATAGAAGAGGAAAAGTGACCCCATACACCAAGTGACCAGACTGAAACACGGTATGAAGAGGTGGATTTCAAAGTCAAAACTACACTTTAATTTAATTGGAAGAAATAGAATACAGTTAGGTTCTGATTGGTAAGAACAGGATTAAAGTGTTACTAAACCCAGGGCCCTATATTCACTATATCTGGTCTCCCACAGTACACAGAGCAAGGAAATGCAATTATTTTTGTAAATATAAACTGCTAATTACCTTTTCTAACCAATAGTATATAGCAGTCTTGTGACTTCTATCAGTGTCTGCTTAAAGCTTGTAGGAGGAGTTGTCATTCTCCTCTGACTGTCCTATGGGGCTGCATGACCCTTGACCCTCTGTCTGTACAGAGCTGATTGGCCCTGTGTTGATCACATGCACCCCCCCCCCCAAAAAAACAAAAACAAAAACAAAACTCTCTAGCAATACACACCAAACTGAGCATGTGCAGAGTGCCCGCAAGGCTCTCTACTATCGGGAGATGGATTGGGGGACAGTGAAAGATGGAGAGGATCAAACAGCCTTTTTACACAATGCACAGGATTAACCCCTTAGGTTCCACAGTGAGTATAACGCGCATGCTTTACTGCATATACAGACTGATTTTACTGTTTAGGGTTTAGTAACACTTTAAGTTCAGCTTTTAAACTGTTCATGTATCATGAATGTAACCTGGCAACAGAAGCAAATAATGTTTTTTCTAATAGAGAGAAGATGAGTTGGTACCTCTTTACTGACCTCTGTGTCCCGATTAGAGAGATTTTACCCTAATTGCCCAACCATGTTATGAGTGTCAAAGAGGAAGTGAGAACAAATCACCCTAGTGATAACACAAGTAGCAGTTCAACCTGAAAAACGTAACTATAGCTGGCCATATATTAATTATGCTGGCTGATAAAAAAAATTATAGATTCCCCCACATAATCGAGGTGGATGGCTGAATCCTCCCCACTGCACTGTTGTATTCTGACATTGGGTACTCCTCCACTGTCAGAGTACACTGATCAGTGCTGCAGCCAATCGACTGTAGCACTGATTGAACAAAAAAGTTCCAATAGTCCTGTTCTTGAGAAGTCATCCATTAGATTGACTTCTCACAAATGGGAATGACCATACATGGATTTAAATTCAACTGGTCCCTGCTGAACCAGCTGAATCTATTTATCTATCTATCTATCTATCTATCTATCTATCTATCTATCTATCTATCTATCTATCTATCTATCTATCTATCTATCTATCTATCTGTCTATCTGTCTATCTATCTATCTATCTATCTATCTATCTATCTATCTATCTATCTATCTATCTATCTATCTATCTATCTATCTATCTGTCTATCTGTCTATCTGTCTATCTGTCTATCTATCTATCTATCTATCTATCTATCTATCTATCTATCTATCTATCTATCTATCTATCTATCTATCTATCTATCTATCTATCTATCTATCTATCTATCTATCTGTCTGTCTGTCTGTCTGTCTGTCTATCTATCTATCTATCTATCTATCTATCTATCTATCTATCTATCTATCTATCTATCTATCTATCTATCTATCTATCTATCTATCTATCTATCTATCTATCTATCTATCCGTCTATCTATCCGTCTGTCTATCTATCTATCTATCTATCTATCTATCTATCTATCTATCTATCTATCTATCTATCTATCTATCTATCTATCTATCTATCTATCTATCTATCTATCTATCTGTCTATCTGTCTATCTGTCTATCTGTCTATCTGTCTATCTATCTATCTATCTATCTATCTATCTATCTATCTATCTATCTATCTATCTATCTATCTATCTGTCTGTCTGTCTGTCTGTCTGTCTATCTATCTATCTATCTATCTATCTATCTATCTATCTATCTATCTATCTATCTATCTATCTATCTATCTATCTATCTATCTATCTGTCTATCTGTCTATCTGTCTATCTGTCTATCTGTCTATCTGTCTATCTGTCTATCTATCTATCTATCTATCTATCTATCTATCTATCTATCTATCTATCTATCTATCTATCTATCTGTCTGTCTGTCTGTCTGTCTGTCTGTCTATCTATCTATCTATCTATCTATCTATCTATCTATCTATCTATCTATCTATCTATCTATCTATCTATCTATCTATCTATCTATCTATCTATCTATCTATCTATCTATCTATCTATCTATCTATCTATCCGTCTATCTATCCGTCTGTCTATCTATCTATCTATCTATCTATCTATCTATCTATCTATCTATCTATCTATCTATCTATCTATCTATCTATCTATCTATCTATCTATCTATCTATCTATCTATCTATCTATCTATCTATCGTTAATGATAAGCTGGAGTAGGGGTAAAAAGAATATCACAGTTCTTCTGCTTTAGCTGCTATATATGGTTCACAGTGCAGATGCTTTTATTTTTACAAATCATATAGAGAAAATAACATAAGCTAAAGATGGAATTGGGAGGCAGTGCAGTTCTTCAATGTATATGATGGATTAGCAGGCACTTAGTGCACCCATAGCTCCCAAATGTCCCTCTTTTGAAATAATATCCCTCCGTCTAACTTATTGCATATTTTGAAAACCTGCTATAAAGAGAAAGTATTGTGAAAGGTTTGTAGGTTTAACCACTCATTATTTGTGCATTTATTATTTTTGGTTGACATAACAGGAGGGGTGTATTGCTATGTATACTCCAATATAGAGACTCTCAAGGATTAGAGTTAAGACCGCACTTTACAGAGGGACCTTGATGAGGCAGTGTAGCTTCCACATATATTTGCAAATGTAGTACAACTAAAACCTCTGTTTTTCATACAAATTGTTAAACTGTATTGGTTAGTTGTCAAAGTGATACTAAACACACACTTTTTTACATTGTCCCTTCTGTTTCTGTATGTGGATGATGGCGCTGTAATTATTTTAATTAACCGGCCACCAACAACCTCACATACTGTCCTTCCCTTTAAGAGCAGCCAGCACTGGGATTTGTGTGTGTAAACACACAAATACCTGTTCTGTCAGGGGAGAGGAGACATGTCGTTTGTTCCTACTAAGTAGGAACAACGATATGTCTCCTCCCCCAGTCAGTCACATCCCCATACAGTTAGAACACATCTAGGGAACACACATTTAACCCCTTGATCGCCTCCTAGTGTTAACCTCTTCCCTACCAGTTACATTTACACAGTAATCAGTGCATATTTATAGCACTGATCGCTGTATAAGTGTCAATGGTCCCAAAAATGTGTCAAAAGTGTCCGATCTGTCCGTCGCAATGTCGCAGTACCGCTAAAAACCGCAGATCACCGCCATTACTAGTAAAAAATAAATAAATAATAAAAATGACATAAAAATGACATAAATCGTTCCCATAGTTTGTAGACGGTATAATTTTTGCCCAAACCAATCAATATACGCCTATTGCGTTTTTTTTTTTTACCAAAAATATGTAGAAGAATATATATTGGCCTAAACTGATGAAGAAATTTGCTGCGGATGGTGGAAGCAATTGTCAATACATTTTTATGAACTGAACTTTTTGCACTTGATTGCACATTTATTACCAAGGAGTTTTGCACAAGCACTTTAAATTAATTTATTATCTTTGAACATATTTTTTCCTGTTGGATTTATTTGTTCACATGCATTGTATATTGTCATTCACGTTTGCTTTATAAGTTAAGGAATTGTTTGGTGCTCTTGCTACATTTTGCACATCTATTTATATTATTTTCACTTTAGGAATTATATTGTTTATAATAATAATAGTAATAACATGGTGTGGGTGATTTCTGACAATCACAGGCTGTGTCACACCCCTACAGGAAGGTGAAGACTCCATCAATCAAGGTGTAATATCCCACCCTCATTGTGTTTAGCTAGTTAAAGGGCACAGAAGAGGAGGGAGAGAGTGGGCTGTCATTTATCACTGTGTACACACCCACATATGTGACTCTATAGTCACATGGGCTTTTTAGATGTGATAGGGAAAAAAAATGCTCACTATAGAACACACTGAAGACTCAGCATGTGCTCTAGCTGCTAACACTGTTCTGCAAATCCCCAACTGCAGTGGGGACATGAACAGGAGGAGATAGAGAGCAGCAGGATCAACCAGGTTTTTGTAGAATACAGAAAATTAATCCCATAGTGATTGAGTGAATATGAAAAGCATGTAATGAAGCATTTATTGATAGTTTTTAATGATGTGGGTTTAATGTGCTGTGAAAACTTTTGTTTGTTTGTACCATTATTTTTTATTTACGGTATATAGCTGGTGCAAAACCAAACTAGCAAAAACACCACAAAGGATATAGCACTTACAAAGACGCCAGGACGCATTTCTGATCCTCGCTGCAGGAGCTGTCGGCATAATTTCAAGGTTTCGATGATCTGTTACTGATTAAAAATGGCTCAAGTCGGCTGTGTCTTTCCACTGGGCTTTAGCATACTTTTTGAGACTTTCTTAATATGCTGTTCTCATCCACCTTGGCCTCGGCCTCTGAGTGTATTCTTCACCATCACGTTGCACCTATCCACAAACTTATTATAGGTTCAGCATATAGTATAAAATGGGATGTGGAGGAAAGAGAAATGTTGAATTACTCTGCACTTAATGTAATGTGGGGTTACAGTTGCTTTACGAAGATGTAGCAGCCAGGATTGGCTCCCCTGACCTCATGGGCCTAGTAACAGTCACACACTCTGCCCTGTCTGTAGTTACACCATAGTTTTTGCCTAGTATGTGCCTATTATTGCAATAGCAGACAACGTTTATTGTTGATATAAAAACATTTATGTCCTTGACTAGAGGATTTGTCAACCTTCGTTCCTAGAACTTATAATAAACACACAAATTTGCGTGATGTGGGTTTGAACGGCCACAGCAGCTATTTTATTAATGCATGAATAAATAACAGAAATAGAACAATTTCAACAATGCAACCAGGAGAGGGTCTTTGGGTGTCCTTAACCGGTTCCGGACCGCCCGCCGCAGTTTTACGTTGGCAGGTTGGCTCGGCTGCACGAAATCACGTAATATAACGTAATTTCGCTCAGTGACCACTAGCGCGCACGTCCCCTGCTCACCCCTGGTGCCGATGCGAGTGCCCGGCGGGCGCGATGACCGCCGGGCACCCGCGATCACTCGTCACAGAGCGAGAACCTGGAGCTGTGTGTGTAAACACACAGCTCCCGGTTCTTTCAGGGGGAGAAATGACTGATCGCTGTTCATACAAAGTATGAACAGTGATCTGTCATTTCCCCATGTCAGTCCCATCCCCCCTTCAGTCAGAACACACTTTAGGGAACATAATTAACCCCTTGATTGCCCCCTAGTGTTAACCCCTTCCCTGTCGGTGACAATTGTACAGTAATTAGTGCATTTTTATAGCACTGGTCGCTATAAAAATGCCAATGGTCCCAAAAATGTGTCAAAAGTGTCCGATATGTCCGCCATAATGTCGCAGTCCCGAAAGAAATCGCTGATCGCTGCCATTACTAGTGAAAAATAAATTATTAATAAAAATGCCATAAAACTATCCCCTATATTGTAGACGCTATAACTTTGACGCAAACCAATCAATAAACGCTTATTGCAATTTTTTTACCAAAAATATGATGAAGAATACGTATCGTCCTAAACTGAGAAAACATTTTTTTACATATTTTTTGGGGATATTTATTATAGCAAAAAGTAAAAAATATTGAATTTTTTCTAAATTGTCGCTCTATTTTTGTTTATAGCGCAAAGAATAAAAACCGCAGAGGTGATCAAATACCACCAAAAGAAATCTCTATTTGTGGGGAAAAAAGGACGTCAATTTTGTTTGGGAGCCACGTCGCACGACTGCGCAATTGTCAGTTAAAGCAACACAGTGCTGAATCCTAAAAAGTGGCCTGGTCTTTGGCCAGCCAAATGGTCCGGGGCTGAAGTGGTTAAGGCACACTTTATAACTATAATCGACCATGTCCTAAGCCGCACCCCAACCGGCTCAAAGACGTTGCGACTTACACATTTTAGATTTCCCATAGGGGACCTAGCTCCTGGGAGAACAATCAACAACCAACCAGGTGTGAGCACCATACCCTAGATGAGCCCCCAATTCTTTAACAATATGGTTATTCGCTGACCCCCCAAAGACCCCTTGGCCTGCAAGCTGCTGTAACAAAAGTGCCAAATGTTCAATTTTTTTTTTTATTATAAAAATGTGTAACACAAAAACTGCCCCCTAACCCAGAATATACCATAAACCCAGAATACAGTAGACATGTGCGATTAGTTTCGTACGAATCGAAAATTCGTATGAATTTTTCGAAATTCGTACATTTGTACGATTCCGAAGTATGAATTTTTATGAGTACGAATTCTGTACGACATACGAAATTTCGTTTACGAATTTCGGATTCAAATTATCCGAATCCAAACTACCAAATAACGATTTTCAACTAATACGAAAGAAACAAACAAAAAAAAAGTTACGAAAGTAGGAGTTGTGTCCAGAATCAACGAAAACAATGTACTCTACCCCGTCCGAAAGTACGAATTATGGTATTGAGCTTCCCTTTAATAGTGCCGTTGTACGTCTTATACGTCACCGTGTTCTTGGTGTTCGGAATTTCCGACAACATTTGTGCGACCGTGTGTATGCAAGACAAGTTTGAGCCAACATCCTTCGGAAAAAAAAATACACGGTTTTGTTGTCGGAATTTCCGATCGTCTGTACGCGGCATGAGTCCGTAGAGTTCAATATTAACGATTCGTACGAAATTCGTATTTCGTACGAATCCGAATTAAATTCCGTACACGAATTGAGAAGTACGATTTTTTTTTATACGGAACGAAACTAAACAAATTTTTTGACGGCTCCCATGTCTAGAATACAGGGCGTGAGGGAGAGAAAGTCTTCTCGTCGCCTGAACTTTCCGGAATGACTACACTTCAACCCCTGCACCGGACCACCCTTGCGGCTCCACCTTGCCCATCTGACCCTCAGCCTGCAATCAGGTAAGCTACGCCCCTACCACACTAAACTACAGAGTTCTTAAACCCTTCTCTGACTTGTTCCTCCCTTAGTCATGACGACCCTCCGGCTATTCTCTCTTCTCTGTGTCACACTTTACATCCTTATTATAAGGGGATGCTATGTCCTATTCAAAAAATACCTAATTTTCCTGTATTCCATGCAAAATCATACAAAATGTCTCTGTTAAAATATTAGAAGCAGCTGCCTGTTGTGTTCTACTAAGGTTAGAAATAGGTTTACATGACAATTTTCTAAATAAATTTAGTGCTTTTCGAAAAGACATAAAATGGGAAACAAAATGTAGTTTCTAAGGAAAAAATATCTACACCAAAAATCTAATTTGTCTTCTGATCAGCCCTAGTGTCTGCATAGACTGAGGGGTCAAAGCACGTGAGAGAATGTGATTTATGTGTGTTGTGTACGTTGATGCTGGTGTGCCTACAGCTCTATCTATCCCTCAGGGCCTTTGCAGAAACCTTACACAATGTTTCCTATGAAACATTTCACTTGCCTTCAATCAACATCACTGCTCTTGCTCTCTTTTTTTTCCCTAGCAGCCCAGGAACGCACTGTACCAAACTGCATTTGCAGATGCCAATTCTCCCTCACATCAGTTGACAAACTAAACATATCTTGTCAAGGGGACAGAAGCACGTTGTTCTTTTAGTTTAATGGGAATCTCATGGAGCTCACTGGGATGGGCAAGGTCAGACCCGAGCCTACGTCAGAATCAGGAGGCGGCCGTCAACGTTTTCTGGGAGGGGATGTTTTGTGTAATGAAGAGAGTATATGAGTGACACTGCCCTTCCCTCCTCTTCACTAATTTCAGATACAGGGAGCTTGGCTATTGCTGTAGCTGTTTGCCCTCCCTTGGCCTTCCCTGCCCTTTTCTGCTGCTCAGTGCCAATTTCCTCTGCTACTTTCATCAGAATTCAATTTCCTTCTCGTAAGTTAACACCATCCAAACTCCACATGATTTCTTTCCTTCCAGTGATGGATGAGCTTGCTGGAGTCTCCCAGCCTGTCCATCACAGCCCGCGATAATAGCGGAAAAAAAAATCCACAATGCTCAAAGTAGAAAATAAAGCTTGCCATCTTCCTTTTAAAGCTGGTGTTGTGTTTTATTCCATCTTTTCATTAGAAAGTTCCTCTCTCCCCTCTTCCCAGCCCATTCCCTTAAAGCTTCTCCGTTTCTCTCCTTCTTCTCTTTTCTCCTAACACCTCTATTCATCTCCGAGAAAAATCATTTATTTTGTACTTCCCAGATAATTTACTTTTTTCCCTTCTACTGGAATTCTCCATTTCCCTATAAAATGAAAATTCATCTAGAATTACATCTTATGTCATCATTATGTTTATTAAGCGTGGATGATGTATATGAACAGTACTGGCTTGCTGCTGAGTGCTTAATGGTGCATAAGATTAAGCCGAGACTCTCAGCTGCGCTGTGACTCCCCTCCGGTTCCCATGTTGTAAAGGCATGCTGGGAGTACAAGTTCCAAACGGACAACCAGGTGAATTTTGCTAACATCTCATTTTTCGCCCCCCCAAGCCCCCCCTTCTTCAGCCTCCATCCTTCTTTATTTTTGTGTTAGTTGGTTACTGGTCTGAGTGGCATTCTGTCGAGTGACCATTTGCTGCAGGTGAAACACAGGAACACCGTGTTATGACAAGTATTCATTATCCATGCTGTGTGCTGCTGTGTTCAAACACTCTCTCATATTTATGTTCTGTTAGATCTCTGCTGAAGTATGTTATAGTGTTTATTAACCCCAGTCTGAGAAATTCAGCTGCTTTTCTTTTTTTTTTTAATCTGTTGTTATGTATATTTTTCTACAATTTGCTTGACTCAAACTACTAATGTTCAGTTCTTACATTTTCTTTTATTTAATGAGACAATGAATGTCGGTATATAAGGTTTATGTTTTTAAGATCCCCGCAGGGCTTTTATTCTGCCTGAACGTGCCAGAACGCCGTTCCGGCACCTTAGCCAGAGAACTCCCGTGTCCAAATGCTGCGCTGCCGCCTGTAATTAGCCACTGACGGTCGTGGAGGGATCAAACGCGGAGGCACCTCCGCCAGAGCACTCCCGCCACTGGGACACCTCCCGCAGAGCACTCCCCATCAATGGGACACCTCCCGCAGAGCACTCCCCGTCAATGGGACACCTCCCGCAGAGCGCTCCCCGCCAATCGGACACCTGCTGCGGAGCGCTCCCCACCAATGGGACACCTCTCGCAGAGCACTCACCGGCAATGGGACACCTCCCGCAGAGCGCTCCCCGCCAATCGGACACCTGCTGCGGAGCGCTCCCCACCAATGGGACACCTCTCGCAGAGCACTCACCGGCAATGGGACACCTCCCGCAGAGCGCTCCCCGCCAATGGGACACCTCCCGTAGAGCGCTCCCCACCAATGGGACACCTCCCGCAGAGCACTCCCTGCCAATGGGACACCTCCTGCAGAGCACTCCCCGCTGCTAAACTACCTCCGCTGGGGCACCTTCACCAGGGCACCGGCGGCCGCTGGGGGATCAAATGGCTGCAGCCTATGACAGCAGAAGTCAGAATAATGTGCACTACACTCCGCCTCTCAATACATACAGACTGACCGAAAGATTGTTTAGTGTTTGAGAGCGTTGTTCGGGGTGGCCAGGGACTGCTATCCACTCTCCTCTCCACTTACAGCACTGACAGCGGGCTGGAGGACAGGCAGATCAGGCTCCCCGTGGACCGGTGGGAGGCGCATGCAGTCCGGGACTCAGCTGGAAGGAAAAGAGCACCTCACCCAGAAGGAAAATGGCCCGCTGCTGGTTAGCATGAATGTCCTATGGAAGGTATTAGGTAGCTCTCTCACACCCCTCTCTGACCCCTCTTTTACCCCCCTCTCTCTCACCTCCCTCTCTGACACCCCTCTCTCTCACCTCACTCTCTGACCCCTCTTTTACCCCCCTTTCTCTCACCTCCCTCTCTAAACTCCTCTTTTACCGTCTCTCTCTCTCTCTCTCTATCACCTCCCTCTCTGACCCCTCTTTTAGCCCCTCTCTCACCCCCCTTATTTTACCCCCCCTCTCTCTCATCTCCCTCTCTGACCCCTCCTTTACCCCCTCTCTCTCTCCTCTCTCTCTGTCCCCTCCTTTACCCCCCTCTCTCTCACCTCCCTCTCTGACCCCTCCTTTACCCCCTCTCTCTCACCTCCCTCTCTGACCCCTCCTTTACCCCCCTCTCTCTCACCTCCCTCTCTGACCCCTATTTTACCCCCTCTCTCTCACCTCCCTCTCTGACCCCTCTTTTAACCCCCTCTTACCCCTCATTTACCCCCTCTCTCTCACCTCCCTCTCTGACCCCTCTTTTACCCCCTCTCTGACCCCTCTTTTACCTCCTCTCTCTCACCTCCCTCTCTGATCCCTCTTTTAACCCCTCTTTCTTTACCCCCCTTTCTCACCTCCCTCTCTGACCCCCCTCTCTAACCCCACCTGACCCCTCTCTATCTCTCCCCTAGCTCTCTCTCTCACCTCCCTCTCTGACCCCTCTTTTACCCCCCTCTCTCTCTCTCTGACCTCCCTCTCTGACCCCTCTTTTACCCCCCTCTCTGACCTCCCCTCTCTCACTTCACCTGACCCCTCTCTATCTCTCCCTTCTCTCTCTCCCCCCTCTCTGTGATCTCTCTCTCTTACGTGCAGGCAGAGGGAACTGAGTGGACAAGTGAGAGTAACTGATCTGCACCCAGCACTGCCACCTGATCACATCCACCCCAAGCACTGCCACTGATATTTTCCCCCCCAAGCACTTCCACTGATCCCCCCCCCCCAAGCACTGCCACTGATTTCCCCCCCCCCCCCAAGCACTGCCACTGATCCTATCTCTTCACTAGCCCTGCCACTCATCCTATCCGCACCAGCACTGTCTTCACTCATCCCATCACTGCCATTAATTCCATTAACCCCCCAGCACTGCCAATGATCACACCTCCCTCCCCCCAGCCCTACCATTAATACCATTACACCCCCCCCCACTGCCACTGATCACACCGCCCCTAGCCCCAGAAACCAATGGGTGTGCAGTGATGATGTACAGGAACCTCTAGCAACCAATCAGAAAGCAGAAATGATATGCTGTAACCTCTAGCAAATCAGTGAGTTCTAATGTTATGCTCTAACCTCTAGCAACCAATCACAATTTCTGCCTGATCTGCTACAGTAAACTGAGTTTAGGTGATATTTATTAAAAGTTTACAGCAGGTGGAGAGTGAAATTGCATGCAGGGGGGCCCAAAGAAAATGTTTGCCCAGGGTTAGGGTTGAGCGGACCCGAACTGTAAAGTTCAGGTTCGTACCGAACTTTTGGGTTTTGGGGTCCCGGACCCGAACCCGAACAATTGACTGTATGTTCTGGTTCGGGTCCGGTGTTCGGCAATATGCATGTAAAGTCACGCTTGTTTCCCGTTCTTAGAACTGTCCCTGCACAAAGTGTAATTTCTGAAGGAAAAAAAGTCATTTAAAACTCACTCGCGGCTATTAATGAATTGTCGGCTCCCGGCAATACATAGAAAAGTCATTGATAAAAAAAAAAAAGCGTGGGGGTTCCCCCAAATTCAATTACCAGGCCCTTCAGCTCTGGTATGGATATTAAGGGGAACCCTGCCGCATATTTTAAAAAAAATGCTTGCGGTCCCCCCCAAATATCCATACCAGGCCCTTCAGGTCTGGTATGGATTTTAAGGGGAACTCCACCCCGAATTTTAAAAAAAATGGTGTGGAGTACCCCCAAAAATCCAGACCAGACCCTTTATCCGAGCATGCAACCTGGCAGGCCGCAGGAAAAGAGGGGGGGACGAGAGAGCGCCCCCCCCTCCTGATCCGTACCAGGCCACATGCCCTCAACATGGGGAGGATGTCCCCATGTTGATGGGGACAAGGGCCTCATCCCCACAACCCTTGCCCGTGGTTGTGGGGGTCTGCGGGCGGGGGGCTTATCTGAATCTGGAAGACCCCTTTAACAAAGGGGACCCCCAGATCCCAGCCCCCCCTATGTGAATTGGTAATGGGGTACATTGTACCCCTACCATTTCACAAAGAAAGTGTAAACAATTGTAAAAAAAATACACAGCCACCATTGGGAAAGTCCTTTATTAAAAAAAAAAAATAATCCAGCGATGAAATCCAGTGTCCCGCGGCGATCCCGATGTCCAGCGCTGTCCAGACGAAATGTCATTGGCTGAGCCTGAGCGGACCTGATGGGGAACTTTCTCGGCAGTGTATTAAATGAACAGACCCGCCCGCCCGCATCAGGTCCTCAGCCCACGTAGTGTAAGGCTGAGGACCTGATGCGGAACGTGAGAAGGGGTGGGTCTATTCATGTATTATACTGCGGAGGAAGTTCCCCATCAGGTCCGCTCATCCAATGACGTAGGCGGGGTCTGACATACGAGGGGGTGGACCTGATGCCAACAATTCATTAATAGCCGCGAGTGAGTTTTAAATGACTTTTTTTCCTCCAGAAATGACACTTTGTGCAGGGACAGTTCTAAGCATGGGAAACAAGCGCGAATAGTCCTCAGAAGTTCGGGTCCCCATTGACTTCAATGGGGTTCGGGTTCGCGGTCAAGTTCGGTCCCGAACTCAAATTTTTTACCGAAGTTTGGCCGAACCCGTCGAACCCGAACATCCAGGTGTCCGCTCAACTCTACCCAGGGTACAATCAATATTAAAGATGGCCCTGGATGGCTGGTGTGGGAAGGTAGCCTATCCTCCTAGTTTCCTGTTAACTGTTGCTGGACTGGACTGAGCTGTCTCTTGCTGGACTGCACTGTCTCTTGCTGGACTGGGCATTTTTTGGGGGATGCGGTTCTAGGGGGCGTGATATTGGACGGGGGCGGGTAGGGGCCCCCCACCTGGAACACTGGAGTGTAAAATTTAACATTTATTGTTGTAGCTATCATGCCATGATTTCATCCTAAACTAAAAATAAAAAATAAAAAATCATACAATTGATACTTTGCTCAGACCTGCACAAAGGGGTTGATTTACTAAAACTGGAGAGTGCAAAATCAGATGCAGCTCTGCATGGTAGCCAATCAGCTTCTAGCTTCAGCTTGTTCATTTAAGTTTTGACAATAAAACCTGGAAGCTGATTGGTTTCTACGCAGAGCTGCACCAGATTTTGCACTCCATATACCTTTGTTTGTTGTGGCATCCAATGAGAAATTCCCTATTGTAATAATGTGTGAAAACAAGTGCATGATTGGCTCCTAAGCAGGCACTAATCTGTCTTTTATGTGGACTTTACAAATCTGCACCTATGTTTCTTTCTCTTTACTAAAACTAGAAAGTGCAAAATCTGGTGCAACTCTGCAAAGAAACCAATCAGTTTCCAGGTTTTATTGCCAAAGCTTAATTGAACAAGCTGAAGTTAGAAGCTGATTGGCTACCATGCACAGCTGCATTGGATTCTGAGTGCTCCAATTTTAGTAAATCTCCCCCATTGTTTTTAGTCTTGAAAATTCTGTTGGCCATTGCTTCTCATTGGTAACTTAGATATGCAGGCCAATTTTACTATTTTTCACATATACATTACAGACATAAAAGTTTGTCAAGTATTCCTCTAAGCTGGAATTGTATTTTTTTGAAAGCACAAGGTGTATAGAATAAAAAAATACAGCTAACTCAAAAAAAGATACACTAAGCTTGTTACTAGCCCACACAAACACAACATAATCTCAAATATTCCTTCAAAATATTAAAGGTTAAACGTGTTAATAAATAACATACCTTTAATGTGTGCTGGGATACTTGATAAGTGCTGTATGATAGAATGCATAATTATTTACACACCAATAACTTTTTAGGATTTATAGCTAAAGAATTACAACTATAAAAGAATAACAGTGTATATATATATATATATATATATATATATATATATATACCAGATGCATTATATTACCAAAAGTATTGGGACACCTGCCTTTACACGCACATGAACTTGAATGGCATTCCAGTCTTAGTCCGTAGGGTTCAATATTGAGTTGGCCCACCCTTTGCAGCTATTACAGCTTCAACTCTTCTGGGAAGTAGACATGTGCAGTTCGTTTAGTTCCGAATTGAAATTTCGGACGAATTCAAATTTTTCGGAAATTCAGTTGTATCCAAATTTTCGACTTACAATCTTACCGAATTTAAACAAATCTGAAATCAAACGAAATTCGAATTTGAAAACTATTTGAATTCGAATATAAAAAATATTCGAATTCGAAAAGTTTTTCAAATTTAAATAGTTTTCAAATTTGAATTTGAAATGTTTTTGAATTCAAATGGTTTTCCAATTTCCAAAGAGAATAAAATAAAATAGACAATTAAGGAACAGAATAGAACAAAATAGACAACAAATGAATATAACAGAAAATAAAATAATATAATAGACTGGAATATAATAGCAACAAATAGAATAGAATAACATAGAAAGGATGTAACCATCTTCTGAAATTTGAATTTCAAATAGAATAAATTTGAATTCTAATACATAAGAAAATAATAGAATAGAAAAGAATAGAATAGAATAGACTATAATAGAATAGAAAATAATAGAATAAAAAAAAACAATATAACAGAATAGAATAGAAAGAATATAACCATTTCCCAAAATTCAAATAGAATCATTTCAAATTTGAATAGAATAGAAAAGAATAGATTAGAATAAATTAGAAAAAAACTGAATAGTAAAACAAAAAAAAAACAGAATAGAAAAGAATAGAATAAAAAAAATATAACCATCTTCTGAAATTCGAATTTCTAATAGAAAAAAAATGTAATAGAAAAGAATACAATAGTGTAGTAAAAAACAACAGAATAGAATAAAATAAATATAACCATCTTCCTATTCTAATCTATTCTTTTCTATTCAATTTTAAATTGAATTTTGGGAAATGGTTATATTCTCTCTATTCTAAACGATTCTATTCTATTGTTTTTTTAAATGATTTATTTTTTATTTGTTTATTCTATTCTTTTTTTTATTTTCTATTCTATTCCTTTCTATTCTGTTCTATTCTGTTCTTTTATTTTCTATCCTATTTTTTTCTGTTTTACTCTATTATATTATATTCTTTTATTTTCTGTTATATTCTTTTGTATTTTATTACATTTTTTTCTACTCCATTCCTTTATTTTCTATTCTATTTTATTCCCTTTGGAAATTATAAAACTATTTGAATCTATTCCAATTTTTTTAATTCAAATTCAGATCGATTCGACAAAACTATTTGAATTCAAAAACTTTTCCAATTAGAAATTAGAAACCTTTGAATCAATTTCAAATAGTTTTCGAATTAGAAAAAAAAATTCTAATTCGAAAACGATTTGAATTTGATTCAAAATTTGAATCGATTCGAAAATGAAAAAAAAACACATTCCATAAACAAATTAAAAAAATTAAACAAATTTAATTGAATTAATGAATGTAAATAACGAATCGAAACAAAACTATTTTTTTCATTCTGCCCATGTCTACTGGGAAGGCTGTCCACAAGGTTTAGGACTGTGTCTATGGGAATGTTTGACCATTCTTCCAGCAGTGCATTTGTGAGGTCAGCCACTGATGTTGGATGAGAAGGCCTGGCTTGTTGTCTCCGCTCTAATTCATCCTAAAGGTGTTCTGTCAGGTAGGGATGAGCCGAACACCCCCCCCCCCCCCCCGTTCGGTTCTCGGCAGAACGTGCGAACGGACCGAAAGTTTGCGCAAACATTCGAACATCGTTATAGTCTATGGGACCCGAACGTGTAAAATCAAAAGTGCAAATTTTAAAGGCTAATATGCAAGTTATTTTAAAGGCTAATATGCAAGTTATTGTCATAAAAAGTGTTTGGGGACCCGGGTCCTGCCCCAGGGGACATGTATCAATGCAAAAAAAAGTTTTAAAAACTGCAATTTTTTCGAGAGCAGTGATTTTAATAATGCTTAAAAAATAAAAGTGAAATATTCCTTTAACCACTTCAGCACCGGACCATTTTGCTGGTCAAAGACCGTGCCACTTTTTGCGATTCGGCACTGCGTCGCTTTAACTGACAATTGCGTGGTCGTGCAACGTGGCACCCAAACAAAATTTACGTCCTTTTTTTTCCCACAAATAGAGCTTTCTTTTGGAGGTATTTGATCACCTTTTTATTTTTTGCGCTATAAACAAAAATAGAGCGACAATTTTGAAAAAAAATGCAATATTTTTAACTTTTTGCTATAATAAATATCTCCAAAAAATATTAAATTTTTTTTTTTCCTCAGTTTAGGCTGATACGTATTCTTCTACATATTTTTGGTAAAAAAAAATGCAATAAGCGTTTATTGATCGCTTTGCGCAAAAGTTATAGCATCTACAAAATAGGGGATAGTTTTATGGCGATCAGCGATTTTTATCATGACTGCGACATTATGGCGAACACATCGAACACTTTTGACACATTTTTGGGACCATTGTAATTTTTACAGCGATCAGTGCTATAAAAATGCACTGATTACTGTGAAAATGACACTGGCAGTGAAGGGGTTAACCACTAGGTGGTGCTGTAGGGGTTAAGTGTGCCCTAGGGAGTGATTCTTACTGTAGGGGGGAAGGGCTGCGTGTGACACGGCAGTGAACACAGCTTCCGATTACAGGAAACAAAACAGGGACTGTAGGTTTGTTCTTAGGTTGAATCTGTTTTTAATTTGGAACAGGTACATTTTGTAAGTGTAGCTTCAGGCAAAAAATCTATTTAAGCTTTTTGGATAACATAGGGAAGGGTTGTCACTGCTGTAACATTTGTTTTGCTGTCTGTGCCCCTGTTCAGAAGATTTCAGCTCACTTTCCGTCCCAATGATAATTGGATATAGAAAATTTGGAGTTATTAGGGAAACAAGGATTGGTGATAAAGCATCAGTGGAGACACCTTTTTCCCATATTAACTCTTACAGGAGAGAATTTCCCTTCCTAGGGGTAGATTTCCTCTCACTTCCTGTTGTCTACCTTCGTTAGTAAGTAGGAGTCGCTTGTAAGTCAGATGTTTGAAAGTAGGGGACCGCCTGTATATACTATACGGCCTGCCCTATATACTCTGCAGAAAATTGGGCCTTAAATGTTGGTGGTACCAGAACACTGTAAGCCCTCACAGTTACTCTTGGTGGGCGCTGGAACGGGCCCTGCTGTGAAATATTATATAAAGAATTGTAATTACATGCCCCTGTTGAACAGGGCCAGAAAAATTTGACTTTTGGTGGTGGTGTGGTGGTGGTGCCACAACACTGTAAGCCCTCACAGTTACTCTTGGTGGACGCAGGAACGGGCCCTGCTGTGAAATATTAGGTCAAAAATTGTAATTACACGCCCCTGTTAAACAGGGGCAAAAAAATTGGGTCTTAGGCAGTGGTGGTGGTGCCACAACACTGTAACTCCTCACAGATTTTGTTGTTGAGCGCAGGAACGAGCCCTGCTGTGAAATATTAGAGCAAATATTGTAATTACACGCCCCTGTTAAACAGGGGCCGAAAAATTGGGCCTTAGGCCGTGGTGGTGGTGGTGGTGGCACAACACTGTAAAGCCCCACAGATACTCTTGTTGAATGCAGGAACGGGCCCTGCTGAGAAATATTAGATCAAAATTGTAATTACACGCCCCTGTTAAACAGGGGCAGAAAAATTGGGCCTTAGGCAGTGGTGGTGGTGGTGGTGGTGACACAACACTGAAAAGCCTCACAGATACTCTTGTTGAGCGCAGGAACGGAGCCTGCTGCAAAATATTACAACACAAATTTTAATTACACGCCCCTGTTAAACAGGGGCAGAAAAATTGGTCCTTAGGCACTGGTGGTGGTGCCACAACCCTGCAACCCCTTTCAGATACTCTAGTTGAACGCAAGAACGAGCCCTGCTGCAAAATATTACAGCAAAATTATAATTACACGCCCCTGTTAAACAGAGGTAGAAAAATTGGGCCTTAGGCACCGGTGGTGGTGCCACAACACTGAAACCCCTCACAGATACTCTAGTTGAGCGCAAGAACGGGCCCTGCTGCGAAATATTATAGCAAAAATTATAATTACACGCCCCTGTTAAACAGTGGCAGAAAAATTGGGCCTTAGGCAGTGGTGGTGGTGCCCTGAAACAAAAATGTTCTTAGAAGCTATCAACATGAACATTGAGGAGGAATAGGATAGTCACTCAGCATAACAGGATAGTCACTCAGCATAGGCAGTCTTCAAGGGATCTCACATTCATAGAAAAATTCATCGGTTACATCAGCTTCAGGTGCTTGGTAGCTGGTGATCCAAGACTGATTCATTTTTATGAAGGTGAGCCGATCAACTGAGTATGTGGACAGGCGCACTCTGTGATCGGTTACAAAGCCTCCAGCAGCACTGAATGTGTGTTCAGAAAGAACGCTGGATGCAGGACAGGCCAGTAGCTCAATTGCATATTGTGCAAGCTCTGGCCAGTGATCCATCCTCAAGACCCAGTAACACAGTGGATTTTCCGTTGGAATGGTCTCCAAGTCTGATCTTCCCCCTAGGTATTCCTGCACCATGTAAATCAGACGCTGGTGATGGTTGCTGGAACTGATCAGACCTTGGGGCTGCGGACTAAAGAATTGTCTGAACGCATCGGTCAGACGGCCACCTTCTCCACCACTCCTTCTGTGACTGACCGAAGCCTCAGCAACATGTTGTGCAGGAGGACCAGGAAATTGTAACCTCCCAGGCTCTGGAAACGCATTGCACAAACCTTTCAGCAAGGCCTCCCTAAGATGTCTCATCCTCTGCTCCCTCGGCAAAGGCTGGATAAGTTCCGCAACCTTACCCTTGTAACGTGGATCAAGAAGGGTTTCCAGACAGTAATGATCCCTCTCCTTGATACCACGAATCCGAGGGTCCTTTTGCAGGCTTTGCAGGATCAGGGAGGCCATGCAGCCTAGGTTTGCTGAGGCATTCGATCCAGAATCCTCTGGGTCACTAAGGATGACATGATCCGCAGCCACCTCCTCCCAGCCACATACAAGTCCATGGGTTTCTGGGGACTGAAAACGATCCCTTGAAGACTGCTGCTGATACTGAGTGCTAGGCTCCACCTCCATGCTGACACAATCCTCCTCCTCCTCTTCTTGTCTGATCGGCGGGCCCGCAGGAATACTGTCTGGATAAAGCGGGCCTTGAGAGGTAAGGAAGTCCTCCTCTTCCTCCCCCTGTTCTGCCTCAAGTGCCCTGTCTAGGGATGAGCTTCGTGTTCGAGTCGAACATACGTTCGACTCGAACATTGGCTGTTCGATCGTTCGACGAAGATCGAACGATTTGGGCCGTTCGCGCCAAATTCGAGTGACGCGAACGGCCCACAATGCACTACGCCATCGCAGTGTCATCCAGGCGCTGTGATTGGCCAAGCATGCACTGTGACCCCGCATGCTTGGCCAATCACAGCGCCGGCAGCGAGGAGAGCAATGATTGGCCACAGGCAGGATGCCTGTGGCCAATTATTGCTGAGGGTGTTTAGTACACGCCCCACACTATAAAAGGCCGCCAGCACGGCGGCCTAGTGTAGTGTGTTCCGGAGCAGGGATAGAGTAGCATAGGCAGGGACAGTGACTGTTATTTCTTTCTTGCTTAACCTGGATTCCTTTAGTTTAGGGAAAGAGAAGGATAGGTAGGGAGAGTGTCAGTGTGTTTTGTGCTTCTGCTATAGTGTGCTTAAAAAAAACATTTATTCTAGGGACAGAAAACTCTAGGTAGGGACAGTGTCAGTTTCTTTCACTCTGCAAGTCCTTGTTTCCAGGGACCTGTAAGGACAGTGAGTTAATTGTCCTTGTGCTATATTGTGCTTAAAAAAAACATTTATTCTAGGGACAGAAAACTCTAGGTAGGGACAGTGTCAGTTTCTTTCACTCTGCAAGTCCTTGTTTCCAGGGACCTGTAAGGACAGTGAGTTAATTGTCCTTGTGCTATATTGTGATTAAAAAAAACATTTATTCTAGGGACAGAAAACTCTAGGTAGGGACAGTGTCAGTTTCTTTCACTCTGCAAGTCCTTGTTTCCAGGGACCTGTAAGGACAGTGAGTTAATTTTCCTTGTGCTATATTGTGATTAAAAAAAACATTTATTCTAGGGACAGAAAACTCTAGGTAGGGACAGTGTCAGTTTCTTTCACTCTGCAAGTCCTTGTTTCCAGGGACCTGTAAGGACAGTGAGTTAATTGTCCTTGTGCTATATTGTGCTTAAAAAAAACATTTATTCTAGGGACAGAAAACTCTAGGTAGGGACAGTGTCAGTTTCTTTCACTCTGCAAGTCCTTGTTTCCAGGGACCTGTAAGGACAGTGAGTTAATTGTCCTTGTGCTATATTGTGATTAAAAAAAACATTTATTCTAGGGACAGAAAACTCTAGGTAGGGACAGTGTCAGTTTCTTTCACTCTGCAAGTCCTTGTTTCCAGGGACCTGTAAGGACAGTGAGTTAATTTTCCTTGTGCTATATTGTGATTAAAAAAAACATTTATTCTAGGGACAGAAAACTCTAGGTAGGGACAGTGTCAGTTTCTTTCACTCTGCAAGTCCTTGTTTCCAGGGACCTGTAAGGACAGTGAGTTAATTGTCCTTGTGCTATATTGTGCTTAAAAAAAACATTTATTCTAGGGACAGAAAACTCTAGGTAGGGACAGTGTCAGTTTCTTTCACTCTGCAAGTCCTTGTTTCCAGGGACCTGTAAGGACAGTGAGTTAATTTTCCTTGTGCTATATTGTGATTAAAAAAAACATTTATTCTAGGGACAGAAAACTCTAGGTAGGGACAGTGTCAGTTTCTTTCACTCTGCAAGTCCTTGTTTCCAGGGACCTGTAAGGACAGTGAGTTAATTTTCCTTGTGCTATATTGTGATTAAAAAAAACATTTTTTCTAGGGACAGAAAACTGTAGGTAGGGAGAGTGTTTTTTTTCTTTCACTCTGCAAGTCCTTGTTTCCAGGGACCTGTAAGGACAGTGAGTTAATTGTCCTTGTGCTATATTGTGCTTAAAAAAAACATTTATTCTAGGGACAGAAAACTCTAGGTAGGGACAGTGTCAGTTTCTTTCACTCTGCAAGTCCTTGTTTCCAGGGACCTGTAAGGACAGTGAGTTAATTTTCCTTGTGCTATATTGTGATTAAAAAAAACATTTATTCTAGGGACAGAAAACTCTAGGTAGGGACAGTGTCAGTTTCTTTCACTCTGCAAGTCCTTGTTTCCAGGGACCTGTAAGGACAGTGAGTTAATTTTCCTTGTGCTATATTGTGATTAAAAAAAACATTTTTTCTAGGGACAGAAAACTGTAGGTAGGGAGAGTGTTTTTTTTCTTTCACTCTGCAAGTCCTTGTTTCCAGGGACCTGTAAGGACAGTGAGTTAATTTTCCTTGTGCTATATTGTGATTAAAAAAAACATTTTTTCTAGGGACAGAAAACTGTAGGTAGGGAGAGTGTTTTTTTTCTTTCACTCTGCAAGTCCTTGTTTCCAGGGACCTGTAAGGACAGTGAGTTAATTGTCCTTGTGCTATATTGTGCTTAAAAAAAACATTTATTCTAGGGACAGAAAACTCTAGGTAGGGACAGTGTCAGTTTCTTTCACTCTGCAAGTCCTTGTTTCCAGGGACCTGGAGAGACATTGAGTGAATTGTCCTTGTGCTATATTGTGATTAAAAAAAACATTTATTCTAGGGACAGAAAACTCTAGGTAGGGACAGTGTCAGTTTCTTTCACTCTGCAAGTCCTTGTTTCCAGGGACCTGTAAGGACAGTGAGTTAATTTTCCTTGTGCTATATTGTGATTAAAAAAAACATTTTTTCTAGGGACAGAAAACTGTAGGTAGGGAGAGTGTTTTTTTTCTTTCACTCTGCAAGTCCTTGTTTCCAGGGACCTGTAAGGACAGTGAGTTAATTTTCCTTGTGCTATATTGTGATTAAAAAAAACATTTATTCTAGGGACAGAAAACTCTAGGTAGGGACAGTGTCAGTTTCTTTCACTCTGCAAGTCCTTGTTTCCAGGGACCTGTAAGGACAGTGAGTTAATTTTCCTTGTGCTATATTGTGATTAAAAAAAACATTTTTTCTAGGGACAGAAAACTGTAGGTAGGGAGAGTGTTTTTTTTCTTTCACTCTGCAAGTCCTTGTTTCCAGGGACCTGTAAGGACAGTGAGTTAATTGTCCTTGTGCTATATTGTGATTAAAAAAAACATTTTTTCTAGGGACAGAAAACTCTAGGTAGGGAGAGTTTTTTTTTTTTTTCACTCTGCAAGTCCTTGTTTCCAGGGACCTGTAAGGACAGTGAGTTAATTGTCCTTGTGCTATATTGTGCTTAAAAAAAACATTTATTCTAGGGACAGAAAACTCTAGGTAGGGACAGTGTCAGTTTCTTTCACTCTGCAAGTCCTTGTTTCCAGGGACCTGGAGAGACATTGAGTGAATTGTCCTTGTGCTATATTGTGATTAAAAAAAACATTTATTCTAGGGACAGAAAACTCTAAGTAGGGACAGTGTCAGTTTCTTTCACTCTGCAAGTCCTTGTTTCCAGGGACCTGTAAGGACAGTGAGTTAATTTTCCTTGTGCTATATTGTGATTAAAAAAAACATTTTTTCTAGGGACAGAAAACTGTAGGTAGGGAGAGTGTTTTTTTTCTTTCACTCTGCAAGTCCTTGTTTCCAGGGACCTGTAAGGACAGTGAGTTAATTTTCCTTGTGCTATATTGTGATTAAAAAAAACATTTTTTCTAGGGACAGAAAACTCTAGGTAGGGAGAGTGTTTTTTTTCTTTCACTCTGCAAGTCCTTGTTTCCAGGGACCTGTAAGGACAGTGAGTTAATTGTCCTTGTGCTATATTGTGCTTAAAAAAAACATTTATTCTAGGGACAGAAAACTCTAGGTAGGGACAGTGTCAGTTTCTTTCACTCTGCAAGTCCTTGTTTCCAGGGACCTGGAGAGACATTGAGTGAATTGTCCTTGTGCTATATTGTGATTAAAAAAAACATTTATTCTAGGGACAGAAAACTCTAGGTAGGGACAGTGTCAGTTTCTTTCACTCTGCAAGTCCTTGTTTCCAGGGACCTGTAAGGACAGTGAGTTAATTTTCCTTGTGCTATATTGTGATTAAAAAAAACATTTTTTCTAGGGACAGAAAACTGTAGGTAGGGAGAGTGTTTTTTTTCTTTCACTCTGCAAGTCCTTGTTTCCAGGGACCTGTAAGGACAGTGAGTTAATTTTCCTTGTGCTATATTGTGATTAAAAAAAACATTTTTTCTAGGGACAGAAAACTGTAGGTAGGGAGAGTGTTTTTTTTCTTTCACTCTGCAAGTCCTTGTTTCCAGGGACCTGTAAGGACAGTGAGTTAATTTTCCTTGTGCTATATTGTGATTAAAAAAAACATTTTTTCTAGGGACAGAAAACTGTAGGTAGGGAGAGTGTTTTTTTTTTTTCACTCTGCAAGTCCTTGTTTCCAGGGACCTGTAAGGACAGTGAGTTAATTGTCCTTGTGCTATATTGTGCTTAAAAAAAACATTTATTCTAGGGACAGAAAACTCTAGGTAGGGACAGTGTCAGTTTCTTTCACTCTGCAAGTCCTTGTTTCCAGGGACCTGTAAGGACAGTGAGTTAATTTTCCTTGTGCTATATTGTGCTTAAAAAAAACATTTATTCTAGGGACAGAAAACTCTAGGTAGGGACAGTGTCAGTTTCTTTCACTCTGCAAGTCCTTGTTTCCAGGGACCTGGAGAGACATTGAGTGAATTGTCCTTGTGCTATATTGTGATTAAAAAAAACATTTATTCTAGGGATAGAAAACTCTAGGTAGGGACAGTGTCAGTTTCTTTCACTGTGAAAGTCCTTGTTTCAAGGGACAGAGAAGGACACCTGAAGGTAGCCCTTATTGCTTTTTTCCCATCTCCCTGCAGGCCATCTATTAGAATGTCTGGAAGGCAAACAAGGAGAGGCAGACAGTCAGGAGGCAATAAAAGAGGGCAAGCAGGCTCTGTGTCTGGGGGCAACAGTGCTGGTCGTGGACGCGGTGCATTGTCATCAGCACATGGCCATGGGACACGCTTGTCCTTCTTTTCGGCAGCTGGACATGTTGAGCCACATCATGCCGAAGACTTGGTAGAGTGGATGACCAAGCCCTCCTCCTCCTCCTCATCCTCTCTCACCCAGGCTCAGGGTACTGGAAAAGCAGCTGCCAAAGCGTCGTCTTCCCTGGTATCAATGTCAGACAAATCATCAGTCACTCCTTCCCTAGACCCACCATGTCCTCCTCCTGAGGAGTCCCCCGAACTGTTTCAGCACAGTGTTGGGTACATGCTCCAGGAGGATGCCCAGCGTTTCGAAGGGTCTGATGATGAAACCCAGCTAGAGGAAGGCAGTAGCGTGAGAGCAGACAGAGGGGATGCTCAAGAAGGACACCAATCTGGCAGTCATGTTCCAGCAGCTGCAGCATACTGCCAGATTGGCTCCAGTGATGAGGAGGGAGGGGATGATGAGGTCAATGACTCCACGTGGGTGCCTAATAGGAGAGAGGAGGAGGAGGAGGATGAGGAGGAGGCACATCTCCAACGAGGCAGGATGCCCTTTGGTGGCCAGCGTAAGGGCAGTACACCGACGGAATCACACCGCAGAGCTCCGCCTGTGCAGGGCGCTGCCTCTGCCCGTCATTCAAAAAGTTCTTTGGTGTGGGCCTTTTTTGAGGCTAGTGCATCAGATCGCACAGCTGCTGTTTGCAACATATGTCTCAAGCGTATATCGCGTGGCCAAAACATCAGCCGCTTGGGTACCACATGCCTGACCAGACATATGTTGACCTGCCATGCAGCTCGTTGGCAAGCCTACCTCAAAGACCCACACCAAAGAACAAAGCGGACCTCTCCTTGCACCGCATCAGCTGGGATCTCCAACCCCACTATAACTTCAGTCCTCTCTGAAACATGCACTGAGAGGAATGAAGGTGTAGAATTAGGTGTGTCACAGCCAAGTACTTGCGCCCACTCTGCTAGCAGTACACCGACGTCCGATTCTAGCAGGCAAATTTCCCTGCCCCAGCTGCTGGACCGTCGAAAGAAGTTCACTCCCAGCCATCCACATGCCCAGCGGTTGAATGCTAGCTTGGCTAAATTGCTAGCGCTTCAACTGCTGCCTTTTCAGTTGGTAGACTCGGCCCCCTTCCGTGAGTTTGTGCAATGTGCGGTTCCTCAGT
This sequence comes from Rana muscosa, assembly GCA_029206835.1. Lineage (NCBI taxonomy): Eukaryota > Metazoa > Chordata > Amphibia > Anura > Ranidae > Rana > Rana muscosa. The sequence continues at coordinate 119,591,147 of CM055123.1, read as the reverse complement.
GGCAGGTTCCCAAACGCCACTTTTTCTCACGGAAGGCTATTCCGGCTCTCTACCGGCATGTGGAAGGCAATGTCTTGGCCTCGCTGGACAGGGCGGTCAGCGGTAAGGTGCATATTACCGCTGACTCATGGTCCAGCAGGCATGGACAGGGACGTTACCTTTCTTTCACGGCCCATTGGGTCACTCTTTTGGCAGCTGGGAAGGATTCAGGACAAGGTGCAGTAGTGTTGGAGGTTGTCCCACCGCCACGCCTCCAAAATGCTACTACTGGTTGTGACACACCTCTCTCCTCCACCCCCTCCTCTTCTTCTTCCTCCATGGCCTCTTCCTGTGGTTTGTCCTATGAACCAGCGGTGCTCCGTAGCCGTTCACGGGGCTACGCAAGTACGCAGGCAAAAAGATGCCATGCCGTGCTTGCGCTGGTGTGTTTGGGGGACAGAAGCCACACTGGGGCAGAGGTCCTGTCTGCTCTGCAGGGCCAGGCCGAGAGGTGGTTGACGCCACGCCAGCTTAAGCCAGGAATGGTGGTTTGCGACAATGGCACCAACCTCCTCTCCGCCCTCCGACAGGGACAACTGACCCATGTGCCCTGTGTGGCTCACGTCCTTAACCTGGTGGTGCAGCGGTTCTTGGGCAGGTACCCGGGCTTACAGGATGTCCTGAGGCAGGCCAGGAAAGTCTGTGTGCATTTCCGCAGATCTTATAATGCCAGTGCTCGCCTGGCTGAGCTGCAAAAGGAGTTGAACCTGCCCAAGAACCGCCTTATATGTGACATGCCCACCAGGTGGAACTCAACGTTGGCCATGCTGCAGCGGCTGCACACGCAGCAGAGGGCCATCAATGAGTACCTGTGCGACTACGGCACCAGGACAGGGTCAGGGGAGCTTGGTTTTTTTTCTCCACGCCAGTGGGGCATGATCAGGGATGCATGCACTGTCCTGGCACCATTTGAGGAGGCCACGAGGATGGTGAGCAGTGACAGTGCATGCATCAGTGACACTGTACCTCTTGTCCACCTGTTGGAGCACACGCTGCGTGGAATAATGGACAGGGCACTTGAGGCAGAACAGAGGCAGGAAGAGGAGGACTTCCTTGCCTCTCAAGGCCCCCTTTACCCAGACAGTGTTCCTTCTGTCCCACCCATCGCACAGGAAGAGGAGGAGGAGGAGGAGGAGGAGGAGGAGGAGGATTGTGTCAGCATGGAGGTGGAGGCTGGCACTCAGCATCATCAGCAGCAGTCTTTTAGGGATGATTTACAGTCCCAAGAAACCAGTGGACTTGTACGTGGCTGGGAGGAGGTGGCTGCGGATCATGTCGTCCTTAGTGACCCAGAGGACTCCGGAGCGAATGCCTCAGCAAACCTACGCTGCATGGCCTCCCTGATCCTGCAAAGTCTGCGGAAGGATCCTCGTATTCTTCGGATCAAGGAGAGGGACCATTACTGGCTGGCCACTCTCCTTGATCCACGGTACAAGGGTAAGGTTGCGGACCTTATGTTACCGTCGCAGAGGGAGCAGAGGATGAGACAACTCCGGGAGGCCTTGCAGAAAGGTCTGTGCAACGCGTTCCCAGAGACTGGGAGGTTGCAAACTCCTGGTCCTGGACAACGAGTTGCTGAGGCTTCGGCCAGTCAAAGAAGGAGCGGTGGGGAAGGTGGCCGTCTGACCGATGCGTTCAGACAATTCTTTAGTCCGCAGCCCCAAAGTATGATCGGTTCCAGCAACCATCGCCAGCGTCTGATAAACATGGTGCAGGAATATCTAGGGGCAAGGTCAGACTTGGACACCTTCCCCACCGAAAATCCTCTGGCTTACTGGGTCTTGAGGATGGATCACTGGCCAGAGCTTGCACAGTATGCAATTGAGCTACTGGCCTGTCCTGCATCCAGCGTTCTTTCGGAACGCACATTCAGTGCTGCTGGAGGATTTGTCACGGATCACAGGGTGCGCCTGTCCACCGACTCGGTTGATCGACTGACTTTCATCAAGATGAACCAGTCTTGGATCACCACCAGCTACCACACACCTGATGCTGATATAACAGACTAATTGATTTTAAAATGTCACATCCCTTCAAGACTGATGCTGATGCTGAGTGCCTGTGCTGTTATGTTGACTGCCTATCCTCCTCCTCCGAGTCCTCAATGATACGATTGATGATGATAGCTTGGAAGATCATTTTTGTTTATGGGTGCCGCCACCAGTGCCTAACGCCCAATTTTTCAGCCCCTGTTTAACAGTGGCGTGTAATTACAATTTTTGAAGCAATACTTTGCAACAGGGCTCATTGCTGTGCTCCAAGTACAGTATCTGTGAGGAGTTGCAGTGTTGTGCCACCAGTGCCTAAGGCCCAATTTTTCAGCCCCTGTTTAACAGGGGCGTGTCATTACAATTTTTGAAGCAATACTTTGCAACAGGGCTCATTGCTGTGCTCCAAGTACAGTATCTGTGAAGGGTTGCAGTGTTGTGCCACCAGTGCCTAAGGCCCAATTTTTCAGCCCCTGTTCAACAGGGGCATGTAATTACAATTCTTGATCTAATAATTCACAGCAGGGCCCATTGCTGCACCCACCAAGAGTAACTGTCAGGGCTTACAGTGTTGTGGCACCAGCACCACCATCAAAGGCCCAATTTTTACTACCACTGTTCAACAATTATATGTAATTAAAATTCCTGATATAATAGTTGACAGCAGGGCGTTCCAGCACCAACCAAGAGTAACTGTGAGTGCTTACAGTGTTGTGCCAACACCAACAACTAAGGGGCCTATTTCTGCAGAGTATATACGGCAGGTCCCTACTTTCAAACATCCAACTTACAAACGACTCCTACTTGCAAACGCAAGAAGACAACAGGAAGTGAGAGGAAATCTACCACTAGGAAGGAAAATTCTCTCCTGTAAGAATAAATATGGGAGAAAGGTGTCTCCTCTGTACTGATGCTTTATCAGCAATCCTTGTTTCAAGAAAAACACCACATTTCAAAAACAGTTGTCATTAGGACGGAAAGTGAGGTGAAATGTTCTGAACAGGGGCACAGACAGCAAAACAAATGTTACAGGGGTGATAACCCTTACCTATGTTTTCCAAAAAGTTTAAAAATAGATTTTTGGTCTGGAGCTACACTTCAACAATGTACCTGTTCAAAATTACAAACAGATTCTACATAAGAACAAACCTACAGTCCCTGTCTTGTATGCACCGCCTGTATACGGCTGTTCAGAGTATATAGGGCCTTTTTTATTTTATGTGCGGGGTTCCCCTTAATATCCATACAAGACCCAAAGGGGCTGGTAATGGGCTGGGGTAGGGGGGGGGGGGGTCATGGGGTAGCTATGCCATTTTTCTTAAAGATTTTCATCCATATTACCGGGACCAGACATTACATTAAAGCCGCAAGCAGTTTTAAATGGCTTTTTTTTCCTTTAGAAGTGTCATTTTGTGCAGGGACAGTTCTAAACACGGGAAACACGTGGCACTTCACAGGCATACTTTAGACACCCCCCAGGTACGATATTTAAAGGAATATTTGACTTTTTTTTTTTCACTTTATGCATCATTAAAATGACTGCTCCCGGAAAACGACCGTTTTTAAAACTTATTTTTGCATTGATACATGTCCCCTGGTGCAGAACCCGGGTTCCCAAACCCTTTTTAGGACAATAACATGCATAATAGTTGTTATAATTAGCACTTTAGAATTCGAACGTTCGCATCCATTGTATTTAATAGGGTTCTAATGTTCGTTCGAACTTTCGGTCCGTTCGCGGGTTCTGGTGCGAACCGAACCCGGGGGTGTTCGGCTCATCACTAGCCCTGTCCATTATTCTACGAAGCGTGTGCTCCAACAGGAAGACAAGAGAGACAGTATCACTGATGCATGCACTGTCACTGCTCACCATCCTTGTGGCCTCCTCAAATGGTGACAGGACAGTGCATGCATCCTTGATCAGTAGCCACTGGTGTGGCGGAAAAAAAACAAGCTCCCCTGACCCTGTCCTGGTGCCATACTCACACAAGTACTCATTGATGGCCCTCTGCTGCGTGTGCAGCTGCTGCAGGATTGCCAACATTGAGTTCCACCTGGTGGGCATGTCACAAATGAGGCGGTTCTTGGGCTGGTTGCATTCCTTTTGAATGTCAGCCAGAAAAGCACTGGCATTATATGACCGGCCGAAATGCCCACAGACTTTCCTGGCCTGCCTCAGGAGATCCTGTAAGCCTGGGTACCTGCACAAGAACCGCTGCACCACCAAATTCAGTATGTGAGCCAAACAGGGAACATGGGTCAAGTGTACCTGTCAGAGGGCGGAGAGGAGGTTGGTGCCATTGTCGCATACAACCATTCCTGGCTGAAGCTGGCGTGGCATCAACCACCTCTGAGTCTGCCCCTGCAGAGCTGACAGAATCTCTGCCCCAGTGTGGCTCCTGTCCCCTAAGCAGACCAACTCAATCACCGCATGGCATTTTTTTGCCTAAGCCCCTTGAACGCCTATGGTGCACCGCTGGTTCCGAGGTCAAATCTGCAGAGGAAGAGGCCAAAAAGGAAGAAGAAGAGGAGGGGGTGAAGGAGAGAGGTGTGGCAGAATCACCACTACTAGCATTTTGGAGGCATGGTGGTGGAACAAGCTCCAACAATACTGCACCCTGTCCTGCATCCTTCTCAGCTGCCGGCATAGTTACCCAGTGCGCCGTGAAAGAATGGTAACATCCCTGTCCATGCCTGCTGGACCATGAGTCAGCGGTAATATGCACTTTACCGCTGACCGCTCTTTCCAACATGGCCAAGACATTGCCTTCCAAGTGCTGGTAGAGAGCCGGAATGGCCTTCTGTGAAAAGAAATGGCGTTTGGGAACCTGCCACTGAGGTACCACACATTTCACAAATTCATGGAAGGGGGCAGAGTCTACCAGCTGAAAAGGCAGCAGTTGGAGTGCTAGCAATTTAGCCAAGCTAGCATTCAGCCGCTGAGCATGTGGATGGCTGGGACCGAATTTCTTTTGACGGTTTAGCAACTGGGGTAGGGAAATTTGCCTGCTACAATCGGATGTTGGTGTAGCGATAGCAGATTGCCCGCAAGTACTTGGCACACCTAATTCTACACCTTCATTCCTCTCAGTGCAGGTTTCTGAGAGGACTGAAGGTATAGTGGGGTTGGAGATCCCAGCTGATGAGGAGCAAGGAGAGGTTTGCCTTGTTCTTTGGCGTTGGTCTTTTAAGTACTGCTGCCAACGGACTGCATGGGAGGTCGACATATGTCTGGTCAAGCATGTGGTGCCCAAGCGGCTGCTGTTTTGGTCACGCTTTATACGCTTCAGACATATGTTGCAAACAGCAATGGTGCGATCTGCTGCACACGTATCAAAAAAGGCCCACACCAAAGAACTTTTCAAAATACGCAGGGAGTCAGCACATGCGGAGCTCTGCGGTGTGATGCAGTCGGGTGGCTGCCTTTAAGCTGGCCCCTGGAGGGCATCCTGCCTCTTTGGAGATGTGCCTCCTCCTCCTCCTCTCTTCTATCAGGTACCCACGTAGAGTCAGTGACCTCATCATCCCCTCTCTCCTCGTCACTGGAGCAAACCTGGCAATATGCTGCAGCTGGGGGAACATGACTGCCAGTTTCTTGTCCTTCTTGGGCACCCCCTCTCTCTGGGCTCACGTTACTGCCTTCCTCAACCTGGGAACCATCCTCAGAGCCTTAAAACGCAGCGCATCCCCCTGCAACATGTACCCGACACTGTGGTTGAACAGTTCGGGGGACTCCTCCGTGCATGATGGTGGGGCTAGGGAAGGAGTGACTGATGAAATTGAGCCGATGGAATAGGCTGCTTTGGTAGCTGCATTGGCAGGCAAACTACTTTGAGCCTGGGTGACAGAGGATGAGGAGGATGAGGATGGCTTTGTTATACACTCTACCAACTCTTCTGCATGTTGTGGCTCAACACGGCCAGCTGCCGAAAAAAAGGACAAGCGTGCCCCATGGCCAAGTGCTGAGGATGCACCGTATCCATGACCAGCACTTTTGGCTGTAGACACAGAGCCTGCTTGCCCTCTTTTAGTGGCCTGTCAGCGTCTGCCTCTCCTTGGTGGCCTTCCAGACATGCTGTAAAATTTGATTAGCAAAACACTGCCTGAAGTCTACTAGAAAAAGTACACCAGGAATGGCCTGCAGTCAGATATAGGCTTGGCTAGACTACAATGCAGTGGATATATATATATATGTAGGAGAATGTATATATATTTAATGGACTGCAGATCACTGAATCACCTGCCTGCCTGAAAGTCTATTTGAAAACGTACATCAGGAATGGCCTGCAGTCAGATATAGGCGTGGCTAGACTAGAATGCAGTGGATATATATATGTAGGAGACTGTATATATATTTAATGCACTGCAGATCACTGAATCACCTGCCTGCCTGCCTGCCTGAAAGTATATTTGAAAACGTACACCAGGAATGGACTGCAGTCAGATATAGGCTTGGCTAGACTAGAATGCAGTGGATATATATATGTAGGAGACTGTATATATATTTAATGCACTGCAGATCACTGAATCACCTGCCTGCCTGCCTGAAAGTGTATTTGAAAACATACACCAGGAATGGCCTGCAGTCAGATATAGGCTTGGCTAGACTAGAATGCAGTGGGTATATATATGTATATATATATATATATATATATGTAGGAGACTGTATATATATTTTATGCACTGCAGCTCACTGAATCACCTGCCTGCCTGAAAGTATATTTGAAAACGTACACCAGAAGTAGCCTGCAGTCAGATATAGGCTTAGCTAGACTAGAATGCAGTGGATATATATATGTAGGCAACTGAATATATATTTTATGCACTGCAGATCACTGAATCACATGCCTGCCTAAAAGTGTATTTGAAAACATACACCAGGAATAGCCTGTAGTCAGATATAGGCTTGGCTAGACTACAATGCAGTGGATATATATATGTAGGAGACTGTATATATATTTTATGCACTGCAGCTCACTGAATCACCTGCTTGCCTGAAAGTATATTTGAAAACGTACACCAGGAATGGCCTGCAGTCAGATATAGGCTTGGCTAGACCAGAATGCAGTGGATACAGTATATATATGTAGGAGACTGTATATATATTTAATGCACTGCAGATCACTAAATCACCTGCCTGCCTGAAAGTATATTTGAAAACGTACACCAGGGTTGGCTTGCAGTCAGATATAGGCTTGGCTAGACTAGAATGCAGTGGATATATATATGTAGGAGACTGTATGTATATTTTTACATGTATATTTTTAATTTTTTAAAAATACATACATTACAAGTTAACAGTCAGGGGGGACAAACAGATTTACTGAAATTTCAAAGGAGAAGGTAGAAGGCGGGACTTTATATGAGGCATACGGACACAAAGAAATAGGTTAGATGGGGGACAGCTTTTAATTGGTTCAAAATCGCAATACAATTTCATATTTAAATTTTATGCATTTTGCTATATATCAATACTTTTTTATATTTCATCTGAACCAAATATTACACAGTAATAAATATTCCATCAAGGATATTTCATATATTTACAGATACAACAGTACATATCAATCAAACATTGCAGTCGCTACCTATGCAACTTGGTAAACCACTAAATAATTTTTTTTAAATGAATGGTGAAGACTAGGGATGAGCTTCGTGTTCGAGTCGAAAATACGTTCGACTCGAACATCGGCTGTTCGATCGTTCGACGAAGATCGAACGATTTGGGCCGTTCGCGCCAAATTCGAGTGACGCGAACGGCCCACAATGCACTACGCCATCGCAGTGTCATCCAGGCGCTGTGATTGGCCAAGCATGCACTGTGACCCCGCATGCTTGGCCAATCACAGCGCCGGCAGCGAGGAGAGCAATGATTGGCCACAGGCAGGATGCCTGTGGCCAATTATTGCTGAGGGTGTTTAGTACACGCCCCACACTATAAAAGGCCGCCAGCACGGCGGCCTAGTGTAGTGTGTTCCGGAGCAGGGATAGAGCAGCATAGGCAGGGACAGTGACTGTTATTTCTTTCTTGCTTAACCTGGATTCCTTTAGTTTAGGGAAAGAGAAGGATAGGTAGGGAGAGTGTCAGTGTGTTTTGTGCTTGTGCTATAGTGTGCTTAAAAAAAACATTTATTCTAGGGACAGAAAACTGTAGGTAGGGACAGTGTCAGTTTCTTTCACTCTGCAAGTCCTTGTTTCCAGGGACCTGGAAGGACAGTGAGTGAATTGTCCTTGTGCTATATTGTGCTTAAAAAAACATTTATTCTAGGGACAGAAAACTGTAGGTAGGGAGAGTGTCAGTTTCTTTCACTCTGCAAGTCCTTGTTTCCAGGGACCTGTAAGGACAGTGAGTGAATTGTCCTTGTGCTATATTGTGATTAAAAAAAACATTTTTTCTAGGGACAGAAAACTGTAGGTAGGGAGAGTGTTTTTTTTCTTTCACTCTGCAAGTCCTTGTTTCCAGGGACCTGGAAGGACAGTGAGTGAATTGTCCTTGTGCTATATTGTGCTTAAAAAAAAACATTTTTTCTAGGGACAGAAAACTGTAGGTAGGGAGAGTGTTTATTTTCTTTCACTCTGCAAGTCCTTGTTTCCAGGGACCTCTAAGGACAGTGAGTGAATTGTCCTTGTGCTATATTGTGCTTAAAAAAAACATTTATTCTAGGGACAGAAAACTGTAGGTAGGGAGAGTGTCAGTTTATTTCACTCTGCAAGTCCTTGTTTCCAGGGACCTGGAAGGACAGTGAGTGAATTGTCCTTGTGCTATATTGTGATTAAAAAAAACATTTTTTCTAGGGACAGAAAACTGTAGGTAGGGAGAGTGTTTTTTTTCTTTCACTCTGCAAGTCCTTGTTTCCAGGGACCTGTAAGGACAGTGAGTGAATTGTCCTTGTGCTATATTGTGATTAAAAAAAACATTTTTTCTAGGGACAGAAAACTGTAGGTAGGGAGAGTGTTTTTTTTCTTTCACTCTGCAAGTCCTTGTTTCCAGGGACCTGTAAGGACAGTGAGTGAATTGTCCTTGTGCTATATTGTGATTAAAAAAAACATTTTTTCTAGGGACAGAAAACTGTAGGTAGGGAGAGTGTTTTTTTTCTTTCACTCTGCAAGTCCTTGTTTCCAGGGACCTGTAAGGACAGTGAGTGAATTGTCCTTGTGCTATATTGTGATTAAAAAAAACATTTTTTCTAGGGACAGAAAACTGTAGGTAGGGAGAGTGTTTTTTTTCTTTCACTCTGCAAGTCCTTGTTTCCAGGGACCTGTAAGGACAGTGAGTGAATTGTCCTTGTGCTATATTGTGCTTAAAAAAAATATTTTTTCTAGGGACAGAAAACTGTAGGTAGGGAGAGTGTCAGTTTCTTTCACTGTGAAAGTCCTTGTTTCAAGGGACAGAGAAGGACACCTGAAGGTAGCCCTTATTGCTTTTTTCCCATCTCCCTGCAGGCCATCTATTAGAATGTCTGGAAGGCAAACAAGGAGAGGCAGACAGTCAGGAGGCAATAAAAGAGGGCAAGCAGGCTCTGTGTCTGGGGGCAACAGTGCTGGTCGTGGACGCGGTGCATTGTCATCAGCACATGGCCATGGGACACGCTTGTCCTTCTTTTCGGCAGCTGGACATGTTGAGCCACATCATGCCGAAGACTTGGTAGAGTGGATGACCAAGCCCTCCTCCTCCTCCTCATCCTCTCTCACCCAGGCTCAGGGTACTGGAAAAGCAGCTGCCAAAGCGTCGTCTTCCCTGGTATCAATGTCAGACAAATCATCAGTCACTCCTTCCCTAGACCCACCATGTCCTCCTCCTGAGGAGTCCCCCGAACTGTTTCAGCACAGTGTTGGGTACATGCTCCAGGAGGATGCCCAGCGTTTCGAAGGGTCTGATGATGAAACCCAGCTAGAGGAAGGCAGTAGCGTGAGAGCAGACAGAGGGGATGCTCAAGAAGGACACCAATCTGGCAGTCATGTTCCAGCAGCTGCAGCATACTGCCAGATTGGCTCCAGTGATGAGGAGGGAGGGGATGATGAGGTCACTGACTCCACGTGGGTGCCTAATAGGAGAGAGGAGGAGGAGGAGGATGAGGAGGAGGCACATCTCCAACGAGGCAGGATGCCCTTTGGTGGCCAGCGTAAGGGCAGTACACCGACGGAATCACACCGCAGAGCTCCGCCTGTGCAGGGCGCTGCCTCTGCCCGTCATTCAAAAAGTTCTTTGGTGTGGGCCTTTTTTGAGGCTAGTGCATCAGATCGCACAGCTGCTGTTTGCAACATATGTCTCAAGCGTATATCGCGTGGCCAAAACATCAGCCGCTTGGGTACCACATGCCTGACCAGACATATGTTGACCTGCCATGCAGCTCGTTGGCAAGCCTACCTCAAAGACCCACACCAAAGAACAAAGCGGACCTCTCCTTGCACCGCATCAGCTGGGATCTCCAACCCCACTATAACTTCAGTCCTCTCTGAAACATGCACTGAGAGGAATGAAGGTGTAGAATTAGGTGTGTCACAGCCAAGTACTTGCGGCCACTCTGCTAGCAGTACACCGACGTCCGATTCTAGCAGGCAAATTTCCCTGCCCCAGCTGCTGGACCGTCGAAAGAAGTTCACTCCCAGCCATCCACATGCCCAGCGGTTGAATGCTAGCTTGGCTAAATTGCTAGCGCTTCAACTGCTGCCTTTTCAGTTGGTAGACTCGGCCCCCTTCCGTGAGTTTGTGCAATGTGCGGTTCCTCAGTGGCAGGTTCCCAAACGCCACTTTTTCTCACGGAAGGCTATTCCGGCTCTCTACCGGCATGTGGAAGGCAATGTCTTGGCCTCGCTGGACAGGGCGGTCAGCGGTAAGGTGCATATTACCGCTGACTCATGGTCCAGCAGGCATGGACAGGGACGTTACCTTTCTTTCACGGCCCATTGGGTCACTCTTTTGGCAGCTGGGAAGGATTCAGGACAAGGTGCAGTAGTGTTGGAGGTTGTCCCACCGCCACGCCTCCAAAATGCTACTACTGGTTGTGACACACCTCTCTCCTCCTCCCCCTCCTCTTCTTCTTCCTCCATGGCCTCTTCCTGTGGTTTGTCCTATGAACCAGCGGTGCTCCGTAGCCGTTCACGGGGCTACGCAAGTACGCAGGCAAAAAGATGCCATGCCATGCTTGCGCTGGTGTGTTTGGGGGACAGAAGCCACACTGGGGCAGAGGTCCTGTCTGCTCTGCAGGGCCAGGCCGAGAGGTGGTTGACGCCACGCCAGCTTAAGCCAGGAATGGTGGTTTGCGACAATGGCACCAACCTCCTCTCCGCCCTCCGACAGGGACAACTGACCCATGTGCCCTGTGTGGCTCACGTCCTTAACCTGGTGGTGCAGCGCTTCTTGGGCAGGTACCCGGGCTTACAGGATGTCCTGAGGCAGGCCAGGAAAGTCTGTGTGCATTTCCGCAGATCTTATAATGCCAGTGCTCGCCTGGCTGAGCTGCAAAAGGAGTTGAACCTGCCCAAGAACCGCCTTATATGTGACATGCCCACCAGGTGGAACTCAACGTTGGCCATGCTGCAGCGGCTGCACACGCAGCAGAGGGCCATCAATGAGTACCTGTGCGACTACGGCACCAGGACAGGGTCAGGGGAGCTTGGTTTTTTTTCTCCACGCCAGTGGGGCATGATCAGGGATGCATGCACTGTCCTGGCACCATTTGAGGAGGCCACGAGGATGGTGAGCAGTGACAGTGCATGCATCAGTGACACTGTACCTCTTGTCCACCTGTTGGAGCACACGCTGCGTGGAATAATGGACAGGGCACTTGAGGCAGAACAGAGGCAGGAAGAGGAGGACTTCCTTGCCTCTCAAGGCCCCCTTTACCCAGACAGTGTTCCTTCTGTCCCACCCATCGCACAGGAAGAGGAGGAGGAGGATTGTGTCAGCATGGAGGTGGAGGCTGGCACTCAGCATCATCAGCAGCAGTCTTTTAGGGATGATTTACAGTCCCAAGAAACCAGTGGACTTGTACGTGGCTGGGAGGAGGTGGCTGCGGATCATGTCGTCCTTAGTGACCCAGAGGACTCCGGAGCGAATGCCTCAGCAAACCTACGCTGCATGGCCTCCCTGATCCTGCAAAGTCTGCGGAAGGATCCTCGTATTCTTCGGATCAAGGAGAGGGACCATTACTGGCTGGCCACTCTCCTTGATCCACGGTACAAGGGTAAGGTTGCGGACCTTATGTTACCGTCGCAGAGGGAGCAGAGGATGAGACAACTCCGGGAGGCCTTGCAGAAAGGTCTGTGCAACGCGTTCCCAGAGACTGGGAGGTTGCAAACTCCTGGTCCTGGACAACGAGTTGCTGAGGCTTCGGCCAGTCAAAGAAGGAGCGGTGGGGAAGGTGGCCGTCTGACCGATGCGTTCAGACAATTCTTTAGTCCGCAGCCCCAAAGTATGATCGGTTCCAGCAACCATCGCCAGCGTCTGATAAACATGGTGCAGGAATATCTAGGGGCAAGGTCAGACTTGGACACCTTCCCCACCGAAAATCCTCTGGCTTACTGGGTCTTGAGGATGGATCACTGGCCAGAGCTTGCACAGTATGCAATTGAGCTACTGGCCTGTCCTGCATCCAGCGTTCTTTCGGAACGCACATTCAGTGCTGCTGGAGGATTTGTCACGGATCACAGGGTGCGCCTGTCCACCGACTCGGTTGATCGACTGACTTTCATCAAGATGAACCAGTCTTGGATCACCACCAGCTACCACACACCTGATGCTGATATAACAGACTAATTGATTTTAACATGTCACATCCCTTCAAGACTGATGCTGATGCTGAGTGCCTGTGCTGTTATGTTGACTGGCTATCCTCCTCCTCCGAGTCCTCAATGATACGATTGATGATGATAGCTTGTAAGATCATTTTTGTTTATGGGTGCCGCCACCAGTGCCTAACGCCCAATTTTTCAGCCCCTGTTTAACAGGGGCGTGTAATTACAATTTTTGAAGCAATACTTTGCAACAGGGCTCATTGCTGTGCTCCAAGTACAGTATCTGTGAGGAGTTGCAGTGTTGTGCCACCAGTGCCTAAGGCCCAATTTTTCAGCCCCTGTTTAACAGGGGCGTGTCATTACAATTTTTGAAGCAATACTTTGCAACAGGGCTCATTGCTGTGCTCCAAGTACAGTATCTGTGAGGAGTTGCAGTGTTGTGCCACCAGTGCCTAAGGCCCAATTTTTCAGCCCCTGTTTAACAGGGGCGTGTCATTACAATTTTTGAAGCAATACTTTGCAACAGGGCTCATTGCTGTGCTCCAAGTACAGTATCTGTGAGGGGTTGCAGTGTTGTGCCACCAGTGCCTAAGGCCCAATTTTTCAGCCCCTGTTCAACAGGGGCATGTAATTACAATTCTTGATCTAATAATTCACAGCAGGGCCCATTGCTGCACCCACCAAGAGTAACTGTCAGGGCTTACAGTGTTGTGGCACCAGCACCACCATCAAAGGCCCAATTTTTACTACCACTGTTCAACAATTATATGTAATTAAAATTCCTGATATAATAGTTGACAGCAGGGCGTTCCAGCACCAACCAAGAGTAACTGTGAGTGCTTACAGTGTTGTGCCAACACCAACAACTAAGGGGCCTATTTCTGCAGAGTATATACGGCAGGTCCCTACTTTCAAACATCCAACTTACAAACGACTCCTACTTGCAAACGCAAGAAGACAACAGGAAGTGAGAGGAAATCTACCACTAGGAAGGAAAATTCTCTCCTGTAAGAATAAATATGGGAGAAAGGTGTCTCCTCTGTACTGATGCTTTATCAGCAATCCTTGTTTCAAGAAAAAGACCACATTTCAAAAAGAGTTGTCATTGGGACGGAAAGTGAGGTGAAATGTTCTGAACAGGGGCACAGACAGCAAAACAAATGTTACAGGGGTGATAACCCTTACCTATGTTTTCCAAAAAGTTTAAAAATAGATTTTTGGTCTGGAGCTACACTTCAACAATGTACCTGTTCAAAATTACAAACAGACTCTACATAAGAACAAACCTACAGTCCCTGTCTTGTATGCACCGCCTGTATAGGGCTGTTCAGAGTATATAGGGCCTTTTTTATTTTATGTGCGGGGTTCCCCTTAATATCCATACAAGACCCAAAGGGGCTGGTAATGGGCTGGGGTAGGGGGGGGGGTCATGGGGTAGCTATGCCATTTTTCTTAAAGAATTTCATCCATATTACCGGGACCAGACATTACATTAAAGCCGCAAGCAGTTTTAAATGGCTTTTTTTTCCTTTAGAAGTGTCATTTTGTGCAGGGACAGTTCTAAACACGGGAAACACGTGGCACTTCACAGGCATACTTTAGACACCCCCCAGGTACGATATTTAAAGGAATATTTGACTTTTTTTTTTTCACTTTATGCATCATTAAAATGACTGCTCCCGAAAAACGACCGTTTTTAAAACTTCTTTTTGCATTGATACATGTCCCCTGGTGCAGAACCCGGGTTCCCAAACCCTTTTTAGGACAATAACATGCATAATAGTTGTTATAATTAGCACTTTAGAATTCGAACGTTCGCATCCATTGTATTTAATAGGGTTCTAATGTTCGTTCGAACTTTCGGTCCGTTCGCGGGTTCTGGTGCGAACCGAACCCGGGGGTGTTCGGCTCATCACTAGTGAAGACGGATTTTGTATATATTGGAAGGAACATCCATAAAAGGTTGATGAGTATGTGCACTTATCGGTAGATATTAGCTCTATGCATTTCGGACCTTTCAGGCCGCTCATCAGGAGCAAAAACCGAAGTGGTCATCTGGGGATGAAAAAGACAGATACCTTTTAATGATCTAAAGGAATGCTAGAGAGCCAGTGGGCAAACATAGAATAGGAGAGAGCTCCCCCACCCATACATTTAACCCACAGAACTTACGAATGCGTCTGCATAGGGGCGGTGTGTCCACGAAAGTCGCAGACCAGCCAGGGGGCGTCACAACCGCGAGCTGGGGAGGCATGGCAGGGCGACAACGACCCACAGAGACAACGCCCGGTGAGGGTGGAAAAAATTGTGAGCTATGTGGGGTAACCCCAATTGTGGGGACCTCTGTGAAAAAATGAGAAAATGAGAATAAAATAAAAAATGTGTGTTGAAAAATTTTGTAACACTAAAAAGTTATGTGTATCTGTATGTGAGAAAGTAGTGTGTGTGTGAGGGTGTGGGGAAGGATAGTGTGAAGTGAAGAGACATTGATTGGGCAATCAATGTCTCCTCACTTCACACTACAGGTTCACTGGAATCCATAGGCAGCTGGGCTTTAAAGATCCAGGAAGAGAGCACAGCATGGCTCTGGCCTGAGACTCAGAAGGGAATCTGAGTAAGAGGAGCGCTGGTTATTTTGGGCTGAAAGAAAAGGTTTGCTTTACTTCACCTTGTATTTTGTGGGTGACGGGGACCAGCCCCTCACCGTATAGAGAGCGGTTACTGTATAGTTTAGCGCCTGACGGCAAGGATTTGTTTTACTGTTTTGTTTATTTTTGTATGACTATTGCAAACCACTTGTAAATAAAGCTGGCAATACGCCAGGTTTTAAAGAAACTGCCTGTACGCTGACCTTCATTCTGTGAAAAGGTGATCCCCACGAGCTAATCTCCCACACGTGGTGGATTCAGCGGGCATTTTCTGAAGATGGAGGAAATGTTAAAGGCCCTGCTACAGGCCAATGCAGCTCAGCGGGAAACCAACCGCCAAGTCGCAGCACAACAGGCAGCACAACAGGAGGCCGCTGCAGCACAACAAGCAGCCCAGCAGGAGATGAACCGCCAAGTCACAGAGGCCACTGCAGCACAACAGGAGGTCCAGCAGGAGATGAACCGTCAGTTTGCAGAGGCTCTGATGGAACTGAAAAAGGGGTCCGCACCTCATGTGCCACTGGAAGCCAAGATGATACGTGCATCCTACCACTTACAGAAAATTACATCTGCTGATGATATCGAGGCATACCTAGCGACTTTTGAGAGAGTTGCTGTCCGCGAAGGATGGCCAAAAGAACAGTGGGCGGGTCTTTTGTCCCCATTTTTAACAGGAGAACCCCAAAAGGCCTATTTTGACCTAGAACCCGATAAGGCCCAGGACTATGAGACTAAAGACAGAGATACTCGCACACTTGGGTGTCACCATGGCAATCCGGGCCCAGCGGGTGCATCAGTGGTCATTCTCCAGCAACAAGCCACCCCGTTCGCAAATGTTTGACCTGGTCCACCTCACCAAGAAGTGGTTGCAGCCAGAGACCTTGACAGGCCCGCAGATCGTAGAGCGTGTGGTAATGGACCGGTATCTGCGTGCGCTTCCAGCTGCTCTGAGGAAGTGGGTCGGACAGGGCGACCCCAAAACTGCAGCCCAACTGGTCGACCTAGTGGAGAGGTACAGTGCTACTGAGGACTTGGTGAATCCATCTACGCCCCACTTCGGTGTGTCTAGGGGTGCAAGATCTCCCGGCGGTTCGGGTAAGACTGTTCCAGGATCCAAGAGCTTGGGGAAATTTGATAAGACTGTTGTTCCAACTCATGAGACTGTGCTTCCTAGACCTGGAGACTGGCCAAAGAAGCCAGGAAGGTCTTTGGAACCATTGAGAGGACTGGGGGTTGAGCATATAAGATGTTTTCGTTGCCATGCATTAGGGCATATTGCTGCGAACTGTCCTTTAAATGATGAACCTATGCAATGCGATTATGCTTATATGAAAAGACGCCTTTCTTTGTTTGCACAGGTCACATGTACTGCATCAGGTCAGAGTCGCATTGAAAAACAAATGTGTGTTATTTCTGTGGATGGAAAGCCACTGACAGCCCTGCTAGACTCTGGTAGTGTGGTGACCCTAGTCAGGAGTGATTGTGTGAACCCCACAAAACTACACCCCAGTACTATTGGGGTAATTTGCATCCATGGGGACACTCGAGACTACCAGACAGCGGTGGTTGAGGTTGAGACCCCGAAGGGCAGTATAACATATTCAGTGGGGGTGGTACCTTCACTGCTTCATGAAGCTTTAGTGGGAAGAGATTTTCCCCATTTCTGGAATTTATGGGAGAGCAAAGGGAGGCTGGTAGATAGAGCTCCCCCTGCTGGGGAAGCACGGGAACTCTCACCCGACCCTTTTTGCCAAAGGGAAGGGGATTCTGTTGGTGGGATCAAGGAAGCCGGAGACCCTCTTCCTTTCCCTGTCATGGTTGGGGAGCCGGAGGACCTGGAAGCTAGCTCCCAGCCTGAGGGTAACGAACAGGAGAACCCCTCTGACCCTGACATTGAGAGTAGCCAAGATGTGGTACCCGATTTAGAGGTCAGGAGAGAGGATTTCTGTACCGAGCAATTACGAGAGGCCACCCTCATGAGAGCCAGGGAAAACTTTAAGATGTTGGATGGGGAACCGGTGGATCCTAATTGGGTGGTGTCTTTCCCTTACATGGCAATTAAAAACAATTTATTGTATCGAGTAATAAAACATGGAGAGGATGAGGTAGAACAGCTACTAGTCCCCAAACCCTTCTGCAGGGTGGTGCTAGACCTGGCCCATGGTCATGTAATGGGGGGGCATCTCGGTGTTGAAAAAAACAGGGAGAGAATCGCCCAGAGATTTTTCTGGCCCGGATTGCATGCAGATGTCAAGGAGTACTGCGAATCGTGCCCCGAGTGCCAAATGTCGGCACTGTCGCCCCATTTTTGCAGCCCCCTCGTTTCTCTGCCAATAATCGAGGTCCCCTTTGAGAGGATTGGCATGGACCTGGTGGGGCCGGTTGTGAAATCTGCCCGCAGTCACCAGCACATTCTGGTGATCCTGGACTATGCGACTCGCTATCCTGAGGCCATACCCTTGCGCAATACCTCTGCTAAGGCTATCGCCAAGGAATTGGTCCATGTCTTTAGTCGACTGGGGATCCCAAAAGAGATCTTAACCGACCAGGGCACCCCCTTTATGTCCAAGGTTACCAAGGAGCTTTGTAAGTTATACAAAATCTCCCATCTCCGTACCTCTGTCTACCACCCCCAAATGGATGGTCTGGTCGAAAGATTTAATAAAACTTTGAAAAGTATGCTGAAAAAGGTGGTCGACAAATATGGGAGAAACTGGAATTTTTTTCTGCCATATCTCATGTTTGCAATACGTGAGGTTCCGCAGGCGTCCACAGGCTATTCCCCTTTTGAACTCTTGTATGGTAGGCATCCCAGGGGACTGCTAGATGTTGCCAAGGAAACATGGGAAGGTGAGGCAACCCCATATAAAAGCATCATAGAGCATGTCTCCTTGATGCAGGATCGAATTGCAGCTGTCCTGCCCCTGGTGCGAGAACATATGGAGCGGGCCCAGGAGGCCCAAAGGAGGGTCTATGACCGAAGTGCCAGGGTCCGTACTTTCAGCCCAGGGGACAGAGTGTTGGTATTGATCCCCACGGTGGAAAGTAAGTTTTTAGCCAAGTGGCAGGGTCCCTTCGAGGTTGTCGAAAGAGTGGGGGAGGTAAACTACAAAGTCTACCAGCCAGGGAAAAGGAAACCACACCAAATTTACCATGTGAATCTCTTAAAACCCTGGAAGGACCGAGAGACTTTACTGGCCACGTCCCCGCCTCCAACCGACTGGTTACCCGTGACACCTGACGTTCCCATCACGGATACCCTGTCCGTGGCACAGCAAAGTGACGTTAGGGTGTTTGTGCATAAAAATAGAGACTTTTCTCCCCCTTACCCGGACTGACCAACGTGATCCAACATGACATAGTGACGGAACCAAGGGTTCAGGTAAATGTGAAGCTGTATAGAGACCCCAGAGGCCAGGCGTGAAGCAGTCACGAAAGAAATTAAAAACATGTTGGAGTTGGATGTGATAGAAGAGTCCCACAGTGAGTGGTCGAGCCCCATAGTGCTGGTCCCAAAACCTGATGGCACTATCAGGTTTTGTAATGACTTTCGAAAACTTAACAGTGTATCCAAGTTCAATGCATACCCGATGCCCCAGGTCGACGAACTTGTGGACAGGTTGGGACAGGCTCGCTATATAACGACCCTAGACCTGACAAAAGGCTATTGGCAAATACAGCTGTCTGAA
Organism: Rana muscosa; assembly: GCA_029206835.1. Classification (NCBI taxonomy): domain Eukaryota; kingdom Metazoa; phylum Chordata; class Amphibia; order Anura; family Ranidae; genus Rana; species Rana muscosa. The sequence continues at coordinate 119,572,046 of CM055123.1, read as the reverse complement.
TCGGCCAAGGAGAAGACTGCCTTTTCCACTCCTGAGGGATCGTTTCAGTACAAGCGGATGCCTTTTGGTCTGCATGGGGCCCCTGCATCATTCCAACGAATTATGGACAAAACTTTGAGACCACATCGCCTGTATGCAGCTGCTTATTTGGACAATGTGGTCATCCACAGCCCAGATTGGGAATCGCACCTGCCCTGGGTACAGGCGGTGGTAGATTCCCTTAGAGAAGCAGGCCTCACGGCTAACCCAAATAAGTGTGCCATAGGCCTGGAGGAGGCCAAGTACCTGGGCTATGTTATTGGCCGGGGACTTGTCAAGCCTCAGACCAATAAAATTGAGGCAATTCAAAAGAAACAAGTTCGGGCCTTCCTAGGCATTACGGGGTATTACCGACGGTTTATACCTGACTTTGCCACTATTGCCGTCCCTCTGACTGACCTGACGAAGGGCAGAGGGTCGGTCATGGTCAAATGGAACACTGAGGCCGAGAAGGTGTTTCAAAAATTAAAACAGGCCCTTTGTGCACTACCGGTGCTGGTGACCCCGGACTTCACAAAGGAGTTTGTCGTACAGACAGACACCTCTGAGGTGGGCCTAGGGGCTGTACTGTCACAGGTCAGGAATGGTGAGGAGCACCCGGTTGTATACCTAAGCCGGAAGCTGAACAAGCACGAAAGGAACTATGCCATTGTTGAAAAGGAGTGTCTCGCCATTAAATGGGCCTTAGACTCCCTGAGGTATTATCTACTCGGGAGGTCGTTCAGGCTGGTCACTGACCATGCTCCCCTGAAGTGGATGTGTGACCACAGGGAAAAAAAAAACGTGTGACAAGGTGGTTCCTGGCTTTACAGCCCTTTAAATTCACGGTTGAGCACAGGCCGGGCAAACTCCAGGATAATGCTGATGCCCTCTCCCGCGTGCACTGTATGGCTGGGTCAAGTGCTCAGCCGCAGGGGCTTGAGCAGAGGGGGAGGATATGTGACGGTATGCGAGGTGAGATATATGACAATCGCTATGTTTCACCTCGCATTTGGTCCATTGTAAGGGACTGAACCAGAATCCGGCCCAGGTTTTTCCAGCCTCTGTAGTTGGCTGGGTTACGGTCCAGATATTCAGGTTCACTGGAATCCATAGGCAGCTGGGCTTTAAAGATCCAGGAAGAGAGCACAGCATGGCTCTGGCCTGAGACTCAGAAGGGAATCTGAGTAAGAGGAGCGCTGGTTATTTTGGGCTGAAAGAAAAGGTTTGCTTTACTTCACCTTGTGTTTTGTGGGTGACGGGGACCAGCACCTCACCGTTAGTGATGAGCCGAACACCCCCGGGTTCGGTTCGCACCAGAACCCGCGAACGGACCGAAAGTTCGAACGAACATTAGAACCCTATTAAATACAATGGATGCGAACGTTCGAATTCTAAAGTGCTAATTATAAAAACTATTATGCATGTTATTGTCCTAAAAAGGGTTTGGGAACCCGGGTTCTGCACCAGGGGACATGTATCAATGCAAAAATAAGTTTTAAAAACGGTCGTTTTCCGGGAGCAGTCATTTTAATGATGCATAAAGTGAAAAAAAAAAGTCAAATATTCCTTTAAATATCGTACCTGGGGGGTGTCTAAAGTATGCCTGTGAAGTGCCACGTGTTTCCCGTGTTTAGAACTGTCCCTGCACAAAATGACACTTCTAAAGGAAAAAAAAGCCATTTAAAACTGCTTGCGGCTTTAATGTAATGTCTGGTCCCGGTAATATGGATGAAAATCTTTAAGAAAAATGGCATAGCTACCCCATGACCCCCCCCCTACCCCAGCCCATTACCAGCCCCTTTGGGTCTTGTATGGATATTAAGGGGAACCCCGCACATAAAATAAAAAAGGCCCTATATACTCTGAACAGCCGTATACAGGCGGTGCATACAAGACAGGGACTGTAGGTTTGTTCTTATGTAGAATCTGTTTGTAATTTTGAACAGGTACATTGTTGAAGTGTAGCTCCAGACCAAAAATCTATTTTTAAACTTTTTGGAAAACATAGGTAAGGGTTATCACCCCTGTAACATTTGTTTTGCTGTCTGTGCCCCTGTTCAGAACATTTCACCTCACTTTCCGTCCTAATGACAACTGTTTTTGAAATGTGGTGTTTTTCTTGAAACAAGGATTGCTGATAAAGCATCAGTACAGAGGAGACACCTTTCTCCCATATTTATTCTTACAGGAGAGAATTTTCCTTCCTAGTGGTAGATTTCCTCTCACTTCCTGTTGTCTTCTTGCGTTTGCAAGTAGGAGTCGTTTGTAAGTTGGATGTTTGAAAGTAGGGACCTGCCGTATATACTCTGCAGAAATAGGCCCCTTAGTTGTTGGTGTTGGCACAACACTGTAAGCACTCACAGTTACTCTTGGTTGGTGCTGGAACGCCCTGCTGTCAACTATTATATCAGGAATTTTAATTACATATAATTGTTGAACAGTGGTAGTAAAAATTGGGCCTTTGATGGTGGTGCTGGTGCCACAACACTGTAAGCCCTGACAGTTACTCTTGGTGGGTGCAGCAATGGGCCCTGCTGTGAATTATTAGATCAAGAATTGTAATTACATGCCCCTGTTGAACAGGGGCTGAAAAATTGGGCCTTAGGCACTGGTGGCACAACACTGCAACCCTTCACAGATACTGTACTTGGAGCACAGCAATGAGCCCTGTTGCAAAGTATTGCTTCAAAAATTGTAATGACACGCCCCTGTTAAACAGGGGCTGAAAAATTGGGCCTTAGGCACTGGTGGCACAACACTGCAACTCCTCACAGATACTGTACTTGGAGCACAGCAATGAGCCCTGTTGCAAAGTATTGCTTCAAAAATTGTAATTACACGCCCCTGTTAAACAGGGGCTGAAAAATTGGGCGTTAGGCACTGGTGGCGGCACCCATAAACAAAAATGATCTTACAAGCTATCATCATCAATCGTATCATTGAGGACTCGGAGGAGGAGGATAGCCAGTCAACATAACAGCACAGGCACTCAGCATCAGCATCAGTCTTGAAGGGATGTGACATTTTAAAATCAATTAGTCTGTTATATCAGCATCAGGTGTGTGGTAGCTGGTGGTGATCCAAGACTGGTTCATCTTGATGAAAGTCAGTCGATCAACCGAGTCGGTGGACAGGCGCACCCTGTGATCCGTGACAAATCCTCCAGCAGCACTGAATGTGCGTTCCGAAAGAACGCTGGATGCAGGACAGGCCAGTAGCTCAATTGCATACTGTGCAAGCTCTGGCCAGTGATCCATCCTCAAGACCCAGTAAGCCAGAGGATTTTCGGTGGGGAAGGTGTCCAAGTCTGACCTTGCCCCTAGATATTCCTGCACCATGTTTATCAGACGCTGGCGATGGTTGCTGGAACCGATCATACTTTGGGGCTGCGGACTAAAGAATTGTCTGAACGCATCGGTCAGACGGCCACCTTCCCCACCGCTCCTTCTTTGACTGGCCGAAGCCTCAGCAACTCGTTGTCCAGGACCAGGAGTTTGCAACCTCCCAGTCTCTGGGAACGCGTTGCACAGACCTTTCTGCAAGGCCTCCCGGAGTTGTCTCATCCTCTGCTCCCTCTGCGACGGTAACATAAGGTCCGCAACCTTACCCTTGTACCGTGGATCAAGGAGAGTGGCCAGCCAGTAATGGTCCCTCTCCTTGATCCGAAGAATACGAGGATCCTTCCGCAGACTTTGCAGGATCAGGGAGGCCATGCAGCGTAGGTTTGCTGAGGCATTCGCTCCGGAGTCCTCTGGGTCACTAAGGACGACATGATCCGCAGCCACCTCCTCCCAGCCACGTACAAGTCCACTGGTTTCTTGGGACTGTAAATCATCCCTAAAAGACTGCTGCTGATGATGCTGAGTGCCAGCCTCCACCTCCATGCTGACACAATCCTCCTCCTCCTCCTCCTCCTCCTCCTCCTCCTCTTCCTGTGCGATGGGTGGGACAGAAGGAACACTGTCTGGGTAAAGGGGGCCTTGAGAGGCAAGGAAGTCCTCCTCTTCCTGCCTCTGTTCTGCCTCAAGTGCCCTGTCCATTATTCCACGCAGCGTGTGCTCCAACAGGTGGACAAGAGGTACAGTGTCACTGATGCATGCACTGTCACTGCTCACCATCCTCGTGGCCTCCTCAAATGGTGCCAGGACAGTGCATGCATCCCTGATCATGCCCCACTGGCGTGGAGAAAAAAAACCAAGCTCCCCTGACCCTGTCCTGGTGCCGTAGTCGCACAGGTACTCATTGATGGCCCTCTGCTGCGTGTGCAGCCGCTGCAGCATGGCCAACGTTGAGTTCCACCTGGTGGGCATGTCACATATAAGGCGGTTCTTGGGCAGGTTCAACTCCTTTTGCAGCTCAGCCAGGCGAGCACTGGCATTATAAGATCTGCGGAAATGCACACAGACTTTCCTGGCCTGCCTCAGGACATCCTGTAAGCCCGGGTACCTGCCCAAGAAGCGCTGCACCACCAGGTTAAGGACGTGAGCCACACAGGGCACATGGGTCAGTTGTCCCTGTCGGAGGGCGGAGAGGAGGTTGGTGCCATTGTCGCAAACCACCATTCCTGGCTTAAGCTGGCGTGGCGTCAACCACCTCTCGGCCTGGCCCTGCAGAGCAGACAGGACCTCTGCCCCAGTGTGGCTTCTGTCCCCCAAACACACCAGCGCAAGCACGGCATGGCATCTTTTTGCCTGCGTACTTGCGTAGCCCCGTGAACGGCTACGGAGCACCGCTGGTTCATAGGACAAACCACAGGAAGAGGCCATGGAGGAAGAAGAAGAGGAGGGGGTGGAGGAGAGAGGTGTGTCACAACCAGTAGTAGCATTTTGGAGGCGTGGCGGTGGGACAACCTCCAACACTACTGCACCTTGTCCTGAATCCTTCCCAGCTGCCAAAAGAGTGACCCAATGGGCCGTGAAAGAAAGGTAACGTCCCTGTCCATGCCTGCTGGACCATGAGTCAGCGGTAATATGCACCTTACCGCTGACCGCCCTGTCCAGCGAGGCCAAGACATTGCCTTCCACATGCCGGTAGAGAGCCGGAATAGCCTTCCGTGAGAAAAAGTGGCGTTTGGGAACCTGCCACTGAGGAACCGCACATTGCACAAACTCACGGAAGGGGGCCGAGTCTACCAACTGAAAAGGCAGCAGTTGAAGCGCTAGCAATTTAGCCAAGCTAGCATTCAACCGCTGGGCATGTGGATGGCTGGGAGTGAACTTCTTTCGACGGTCCAGCAGCTGGGGCAGGGAAATTTGCCTGCTAGAATCGGACGTCGGTGTACTGCTAGCAGAGTGGGCGCAAGTACTTGGCTGTGACACACCTAATTCTACACCTTCATTCCTCTCAGTGCATGTTTCAGAGAGGACTGAAGTTATAGTGGGGTTGGAGATCCCAGCTGATGCGGTGCAAGGAGAGGTCCGCTTGGTTCTTTGGTGTGGGTCTTTGAGGTAGGCTTGCCAACGAGCTGCATGGCAGGTCAACATATGTCTGGTCAGGCATGTGGTACCCAAGCGGCTGATGTTTTGGCCACGCGATATACGCTTGAGACATATGTTGCAAACAGCAGCTGTGCGATCTGATGCACTAGCCTCAAAAAAGGCCCACACCAAAGAACTTTTTGAATGACGGGCAGAGGCAGCGCCCTGCACAGGCGGAGCTCTGCGGTGTGATTCCGTCGGTGTACTGCCCTTACGCTGGCCACCAAAGGGCATCCTGCCTCGTTGGAGATGTGCCTCCTCCTCATCCTCCTCCTCCTCCTCTCTCCTATTAGGCACCCACGTGGAGTCATTGACCTCATCATCCCCTCCCTCCTCATCACTGGAGCCAATCTGGCAGTATGCTGCAGCTGCTGGAACATGACTGCCAGATTGGTGTCCTTCTTGAGCATCCCCTCTGTCTGCTCTCACGCTACTGCCTTCCTCTAGCTGGGTTTCATCATCAGACCCTTCGAAACGCTGGGCATCCTCCTGGAGCATGTACCCAACACTGTGCTGAAACAGTTCGGGGGACTCCTCAGGAGGAGGACATGGTGGGTCTAGGGAAGGAGTGACTGATGATTTGTCTGACATTGATACCAGGGAAGACGACGCTTTGGCAGCTGCTTTTCCAGTACCCTGAGCCTGGGTGAGAGAGGATGAGGAGGAGGAGGAGGGCTTGGTCATCCACTCTACCAAGTCTTCGGCATGATGTGGCTCAACATGTCCAGCTGCCGAAAAGAAGGACAAGCGTGTCCCATGGCCATGTGCTGATGACAATGCACCGCGTCCACGACCAGCACTGTTGCCCCCAGACACAGAGCCTGCTTGCCCTCTTTTATTGCCTCCTGACTGTCTGCCTCTCCTTGTTTGCCTTCCAGACATTCTAATAGATGGCCTGCAGGGAGATGGGAAAAAAGCAATAAGGGCTACCTTCAGGTGTCCTTCTCTGTCCCTTGAAACAAGGACTTTCACAGTGAAAGAAACTGACACTGTCCCTACCTAGAGTTTTCTGTCCCTAGAATAAATGTTTTTTTTAATCACAATATAGCACAAGGACAATTCACTCAATGTCTCTCCAGGTCCCTGGAAACAAGGACTTGCAGAGTGAAAGAAACTGACACTGTCCCTACCTAGAGTTTTCTGTCCCTAGAATAAATGTTTTTTTTAAGCACAATATAGCACAAGGACAATTAACTCACTGTCCTTACAGGTCCCTGGAAACAAGGACTTGCAGAGTGAAAGAAACTGACACTGTCCCTACCTAGAGTTTTCTGTCCCTAGAATAAATGTTTTTTTTAAGCACAATATAGCACAAGGACAATTAACTCACTGTCCTTACAGGTCCCTGGAAACAAGGACTTGCAGAGTGAAAAAAAAAAAACACTCTCCCTACCTAGAGTTTTCTGTCCCTAGAAAAAATGTTTTTTTTAAGCACAATATAGCACAAGGACAATTAACTCACTGTCCTTACAGGTCCCTGGAAACAAGGACTTGCAGAGTGAAAGAAAAAAAACACTCTCCCTACCTAGAGTTTTCTGTCCCTAGAAAAAATGTTTTTTTTAATCACAATATAGCACAAGGAAAATTAACTCACTGTCCTTACAGGTCCCTGGAAACAAGGACTTGCAGAGTGAAAGAAAAAAAACACTCTCCCTACCTACAGTTTTCTGTCCCTAGAAAAAATGTTTTTTTTAATCACAATATAGCACAAGGAAAATTAACTCACTGTCCTTACAGGTCCCTGGAAACAAGGACTTGCAGAGTGAAAGAAACTGACACTGTCCCTACCTAGAGTTTTCTGTCCCTAGAATAAATGTTTTTTTTAATCACAATATAGCACAAGGACAATTAACTCACTGTCCTTACAGGTCCCTGGAAACAAGGACTTGCAGAGTGAAAGAAACTGACACTGTCCCTACCTAGAGTTTTCTGTCCCTAGAATAAATGTTTTTTTTAATCACAATATAGCACAAGGACAATTAACTCACTGTCCTTACAGGTCCCTGGAAACAAGGACTTGCAGAGTGAAAGAAACTGACACTGTCCCTACCTAGAGTTTTCTGTCCCTAGAATAAATGTTTTTTTTAAGCACAATATAGCACAAGGACAATTAACTCACTGTCCTTACAGGTCCCTGGAAACAAGGACTTGCAGAGTGAAAGAAAAAAAACACTCTCCCTACCTACAGTTTTCTGTCCCTAGAAAAAATGTTTTTTTTAATCACAATATAGCACAAGGAAAATTAACTCACTGTCCTTACAGGTCCCTGGAAACAAGGACTTGCAGAGTGAAAGAAACTGACACTGTCCCTACCTAGAGTTTTCTGTCCCTAGAATAAATGTTTTTTTTAAGCACAATATAGCACAAGGACAATTAACTCACTGTCCTTACAGGTCCCTGGAAACAAGGACTTGCAGAGTGAAAAAAAAAAAACACTCTCCCTACCTAGAGTTTTCTGTCCCTAGAAAAAATGTTTTTTTTAAGCACAATATAGCACAAGGACAATTAACTCACTGTCCTTACAGGTCCCTGGAAACAAGGACTTGCAGAGTGAAAGAAAAAAAACACTCTCCCTACCTAGAGTTTTCTGTCCCTAGAAAAAATGTTTTTTTTAATCACAATATAGCACAAGGAAAATTAACTCACTGTCCTTACAGGTCCCTGGAAACAAGGACTTGCAGAGTGAAAGAAAAAAAACACTCTCCCTACCTACAGTTTTCTGTCCCTAGAAAAAATGTTTTTTTTAATCACAATATAGCACAAGGAAAATTAACTCACTGTCCTTACAGGTCCCTGGAAACAAGGACTTGCAGAGTGAAAGAAACTGACACTGTCCCTACCTAGAGTTTTCTGTCCCTAGAATAAATGTTTTTTTTAATCACAATATAGCACAAGGAAAATTAACTCACTGTCCTTACAGGTCCCTGGAAACAAGGACTTGCAGAGTGAAAGAAACTGACACTGTCCCTACCTAGAGTTTTCTGTCCCTAGAATAAATGTTTTTTTTAATCACAATATAGCACAAGGAAAATTAACTCACTGTCCTTACAGGTCCCTGGAAACAAGGACTTGCAGAGTGAAAGAAACTGACACTGTCCCTACCTAGAGTTTTCTGTCCCTAGAATAAATGTTTTTTTTAATCACAATATAGCACAAGGAAAATTAACTCACTGTCCTTACAGGTCCCTGGAAACAAGGACTTGCAGAGTGAAAGAAACTGACACTGTCCCTACCTAGAGTTTTCTGTCCCTAGAATAAATGTTTTTTTTAAGCACAATATAGCACAAGGACAATTAACTCACTGTCCTTACAGGTCCCTGGAAACAAGGACTTGCAGAGTGAAAGAAAAAAAACACTCTCCCTACCTACAGTTTTCTGTCCCTAGAAAAAATGTTTTTTTTAATCACAATATAGCACAAGGAAAATTAACTCACTGTCCTTACAGGTCCCTGGAAACAAGGACTTGCAGAGTGAAAGAAACTGACACTGTCCCTACCTAGAGTTTTCTGTCCCTAGAATAAATGTTTTTTTTAATCACAATATAGCACAAGGACAATTAACTCACTGTCCTTACAGGTCCCTGGAAACAAGGACTTGCAGAGTGAAAGAAACTGACACTGTCCCTACCTAGAGTTTTCTGTCCCTAGAATAAATGTTTTTTTTAAGCACAATATAGCACAAGGACAATTAACTCACTGTCCTTACAGGTCCCTGGAAACAAGGACTTGCAGAGTGAAAGAAAAAAAACACTCTCCCTACCTACAGTTTTCTGTCCCTAGAAAAAATGTTTTTTTTAATCACAATATAGCACAAGGAAAATTAACTCACTGTCCTTACAGGTCCCTGGAAACAAGGACTTGCAGAGTGAAAGAAACTGACACTGTCCCTACCTAGAGTTTTCTGTCCCTAGAATAAATGTTTTTTTTAATCACAATATAGCACAAGGACAATTAACTCACTGTCCTTACAGGTCCCTGGAAACAAGGACTTGCAGAGTGAAAGAAACTGACACTGTCCCTACCTAGAGTTTTCTGTCCCTAGAATAAATGTTTTTTTTAAGCACAATATAGCACAAGGACAATTAACTCACTGTCCTTACAGGTCCCTGGAAACAAGGACTTGCAGAGTGAAAGAAAAAAAACACTCTCCCTACCTACAGTTTTCTGTCCCTAGAAAAAATGTTTTTTTTAATCACAATATAGCACAAGGAAAATTAACTCACTGTCCTTACAGGTCCCTGGAAACAAGGACTTGCAGAGTGAAAGAAACTGACACTGTCCCTACCTAGAGTTTTCTGTCCCTAGAATAAATGTTTTTTTTAATCACAATATAGCACAAGGACAATTAACTCACTGTCCTTACAGGTCCCTGGAAACAAGGACTTGCAGAGTGAAAGAAACTGACACTGTCCCTACCTAGAGTTTTCTGTCCCTAGAATAAATGTTTTTTTTAAGCACAATATAGCACAAGGACAATTAACTCACTGTCCTTACAGGTCCCTGGAAACAAGGACTTGCAGAGTGAAAAAAAAAAAACACTCTCCCTACCTAGAGTTTTCTGTCCCTAGAAAAAATGTTTTTTTTAAGCACAATATAGCACAAGGACAATTAACTCACTGTCCTTACAGGTCCCTGGAAACAAGGACTTGCAGAGTGAAAGAAAAAAAACACTCTCCCTACCTAGAGTTTTCTGTCCCTAGAAAAAATGTTTTTTTTAATCACAATATAGCACAAGGAAAATTAACTCACTGTCCTTACAGGTCCCTGGAAACAAGGACTTGCAGAGTGAAAGAAAAAAAACACTCTCCCTACCTACAGTTTTCTGTCCCTAGAAAAAATGTTTTTTTTAATCACAATATAGCACAAGGAAAATTAACTCACTGTCCTTACAGGTCCCTGGAAACAAGGACTTGCAGAGTGAAAGAAACTGACACTGTCCCTACCTAGAGTTTTCTGTCCCTAGAATAAATGTTTTTTTTAATCACAATATAGCACAAGGACAATTAACTCACTGTCCTTACAGGTCCCTGGAAACAAGGACTTGCAGAGTGAAAGAAACTGACACTGTCCCTACCTAGAGTTTTCTGTCCCTAGAATAAATGTTTTTTTTAAGCACAATATAGCACAAGGACAATTAACTCACTGTCCTTACAGGTCCCTGGAAACAAGGACTTGCAGAGTGAAAGAAAAAAAACACTCTCCCTACCTACAGTTTTCTGTCCCTAGAAAAAATGTTTTTTTTACTCACAATATAGCACAAGGAAAATTAACTCACTGTCCTTACAGGTCCCTGGAAACAAGGACTTGCAGAGTGAAAGAAACTGACACTGTCCCTACCTAGAGTTTTCTGTCCCTAGAATAAATGTTTTTTTTAATCACAATATAGCACAAGGACAATTAACTCACTGTCCTTACAGGTCCCTGGAAACAAGGACTTGCAGAGTGAAAGAAACTGACACTGTCCCTACCTAGAGTTTTCTGTCCCTAGAATAAATGTTTTTTTTAAGCACAATATAGCACAAGGACAATTAACTCACTGTCCTTACAGGTCCCTGGAAACAAGGACTTGCAGAGTGAAAGAAAAAAAACACTCTCCCTACCTACAGTTTTCTGTCCCTAGAAAAAATGTTTTTTTTAATCACAATATAGCACAAGGAAAATTAACTCACTGTCCTTACAGGTCCCTGGAAACAAGGACTTGCAGAGTGAAAGAAACTGACACTGTCCCTACCTAGAGTTTTCTGTCCCTAGAATAAATGTTTTTTTTAATCACAATATAGCACAAGGACAATTAACTCACTGTCCTTACAGGTCCCTGGAAACAAGGACTTGCAGAGTGAAAGAAACTGACACTGTCCCTACCTAGAGTTTTCTGTCCCTAGAATAAATGTTTTTTTTAAGCACAATATAGCACAAGGACAATTAACTCACTGTCCTTACAGGTCCCTGGAAACAAGGACTTGCAGAGTGAAAAAAAAAAAACACTCTCCCTACCTAGAGTTTTCTGTCCCTAGAAAAAATGTTTTTTTTAAGCACAATATAGCACAAGGACAATTAACTCACTGTCCTTACAGGTCCCTGGAAACAAGGACTTGCAGAGTGAAAGAAAAAAAACACTCTCCCTACCTAGAGTTTTCTGTCCCTAGAAAAAATGTTTTTTTTAATCACAATATAGCACAAGGAAAATTAACTCACTGTCCTTACAGGTCCCTGGAAACAAGGACTTGCAGAGTGAAAGAAAAAAAACACTCTCCCTACCTACAGTTTTCTGTCCCTAGAAAAAATGTTTTTTTTAATCACAATATAGCACAAGGAAAATTAACTCACTGTCCTTACAGGTCCCTGGAAACAAGGACTTGCAGAGTGAAAGAAACTGACACTGTCCCTACCTAGAGTTTTCTGTCCCTAGAATAAATGTTTTTTTTAATCACAATATAGCACAAGGAAAATTAACTCACTGTCCTTACAGGTCCCTGGAAACAAGGACTTGCAGAGTGAAAGAAACTGACACTGTCCCTACCTAGAGTTTTCTGTCCCTAGAATAAATGTTTTTTTTAATCACAATATAGCACAAGGAAAATTAACTCACTGTCCTTACAGGTCCCTGGAAACAAGGACTTGCAGAGTGAAAGAAACTGACACTGTCCCTACCTAGAGTTTTCTGTCCCTAGAATAAATGTTTTTTTTAAGCACAATATAGCACAAGGACAATTAACTCACTGTCCTTACAGGTCCCTGGAAACAAGGACTTGCAGAGTGAAAGAAAAAAAACACTCTCCCTACCTACAGTTTTCTGTCCCTAGAAAAAATGTTTTTTTTAATCACAATATAGCACAAGGAAAATTAACTCACTGTCCTTACAGGTCCCTGGAAACAAGGACTTGCAGAGTGAAAGAAACTGACACTGTCCCTACCTAGAGTTTTCTGTCCCTAGAATAAATGTTTTTTTTAATCACAATATAGCACAAGGACAATTAACTCACTGTCCTTACAGGTCCCT